>JAAGEH010000041.1:9084031-9135047 GCA_011751065.1 Lasiurus cinereus | reverse complement strand
AGAAAAGAGAGAACGAACATCCAAAGTCCACCATCGAATCTGCTCCCCTATCCACACGCTGCTTTTCACCCTCCTTTTGCTGTGGATGGGTTCTGTGTGTTCTCAGCAGAGGAGCAGCCCCTCTTAACTGCTTGAGTACTTTGTTCAGCAACTTTTATCTCTTCTTCTGCATGATCCCTGTGAATAATGTCCCTCAAGGTGACTGGAACCTGTGAATGTGTTACCTTATATGTAAAAGATCTTGTAGATGTGATAAAGGATCCTGAGATGGGGAGATTATCCTGGACTATCTGGATAGGCCCATGTAATCACAATGATTCTTACAAGAAGGAGGCTGAAGACAAAAACAAGAGGTTGGAGTAATGGGAGGGAAGGGATCCTCAACCCAAGGAATGTAGGTGGCATCTAGAAGCTAAACAGGCGTAGAAACAGATTCTTCCCTAAAGCCTCCAAAATGAATGCAACTCTGCTGATATCTGGATTTTAGACTTGAGTCTAGAACTGCAAGAGAATACATTTGTGTCATTTTAAACCACCAAGTCTGTGGTAATTTGGTATAGCTGCAATAGGAAACTAATACAGTCTTTTTGCTATCTATTCTCTTGCAGTTCTGACTCAAGTCTAAAGTCAAGATGTCAGCAGGGTTGCATTCATTCTGGAGGCTTTAGTGGAAAATCTGTTTCTGTGCCTTTTCAACTTTTGGCTAGGGCTTCCTCCCATCAGTCTTGCTTCTGTCCTCACATCTCCTCTGACTCTGTTTTCCTCTATAGCAGTGGTTCTCAACCTTTCTGATGCCGCGACCCTCCATTCCCAATGCCTCCTTCCAGGCTTTACTTTTCTCCACACATTTATCTTCATGTAGCATGCCACCTATTTTCTGACTTCTTGTATGAAACAGGGACATTGAAATGCCAAGACAATAAACAGCTATACTCAATATCTAGATCCAAAAATTGCTCATTGGCCAAACTTATTTTAGCCCCCCCTTACATACATATATTTTTTACTGATTCAGATGAAAGTTGAAGACATCATGTTATATCACCCCTAAATTGTTTCTCATGCAACTCCTAAAAGTAAAGATATTCTTCTACATGCCATAATAATCATTATCACATATAAGAAAATAAAAATTAGTTTTATAAATCAGTGTTATCTCATAATTCAGATTGTATTCCAAATTTCCCTTTTTGTCCTCAAAATGTTTCTAGCTGATTTTTTTGTTTGACCAAGAATCGGCTAAAAGTTAAGACTTTTGCTTGTTTGTTTTGTATGCCTCTTTGGTTTCTTTTGATTGAGAAGACCCCATCTGCCCCCCAACCCCCACACCTGCATTTTTTAATTTATTTTTTTGACACTGACTGCTTTATGAGACTTAAGTCAGTTGTTTTGTAAACTGTCCCACATCCTGGATTTGTCTGAATGTTTTCTTGTAATATCATTTAACTTCCTCCTCTGCTCTTAAATTTCTTATAAAATGGAAGATAGATCTAAAATCTTAGTTACATTTAGGTTCCCCATCTTTGGCAAAAATATTTTACGGGTGATATAAGTTTCATATTTTGTCCAATCAGAAGATGAGACAGTCAAGCTGTCTCATTTCTAGAGTGGCTACATTGATTGTTTGGTTAATGTGGTGACTGCTAGACATTTTGTTGTTAGAACCATCTTTCCCTTTGCAGTTAACGAGCAATCTGTGGGTGATTCTTTGGCATGTTATATTTATTTTATACATTTGTGTTGTTTATTCTCTGTATTCTATTGGGATTAGAATCTGGCTTATATCTGACTTCATAGCCCATATCTCACCCTAATCTCGGCATCTGTTTCTCTCTTCTGGGAGTATGATTATATGTGTTTGTTGTTCTGTTAGTTTGTGAGCTTATCGGAGGCAGCAACTTTCTCTTAGCCCACCTTTATATCCCAATAGTGCTGGAGGTTCACATAATGGATATTTGTCCCATGGGGAAGAACCCTCATCCCCCCAAAAAAGCACACTAAAGAGGTTCTAGCCATAGATTCTTAAGAGTTGGCAGCGATCATGGTGGGCATTGTGCACCCTCATCCCCCTTGTGATGGGCCCCAAGTCCCCTTTAGATCTAGGAAACATTCTGTTGAAGGTTCTTGAGCAAGCATTTTGTTCTATCACTGTGAACTACAATGAACCACTGTTCTTCAGAGACCCGTGGACTCTCCCTCAATGCCTCACCGTCAAAACGGCTGTTCTCGATGCCCCCACCTAAGAAGGCCCCTCTCAACACTCCTGGCACTCCAGTTCTTGAAGACTTCCCTCAGAATGATGATGAAAAGGAGCGTCTGCAGCGGAGGCGCTCCAGGGCCTTTGAGCTACAGTTCAGCATAGATTCACCCCATCTGCTAGCCTCCCCCTCCAGTCGGTGAGTGTGTTCTGGGCTGCCCCACAACCCTGACAATCGGTGCAATGGGTCTGGCATCTCCACACTACCTCGAGCATTCTGGGTCTTGATTTTGAAAAGTTAACAGCATCATGTATCCACGCCAAAGTTTTTTATTTTTTGTTTTTCATTTAGGAATATTGACTTTTCAGCTACAATTCCAAAGTTTACAAACACACAGATTACAGAGCATTATTCCACCTGTATCAAACTATCCACTGAAAATGTGAGTATCTGCTGAGGTTTATCTGTGAAGCTTCTGCAGCTTGAGCACCGGGGAAATCTAGTCTTTTTTCTATAGACAATGCATGATCCATAATAACTGTATTTCTATTCTCCAGGGACTTCTCTTAGTGTTGGTGCTTTCATTATGGTTTTACTGTTTCTTATATACCTTTGATGTACCTTCTGACAGGTTGCCTGTCACTTGCAGTATATCATCATGGCTTTGGGAATAATAGTGTGAACTCTGGAGCAGGTAGTAGAGTTGTGGAGCTAAATGTGAGTTTTAGAGTTCACTTGAATTGGAATCCTGTCTCTGCCACTTACAAGCTGTGTGGCCTTGGCAGGTCATTCAACCATTTTGCTGCAGGGTTCTCTGTAAAATGAGAATGAGAATAGCACCTGCTTATAGAGTTGTTCTGAGGGTGATGGGGGTCCCTTTGTGTGCAGTATTTAGAACAGGTTCTGCATAGTAAGTACTCAGGAGTTATGTGCTGTGACTCTCTAGGACTTGAGAATGAGGAGGGACACATGTATTAGCTGTGTCTCAAGTGTTTGTGGGAATCGATATCTGTGGCAAGATGTGGGATATCCATGTTTAAAATCTTAGCTACCTCGTAGGGTAACATCATTTATGTGAACTTCTGCTGTGAATAACAAATGTTTCTGCAATTTTCTCTTTCTAGAAAATCACTACCAAAAATGCTTTTGGCTTGCACTTGATTGATTTCATGTCAGAAATTCTTAAACAGAAAGACACCGAACTGACCAACTTTAAAGTAAGAAGGATATTACCTTCTCTTGCATCTGAATTAATGATGACTATTTCTGATACTTAGTATAGCACAATCATTAAATTCTACAAATACATGAGATTCTCCCTTGTTTGACATATTATTAACTATACCTTCTTTTCCTTAACTGATGAAATGTAGAAAGCTATCTTTCTGTTATGTTTTCTAATCCCTGTCAATCTTAGGGATCTTTGTCACTTTTTTCATAAGGACAAGTAAATATTTTATGAAACTTGCTATGTTTTGCCTGTTCAGCACACCCTTTTTATGTATCCCCATGAGTACAGCTCTGCTTGTTTGATTAGGTGGCTGCGGGCACTCTGGATGCCAGTACCAAGATCTATGCTGTGCGTGTGGATGCTGTCCACGCTGATGTGTACAGAGTCCTTGGGGGCCTGGGCAAAGATGCACCATTTCCAGAAGAGGCAGAGAGCCATGCTGCAGGTATGTGTGTTGAGATCTGGATTTAAAGTAAGGGCTTCTTAAATGGTGTGGCAGGTTGTTATGTGAGTAATACATTGGAATGAAGTCACAAGAAACCAGTTAACTTACCTTGTGAAGACATGGACATTTTCCAATTTGTCTTAAGCTTTAGATTTTATTTAGGCCTGATTGAGTGAACATCACCAGTTAGGGAACTTCTGATTAGTGGGTCTTTGGAAATTGACCTGTCTTACAAGCTTAATTGAGTAGTTTGATTTCTCCTTCAGCTGCAGATCAGATGTGCCTGTTGCTGTGAGTGAATGGTATGTGTTTGTCACAGTCACTCTTTAGAGTTTTGAGGAACTTGAAGTTCAGTTGCACCCTCCAAAGCAGTTCTTGCAGTACACAGTCTTATTCTTTCTTTAGATGGAAGTGTGACTGAAACAGGAACTACTGAAAAGGCTCCAAAGCCCAAGAAGAAGCACTTGCACAAAACCATCGAGCAGAATATAAACAACCTCAATGTCTCTGAGGCAGATCGGAAGTGTGAGGTGAGGAGCCATTTGCACAGTGTGGTCTCTGACTCATTTGAGACTTGGGTGCAGAGCCTGCTTTCCTGATTTGTGTTTGTTTAGGTCTCAAGGGGGTAAAATATTCAACAGATCTCTTCAGTGTCATCCTTCAGCCTTTCAGTAAGACTGATGGGCAAGTCCCTGCTTTCCCTCAGTTTTTTCAGAATGACTGAGTAGAAGAAGATGGCAAATTACCGAGAAATCTGATTCAAACATTTCTTAGTACATGCAGCAATGCTGGCATTAATGAACATTTATTCTGTACTTGCCAGGCACATTGTGCTGCCCTGAGCATGTGACCAGTGTTAACTTATTTAATCCTTATAACATCCTTGCTACATTTTACGAAGAGGTGATTGAGGTACAGGGCTGTTAAGTAACTTGCCCAAGATGGCACAGCTAGTCTGTAAACCTGGATGGGAAGCTCAGTGGTCTGCTCCAGAGTCCTTGTTCTAAGTAGCCAATACAATTTGGCTAACTTAAGGAATCTGCTTACAGGAATGGTGTTGGAGTTTCATTTATAATTGTCACATAATTTGAAGCAAACAAATTTGAATTTTTAAAAAAATTTTGCTATTAAAAACAATAAGTCTATGAAACATTTTTTTTAATACATTTTATTTTTTACAGATAGGAAGGGAGAGGGATAGAGAGTTAGAAACATCCATGAGAGAGACATTGATCAGCCACCTCCTGCACACCCCCTACTGGGGATGTGTCCACAACCAAGATACATACATGCCCTTATGATTGAACTTGGGGACCCTTCAGTCCGCAGGCTGACGCTCTATCCACTGAGCCAAACTGGTTTCGGCATCGTCTATAAACATTTTTGTACATGTCATCTTTGCATTCTTCTGGGAGTATATGTATAAGAAAATTCTGAGAGGGAATTTCCACTGCCCTCAAAAAAAGTCTGTACCAACTTACTCTTCCACCAACAATGGACTAGATTACTTCTTTGTTATCTCCATGACATTCATAAATGGTAATTAAGGTCACGAGACTAGATTTGTTTACCAAGGGAATGTGTGCATGTGGAAGGACTGAGCCCTGGGGGATGCCCCAATTTTAAGAGTTCAGTACGCTTGCCGAAACCGGTTTGGCTCAGTGGATAGAGTGTTGGCCTGTGGACTGAAAGGTCCCAGGTTTGATTCCTGTCAAGGGCATGTACTTTGGTTGCGGGCACATCTCCAGTAGGGGGCATGCAAGAGGCAGCTGATCGATGTCTCTCTTTCATCGATGTTTCTATCTCTCTCTCCATTCCTTTCTGTAAAAAATCAATTAAAAACAAAACAAAACACACAAAAAAGAGTTCATTAAGCTGAAGGGAAAACATCCAGTAGGTAGGAGGAAAGCCAGGAGAGTGTGATATCCAAATGAGGGAGCATGGGAGTTTCAGGGAGGTGGGCATAATGAGCCACATTAAATCTGGCAACCTGAAGCTTCTAATGAGTTTGGAGGGGGCCCTGTAGAGCTGAAGCTCAAGCCTCCAAGAAAGGGATACTGCCGAAACCGGTTTGGCTCAGTGGATAGAGCATCGGCCTGCGGACTGAAGGGTCCCAGGTGCGATTCCGGTCAAGGGCATGTGCCTTGGTTGTGGCCACATTCCCAGTGGGAGGCATGCAGGAGGCAGCTGATTGGTGTCTCTCTCTCATCGATGTTTCTGACTCTCTATCTCTCTCTCTTCCTCTCTGTAAAAAAATAAAATAAAATAAAATATATATATTAAAAAAAAAAGAAAGAAAGGGATACTTCTTGGCTATGCTGGTGTCCCTGAATTCGAAAGGGGCTCGTCGGCCAAGGACCCAGGGGGCATGCTGGTTGGTGCTGGTGTCTGAGGCACACAGTGGGGCTGGTTCTTTGAGTGAGAAAAAGTAGATTGAATGCAGCTACTGTTACAGGTAGGACCTGTCACATCTGGAATGAAGAAGCACTGCTGGGTGACAAATAGGAAGCCTGCAGAAGTCTCTTCTCCCTCTAGCCCTGCAGTCTCTCTCTAGTGCCCCCTAATGGTTGAATCCTAACAGCAAGCTGCTGGCAAAGCCAGAATATGGCCACAGACCCAGCATCAGAGAGAATAGAAGGTAGTTTTGGAGTTGAGAGGCAGTAGTAGCTTAATAACTGGCAGAGAAGTAGAGTGAGTGTCATGATCTCTACTTTCAAAAAAGTTCTGTTTTGAGCGGGGATGGAGGAAGAGAAAGGCAATATGCAAAATGTTACCCATTGAGGAATCTAGGTAAAAGTTAAGTGGAAGTTCATATTACTTTTTAGGCATTCTTATAGGTGTGAAATTTTTCATAATAAATGGGGTAAACAAATACAAAGAAACTGATATAAGCTATTGTTTTAAAGAGTAATGGATAGGCAAGTAGAGGGGAAAGTAAGATCTGGAAGTTTTATATTTTTTTAAATGGGATAATTAACAGCATGTTTGCTTGTTGATGGAAACAATCTAGAGGAGAAGGAATTACTGACAATACAGAAAAGAACAGAGAAATGCTAGCATGGCATCCTTAGATGTGTAGGAAAGGAAGGGGATGGACAGCATTGATGGAGCTGGCTGAAGAGCCCAACACCAATGGGAGATGGGACATTCTCTTCTGGTTGAGTGTCCATCTCCTCTCTCAACCCCAATTGAAATAGAAAGCCATATCATCAACTGACAGAGTGTGGAGGAAGAAAGTGTTAAGAGGTTTGAGGAGAGAAAAGGGTAGGAAGGAAAGAGTCATCTTGGGGGTGGTAATAAGAAAATGGACTAGGGAAATATAGTTTGCTTGCCAGGCAATACTTAGGGTCCATTTGATGGATTTGAAGTGAAGTCAGTCAGCATGCTTTGTTTCATCATGATAAACTGTGTGGGTGCAAGCATCGAGTAGGCAGAAAATTGTATTTAACAAAGGATTGTGTTTAGCTGTATGAATGTGACAAAGAGGCTGGAATTAAGAGCATGTACATGGGAGTGGTCACAATCATTGCTTACCGAATTTTAGCTGGGAAGGTAGGTAGTGAGAGTAAAGTAATTTGATCAGTAATTGTAGGGTCTGGTGAGATCAGACTTGGAGATATCACCTATAGGCTATGCAGGTGGGAGGTAATAGAGAGAGAGGCACTTGGAATTAAGGAGATGGAGCCTGGCCATTGTAGCTCAGTGGCTGAGCGCCGATCTATGGACCAGCAGTTCACTGTTTGATTCTTGGTCATGGCACATGCCCGGGTTAGGGGCTCCATCCCCAGTGAGGAGCGTGCAGGAGGCAGCCAATCAATGATTCTCGTCGTTGATGTTTCTATCTATCTCTGCCTCTCCATTCCTCTCTGAAATCAATAAAAATATATTTTAAAAAAGCATTAAAAATGGTGACTTAGGAAAGAGACCAACAGAAGATTACTGTTCAGGTTTTAACAGATGTGTTTGTTGATGTGTTATAAAGTTACGATCATGTGCTATGTACTTGATTGACATCTATTTATCTGACTATATACAGCCTTTCATTTGAACTGGTATCTGTTGGGATAGGCCTTTGCCTGATCAGTTAAAAAGCCCTATCCACTTTTTTTTTTTAAATCATTTTATTATATATCTTTTTTCAACCTTTTTTTTTTTTTAAAAATCTTCACCCGAGGGTATTTTTTCATTGATTGATTTTTAGAGAGTGTGGAAGAGAGAAGGAAAGACAGAGAGAAACATTGATGTGAAAGAAACATCGATTGTTTGCCTCCTGCATGCGCCCTGGAGCCTGCAACTAAGGTACATGCCCCTGACTGGAATTGAACCCGAAACCCTTCAGTCTGCAGGCCAGCACTCCATCCACTGAACCAAACCGGCTAGGATCCCATCCACTTTTGATTATGTGCAGAGACATTTCAGTTCAGTATGTGCAGCGGTGATGAGCAGGCCCAGTAAATGGATTTGATATTTCCTTTGGCTCCTTTCCATAACCTTGTGTTCCCTGTGTTTGTGCTCAGATTGATCCCCTGTTTCAGAAGACTACAGCCTCATTTGATGAGTGCAGCACAGCAGGGGTGTTCCTCTCCACCCTCCACTGCCATGACTACAGAAGCGAGCTGCTTTTCCCTTCGGATGTCCAGACCCTCTCCAGTGCAGAGCCCCCTGAGATGCCAGATTTAGATTGGGTAGAAATGACAGATTTAAAAGGTAAGTCCACACAATGCCTTTCATCGAGATGTCAGTCATTGGAGAAGATTCTTATAACCCTGGAGTGTAGAAAGCACCTGGTGCTCAGGAAGGTTTCTCTGGAGTGCCAAATTGGGCACCCTATTGGGTGAAACTGACTTTTCCACTTTATGAAGCATGGGGAGTCTGAAATTGTAGTTTCTAGTGCTCTCCTGTTCTCGGCCTTGGTGTGCCAGTCACTCAGGTGACCCATAGCAGCCAAATCTCATAGTCACATATTGGAGCCAACAGATAATCTGTAGTGTTAGAGTTTGGATTTAGGAAACGGGCTTTGAGAGACTTGTCAAACCAGAGAGGTCTCATTCTTATTTGTTACCAATTGGGGGAAGGGGAACCTGGGAAGAAGGGAGCATTGGGAACTGCTCACAGATGGCTCTGTGATAGTCTGAGAACAGACCTGCCCTGTGTCTTCTCCTTCCATGCCTCATGCCTCTGCTCTGCTCCCCGCCCCCCCCCCCATGCTTTCTCCTCTCAGATTTGTTAAGTAGAACAGTTTTGTATTAACAATCTTTTTTCCAAGTTTATGTGCTCCAGTGGGGCTCTAATCCTGGGAGGCAGGTAATCTGTAATTTAGGACTGAAATGACATGACATGATCAGGGGCTGTGTACTGAGCACGCTCTGAGGGGTTTTTATTTCTCGACTATAGTGGAAGGCATGGGATCTGTTTCATAGTCACATGTATGTGCTTCAGGTTTCTGCTCAAGGATTTTACTAATCGTTGGAATGCTCATGAGCAGCCTGACTTCAGTGAGGGTGCCTGTGTATCTGCCTGGTGACTGTGCCTCCCTCGACATCCTGCTGCTGTGATCCTCTGGGAGTGGGGAGCGGGCTCTGCTCACCTCAGCCTTCTGTGCTCTCCCTGTCCTCTCCAGCACTCCTAGAGCAATGTACGGAGGACCGTCAGATCTGCCCTTCCCTGGCTGGTTTCCAGTTCACAAAATGGGACAGCGAGACACATAATGAGGTGTGGACCCTTAGACTTTACAGGGTTTTGGGCATTTCTCCAGCACCTTGTGATTTCATTGAGACAGTCTGAGATTAGTTCTGCCCAATGGGAAACTGGCATCATTTTTATTTAGCCACAAGTAGAGAAAACATTTCCTTTGGCACTTTTGCAGGGACTAAAACCTGGGAACATCAGGGGGCACTAGGAGTGGGTTTGTGAGATCCAACAAGACCAGTGGACAGGTAGATGAATTCTGGGACCAGCTTTGTGCTCCCCTTGCACGAGGCAGCTCTGCCACTCCTGGGTACACGTTTCTATTAGATTTACTCTTGAACATGGTTATGTCATGGCCATTGGTCTCTTGGGCTACTGTCAAGCTCGAGGAATTTCCTGCTCTTTGAGATTGAGTCCCTTGGCACAGAATTTCCTAAGAAATGTCACATGTAAAGCTTTTCTCTGTGTATAGTTAGCCAGGCCCCTTTTGTCTACTTACTACAACTTCCAAAACCAATGGTCTCCATGGACAACTCTTTTCTCCAAACATGTAGCTAATGATGTAGAGTCCTGTTTCACATTTTACAAAAGACAGTACAGCTTCATTCTGTACTTTATAATATAAACTTCCTCCAAACTTTTCTGTTGTGAGAACATTGGCTCTGAAGAGTGATGGAGGCATTCCTCCAGCAGTGACCATTGTCACCACAATGAGAACTCTCTCTTTGTTCTAGTCTCTATCAGCCCTGGTAGACAAATTCAAGAAGAATGACCAGGTATTTGACATCAATGCTGAAATAGAGGACAATGATAGCGGGGACGTCCCTGATGGGCCTCTGGAGGATGACTTTGATGCCAACGACGAACTGGACCACACCGCCTCTGGGGATCACGCAGAGTTCAGGAGCTGGAAGGACCCCTGCCATAGTCAAAGCTGCCAGTAAGGCTCTCAGGGCCGAGGAGAATGTTCCCATGGGAGTTTCCCCAAATTTCCTTCTGGTACAGTCTCATTCCATCTCTTTGGATAGCTGGGCTGCTGGGCCACGTTGTCCATACAGGTGGAGCCACCTGACTTACAATGGAATCATACCTGCCTTTGGAAGTCAGCTCAGCTACTTAATTGGTTATAAAACTGGTATTGCAGCCTTGGCCAGGTGGCTCAGTTGGTTGTGCATGATCCTATAGACCAGTGGTTCTCAACCTTTCTAATGCTGCTTACCCTTTAATATAATTCCTCATGTTGTGCTGACCCCCAACCACAAAATTATTTTTGTTGCTACTTCATAACTGTAATTTTGCTACTGTTATGAATCGTAATGTAAATATCTGTGTTTTCTGATGGTTTTAGGTGTCCCTGCTAGTGGTTCTTAACCTGTGGGGCGACCCACAGGTTGAGAACTGCTGCTGTAGAGCCCAAGACCATCGGAAAACACAGATATTTACATTACGATTCATAACAGTAGCAAAATTATAGTTATGAAGTAGCAACAAAAATAACTTTATGGTTGGAGGTCACAACAACATGAGGAACTGTATTAAAAGGTAAGCGGCATTAGAAAGGTTGAGAACCACTGCTATAGATCAAAAGGTTGCAGGTTCCATTCCCAGTCAGGGCACTTACCTGAGTTTTGGGTTTGATCCTTAGAGCAGGCAACTAATCCATGTTTTTCTCTCTGTCCTTTCCTCTCTCTAAAATCAGTAAACATAGCCTCAGGTGAGAAATAATAAAAACAAAACCTGACATCGCAAGAGTTTGTAAGGATAGAATTAAAATAGGTAAAGTGCTAGGGGAAAGTAGCGGGAATATAGTGTGGCTACTTCAGTGGTGGCTTTTGGTAGCACTTGCATTTGAGAGCATGGAGGGTGCACCCTTTCTTCACACTGCAGCTGGCCCAGCTTTTGGCTAAATTGCTCTTTATTGTTATAGATGGAAACAGGCTGGTGTGTTGCTTATAGAAAAAAAATGTGGTCCCTGCCTAAGGACCAAAGTAGGGCTGGACAGTGTTGGGTTACCAGGGATAAGCAGAGCAGGGGAAACTCAATAGGTAGATATCATTGAGCATATGGGGCAGGTAAAATTGGTTTGTAGTCAATTATTACTTTAGTAACCATCTAAGAAAATCAGAAATTTTCTTGGCCTTCATTATATGTACAGTGGTACCTCGAGATATGAGTGCCCTAACATATGAGATTTTTGAGATACGAGCCATCGAGCGAGCGATTTTTGCTTTGAAATACGAGCAACATTTGAGATAGGAGTAATTGCGTGGATCGGCTGGCTGCACACGACCCACCAGTTTACCGCGACTTGAGCGTCTCATAGTTTCCCACGCCTTAAGGTTACAGAACGAATTAAACTCGTATCTCGAGGTACCACTGTACTGAACAGATTAGTATTATTTAAACTTTGAATATAGTTTGGAAGCAGGATCTCATAAAATCCTATAGTGCTGAGGGCCCCTAAATATCTTGAATGGGCCTACGTGTAGAACAGGCCCTCTGATGTTGCCTGTGCCTTTAAAAGCAGCTTTGCAACCCTGGATTGGGGACAATCAAATTGGTTAAGTATGTGTAAAACCTTAGAAGTCATCCAGTATAATTTCCCACTGAGGCAAGAATCCCTTCAAGAGCATTGCTTTAATGTCTCCAGGGTAAGAAACTGTTTTCTTGAGCTTATTTTGTCTGCCCGTGTGAGAAATGATTCTACTGATTGTCTTCAAGTTGGAGTGGACATCAAAGTGCTAAACATTTGGTGTTTTGAGACACAGCATCTGGCCCTTTAGCACCCTCCTTGCTGCCTGATCTGTGCTGTTGACCTGTGATTTGATCCCTATTCCCATCCTGTCTTCCAAAAAGTGAGAAATGGCAAGCAGCTTAGTGGAACATTTTCAAATGTCAGAAAAGAGCTGTCACTGTTCCTGAACACAGGTGGCATCTGAGGAATTGATGATAGCAAAGTCACTTACATTTGGTTATTTTGTTAGGACCATAGATACTTGTTTTGAACAAGTGTCTCCATTTCTCTCCCTAGCTCCAGAGTGAGCAAACTCTTTGACTCCATCCTAGTGAATGCATTAGGGTTGGGGACTTAGTTAGGTTCTTATTAGGGCTTTGTTCATCTTGAAGTCCTATACCCTTACATGGAGCTGGCCTATTTTGGGAGCTCAGTAAATGAACTGAATTGGACCTGATCCTGTCATGGAAGCTATGAGGTGTTGGGTAAGAGGCATCACCTGTTTATTTTTTTAAATATGTTTTTATTATTTAGTTATTTATTTTTTAGAGAGAGAGGAAGGGAGAGGGATAGAGAGTCAGAAACATTGATCAGCTGCCTCCTACACACCTCCTACCAGGGATGTGCCCGTAACCAAGGTACATACCCTTGACAGGAATCGAGCCTGGGACCTTTCAGTCCTCAGGCTGATGCTCTATCCACTGAGCCAAATCAGTCAGGGCCAGACTCACTTTTATTTTATTTTATTTATTTTTTATTTTTTTTTTGGGGGGGGAGGGTTGGGAGGACTGAGACTTGAGTCTACAGTCCCAAATTTATTTCCAGCACAGTCCAGACTCACTTTTAAAAATATATATATATATATATTTTTTTAATTTCAGAGAGGAAGGGAGTGGGGAGAGAAAAGAGAGAAATATCAATGATGGCAGAGAATCATTGATCAGCTGTCTGCTGCATGGCCCCCCACTGGGAATCGAGCCCGCAATCCAGGCATGTGCCCTGACTGGGAATTGTACTGTGACCTCTTGGTTCATAGGTTGATGCTCAACCACTGAGCCAAGCCGGCGGGGCCAGGCTCACTCTTTATAGTTTTGCCTTTCAATTCTAAAGATTCCCAGCATGACAATCTAAGCTTTATCAGAAGAATATTCATGAAAATTGTATGGATTGCTGCTGGAGCCATCTTTCTCTGTCTGGAGTTCACAGTGCATACAGTTATGTAATAACATAGGCCAGGCATTTTGCAGGCTAGAATTGTGCATTTTTTAGTACATTTTATTCTTTAAAATTAATATTTAATTATACAATAAATATAATTTCCTGGGTTTTAAAAAAAGATTCTGTAGATAAAGGCAAAGTCCCCTTTTAAAACGTTTTTAGCTTATTCCTTAATGCTTAATATAAAGAGTTTATACTTATTGCTCGAGACAGGTTAAAAAGCCTTCTAAAGTTTCCTTGTTAACCTTCCTTGTAGCAAGCAGTAGAGCAGTACTCATATACTTGCTGACTTCAGAGGCCTTTAGGAGAAAGCTACCTCACACAGTCTAGTAATTCATAGAAAGGGTAGAAAATGAAACTAAAGTTGCCATGCTGGACTGGCCAGTTAGACACTTCACACACAGTAAAGAATGAAGCTAGATGGTCTGAGAATTAGATTTTAAAGGGGACCTTTCAGCATTTGCAGGACATAAATTAGAGTCCTTCACTTTTAGTAGGAGCGACTGGTTACTGGAGCCTTTCTTTATGGAAGGATGATGAGAGACTACTAGCTTGTGAAGCACTTTGGAAAGTACCTTGTGTAGATTTGGTCATGTTGTTATAAAATTAAGAGAAGCAAAACACTTTGATGAAGAGAAAACTAAGGGGTTGTTGATGTGCAGTATTTATATTGGACTTAGAAATGTTGCTTATTTGTGGAAAGGTGGGTAGGTGGAGACTTCAACTGCATCATATACTGCTTTACATGTGAGTGCATGGTTGTATGCCAATATGGACATGATTGTATATAAACGAAAACATTATTTCATGTGTGTTACAGGGAAGAAATGATTCCCCTTGGGGATGGAGACATTAGGACCATGTGCCCCCTTCTATCCATGAGACCTGGAGAATATTCCTATTTCAGTCCCCGCACCATGTCAATGTGGGCTGGGCCGGAGCATTGGCGCTTCAGACCCCGACACAAACGTATGTACTTCAGGTAGTACCTCTTAGAAAAGACTTAGTGTAGGTGACCAGCAGTCAGCAGATCGGCCAAGGAAGGGAAATGGTAGTTGCTGAGCCTTCTGGTCAGCTGCAGACGCACATAGACAAGCCAGCTTCTCACTTGGACAGTCAGTTGGCCTGGCCTGGGATGAGGGATCATTTAAGACTGAGGCCTCTGAGTGGGAAGAGTCAGAAGAGCTGGGCTCCTGACCTGGTACTGCCTCTACTATCCACGTGGCTTCAAACAATGGCTGCAGGTGGGAATGACCAGGCTCTGGGGCCCATGTGAGTTACTGCACCAGGCAGCCCTTGGCAGGATTCTGAAGGGGGTTTTTCATTCCCTCTTTGAAAAGGAGATAATAATTTGCATATATTTTTATTGTGTTTTGGTAGCAAAACCACAAATTATAAATTAAGGATGAAAATCAGACCTATGATTTGCTCTTCTCAGTGCTTTATGGTGTAGTTGATAAGACTGCCAGTGTGTCCTGTGAGATGCAGAAATATTGTAGGCCCCAGAAGTGAGCGGTGTTGCTATCTGTGTCCATTTCTGCAGAAGATGCTGCCTTGAAATCAGAGAACAGAAAGAAGAGCACAAAGAAAGAATTTGAAATAGACTTTGACGATGACATTGACTTTGATGTGTATTTTGGAAAAGCAAAGGTTTGTGCTGGATTTATTACCATTTGTGCTTTCTTAAATTACTCTTTGCACTTCTTTTTCCCTTTTAGATGTGATTTTAAAAAATTAATTATAAATTTAACTTTTAAACGGATGGCTTTATTGTCCCTCAATTCTTAGAGAAATTGAGAAATAGTTCCAAGTTCAGTGGCAGAAAGGATAAAGTTTAGAATATGAATAATGTCTAGCAAGTTGTTGGAACTCTGAATGGCAGACTAGTGCTGCCTATACCCAAGCTACTTCTAAAAATGAATAGGTGTTGACCATTTTTATTAAAAATGCCTAGAAAGCACTTTTTTTTTTTTTTAAATTAATAGGCTGCTACTATTCTGACCAAGTCTACTTTGGAGAACCAGAACTGGAGAGCTACCACTCTTCCTACAGACTTCCACTATGAGGCTGATCATTTGGCTCAGCTGCACCTCAAACCAGGCACCAGGGTAAGGCTGGTTCTTGTTTCCCCAAGGCTGCTGTTGAATCTGTTTATGGCATTGGAAGTGTCCAGTGGCTGGTATTGTTGACTCTCAGGCTGTGCCTTCAAGGAAAAGGCAAGAGAGCATGAGCAGGAAAGTGTGTTAGCCAAGAGATTTGGTCATGTTGTTATAAAATTAAGAGAAGCAAAACACTTTGATGAAGAGAAAACTAAGGGGTTGTTGATGTGCAGTATTTATATTGGACTTAGAAATGAAGATCCAGGAGGGTGAGGCAGAACTGAAGGGAAAAGCTCATAGGGAGATGATGGACACTAACGTTTAGGAAATGGCTCTCCTGGTTGGAAGACTACAGACAGACCTATATGTTGAAATGCTAGGGGGTGCCGAAACTGGTTTGGCTCAATGGATAGAGTGTCAGTCTGCAGACTGAAAGGTCTCAGGTTCGATTTCGGTCAAGGGCATGTACCTTGGTTGCTGGCACATCCCCAGTAGGGGGCGTGCAAGAGGCAGCTGATTGATGTCTCTCTCATTGATGTTTCTAACTCTATCCCTCTCCCTTCATCTCTGTAAAAAATCAATAAAATATGTTTTAAAAAAATGCTAGGGGGTGATAAACAGAATCTTTTGTTGAGGTTTGTACAAGATGTGAGTTGTTTCTGGGTTCTTTCATGCTCTCATTGATGTTGTGGATTCACTAGCTGGGTGCTTTCCCCAGCCCAAGGAAACCCCCCCCCCCCAAGCAAGGTGTAGACGGGAGCTGACTGTGACCCATTGGGTAATGGAGGTGCCAAGCATCTGACTGTGCAGTCCTTTGGGAGTTTCCAGAACTGCACAAGTGGCCCACGTTCCTTCTATGACTGTAAGCATGAACATTTGAGACTATTTGGTGCTGTACCCCGATTACTATTCACTTCCTTTGCCTGTGGTTCTTCTGGCAATGCTAGGAGCAAATGCATGTCCCTGTCTGTCTCCAGGGTGACCAGACAGTGGTTCATGCCAAGTTCCATTTGATTGGAGCCTGAGACTCATTTGCATTCCTGGTTTTTTTATTTAATCTTTGATATCAAATGTGCAGTTTACAGTTTCTCTTATTTTGCCTGTTCCTTGACAGGGTCATTTGTTTGTTTGTTTGTTTGTTTTCCTTAAATCTTTATTGTTGAAAATATTACATATGTCCCCTTTTTCCCTCCATTGACCCCTTCTAGTCTGCCTCATCTCCCACCCCACCTTCCATCTGAAATGCTTCTATGTCTCTGGATCGATGTTCATCTGTTTATTTTGTTCATTGGATTCTACATATGAGTGAGATCATGTGATACTTGTCTTTCTTTGACTAGCTTACTTCACCTAGCATGATACTTTCCAGGTTCCTCCATGTTGTCTCAAAGGGTAAGAGATTCATTCTTTTTTTTTTTTTTTTTTTACTGTTGCATAGTATTCCATGGTGTAAATGTACCAACACTTTTTTAAAAAATAAATCTTTATTGTTCAGATTATTACAATTGTTCCTCTTCCCACCCCCAATAACTCCCCTCCACCTGGTTCCCACTCCACCCTCTGCCCTTACCCCCACCCCCATTGTCCTCATCCATAGGTGTATGATTTTTGTCCAGTCTCTCCCTGCACCCCACCTCACCTCTTCCCCCCTAAGAATTATCAGTCCATTTCCTTTCTATGCCCCTAATTCTATTATATTCACCAGTTTATTCTGTTCATCAGATTTTCAATTTACTTGACTTTTTGATTCACTTGTTGATAGATATGTATTTGTTCATAATTTTCACCTTTACCGTTTTCTTCTTCTTCCTCTTCTTAAAGAATACCTCTTAGCATTTCATATAATACTGGTTTGGTGTTGATGAACTCCTTTAGCTTTTTCTTATCTGTGAAGCTCTTTATCTGCCCTTCAATTCTGAATGATAGCTTTGCTGGGTAGAGTAATCTTGGTTGTAGGTTCTTGCTATTCATCACGTTGAATATTTCTTGCCACTCCCATCTGGCCTGCATAGTTTCTGTTGAGAAATCGGCTGACAATCGTGTAGGTGCTCCCTTGTAGGTAATTAACTGTTTTTCTTTTGCTGTTTTTAAGATTTGCTCTTGGTATTTTAATTATGATGTGTCATAATGTGGTCCTTTTTGGATTCCTTTTGTTTAGGGTTCTGTGCGCTTCCTGGACTTGTAAGTCTATTTCTAGTTGTAAAACTTCCACTCTGCCAGCTTTTCCGTGGTTCTGGGAAATAGTTGTTTTGTCTTTTAGTTGTGGTTTTGTTGTAGTTGCGAGAGATACCATATACAGATATATATCTTATGCCGCCATCTTGGTTCCTCCGTATGTCTATTTCTTTCACCAGGTGGGGGAAGTTTTCAGTCATTATTTCTTCAAGTAGGTTTTTGGTATCTTGCACCCCCATAATTCTGGCACCCCCATAATTCTGATGTTGGTATGTTTGAAGTTGTCCCAGAGGCTTCTTACACTACCTTCAAATTTTTAGATTCTTTTTTCTTTTTGCTTTTTGAGTGGAGTATTTTTTGCTTCTTTGTATTTCAAATCTTTGTCTTGATTCTTGAGATCCTCTAGTCTGCTGTTAGGTCTCTGTATAATATTTTTTATTTCAGTCAGTGTATATTTAATTTCTAGTTGGTCCTTTTTCATCTCCTCTTGGGTCTCACTGAATATATCCATTTTTTCTAGAAAATTATTTAAAAACCTTATAACTGTGGTTTTGAACTCTATATCCAGTCATTTGTTTTCCTCCATTTCTTCCATTTGTGATCTGTTCTTTTGTCTCCTCATATTTTGCTGCTTCCCTGAGTTGGTAGAGTAGCTTTGTGTGCTAGGTGTCCTTTGTGGCCCAGTAGCTCTGCCTCCCCAGTTACCAGAGGTGGACACTCTTGGTGCACCCCTTTGTGAACTCTGTGTACAGTCTTGTTGTAGTTAATTCTTGATTGTTGTTGGTATCACTGAGGCGAATTGCCCTCCAAGCCAATTGGTTGTGAGGATCAGCTGAGTCTGCATATGCAGGTGAGCTTCCGGACCTCTGCCTGTCCGGTTCTCCTGAATTTCCGTGCGCTCTAGGAACCTGTATGAGTCTGGGTCCCCAGGGTCTCACCTGAAACGGGTTCAGTGCAGTTGAACCTGGATTTCAGTGTGAGGTTCTGTTTTCCTCCCGCTAGAGAAAGCCAATGGTATAATCAGCAGTCAGTGCTCTGTGTGCGCACTTTTACATGCACTTTTGCGTACCCCCAGACCTCTGTCTTTTGCAGCTCCCCTAAGTTTCTGTGCACTCCTTCCTTTTCAAAACAGTCCAGACTCCCCTGTATGAGTCTCACCTGGAGCTGGGGTTTAGTGCAGTTGGGATTTTCCATTCCCTTCCGCTAGCGCAGTGGTTCTCAATCTTTCTAATGCCGTGGCCCTTTAATACAGTTCCTCATGTTGTGGTGACCCCCCAGCCATAAAATTATTTTTGTTGCTACTACATAACTGTAATTTTGCTATGTTAATGAATCATAATGTAAATATCTGTGTTTTCCAAAGGTCTTAGGCGACTCTGCTAGCGGTCACAACCCACAGGTTGAGAACCGCTGCGCTAGAGGAAGTAGCCAGATCCTCCTCTGCCCGGCCTCTCCATGAGCATGTCTCTGTACCTTAGCTTTTTCCAGCTCCTCTGAGTCTTCATTGGTCCTTCTCTTTACTTCTACTTGTAGAATTTTCACTCAGCCAGTTTTCCTGTGGTTCTGGATGGGTGTCCGTTCTGTCTTTTAGTTGTAATTTTGAAATTGTTGTGCGAGGCAGCAGCTTAGGTGTTCACCTATGCTGCCATCTTGGTTTCTCCGCATACATTCTTTCTGATTGTTTTTTTTTATTCTCTTGGTACAGTGGTCAGCAAACTCATTAGTCAACAGAGCCAAATTTCAAAAGCACAATGATTGAAATTTCTTTTGAGAGCTGAAAACCGACTCCTGTGCATGGGCCACGAAGTTTCAATTGCATTGTACGTGTGCACCTGCACATGGTATTTTGTGGAAGAGTCACACTCAAGGGGCCAAAGAGCCATATGTGGCTTGCGAGCCGCAGTTTGCCAACCACTGTCTTAGGATATATTGCTAGAAGTGAGATTACTGGGTCAAATGGCAGTTCCATATTTAATTTTTTGAGGAAACTCCATACTGTTTTCCATAATGGCTGCACCCGATTAGCAGTGTACTAGGATTCCCTTTTCTCCACATCCTTACCAGCACTTGTCACTTACCGATTTGTTGATAGTAGCCATTCTGACAGGTGTGAGGTGATACCTCATGGTCGTTTTAATTTGTCTCTCTGTGATGATCAGTGACTGAGCATTTTTTCATGTCTCTTGGCCATTTGTATATCTGCTTTGCAGAAGTATTTAAGTTCTTTGCCCATTTTTAAATTGGATTGTTAAGTTGTATGAGTTCCTTATATATTTTGGAAATTAACCCTTTATTAAATGTATCTTATCAAATATGTTCTTTCATATGGGGGCTCCTTTTTTATTTTGTTGATGGTTTCTTTTGCTGTGCAAAAGCTTTTAATTTTATTGTAGCTTATTTTCTCCTTAATTTCCTTTGCCCTAGGGCAGTGGTCATCAAACTCATTAGTCAACAGAGCCAAATATCAACAGTACAACGATTGAAATTTCTTTTGAGAGCCAAATTTTTTAAACTTGAACTAATAGGTAGGAACACTGTTATTAACTTAATTAGGGTACTCCTAAGCTGGCCTTTGCTAAAAACCCAAGGGGCCAAAGAGCTGCATGTGGCTCACAAGCCGCAGTTTACCAACCACTGCCCTAGGGAATTGGTAAACATTGCCACTAGAGATGTCTGAGATTTTGCCAACTATGGTTTCTTCTAAGATTGTTATGATTTCACGACTTATACTTAAGTCTTTTATCCATTTTGAGTTTATTCTTGTGTATGGTGTAAGATGATGGTCTAGTTTCATCTTTTTTACATGTATCTGTCCAATTTTCCCAACAGCACTTATTGAAAAGACTGTCTTAATTCCACTGTATGTGCTTGCCTCCTTGTTCAAATATTGATATAATATTTTGGGTTACTTTCTGAGGTCTTTGTTCTGTTTCATTGATCTCTATGCCTGTCCTTGTACCAGTATCAGGCTGTTTTGATTATAGTGGCTTTGTAGTATAACTTGATTATCTGAATTGTGATCCCTCCAACTTTGTTCTTTTTTCCCAAGATTGCTGTGGCTATTCAGGGTTTTTTTTTTTGGTTCCATATAAATTTTTGGAGTACAGTGGTACCTCGAGATACAAGTTTAATTCGTTCTGTAACCTTGAGGCATGGGAAACTATGAGACGCTCAAGTTGCGGTAAACTGGTGGGTCGTGTGCAGCCGGCTGATCCGCGTGATTACTCCTATCTCAAATGTTGCTCGTATTTCAAAGCAAAAATCGCTCGCTCGATGGCTCGTATCTCAAAAATCTTGTTTGTTAGGGCACTCATATCTCGAGGTACCACTGTATTTGTTCTAGATCTATAAAATATGCCATTGATATTTTAATAGGGATTACATTGAATCTGTAGATTTCCTTGGTTAGTATGAACATTTTAATGATGTTAATTCTACTAAACCACAAGCATGGTATATTCTTTCACTTGTTTATGTTTTCCTCTACCTCTTTTTTCCAATGTTCTGTAGGTTTCCTAGTACATGTCTTTTACCTCCTTGGTTAAGTTTATTCCTAATCTTAATTTTTTTGTTGCAATGGAAAATGGAATTTATTATTGGTGTTTAAAAATGCCACTGATTTTTGGGTATTGATTTTGTATCCTGCTATATTGCCAAATTCAGTCATTAAATTTAGTAATTTTTTGGTGGTCTTTAGGGTTTTCTATGTACAATATGTCATCTGTGAATAATGAAGTCTTCTTTCCAATTTAAATGCCTTTTCTTTCTTTTTCTTGTCTGATTGCTGTGATTAGGACTTCCAGTACTATCTGTATAAAAGGCAAATATGCTAAGTGTCCAACTGGTTGCTAATATGTGCACTGACCAGGGGGCAGACGCAGGAGCTGCTATGACACACACTGGCCATTTACAGATAAAAGACACCATGGACCTGATGCCCACAAAGTAACATTCGGCTTCTCCCAAGTGGGACACAGGCCCCGCCACCAACCCAGAGCTATAGCCCACCAAATTGCAAGCAATGCTGCCGAAACCCCATGGTGCAAAATGCTGCCCACAGCTCAGCCCAGCCCGGAAATGGTTGCTGTGAGCACTGGGTAATGATGTCATATAGCAATGCCCGGCTTCCTCTCCCTAGTGATGAATAGCCTCCTTGCAGTTTCTTCAGCCCAGGTACACAACTTGTTTTATAGCCAGGTGGAAACATTTCCCACTTTAACCAAATGTCTGTGAAGCATTTTCCTGTGCCTTATCTCATTTCATCTTCACAGAAGTCCTGGAGTAGGTAGATAGGAGACTCGGTGGAATCCTATTTTCTTTTCATTAGCTGGAAAATGGAGATTTAGAAACTTGACCCAACTGAAAAGAATTAAGAAATGGTGGACCTTGAAAATGAGTTTAGGTTTTCTCACTGCGCAGAATATAGTCAAACACTGCTATAGTTAAATATTTCACCCTTTGTTCTCCCTGCGTGATCTACAATAATAATTTGCTTTGTGTTGATATTTACTGCTGTGTTGCTCACAGTTACCTGAAAGAGAAGTTGGGGTACTTCACTGGGCCAGAAAAAGTTTAGCTAAATCAGAAAGCAGGTCTAGTTAAGCAAGTTTATTCTATATCTATAAAGGCTAAGTTGGCCCTAACTGGTTTGGCTCAGTGGATAGAGCGTCGGCCTGTGGACTGAAAGGTCCCAGATTTGATTCCAGTCAAGGGCATGTACCTTGGTTGCGGGCATATCCTCTGTGGGAGGTGTGCTGGAAGCAGCCGATTAATGTTTCTTTCCCATCGATGTTTCTAAACTCTATATCCCTCTCCCTTTTCTTTGTAAAAAAAATCAATAAAATATATTTTTAAAAAAAGGCTAAGTTGACTCGCACATGCGTAATACATATAAAGATGGCACCAATTGCACATGTGTGTTTTGATCTGTCATTGTTGATTGTGAATTTGATTGACACTTCTATTATAAAGAAAGGGCGAATGGTGATATTAAAATATTTCTTCAAATTAATTTACTTTTAATGTGCACAAATTTGTGCACTGGACCACTAGCTGACATATAATAGTATATTCTATCTTTCTGCATTTTTTAAAAATATATTTTATTGATTTTTTACAGAGAGGAAGGGAGAGAGAAAGTCGGAAACATCGATGAGAGAGAGACATCGATCAGCTGCCTCCTGCATGCCCCACAGTGGAAATGTGCCCGCAAGCAAGGTACATGCCCCCAACCAGAATTGAACCTGGGAGGACCTTTCAGTCCGCAAGCTGACGCTCTATCCACTGAGCCAAACCGGTCTCGGCTATCTTTCTGCATTTTTAAGAATACTGTTGACTCTTGAACATGAGTTTGAACTGCATGGGTTTACTTATAAGCAGATTTTTCCAATAAATACATACAGTACTGTAAATGTATTTTCTCTTCCTTATAGTTTTCTTAATGCCATTTTCTTTTCCCTAGCTTATTTTACTCTGTCTCTCCTTCTCTCTTCCTGTCTGAAATCAAGTTAAAAAGAAAAAAAAAAAAAATATATATATATATATAAAAAATATATATATAAAATATATATTCACATACATACATACATATATATGTGTGTGTGTGTGTGTGTGTGTACTTTTTAAATATATATTTTTAAAATACATTTTTATTGATTTCAGAGAGGGAGAAAGAGAGAGAAACATCAATGATGAGAACCATTGATTGCCTGCCTCCTGCACACCCCCCACTATGGGTCAAGTCCGCAACCCAGGCATGTGCCCTTGACTGGAATCGAACCTGCGACCTTTCAGTCTGCAGATCGGCACTCTATCCACTGAGCCCAACTGGCCAGGGCTAAAATATATATTTTAAAAAGAAAATCCCAGAGTAAGTAGAAGGAAATAATAGAGATTAGAGCAGAAATAAATGACAAAGAGGCTAAAAAAAAAAAAAAGACAAAAGATATCAATGAAACCGAAAGCTGTTTCTTTGAAAAGATAAATAAGATTGATGAACTGTTAGCCACACTCATCAAGAAACTGAGAGGAGCCAAATAATCAGAAATTAAAACGGTGAAGTAACAACTGACATCACAGAAATACAAAGGGTTTTAAGAAAACACTATAACAATTATATGCCAACAAGCTGGACAACTTGGATGAAATGGACACATTTCTAAAAAAAATACAATCTTCCAAAACTGAATCAGGAAGAATCAGAAAACCTGAATGGGGCAATAACAACTGATGAAACAGAAGCAGTAACCAAAAAACTCCCAGCAATCAAAAGCCCAGGTCCAGATGGCTTCACAGGGAAGTTTTACCAAACACTCAAAGAACTAACACCCATCCTCCTCAAACTATTCCAAAAAAGTCCAAGAAGAAGGAACACTTCCAAACATTTTAGCCTTTATTTGTATAGATGATACCTTAGTTTTAAAAAAAAGAAAGAAGCACAGAAAGGTACAAAGTTGCAGCAGTCATAGCAACTATGGTTACTGTTGGTTAGATGCCAGCAGCAACTATTGGTTAGATGCCAGCAGCAAGTTCCTCATTCAGAAAACAGCCCTGAGGTAGAGCCAGGCTGCTGGGAGTTGAAGGAAGATGTTAGAGCTCGTCCATGAGGCCTGGTTCAGCCTTGAATTGCTTATGATTATCCATAGGAACAAATGTCCTCATGTGTACCAGCAGCAGTCACAGGGGCAGTGTATTCCCTCACCCTTCCAGGTATTATTATACTAGGAAAACGACTTTTTAACACTGAAAAGTGAATGTTGGACTAGTAAATGCTCTGTTTACCTACAGATTCCACAGATCAATTAGCCATCCAGTTTAATATCTTAATGGGGGATTCTAATAGCAGCCAGCCAATACATGAAGAGTTGTGTACCCTTTTTGTTTAATATTATTTGGGGATTTGTATTAAAAGAACATTGAGTTGTGGACACTGCTTTTGGAGTAGTTACATTAAAATACTCATTGTGCTTTTGTAAACTCTACACAGCTTTACTACCATTTCTTTAGCCCAAAGACACACACCCCAGCTAAAAACCACTGGTTTAAGAACTTGCAGATATCTGAAGGGCTGTGATTAGCAGGCACTCCCCAAAGAGGCAGCCCTGACCAGTGGTTCAGTGGTTAGAACATCCTCCTGCACACCTAAGGGTCTTAGGTTCAATTCCTGGTAAAGGGAACATACCTGTTTCAGGTTTGCCGATCAGGGCGTGTGCAGGAGGCAGCCAGTCCATGTGTGTCTCACATCAATATTTCTCTCCCTCCTCCCTCCCTTCTTCTCTTCCTGCTCCCTGCCTCCCTTCTATTCTCTGAAAAGCAATGGAAAAAATATCATCAGGTGAGGATTAACAAACAACAATAAAAAAAGGGGCTGGGAATGGTGGCAGACCTGATCTGTGAGGCTCTGAAAGGCAGGACAAGGACCCTGGATGTAATGACCAGGAGAAGAGCCGGAATTTCTCCCTGTAGTTCTGTGGGAAACAGCCATTGCCTCATTGAAGCAATGAGTGAGTTTTCTATCAGAATTGTGCAAGAAGCAAAAAGTTGAATTCAGATAGCTATAGGCAGTCTTGATTTTAGTGAAGAAACCCTTTTCAAATAAAGTTGTGTACAGACCTCATTGTAAACCACCTGCTCTTTTATTTGGGAATGATGGAAGCTCTGAGCCCTACTTAACTAGGCTTGCTCTAAAATGGAGTTGGAAAGGTGGTTGGATTAGATGACTTCTGAGGGCCCTCATAACTAAATTCTAGGAGCTTCAATATAGGGATCCAGTTGAGTGATTGCTTTTCTAGAAATTGCTTTTTGCAGTTTTTCTTTTCTGCATTATAGATATTTACGATCGCCCAAGGCCAAAAGACGGGGACTGAGCATTATGAAGAAATTGGAGACTATGACTATAATAATCCTAATGACACATCCAACTTCTGCCCTGGATTACAGGTAAAGGCAAAGAGCTGTCCTCTTCCAAGCACCACAGTCTGTCTTTCCTGCTCCATCGCCCCAGCCATATGTCAGAGGCTGTAGGGTTTTAATCAGGTGGAGGTTTTTGGATGCCTGCCCTGCCCCAGGCATCAGGGAGCTAAGCAGAGCTGAGAACACAGCCAGAACTCAGCCTGCCTTACTGTTAGCCCTGTTTGCAGAAAAGTGGACATGCTCCAGGAACCCAGTCAATATGTACACGGCATTGTTGGCATGTGCAAAGTACTGGTATTAGATATTTGGGGATTTTAAAAGAAAACACTGTTCTTAGGAGCCCATATTTTGGCCAGGGAGACAAAACTTATAGACATGAGAAGATGCCAGATGCTAACAGGGAAAAAAGTTCATGGGTGGGCCTCAGGAGACCAGGCTATAGCTCTGATGTTGGTCTCACAGTTGGTTCTGTATTAGCTGCTCCCGTCTGTAGGTCTGTGGACTAGATAATATCAGTGTTCCTCCTGTGAGTCTGCTACTTAGACACAAATGGAAATGACTGCAAGGGGGAACACTAGGCTGCATGTGGGGAGAGGGAAAAGAATTGGAAGGATAGTTTATTCACCTTGTTTTCATACTTGGATGAGAGTTGGATTTTTATAATTTAATGGAAATTCAGATTGACCTCTTGACCAACTGTGCTTAAGAGCCACAGGGAGGGCTAATTAAACCATTCCTGGGCCCCACCCAGATAGCTGATTTATTGCTGCTGGGCTCAGCCAGCATTGACTTTCTCACTGGCTCCCAGCAGGACCCTTGCTCTGGCCTGCTGACAGGTCATACCATTTCAGGAATGCTTTCTGTAAAATGAAACCCTAAATTTGTTACAAGTCATGTTGTAATGACTGTATTCCTTTTAACTCTCATTCCACAGTCGTAGTTACTAGCATGTCTCCCTCATAGGGTTTATGAACCACAGGAGGATAACTAGAGGTATCTTAAAGTCTACCTCAGCTTACAACAACCCTCTGCTCTTGCTATATAAACAGGGACTCTCTTTCAGGGATATCTCTAAGCCCCTCCCACAGCTTCTACCAAATTTTAAAGCGTTGTTTCCTTGTGCAGGCTGCTGACAGTGATTATGAAGAGTTGGGTGACTTATTTGTGGGACCAGTTGTGACCTCTGACCTCTCAGCCTATCCTTGCCATTCACCTAAGACAACACAAGAGGATGATGACCCACCTGACAACCAAGGATCAGACATCACTCGCTATGGAGAGTCAAACCTGGTAGCTGAGCCTCAGAAGGTAAAGATGGAACATGGATTCTATTTCCTGGTGGTCTCCCGAGATCTGTGTCATTTGTTTCTGAATGAGAGTCACGTTGGTCTGAGCTTGAGTTTTTTCTTTTTGATTTTAAGCCATTGCTATCCAAGTGGCTGATTCTTAAATAGGACGGTGGGGATGAACTGGCACTCATTGGATTTGCAAACAAGCCATCTCTCCTAAAGTCACGATAAACCGCATGTGGCAAACCAGTCACATAAAGTGTGTGAATGAAGGCTGTGGGCAGAGAGAGTGGGTTTCTGTGCCAACTGGCTGAGGCTAGCTGTTTGGCCCTGGAAAATGTTGGCTAGGTTCAGTTCGTATTAAAATACCTGCATTAAGCATTTGTATGTTTCATAGCTGATCTATAGGGTGTCTCCCAAATATGATAACTTAATTGTACTCCTTTTCAGGTTTAACTAATTTGAAATAATGGGTGAAGCAAGACTAAGCTTTTTTTTTTTAATATATTTTTATTGATTTTTACAGAGAGGAAGGGAGAGGGATAGAGAGCTAGAAACATCGATGAGAGACATCGATCAGCCGCCTCCTGCACGTCCCCCACTGGGGATGTGCCCGCAACCAAGGCACACGCCCTTGACTGGAATTGAACCCGGGACCCTTCAGTCCACAGGCCGATGCTCTATCCACTGAGCCAAACCAGCCCTGGCAAGACTAAGCTTTGAACAAAGTGCCACTGGACTTTTTTTTTTTAATGGGGATACATAAAATATAGTTTATGGCACCAGACTGGCAACAGTGGATGATTGAGGGCACACAAATATCAAATGAAATGATTCTTGATGTTTGTGATTTCATTGCTTCATGTTAGCAGCAGTGCCATGATCAGAATGGTCATCAGTTTGAAAACAGGCATTAACAAAAAAGTATATTCATTTCTGAAGATTCTTTTAAATGTTGAAAATGAAGTATATGATAGTAAACACTTGATAATCATTAAAAGTGTGTATACATTATTTTGGAATATATTGTTTGATATTCTCTCTTTTACACTGGAGTTTCCAGGTTGGCCAATGTAAATATTTGAGCAAGAAGAAATTAGGTTGAAGTGAAGGACTCTATTTTAATATGTCCAAAGAAAGCTCTTTAACTCTAGTTTAAACGTGATTCTTTTTTACTTGAATTCCTGACTCATTTTACAGTGTGTTGATGGTAAATGCCTTTTTCTTCTGCTTAGTTTTACTTTTGTCACATACCTGTTTCAGGTAAATAAAATTGAAATTCATTATGCCAAGACTGCCAAAAAGATGGACATGAAGAAGTTGAAGCAGAGCATGTGGAATTTGCTGACGGACTTCCCACAAGTGGACACGGAGGTTAGCAGGCATGGAGGTGCTGGGAGTGAAGGGCTCCACTGCTTCTCTAGACGCTCGGCGGGGGTGGTGGGTGGGTAGTTGCCAGTATTCAGGGCTCCAGGATCCAGAGTGCCAACACAGAATTTGTCACTCAAAAACACCAGGATGGCATCACACCTGAAAAGTGAACCGAGAGTGTGAACAGGTCACATACAAGGTGATAGAGATAGTAATGTAGGACATTACTCAGCCTTGCTGTTGATCAAAACACCAAGCAACAAAAGGATGTTTACCTTGCTTTCAAATAGCAGCTTGGTGGTTAAATGGATTCAGTGCTGGTACAATTTAAGTTGATGAATGTCCCTTCTAGAGAGAAAATGCTGTTTGTTTGTTTTTTAGGCTTAGAGAAATTGTTACTTCCCTGAATTAAAAAATCCGTGTTTTTTTTTTTAATTTTTCCTTTTAATTTTTTTAACCTTTAATCTTTATTGTTCAGATTATTACAATTGTTCCTCTTTTTTCCTCCATAGCTCCGGGTTCACCCCATTCTTACCCAACCCTCTGCCCTTAACACCCCCCCCCCCCCCATACACACAAACACACACACACACTGTCCTCATCCATAGGTGTACGATTTTTCTCCAGTCTTTTCCCGCACCCCCCACAACCCTTTCCCCCCAAGAATTGTCAGTTCACTCCCTTTCTGCATTCCAGGGCCATACAGCTAGCCTCAGCCAGTTGGCACAGAAACCCACTCTCTGCCCACAGCCTTCATTCACACACTTCATGTGACTGGTTTGCCACAGGCAGTTTATCGTGACTTTAGGAGAGATGGCTTTGCAAATCCAATGAGTGCCAATTCATTATATTCACCAGTTTATTCTGTTCATCAGATTTTTTGACTTGATTTTTAGATTCACTTGTTGATAGATATGTATTTGTTGTTCATAATTTTTATCTTTACCTTTTTCTTCTTCTTCCTCTTCTTAAAAAATACCTTTTAGCATTTCATATAATACTTCTTTGGCGGTGATGAACTCCTTTAGCTTTTTCTTAACTGTGAAGCTCTTTATCTGACCTTTAATTCTGAATGATAGCTTTGGTTGTAGATTCTTGCAATTCATCACTTTGAGTATTTCTTGCCACTTCCTTCTGGCCTGCATAGTTTCTGTTGAGAAATCAGCTGACAATCATATGGGTGCTCCCTTGTAGATAATTAACTATTTTTCTCTTGCTGCTTTTAAGATAATCTGGCATTTTAATTATGATGTGTCTTGGTGTGGTCCTCTTTGGATTCCTTTTGTTTGGGGTTCTGTGCGCTTCCTGGACTCGTAAGTCTATTTCTTTTACCAGGTGGGGGAAGTTTTCAGTCATTATTTCTTTTTTCTTTTTCTTTTTTTCTTTTTTTTTATTAATTTTTATTAATTTTTTATACATATCTCCCCATTGCCCCCCTCCCTCCCAGGCGTACCCCGACCCCCCAGTGTCTGTGATCATTGGTTATGTTTATAAGCATGCATACAAGTCCTTTGATTGATCACTTATTTACCTCACCTAACTTTAATCTTTCTGCTATAATTTCACAGTCTGTTTGATGCTTTATGATTTTTGTCTTCCTGAGAATTATCAGTCTACTCCCTTTCTGTGCTCCTGATTCTATTATATTCACCAGTTTATTCTGTTGATCAGATTTTTAATTCACTTAATTTTTAGATTCACTTGTTGACAGATGTGTATTTGTTGTTCATAATTTTTTGTCTTTTACCTTTTTCTTCTTACTCTTCTAAAAGGGTACCTTTCAGCATTTCATATAATACTGGTTTGGAGTTGATGAACTCCTTTAGCTTTTTCTTCTCTGTGAAGGTCTTTATCTGCCCTTCAATTCTGAATGATAGCTTTGCTGGATAGATTATTCTTGGTTGTAGGTTCTTGTTGTTCATCACGTTGAATATTTCTTGCCACTCCCGTCTGGCCTGCATCGTTTCTGTTGAGAAATCAGCTGACAGTCGTATGGGTGCTCCCTTGTAGGTAATGAACTGTTTTTCTCTTGCTGCTTTTAATATTCTCTCTTTCTCTTTTGCTCTTGGCATTTTAATTATGATGTGTCTTGGTGTGGTCCTCTTTGGGTTCCTTTTCTTTGGGGTTCTGTGTGCTTCCTCGACTTGTAAGTCTATTTCTTTTACCAGATGTGGGAAGTTTTCAGTCATTATTTCTTTAAACAGGTTTTCAGTATCTTGCTCTCTCTCTTCTTCTGGCACCCCCACAATTCTGATGTTGGTACGCTTGAAGCTGTCCCAGAGGCTCCTTACATTATCTTCACATTTTTGTATTCTTTTCTCTTCTTGCTTTTCCAGTTGAATGTTTTCTGCTTCTTTATATTTCAAATTTTTGACTTGATCCTTGCCTTTCTCTAGTCTGCTGTTAGTACTCTGCATAATAGTTTTTATTTCAGTCAGTGTATTTATCATCTCCTCTTGGGTCTCACTAAATTTATCCATCTTTTCTAGCATATTCTTGAAAAACCTTATAAGCGTGGTTTTGAACTCTATATCCAGTCGTTTTTTTCCCTCCATTTCTTTTGCTTGTAATCCCTTCCCTTGTCTCGGCCTTTTCACTGTGCCGGGGAAACTTCTGTGCTGGATTCAGCCGATGAAGCCTCTGCTGAGCTTGGGAGGGGTGGAGTCTCAGGGCTTAAGGGACCGCCTTGCCTTCCAGTCGGCCCCGCCCTCCACGGCCCCTGAGTCTCACGTGACTGGGTAATGGCTGGAGCGGTCCTTGTGCCAGAGCACCCGCAGCGCCTCTAACCGCTGCCTTTCCGGCTCCCCTGTGAACCAGGACCACATGAGTCTAGGTCCCCAGGGTTTCGCCCAAAACAGGGGCCCAGTGGACTCAGAAGTGGCGCAGTTGGGAGGGTCTGTCTCCCGCCCGCTCGCGAAAGCCAGCGGCACAATCAGCAATCCGTCCTCCGCGTGGTGCCGTGCACGACCAAACCTCCGATCCTTTGCAACTCCCCTAAATTTCCGTGCACTTCTCCCTTTTCACAGTCCAAACTCCCCCCGTATGAGTTTCGGCTGGATCTGGGGTTTAGTGTCGTAAGATAAGGGGTTCAATGCCGTTGGGAGTCTCCGTTTCCCTCCCGCCAGAGAAAGCCAGCCAGGTACTCCGGCACCCGCTCTCTCAGCGCGCGTCTCCGTACCTCAGCTTTTTGCAGCTCCTCTGGGCCTCTGTGAGCCCCTCTCTTTCCCTCTAGTTGTAGAACTTCCACTCAGCCAGCTTTCCTGTGGTTCTGGATGATGTCCGTTCTGTCTTTTAGTTGTAGTTTTGAAATTGTTGTGCGAGGCAGCAGTATAGGTGTTTACCTATGCCACCATCTTGGATTTCCTCCAGTCATTATTTCTTCAAATAGGTTTTCAGTATCTTGCTCTCTCTTCTTCTGACACCCCATAATTCGGATGTTGGTATGCTTGAAGTTGTCCCAGAGGCTCCTTATACTGTCTTCATATTTTTGGATTCTTTTTTCTTTTTGTTTTTCTGATTGGGTGTTTTTTGCTTCTTTGTATTTCAAATCTTTGTCTTGATTCTTGAGATCCTCTAGTCTGCTGTTAGGTCTCTGTATAATTTTTTTTTTTCAGTCAGTGTGTGCTTAATTTTTAGTTGGTCCTTTTTCATCTGCTCTTGGGTCTTACTAAATTTATCGACCTTTTCTATACAATTCTTGAAATACCTTATAACTGTGGTTTTGAACTCTATATCCAGTCATTTGCTTTCGTCCATTTCTTTCATTTGTGACCTGTTTCCTTGTCACTGCATTTTGGCTTTTTCCTTGAGTTGATTGAGTGACTTTGTGTGCTAGGTGTCCTATAGTGCCCAGTGGCTCAGCCTCCCCAGTTACTTGAGGTGGACACTCTTTTTTTTAAATATACTTTTATTGATTTTTTTTTACAGAGGGATAGAGAGTTAGAAACATCGATGAGAGAGAGACATCGATCAGCTGCCTCCTGCACGCCACATACTGGAGATGTGCCTGCAACCAAGGTACATGCCCTTGACCGGAATCAAACCTGGGACCTTTCAGTCCGCAGGCTGACGCTCTATCCACTGAACCAAACCAGTCTCGGCTGAGGTGGACAATTTTGGTGCATCCCTTTGAGGGCTGTATACACAGTCTTTTTTTTTTTTTTTTTAATATATTTTATTGATTTTTTTACAGAGGAAAGGAGAGGGATAGAGAGTTAGAAACATCAATGAGAGAGAAACATCGATCAGCTGCCTTCTGCACGCACCCCCTGGGGATGTGCCTTGAGACCTTTCAGTCTGCAGGCCGGTGCTCTATCCACTGAGCCAAACTGGTTTCAGCCTACTTTTTTTAAAATTTAATCTTTATTGTTCATATTATTAATTGTTCCTCTTTTTTTCCCCCATAGCTCCTCTCCACCTGGCTCCCACCCCACCCTCTGCCCTTGCTCTTTCCTCCTCCTCCCCCATTGTCCTCATCCATAGGTGTATGATTTTTGTCCAGTTTCTCCCTGCACCCCCCTCATCTCTTTCCCTCTGAGAATCGTCAGTCCACTCCCTTTCTATGCCCTGATTCTGTTATATTGACCAATTAATTCTGTTCATCAGATTATTTTTTTAATAAATCCATATTGTTCAGATTATTACAATTGTTTCTCTTTTTACTCCCATTGCTCCCCTCCACCTGGCTCCCACCCACCCTCTGCCCTTACCTCCCCCACTTTGTCCTCATCTATAGGTGTGTGATATTTTTGTCCAGTCTCTGGCTGCATCCTCCCTCCCTCACCTCTTTCCCCCTGAGAATTATCAGTCCACTCCCTTTCTATGCCCCTGATTCTATCATATTCACCATTTTATTTTGTTCATCAGATTTTCAGTTCACATGATTTTTAGATTCACTTGTTGATAGGTATGTATTTGTTGTTCATAATTTTTATATTTACCTTTTTCTTTTCTTCCTCTTTTTAAAGAATACCTTTCAGCATTTCATATAATACTGGTTTGGTGCTGATAAACTTTTTTAGTTTTTTCTTATCTGTGAAGCTCTTTATCTGCCCTTCAATTCTGAACGATAGCTTTGCTGGGTAGAGTAATTTTGGTTGTAGGTTCTTGCAATTCATCACTTTGAATATTTCTTGCCACTCCCGTCTGGCCTGCATGTTTCTGTTGAGAAATCAGCTGACAGTCGTGTAGGTGCTCACTTGTAGGTAATTAACTGTTTTCCTCTTGCTGCTTTTAAGATTCTCTCTTTATTTTTTGCTCTTGGTATTTTAATTATGATATGTCTTGGTGTGGTCCTCTTTGGATTCCTTTTGTTTGGGGTTCTGTGTGCTTCTTGGACTTGTATGTCTATTTCTTTCACCAGAGGGAAGATTTCAGTCATTAGTTCTTCCAATAGGTTTTCAGTATCTTCTTCTGGCACTCCCATAATTCTGATGTTGGTATGCTTGAAGTTGTCTTAGAGGCTCCTAACACTGTCTTCAAATTTTTGGTTTGTTTTTGCTTTTCCAGTTGAGTGTTTTTTGCTCTTTTGTATTTCAAATCTTTGACTTGATTATTGCATTTCTCTAGTCTGCTGTTAGGTCTTTGTATAATTTTTTTTTTTCAGTCAGTGTATGTTTAATTTCTAGTTGGTCCTTTTTCATCTCCTCTTGGGTCTCGCTAAATTTATCCATCTTTTCTAGGAAATTCTTGAAAAAACTTATATCCAGTCTTTTGTTTTTCTCCATTTCTTTTGTTTGTGATCTGTTCCTTTGTCTCCACATTTTTGCTGCTTCCCTGAGTTGGTAAAGTGGCTTTGTGTGCTAGGTGTCTTATATGGCCCCGTAGCTCTGCCTCCTCAATTACCTGAGGTGGACTCTCTTGGTGCACCCCTTTGTTGTCTGTGTGTACAGCCTTGTAATTAAGTCTTGATGGTTGTTGGTGTCACTGGGAGAAATTGACCTCCAAGCCAATTGGTTGTGAGGATCAGCTGTGTCAACACTGGGAGAATTTCTGTGCTGGACTCAGCCTTAAGATTTGTAAGATTGCAAAAGCCTCTGTGCTCGGCTTGGATGGGGTGTAGGAGTCTCAGTGTTCCTTGGTAATCACTGCAGCCCTCTCTGCACACAGTCATGCTCGAGCGCCTCCAGATCTCTGCCTTTCCGGCTCCCCTGAGTTTCTCTGTCTGCGTCCCCAAGGTCTTGCCCGAAACTGGGATTCAGTGCAATCTGACCTGGATTTCAGCACAGTTGGGAGGTTCTGTCTTCCTCCCATTAGAGAAAGCCAGCGGTGCAATCAGCAGTCAGTTCTCTCTGCATACACTTTTGTGTACCTCCAGACCTCTGTCTTTCGCAGCTCCCCTAAGTTTCCGTGCACTCCTCCCTTTTCCTGACTCCAGACTCCCTCATGTCAGAACTGGGATTCGGTGCAGTTGGGAATTTCCATCTCCCTCCCGCTAGAGGAAGCCAGTCAGGCACTCCCACCACCCATCCTCTCCAAGTGCACGTCTCCATACCTCAGCTTTTTGCAGCTCCTCTGAGTCTGTGTGAGCCCCTCTCTTTCCTTCTAGTTGTAGAATTTCCACTCAGCCAGCTTTCCTATTGTTCTGGATGATATCTGTTCTGTCTTTTAGTTGTAGTTTTGAAATTGTTGTGCAAGGCAGCAGTTTAGGTGTTCACCTATGACACCATCTTGGTTTCTCCTTCAGCCTATTTATATAATGGATTCTGTGTTGCCCTTGACTGTGTGGTCCAATTGAAACTATAAATGATCATGGCTTTTTGTGATTTTATTATTTTTTCCTTGCTTTTCTTTGCAATTTTTCTTTCTTGAATTCCAATGGCAATCAACATCACACCAAAAACTCTCTAGGCTTGAGGCACTGGATCTCTTTATGGGTCCTTTCCCTTGAAAATGTGGCTAAGAAATTGTTTTGGTTTTGTTCAGACTTTCTGTTTAGAGATAGAACTTTGTGAATTTATGTTGCTCCCTCAAAAGTGAGCCTGGTCCAGGTGTCTGATCTGTGAATATCCTTCTTCTCTTAGACAAACCACAGTGAGACTGGTAAAGAAGAGGACCCGGTGGAGGTGGCTGACAAGAAAATGCTCAGCAGGCTCACATGGGACTTGCAGAAGAGGTGCGGTGCATGCCAGCTTTCAGGGGGCTGGCATCTCCTCTGAGCTTTGCCCCAGCCCAAACTGTTAAGTGTGATGGACTCTCCACACACAACCTACTGTTCTAACACTAGCTGATTTTCTGTTTCTTCTCTGCATTGATAAGTGAGTTAATGTAGACTAACTTTCAAAAGACATTTTCTGCACTAGTGATTGGAATGAAACAGGAGATAAATTTTTTTTTTAATATATTTTATTGATTTTTTACAGAGAGGAAGGAAGAGGGATAGAAAGTCAGAAACATCGATGAGAGAGAGACATTGATCAGCTGCCTCCTGCACGCCCCACACTGGAGATGTGCCCGCAAGCAAGGTACATGCCCCCGACCGGAATTGAACCTGGGACCTTTCAGTCCACAGGCCGACGCTCTATCCACTGAGCCAAACTGGTCTCGGCATGGAGATAAATTTTATTTCCAGATTAAATAACTGGAAAAACCAGCTTACAAAATGCATCTAAAATATGTCTTTGTTTCTTGTTAGTTTATTCGTTGGACATGGGTATTCATGTAGATGAAAGAGCCTTTGTTCCTGGAGTTGCAGTGACCCAGATAAATGCTGCCCTTTGTTTTACAGCCTGCCGCCCCTCATGGCTCAGAATCTCTCCATACCCCTGGCCTTTGCCTGTCTCCTGCATCTAGCTAATGAAAAGGTAGGTGGCTCTGGTAAGCATGGGTGTGTTCTCTATTTGTGTCCACCTGTTTGAACTTTCTATCAGATCTTGCCTAGGCTCCCTCATAGAATGGATGTCTTACGTACAGTGACCTATGTGGTACCCTCAGCCTAGAGGATTGACCAGGCACCAAGAACGAACTTAGAAAAAGACCATCAGCTGTGATTAGCAATAAAAAGAATGAGGAAGACCCAAATGGGAAAATATTAGATGTGTGTGTTTCCAACTTGAAAACAAAGCATTTTTACATCATTGTGTGTCAAAGGCTCAAAGGCCAAATCCTATCAGAACCAAAGTTAAGACACATGGGAAACATGATGGAGAAGAGGAGAGAGCAGAGTGCAGTTGGAAGTCAGATGCTGGCCAGCAGAGCTGAGCAGCTGTGGGATGGTTATTGAAAGAGCAGGTGGTGACCCACCCTCTCAGGACATTGTATGTGTGGTGCTGCTGGAGACTTGCTGTCTGTGAATCTCCCCAGGCTGGTCCCTAATGCAGATTTCTGTACTTGGAGTAGTGGGCCATGGGCTGGGCTTGGGCTGTATCACTGGAGTTAGGGATGCCTAACTCACATCACTGTGGCTGCTCAGCCTTTTTCTAGGGCAGGTGCCCTGCCCTGGAGGGTGAAGGGAGAGGAGTATGACACCTGAAGTATGGCTTGAGAAGATTGATAAAATTGGATTGGAATGATAGCAAAAATGGGATGTTGAGAGAGGGCCCGGGATTATTATGGGCTAATGTCTAACCTCTTAATGACATCAGGAGCAGTGATGACTGGCTCAGTTTCTCAGGCCTACCTTTGCTTTGGACTGACTGTCAGGCCCCAAGGAGGGAATGTTCCCTATAGAGCATCCTGTGGAGCACAGCCTCCAGCCAATCCCAGTGGACCTACCCTGGGAATCAGGGACTACTTCTCTTGCCACCTTGTAAGCTCATGACCTCATTGAAGACGTCACAGTCCATCTGGCAGAAGGTAACTCTGATTTTGGGTGGGGAATTGATGTAAAACAGCCATGGAGATAGAGCCTCATGCTGCATGTGTCCAACTGTGGAGTGAGCAATGGGCCTGTAACCTCCAGGCTGGGTAACACCTGAGCCAGAACAGAATAAGCGAGCCTTGCTCCTGAGAGTGAGCAGTTGTGCATCAAAGCCAACTTTAGATAGGCGGTGACCCAGGAGCACAGTTCACAGCGCTGTAGTGTCCTGCTCAGAGGAAGTTGTGGGAGCCAGGTCTCCTAGCAAGAAGGTCTCTGTGTGAGTCCTGACACATCTAAGGTGTCTGAACTCAGAAGCCACCTACAAGAAAAAGAATGACTAAGAAAAAAAAATGAATAAAAAGCTATATTGTTGTCCTGACAAGAAATCCACAAAGGGCTCTGAAGAGGACTCCATCTCAGGAGGAAGATGGTCTATCCACCCTCTGTCTGACACTCAGAAGGGTCACTGCTGAGCTCTCCTGGAGAGGCCTGGTATCTCCCATTATCCTCATGGACAGAGGTACTGGTCCTAGCACACAGGGGCGCCTGAAAGGTGGGGCACCTCCAAAGCCCCAGTCTGAGAAGCAGAGCGACCCTGGGCTGTGTGCCTCCTCAGAAGCCTGCCTCTTCCTCTGAGAGCAGCTGTGCCCTCACTCACCTTCCACCTAGCCTAGCGCTAAGTAGACATTGCTGAGCAGGTCAGCGAGACCCAGGCTCTAGCACGGTTCTTACCAGTGGCAGTGCTGGCTTTGTTCCTTTGGCTCTGATCAAGTCTCTGTAAAGGGGCCCCAGGGCCTCAGCATCTGAAGGATGGGAAGGTAGGCCCACACCTACCCTTGGGCTGAGCACTGAGGCTATAACTGGGGCCTGGCTTTAGGCTATGTGAGATGTGACTGGTAACAGTGGCCCTGGCAGTAACAGAAAATCTTTAGGAATCTGTTTGATGACTCAGCTTGGAGCCACCAAGAAAAATCTCCCGAGATTTTCTGGCCTGTCTTCTCCCAGTCTCCTTCGATCTAAACTCGTAACGAGCCCCTCATATACAGTGTGTTGGGGCTTTGGTTGACCCATGATGGATGCTGGGCCCTCTGCCTTCATGAATGCCAGCAGTGTGTCACTGGTCAGCCATGCCTAACCAATTTCTGGACCCCAAGCTGCAGACATCATTCCTGGGAGCATGATCTGAGCTTTCTATTGTTAGCAGTCTGGGAATGTATGCTAATGCTACAATAGGGTGGATACTCAGCACAACATACCTTCTCTCCCTCCAATGCCAAATGAGGGAGGCGTGAGTGATGTTAGGCAAGAAGGACTCTGATAGTACTTTCATCTTGGGGGAGTGGTTGCCTGAGGTTGATGGAGATGTGGGCTGGGAGAGTGGGGAAGAATTGGGAGGTGGGTAAAGGCCTGCAGAGAGACGGAGGGGAGAACAGATGTGTAGCCATCACTAAGGGATGGGGTTTGGGGTGGGGGAGGAGGGCCTAGACAGGGCACATATGGACAGGTTAGTAAATGCACTGTGATTCCTAGTAGCCTCCTATCCACTCCCTCCCTCCTGAAGGACAGATAGCCTAGCTCTTGGGACTGAACACAGAGATGGTTGTGAGAACCAGAGCCTGAGAAGATGTGCTCTCTGCTTTTTCCTCCTGCAAATGGCAAAAATTTGGAACCAGCTCTCTCATGTACCCACTTAGTATTTGCTTTGCAATCCTGTAATTCTTGGTGCATCAGAGTCCATGCGCGTTTGTCCTCTTTCAGAACCTAAAGCTGGAAGGAACTGAGGATCTTTCAGACGTTCTCGTGAGGCAAGGGGATTGAGTTCACCAGGAGAAGTCAGCAGGAAAGGGTTCATCACTTCAATGACCAGGACATCTCCACTGGGTGCTACAATGTGGGGTTTGGGGCAAGGTCCCCATTTGCCTGTTGCTCTTCCTTCCTGTCCCTCTCAGCCTGGTAGCCAGCGCTGGAAGCTCGCCTTGATTAGAGCTTTCTGTCCTGTGACCCCTAGGTGGGAGGAGAGGGTGAGAGTATGTTTCTGAAACCTACATGCAATCTCTGATTTGTGCATAGACTTAGTCTCCTAAATAAATTGATCTGTTGTTTTGCGTACTCTTTTACTCTTGTAGAAGAGTAGGCATATGTGGTCCTTTGCCAGCTACCTAATTCATGTACATAACGTGTCACGTGCCCTTATAAATGTATGTATAATGCTTAAAAATAAAATTCTAACAAGCTTGGTAAAATATTTGAGTACCCATTAGGTAAATATTGACCTGGTCTTTACACTCAAGGGGTGCCGTCTTGGTAGCTAGACAGGATACCCATGTATCAGTGTGAGGCAAGAGCCACTTAAGGAGGTGCTGCAATGTTTTATCTGGTGGTAGTGGGGGTGGGAGAACATTAAAGGGGAGGCAGAAATCACTGGCTGCAGACCCAGATTGTGAGATGGCATCCATGTGATTTCTGCTGCAGAGTGATGGCAGTAATCGTGGCTGGCTCCTGTCTGTGGCTTGCTGACTTCATTAGCCTTCTCAGTATCACTGTAACTAAACAAAAGGGGAACATGCTGGTATCACTCCATTTGCTAGAGGAGAAGCAGGACACAAAGTTCAAGGAACCTGCATAAGAATGGGCAGCTGACCATCAGGAGCTTGGCCCTGAACCAGGAAATCTGCTTCTGGGGTCTTCCTTTGTAGCTACTAGGCTATATGCTGCTCATACCACAGACCCAATGCTTGTAGGTGTGGATCCAGGTGGCCCTGTCCTTGGCAGACCTGGTCACCATTCATTGAGTAAATAGAGGTTTTGGATGCTAAGTCAGAAGGTATGAAGTCTAATAGTTGAGTACTCTTGCTAATAACTTGTTTCTAAGCCGAAGTCCACACAAAACAAAGAACAAGTAATCCCTTCCAGCAAAATGGACTTTCCAGACTGCGTCCTAAACACGGGGTGGACAAAGGTAGGTTTACAGTTCATATGGAAAATAATACAATAATTAATAAAAATACAAAAATGAACTTCGCAAACTCACAACTGTAAACCTACTTCCATCCCACCCTGTATTACCCATTTAAAAATATATATATTTTATTGATTTTTCACAGGAAGGGAGAGAGAGCCAGAAACATTGATGAGAGAGAAATATCGATAAGCTGGCTCCTGCACACCCCTTACTGGGGACGTGCCCACAACCAAGGTACATGGCGTGACCGGAATTGAACCCGGGACCCTTCAGTTTGCAGGCCAACACTCTATCCACTGAGTCAAATCAGTCAGGACTGTATTACCCATTTTTGCTCTGTTAAAAGGGTTAAATTTGAGCATGTCAAGAGAGGGCCTTTTCCCTGTCCTTTTGGCTGGAGCCTCAAACGCATTTCCCAGTGCCAGGCAGTGCTGGTCCTTTTGCTCTCAGTCCAGCACACTCCTCTGGTGAGGCTGTGCCAGGGTCAAGTGGCCAGTAGAGCAGCTGGAGTAATCCCAGCTTCCTCAATGAACCCTCCCCTCCACCCTACTCACAAGCTTCTCCCTTCTCATTCATATGGTTGCTGTATCAATATTCTTTTGGTTACATGTAACAGAAAGCCCATGTGAGTGGGTATGCAAATAAGTAGGCTAGTGTGGCAGCTCCATGAAATCAGAGATACCAAGGATCATTACAGCTCTCTTCTCTGCCATCCCTAATGTGTGACTCACCCTTGTGTTTCAGTATGGCTGCTGAATCCAGCTATCACATCCATATTCTAGGGAGTAGGATGAGGGATTTGGGGAGGTGACAACCTACTTTTGGTCTCTCTGGATTTGCCTTTTCTGGACATTTCATATAAATGGGAGCATATAGGATGTAGTCTTTTGTGTGTGGCTTCTTTCATTAAGCATAATATTTTCAAGTTTCACCCAAATTCTGTGGGTCAGTGCTTTATTCCTTCGTATAGCTGAGTAATATTCCATTGGAAAGACGATATTTTATTTAGTTGTTCATCAGTTGCTAGACATATACTTTCCACTTTTGAGGTATTGTGAATAATGTAGCTATAAACATTCATGTATAAGTTTTTTGTTTTTGTTTTGTTTTTAATCCTCACCTGAGGATATTTTTTTCCATTGCTTTTCAGAGGGAGTTAAAGAGGGGGATAGAGAGGAAGAGAGAGAGAGAGAGACGTGAGAGAGACATCGGCTGTTTGCCTCCCACGTGTGCCCCAACTGGAGGTGGAGAACAAACCCAGGTATATGCCCTTGACTGGGAATCAAACCTACAACCCTTGGGTGTGTAGGCTGATGCTCTAATCACTGAGAAACACTGACCAGGGCCATGTACATGTTTTTATGTGGACACTTTTTTTAAAAATAAATATATTTTTATTGATTTTAGAATGGGAGGGATAGAAATATCAATGATAGAATCATTGATTGACTGCCTCCTGCACACCCCCTACTGGGAATCAAGCCTGCAACCTAGGCATGTGCCCTGATGAGTCCAACCGGAACCATGTTGTTCATAGGTCGATGCTCAACCACTTAGCCAATTTGTCGGGCAATGTGGACATGTTTTTAGTGCTTTTGGGTATTTACCTAAGTGTGGAATAGAAGGGTCATATGGTAACTCATTGTAACCTTTTGAGGAACTGCCAGACTATTTTCCAAAATAACTGCACCAATTTTACATTTCTACCAGCAGCATCCAAATAAGTGATCCAATTTCTTCACATCTTTGTCAATAGTTATTATGTCTTTTTTATTTTAGCTGTCCTAGTGGGTATGAACTTGTTCAGGTTTCAGTTTTCCTTTCCCTGAAGACTAATGTGTATTTATTTTTAATCTTTTTTTCCCTCTGTTCTTCAGGTTAGGTCATTGGTACCATTTTCTCCAAAGGTTCACTCATTCTTTTTTCTGCCATCTCCAATCCGCTCTTTTTTTAAAAAAATTAAATCTTTATTATTCAGATTATTACATTTGTTTCTCTTTTTTCCCCTCCAGAGCTCCCCTCCACCCAGCTCCCACCCCTCCCTCTGCCCTTAGCTCCCTCCCATTGATCTCATCCATAGGTGTATGATTTTTGTCCAATCTCTCCCTGTACACCCCTCACCCCTTCCCCCCTGAGAATTATCAGTCCACTCCCTTTCTGTGCTCCTGATTCTATTATATTCACCAGTTTGTTCTGTTGACCAAATTTTTAATTCACTTAATTTCTAGATTCACTTATTGATATGTATTTGTTGTTCATAATTTTTTGTCTTTTACCTTTTTCTTCTTCCTCTTCTAAAAGAGTACCTTTCAGCATTTCATATAATACTGGTTTGGAGTTGATTTTTCTTATCTGCAAAGCTCTTTATCTGCCCTTCAATTCTGAATGATAGCTTTGCTGGATAGAGCATTCTTGGTTGTAGGTTCTTGTTATTCATCAGGTTGAATATTTCTTGCCACTCCCGTCTAGCCTGCATCGTTTCTGTTGAGAAATCAGCTGACAGTCGTATGGGTGCTCCCTTGTAGGTAATGAACTGTTTTTCTCTTGCTGCTTTTAATATTCTCTCTTTCTCTTTTGCTCTTGGTATTTTAATTATGATGTGTCTTGGTGTGGTCCTCTTTGGATTCCTTTTATATGGGGTTCTGTGTGCTTCCTGGACGTGTAAGTCTATTTCTTTTACCAGATGTGGGAAGTTTTCAGTCATTATTTCTTTAAATAGGTTTTTAGTATCTTGCTCTCTCTCTTCTTCTGGCACCCCCACAATTCTGATGTTGGTACGCTTGAAGCTGTCCCAGAGGCTCCTTACATTATCTCCACATTTTTGGATTCTTTTCTCTTCTTGCTTTTCCAGTTGAGTGTTTTCTGCTTCTTTATATTTCAAATTGTTGACTTGATTCTTGCCTTTCTCTAGTCTGCTGTTAGGACTATGTATAATTTTTTTTTTTTCAGTCAGTGTATGTTTAATTTGTAGTTGGTCCTTTTTCGTCTCTAGTTGGACCTTTTTCATCTCTATTTGGCTCTTTTGCATCTCTAGTTGGTCCTTTTTCCTCTCCTCTTGGTTCTCGCTAACTTTATCCATCTTTTCTAGCATATTCTTGAAAAACCTTATAAGCATGGTTTTGAACTCTATATCCAGTCGTTTGTTTTCCTCCATTTCTTTTGTTTGTGATCCCTTCCCTTGTCTTGGCATTTTCACTATGCCGGGAGTACTTCTGTGTTGGATTCAACCTTATGATAGCAGACTTGCAAAACCGCAGAAGCCTCTCTGTTGAGCTTGGGATGGGTGGAGTCTCAGGGCTTAAGGGACCGTCTTGCCTTCCAGTCGGCCCCGCCCTCCACAGCCCCTGAGTCTCACGTGACTGGGTAATCGCTGGAGCGGTCCTTGTGCATGCGCACAGTGCCTCTAGACCGTTGCCTTTCAGGTTCCCCTGCGCTCCAGGACCACACGAGTCTAGGTCCCTAGGGTTTCACCTGAAACGGGTTTAGTGGAGTCAGAAGTGGCACAGTTGGGAGGGTCTGTCTCCCACCCACTCGGGAAAGCCAGCGGCACAATCAGCAGTCTGTCCTCTGTGCGAAGTGCCGTGCCTGCCACCAGGCCTCTGATCTTTTGCAACCCCCCTAAATTTCAATGCACCTCTCCCTTTTCACAGTCCAAACTCCCCCCGTCTGAGTTTTGGCTGGATCTGGGGTTTAGTGTCATAGGCTAAGGGGTTCAATGCCTTTGAAAGTCTCCATTTCCCTCCTGCCAGAGAAAACCAGCCAGGTACTCTGGCACCCATTCTCTCGACGCACGCATCTCCGTACCTCAACTTTTTGCAGTTCCTCTGGGTCTCCGTGAGCCCCTCTCTTTCCCTCTAGTTGTAGAATTTTCACTCAGCCAGCTTTCCTGTGGTTCTGGATGATGTCCGTTCTGTCTTTTAGTTGTAGTTTTGAAATTGTTGTGCGAGTGAGCAGTGTAGGTGTTTATCTATGCCGCCATCTTGGATTCTCCTCCAATCTGCTCTTGAGCCCATATAATAAAACTTATTTCAGTTACAGTTTTCAACTCTAGAAAGGTAGTTTTTATTTTTTAAATCCTCACCTAAGAATATATTTTTATTGATTTTTTTAGAGAGGAGGGAAGAGAAAGAAACATCAATGTGAGTGAGAAACATCAACTGGCTCTCATAGGCACCCCAAATGGGGATCAAATCTGCAACCTGGGCATGTGCCTTGGCTGGGAATCGAACCTGCAACCTTTTGGTGCATGGGATAACACTTGAACTGAGTCACCAGCTAGGGTGAGATTCCTTGTGTCTTCATTGATTGTATATTTTCCTTCAACTATTTGAGCATATTTTCCTTTAAACATTCTTTAACAGATTTAAGGTCAGGGCACATGCCCAGGTTGGAGGCTCGATCCCCAGTAGGGAGCATTCAGGAGGCAGCCAATCAGTGATTCTTATCGATGTTTCCAGCTCTCCCCTTCTCCTTCTCCCTTCCAGATTTAAATCCAGCACTAAAGGCCCATTTAACATTAATCTGTTGATTGCTCTTTCCTGGATATAGATTTATGTTCCTGTTTCTTGGTTTATTTAGTAGTTTTTGGTTGAAAACGACATTGTGGCAGTGACTCTAGAGTCATGTTCTGCAGAGCGTGGCTGTTAATTCTGGGAAGCAGTTACTCTGCCTGGATTTACACTTTGGATTTGTACCCCTCTGAATGCAGAACCCTGTGCTTATAGCTGCTTCCTGCTGCTTTTAAGCCTGAGTCCACAAGTCCGTCTTTTTCCTGCAAAGTGTGGTAGTTGGCAGGGACTTGGGCTGAAATGGGGTTCCTCTTCTCTGTGGCTTTCTTGCTAGGACAGGATTCCCAGGTCTTCCAGCTTCCCTGCCTTCTCTGGGCTCTATCTGAGCCCATCCAGCTTCGGAGTTTGGCCATCTGAGTTGAATGCGCTGAAGGGTGTGCTCAGGGCAGAGAAGCATCTCCATTCTCGCTTCGCACTGGCCTCTCAGGAGTAAACGGCTCGTACAGCTTTCCCATGTCCACTTTGGGGGTGAGGACAGCTGTTGTTAAAAATTTGTGTCTGGTTCTTCCTAAAGATCTCACATTGCAGCATTTTCCTTTCAGTGCCCACAGCCTTCCCAGCCCTCCAGTCCCTCTTCTGCCTCACACTCTTACTGTTTGCAGGATCTTACTGCTGTCTGAATTATCAGTCATTTCCCCTTATCCATCTCTCCAGCTCCTAAAAGAGTCCATAGTATGGACTCTGTACATGCTGAATCAATAAATGTCCCCTTTGTAAAACTGAAAAACAAAATGTGGCAATCAGTGAACAGCCACAGGGCAGAATGGTGTGTGTGTGTCAGGAGCCTTAGCTCTAAATACCTAGCATGGAGGCCTGGCCAGCATGGTTCAATGGTTGATTGTCGACCTATAAACCAGAAGGTTACTGTTCGATTCCTGGTCAGGGCACATGCCCAGGTTCGAGGCTTGATCCCCAGTAGGGAGCATTCAGGAGGCAGCCAATCAGTGATTCTCATCAATGTTTCCAGCTCTCCCCTTCTCCTCCCTTCCTCTCTGAAATCAATAAAAGTATTTTTTTAGAAACAGTGTCTAGAGTGGAACATTGGACCAGACCCCTAGCCTCCCCATGCCTCAGATTCCTCACTTATCAGGCATAATCAGCCCTTATTTTCCCACTTCACAGGCCTGACATGTATAGACATGGTTGGGGAAAGTGGAAGGTGTGTAAGCATAAAATGCAGGCTACCATGGGCGAGTCCCAGCAGTTTTGCATTCTTGTAGTCTCTGCCAGGGATGGGAGGGCCCTATTCCTGCTGCAATCAGATGCTGGCTGTGCTGTCAGGCAAGGACTCCAGGTCCTGGCATCCAGCTAAAGTCCTGATTCCCAGTGATGATGTTAGTGACGGAGAGGAGTCTGCCCACCTCACCTGCTAGCCAGCTGTGCTAGCTACACGTTCACAGGCAGCTGGTGAAGCCAAGTGCTGCCTCTAGGCTCCACTGCCACCAGACTTCGCCTTGGGTTCCTCGAGTCCTGAGCTCATCACAGTCTACCCTTTTCAATAAAAATGATTTAAGAAACATTGTGATTTCATTTCTATACCTTTGTAAGATTTCACATGCATCCTCGGATCAGGGAGGAAAGAAAGCAGTGGGAGTTAAAGGGGACACTGTCACGTGGCCTGCAGTGCCTGTCTCAGTGGGTTGCCTCAGCACCTCCTTCTGGACTCATGGCTCTTATTTTCCATGTCCCTACCTCATTTACTCAATGACAGTTCCGACTGTTCCAATGGTGTGGAGCTGCCATGGGCGGTGGCATTTCCAATGAAGATAAACATCCTTTGTTCTGTGGGATGGTTGGCTGGAAAGTTTGCTTTGGGAGCTCTGCTAAACAATCCTTTATTTCCTAGGAAGGAAACCCAAGTCTCCCAACTTCCCTGCTTGTCCAAGCCCACTGGACCTTTTCTAACAAGTCTTACCTAGAGAGTGTTCACTGGATGAGGGAGAATGGAATTCATTCCCAACTGGGTTTCCCAGAGTGGGTCTGGCAGCTCCTCAGGGGTTCCATGAGGAAGAGAGGGGTGGGAAAGCAGGTGGTGAGGCGAAAAGAGGTGAGTCCATGAGGCTCGGCTATAGCTGTGCGTGTCCTTAGCAGAAACAACTCTACCAAAGGGAGCCGCTGGGAAACCCATGATAGTACCTAAAACCGGCCTACAGGGTCGAAGTCATCTGTACAGCGGCTGGGTGTTGTGTCCTTAAGAGTCTGGCTGGATCCTCACCGGTTTGGTTCAGTGGATAGAGCATCGGCCTGTGGATTGAAAGGTCCCAGGTTCGATTCTGATCAAGGGCATATACCTTGGTTGCAGGCATATCCCCAGTAGGGGGCAGCAGGAGGCAGTTGATGGACGTTTCTCATTGATATTTCTAACTCTATCCCTCTCCCTCTCTGGAAAAGATCAATAAAGTATATTTTTTTGAAAAAAGTCTGGCTGGGAGACAAACTCATTGTCTGAACAGAGAACTGAGTGTGTACAGAGTTGTTGAGACAAGAAAGGTAAAAAGAGAAGGTTCGGGTGAGCAGCAGCCAACCCCACCCACCTCTGAGCTGGGGCTGAGGGGAATGGAGGAGGCTCCAGGGAGCACTCCGACCCTGGGAGGGGCCCAGGGCACTGTCTTCCAGGGATAGAGTGGTCCAATGTTGGGGAGTTGGGAACTGCTGCCATGGTAGGAGCTGCCACGGTGTGGGTGGGGGTTGGAGGCAGAGGCACTGAAGCAGCTGTGGGACGCTGGCAGGAGCAGGGAGGGCAAGTCCCTTTGCCCAGCTCTGCTGTTGCTACCTTGGCATGACCTCTGGGAGCTGGCAAAGCAGGCGGTGCTTAGAGTGCCAGACTCAGCATCACCTTCAGAGGGAGGGGTTGGAGCTAAGAGCAGTCACCTAAGAGCTGGCATAGGCTGGATATCTTTTGAGCATTTCTAAAATACTTCATGCTACCTTTTTTGAAATGGCACTTATTGATATGTGTTTGCCTATCTTTATGATATGATGGTGAATGTTCTGAAGGAGAGGGCAGGGAGGCTCTGAGGGGCAGAGGCTGGCCACAGACTACAGACTGAGGGGAGCAAAGGTCAGGGAGCAAAGGTATGCTGCGGGCCTGGCCAGTGCTGGTGCTGGCCTCCTCCCTCTTCACTACCCTGGAGCATCACTGCTTTTAGCTCCCCTCTTCCTCCCGTGCACAGCCAGTGACTCCCTTCTAATCCTTCTCTTTCCTCCTCTTACTCCATCTTATGTTTGTGCTTCTAGAAGCTTTCTCAAGGCCCAGGCAGGGCAGTAGCCTAATTGGGGCTGTGAGCTGCAGCATGCTCCAGTCTTGCCAGTGCCACCCTACTCTCCCCGTCCTGAGGCTCCTCCTGGTGAAGCCCTCACCAGGACTTCAGATACCTCTACACCTCCACCGAGGACTGCCCCCATCTCTGCTGAGGCCCGAAGCCCCACTGCTCACCTGAGGAGGTGGCTAGTGTTGTGACCCACGTGCATTTCTGTGACCCCAGCTCCATGCTGTGGGTGTGTTGCTTTCCTACCCCTGCCCTGAGCCCCTGCAACGAGAGGTCACAGCCCAGCGGAGAGGGACAGACGTATGACCCCTTCATGTCACGTGGGATCAGAGCCTGCTGCTCAGCTCACACCTTAGTGACTGGTGACTGCGGAGCTGCCTGGCCAGCTCTCTGCTGCCTAGGCTAGGGTTTCTTGGATGTGAAAACAAAACAAAACCCATGTGTGCGTTTGAACCACTGTAACACCATCCTTTCTGCTAAATCACCGGATCTCATCCTCAGGGACACAGCCACAAACAAGCAGTTCACTCCAGACGACGTGCCAGGCTCTGTGGGAGGTGGGCAGCATCCTGCGGGCAGCAGCGGGTGGTCAGGGAAAGGCAAGTGGATGTGGCAAAGACATCAGACAGGGTTTGTGAGACGGGACTGCTTCTCTCACTGCCAGTGGGACTGTAAGTGGCATGGCCTTTTGGGGGGACACTGGTCCCAGCTGCTTTATAATATGAAGGTGCATGCCCTCCAGCCCAGCAACATTCCCAGGTCTGTTTCAGAGACCTCGCCCCCAGGTGCACGAGAGGCTTTTAAAGAATGTTCTTCGCAATATTGTTTGAAGTCTCTAAACTCCTGCTTTAGTGGGATTGTGAAATAAACAGCTGCACATGTACTAATACACAGCAGCTAAAAAGAATATCCTGAAGTAGAAACAGCTCCAAGACACACATTAAAAAACAAGTTGTAATAAAGTATACCATTTATGTAAAAAACCAAAACACAAACAGTAGATTTGTGTATATGTGAGTCTATGTTGAATTGTGTCTAAAAGATGTTGACGTCTGAACCCCTGTTACCGTGGCTTTATTTGGGAAGATCTTTGCAGGTGATCGAGGTAAGGTGAGGTCATAAGGGTGGGCCCAACATGCCTGGTGTCATCCCCATTAGGATGGCTACTGAGAAAAACACCTAAACCCAGGAAAGAAGGAGTGCTGGGGAGGATGCGGGGAACAGGGAGCCTCTTGCACTGTTGGCGCATGTGCAATGGTGCAGCCGCTAGGAAAACAGTGTGGAGGTTCCTGAAGAATGGAAAATATAATTAACACATGATCCAGCAATTCCACTTCTGGATATACACCCTGGAGGACTGAAAGCAGATCTCAAAGAGATATTTGCATACCATGTTTACTGCATTGCAGCATTTTTCACAATAGCCGAAAGGTAGGAGCAACCCAAGTGTCCATTTGGGACAGCCACACTGCAAACTGACCCAGAATGGAGGGAGCTGGCTCAGGCTATGGCTGAGCCACCAGCAAACCCTGGCTCTGCCACCAGCTCGGTCTGTGAGTGGGCAGTTCACTTCCTGTTGCTCCAGCCAGATAAACACTGGCACTTATCTTCCAGCTGGCATGGCTTTGTCTATTGGGAACAATGGCCCCATTGTACCAGCCAGGCATGCCATGAGTGCCTCACATTCATTCAGCCAGAGGAACTGTGGGGACCAGCTCCCCCATAGTGGCCCAGGGACCCTGATGTCAGACCTATGACATCAGCACCCTCACACTGGCTGAAAGGACCCACACAGCTCAAGTTGTAACTCAGTGATTATCTGAAAGGCCATGAGCCAGAAACGAGGGTCCTTTCTCTGCTTTCCCACTTACGATGCAGCCAGCCTGTGTCTGGTGCTCATCAAGCAAGCCCTGCCCTCAGGGTCCTGCCCAAATGTCTCCTGGGCACACAAGTCTCTTTCACTGAGCTGATGCAGATGGCTCCTGCCAAGCACTGAGGGGCGTTCCCAGCGAGGCTGGCACTGGCCGCTGCTGTCCTCTTGCTCTCATAGATGACCCTGCCTGTTGGCACCTTGTTCTCCTGGTTTCCAGTGTGTGGGTGTGTGAGTCTGAGGGGCAGGAACTGGGCAGGGTCCCATTTCCAGGCCAGCCCATGAGGGTCACTATGTACCTGACCCCCGCATGGCGCCCCCTGCTGCCTGTCCCCACCCAGGGCAGACAGCTCTGCTGAGGATGGTTGTAGAAATGTCAGCTCAGCCCTAGGTTGACTGGTGAACAGAGCTATGCAGTTTGCTGACTGCATAAAGCTCTGAACTGAAACACTAACAGGGCCTCTGGGCAAAGGCTGGGCTGGTGGGACGTGAGCCCCGGACAGAGGCCCGTGTGTTGTAAGTGCCTGCTTTCCCTTTCGTGATTACTTGGGAAGACAGCCTTCTGTTAGGCAGGCCGTGCTATGGGCAACTTGAGTGGGTGAAGGTTTAAGGCAGGGCTTTCCATTAATTTTGACTAAAATGGTTTCTCTCCGGTAGAATTAACACTTTACTGTATAGGGGAGGGGAAGTTTTCCTTCTTACCCTCTTAGTTTCTGTATCTGAGTCCTGCAAATTAAACTACAAAAGACAAACTAGCAGGAGAAAAGGTACAGTTTTTATTTTGTGTGCATGGTGGCCTCAGAAGACAAGTGAGAAACCCAAAGAAGCTGCTAGAAATGGGAGAAGTAACTAGACACATGAAGAATGTCTGGGGCCTTGGCTAGGTAGCTCAGTTGGTTAGAGTGTTGTCCCCAAGGTTGTAAGTTTGATCCCCAGTCAAGGCAGATCAATAACCCCTAGAAACTTTGTCATTCTAATGGAGAGAAGACCAAATTCTAGTTTTCCATCAGTATACTTTGATATTAAGCTTCATTTTTAAAAAAATTTAATTCATTCAGCTTTGGCCAGTGTTTGATTCCTGGTCAAGGGCACATACCTGGGTTGCAGGGTCGTTCCCAGTACCCCCAGTCTGGGACACATGGACCTCTCTCTCTCTCTCTCTCTCTCTCTCTCTCTCTCTCTCTCTCTCTC
>JAAGEH010000041.1:9062989-9084021 GCA_011751065.1 Lasiurus cinereus | reverse complement strand
TCTCTCTCTCTCTCTCTCTCTCTCTCTCTCTCTCTCTCTCTCTCTCTGTGAGTCTGGCCAGGCTAAGGCAGGAGCAGGAAGCTCGTGTGTGTGACCTTCCTCACCCACTGTGGTTGATGGACATTGACCCCCAAAGAAAGACCTGGGCCTCCTTAACTTCCAAACATTGGAGGACCCATTTAAGTGCATCCTGTGGCTCATGGCCATTGAAAGGCCCAGCGCATGGGGCAGGTGGCCACATCACCTGCTCTAGGAAGCTAGAGTCCTGGTGACCTTTGGCCAAGGCTGCCAGGCAATGGCTGCCTAGTGTGGAGGCCTGGGGCCAGGTGAAGGACACCAGGAAGGAAAGCCAGGTTGGCAGGCCCTGGGAGATGGCTTGGGTACCTGGTGCCCCATCTTGGTGACCGGGGCCTCTGCTGGCACCCTCTGTAAGCAGTAGTGTCCTGGCTTTTGAGGCACTGTGGTCCTGCTACAGGCTGGGCCGGAGGACAGAGACATTCTAGTGCCAGACTGGAAGGCAAAGGAAAAGCCAGAACTGATTCTCTTTGGGGACATGCTCCATGGTCTTGGCACTTGCTGGGGCCTTTTCATCTACAGTCCTCCCCCTATGATAGACACCAGACACCTTAACTTCAAATGCAGGAAGGACAATACTCTCAATAAAGATGAAAAGAAAACACAGCTCTGGAATACTACACTGTAAATGTTCAAATAATAATAATGAAGATGATAAAATAGAATAATTTTTCTTCCAAAAAATGCCGGAAGACAGATAATGTCACAACCTCAAAGACAAACTGGGCCTCTTAATCTGTTGTCTCCCTCCTTCAGTGGACATCCGTGTCTTGGCCGTCCTGTTAGCGAAGAGAGTGAGCCAAGCCTCTGGCCCCAACGCTGGCTCCCGCGAAGAAAATGCAATGTTGGCACAGAGGCTGCAAACTGGTCACTCCCAGCCTGATTCTGGCCCACGGCATTTTTGAAGGTAGCTCGGCCAGAGAACAAGTTTACCACTAAAAATTGAGTTTTCTGATATAAACCTAGATTTCCAGCTTTTTTTTAAAAAAAATAAGGAAAAGTGGCAACAATGGGCCCTGGTTTTAATAAGTATGTGGAGCTGAACAGTGGTGGCCCTCAGGGTCCCCATAGTCCCCATCAGCCCCAGCTATCTACCCCGGCTGCAGCCCTCGTGGTATCTGGTTGGGGCAGCAGCATCCGAGGTCCCTCGGGAGGTGCCTCCTGGGGCAGTGCCTGCCCAGCACACAAAGGCTTTGGTTCCACCAGCAGGTGGTAGTGCAGTGCAGGAAATGGTGTTCTGGGCTAGTCTCAGCCTGGGAGTGGTCCTGGGCACTCATTCCTACCCAGGCTTGCAGCTTCCCCTCAGGTGAGGAATTCTCATTGCTGGATTTTTAAAAACAGCTTTGTGGTATAATTGACATACAATTAACTGCACATATTAACTTGTACAATCTGACAGATTTGGATTTGCATATACACCTGAAAAAACTATTATAGTCAGGATCATGAGCATAGCATTTATTTCCAAAAGATTCCTCCTACCCTACCACCACTCAGATTTATTTCATTTTTAGAAATGTTTGCCTGTCTCCATTTCTTCAACATTATTATTTTGAGATTTTTCCCTGCTATTGCTTTTATAATAAACTAGAGGCCTGGTGCATGAAAGTTGTGCACTCGGGAGGAGGGGATCCCTCAGCCTGGCCTGCACCCTCTCACAATCTGGGAGCCATCGGGGGATGTTTGACTGAGGGCTCAGGGCTGCTCAGTGGGCCTGAGCCATCAGCCAAACATCCTTAGTGCTCCTACCACTGCCACTGTGCTTGCCAGCCTTGAGACCAGCTTCTGGTGGGAACTCCCCCTGTGGGAGTGCACTGAGCACCAGGGGCCAGATCCTGCATTGAACATCTGTCCCCTGGTGGTGAGTGCATGTCATAATGACCAGTTGTTCTGCTGTTGGGCCAAAATCAGCTCTCCAACATCCCTTGAGGCAGTGGTTCTCAACCTTTTTTAATGTGTTTTCTGATGGTCTTAGGCTCTACAGCAGCGGTTCTCAACTTGTGGGTCGCGACCCACAGATTGAAAACTGCTAGCAAGGTTGCCTAAGACCATCGGAAAACAGATATTTACGTTATGATTCATTAACGTAACAAAATGACGGTTATGAAGTAGCAACTAAAATAATTTTAAGATTGGGGATCACCACAACATGAGGAACTGTATTAAAAGATCACAGCATTAAAAAAGGTTGAGAACCAATGAGGGGTCCTGGATTGCAAGAGGGCTTAGGGCCAGGCCGAGGGACACCACTGGTGAATGACTGGAGCTGAGGAGGGATGCAGGAGGTTGGCCAGCTGGGGAGGGACCATGAGAGGGACCATGGGAGGGCTCCAGGGCATGTCAGCAGGCCGGACCCCAGCAGCAAGCTAATCTACTGGTCAGAACATCTGCCCCATAGTGGTCAGTGCATGTCATAGAGAGCAGTTGAGTGGCCTTAGCATGTTATTAGAATATTATGCTTTGATTGCTTGAACGGCTGAAAGGCTGACTAGACACTTAGCATAATAAACTCTTGTTAGGTTTATTATATAAGATAACATATATATTATCCTGGTTTTTGCCCACTAATCCAATGTGTGACTATGCTGCCATCTGTCTACCTGTTCATGAGTTGATGAACATTGTATTGTCTCCAGTTTGGGGTAATTATAAGTAAAGCTGTTGTGAACATCCCTGGAAAAGTCTGAGTGGGTGTCTGCTTTCCTTCTTAAGGAAACAGGTCCTATCTTAGGTGTATGTCTAACTTAAGTAACTGCCCAACTTTTCCAAAGTGGATGCACATTTTATATTTTCACCACCAATCTGTGAGCAGTCCAGCTCCCCACATCCTCACTGACACTCAGTATATCTGTCCTTTTACTTTTAGACGTTCCATCACTCTATTATCCCCTCATTGTGGTTTTCATTTGTATCTCTCATGTCTCCCATCCAAGCACTAACCAGGCCTGACTCTGCTTAGCTTCCAAGATCAGACGTGATCAGGAGCATTCAGGGTTGTATGGCCATAGACATGAGTTTCTATTCTGGACTCAGGTCCTTGATTGGACATGTAATTGCAGATTGGTCTAAGGCCTGCCATCTCATGGCTCACATTTTTTTTTTCCCATTTCTCAGGGATTACTTTTATTGTCAGCTGCCCAGCATCTTGAAAATCATTGTTTTATATACTTTTTCTGGGTGGGTGTTTTTTTTTTCTTGCAGTTAATCCTCACCTGAGGATATTTTTCCATTGATCTTTAGAGACAATGGAAGAGAGAAGGAAAGACAGAGAAAAACACATGGATTGGGAGAAACCAAGATTGTGGCATAGGTAAACACCTAAACTGTTGCCTTGCACAATGATTTCAAAACTACAACTAAAAGACATCCAGAACCACAGGAAATCTGGCTGAGTGGAAATTCTACAACTAGAAGGAAAGAGAAACTCACGGAGAATCAAAGGAGCTGCAAAAGGCTGAGGTAAGGAGACATGCGTACAGAAAGGATGGGTGGCTGAGTGCCTGGCTTGGCTTTCTCTGGCGGGAGGAAGAAAGAAGCTCCCCACTGCACTGAACCCCAGTTCCAGGGGAGATCCTGTGGTCCCAGGCTTATACAGGCGGAATCTGGACTATCAGGTAGAGAGAAAGGCACATAGAAGCTCAGGGGAATCTCAGAAGGCAGGGGTCTGGAGGCACAAGTGCAAGTGCCCGAAGACAGAATGGACTGTTGAGGTTGCTACTGGCTTTTCCTAGCAGGAGGGAGTTGGAAGCTCCTGACTGCACTGAACCCCAGTTCTGAATGAGCCCCTGGGGACTCAGGCTTATACAGGGGGAATCTGGACTGTCACGCAGAAACTCAGGGGAGCTGCGAAAGGCAGAGGTCTGGAGACACGTGCAAGTGCACGAAGAGAGGACGGACTGCTGAGTGTGCAGCTGGCTTTCTCCAGTTGGAGAGAACCAGAGGCTCCCAACTGTGATGAACTCCAGTTCTGGGTGAGAATCTGGGAACCCAGATTCATTGGGGGAGAAACAGGACTGTCTTGCAGCAGGCGAGACCTGAGAGCAGCTTTCTCTCAGAGGTGCTTGCAGAGATTGACGAGGGATGCTGAGACCCAGAGGCCTCGTGGGGTGGGACTGATGGGAAGCCAAGGCTGTCTGCTCAGCTCTGAGACTCCACCCCATCCAAGCTGCGCACAGAGGCTTTTGCAATTTTGCAAGTCTTGTCCCATAAGGTTATCTCCAGCACAGAAGTTCTCCCAGCGTAGATACAGCTGATCCTCACTGCCAACTGGCCTGGAGGTCAATTCCTTCCAGTGATATCAACAACAATCAAGAATTAACTAGAACAAGGTTGTAAACATAGTCCACAAAGGGGTACACCAAGAGTGTCCACTTCAGGTAACTGGGGAGACCAGCTCACTGGGAAATATAGGACACCTATCACACAATGCTACCCTACCAACTGAGGAAAGGAGCGACAAAGAAACAGATCACAAACAAATGAAATGGAGAAAAACAAACAACTGGATATAGAGTTCAAAACCATGGTTATAACGTTTTTCAATAATTTCCTAGAAAAGGCTGATAAATTTAGGGAGACCCAAGAGGAGATGAAAAAGGACCATACACTGACTGAAATAAAAAATATTATACAGAGACCTAACTGCAGACTAGAGGAACGCAAGAATCAAGTCAAAGATTTGAAATACAAAGAAGTAGCAAACACTCAACTGGAAAAGCAAAGAGAAAAAAGAATCCAAAAATGTGAAGATAGTGTAAGGAGCCTCTGGGACAACTTCAAGCATACCAACATCAGAATTATGGGGGTACCAGAAGAAGAGAGAGAGCAAGATACTAAAAACCTATTTGAAAAAATAATGACTGAAGCCGATACCAGTTTTGCTCAGTGGATAGAGCATCAGTCTGTGGACTGAAAGGTCCCAGGTTCGATTCCAGTCAAGGGCATGTACCTTGGTTGTGGGACACTTCCCCAGTAGGGGACGTGCAAGAGGCAGCTGATTGATATCTCTCTCTCATCGATGTTTCTAACCCTCTATTTCTCTCCCTTCCTCTCTGTAAAAAAATCAATAAAATATATATTTTTAAAAATGACTGAAAAATTCCCCCACCTGGTGAAAGAAATAGACTTACAAGTCCAGGAAGTGCACAGAACCCCAAACAAAAGGAATCCAAAAAGGACCACAACAAGACACATCATAATTAAAATGCCAGAGCAAAAGACAAAGAGAATATTAAAAGCAGCAAGAGCAAAACAGTTAATTACCTATGAGGGAAGCATCCATACGATTGTCAGCTGATTTCTCAACAGAAATTATGCCAGCCGGGAGTGGCAAGATATTTAAAGTGATGAATAGTGCCGAAACCAGTTTGACTCAGTGGATAGAGCGTCGGTCTGCAGACTGAAGGGTCCCAGGTTCAATTCCAGTCAGGGGCATGTACCTTGGTTGCAGGCACATCTCCAGTGTGGGGCGTGCAGGAGACGGCTGATCGATGTATCTCTCTCATCGATGTTTCTAGCTCTCTATCCCTCTCCCTTCCTCTCTGTAAAAAAATCAATAAAATATATTAAAAAAATAAATATAAAAAAATAAAGTGTTGAATAGCAAGAACCTACAACCAAGATTACTCTACCCAGCAAAGCTATCATTCAGAATTGAAGGGCAGATAAAGAGCTTCACAGAGGGGAGAATCCAAGATGGCGGCATAGGTAAACACCTACACTGCTGCCTCGCACAACAATTTCAAAACTACAACTAAAAGACAGAACGGACATCATCCAGAACCACAGGAAAGCTGGATGAGTGGAAATTCTAAAACTAGAAGGAAAGAGAGAGACTCACAGAAACCCAGAGGAGCTGCAAAAAGCTGAGGTATGGAGATGCGCGCTGAGAGAGCGGGTGCTGGAGTACCTGGCTGGCTTTCTCTGGCGGGAGGGAAACGGAGACTCCCAACGGCATGAACCCCTTATCTTACGACACTACACCCCAGATCCAGCCGAAACTCATATGGGGGGAGTTTGGACTGTGAAAAGGGAGAGGTGCACGGAAATTTAGGGGAGTCACAAAAGATCAGGTCTGTTGGCGGGCACGGTACTGAGCAGAGGACCGACTGCTGATTGTGCCGCTGGCTTTCGCGAGTGGGCGGGAGACAGACCCTCCCAAATGTGCCACTTCTGACTCCACTAAGCCCCTGTTTCGGGCGAAACCCTGGAGACCTAGACTCATGTGGTCCTGGTGCGCAGGGGAGTTGGAAAGGCAGTGGTCTAGAGGCACTGCGGGTGTGCACGCACAAGGACCGCTCCAGCGATTACCCAGTCACGTGAGACTCAGGGGCCGTGGAGGGCAGGGCCAACTGGAAGGCAAGGTGGTCCCTTAAGCCCTGAGACTCCACTCCTCCCAAGCTCAACAGAGGCTTCTTCGGTTTTGCAAGTCTGGTATCATAAGGCTGAATCCAACACAGAAGTTTCCCCAGCATAGTGAAAATGCTGAGACAAGGGAAGTGATTACAAACAAAAGAAATGGAGGAAAAAAAACGACTGGAAATAGAGTTCAAAACCATGCTTATAAGGTTTGTCAAGAATATGCTAGAAAAGTTGGATAAAGTTAGCAAGAGCCAAGAGGAGATGAAAAAGGACCAACTAGAGATGCAAAAGAGCCAACTAGAGATGGAAAAGGTCTAACTAAAGATGATAAAGGACCAACTACAAATTAAACATACACTGACTGAAATAAAAAATATTATACAGAGTCCTAACAGCAGATTAGAGAAAGGCAAGAATCAAGTCAAAAATTTGAAATATAAAGAAGCAGAAAACACTCAACTGGAAAAGCAAGAAGAGAAAAGAATCCAAAAATGTGGAGATAATGTAAGGAGCCTCTGGGACAGCTTCAAGCGTACCAACATCAGTATTGTGGGGGTGCCAGAAGAAGAGAGAGAGCAAGATACTGAAAACCTATTTAAAGAAAAAATGACTGAAAACTTCCCACATCTGGTAAAAGAAATAGACTTACAAGTTCAGGAAGCACACAGAACCCCAAAGAAAAGGAATCCAAAGAGGACCACACCAAGACACATCATAATTAAAATACCAAGAGCAAAAGACAAAGAGAATATTAAAAGCAGCAAGAGAAAAACAGTTCATTACCTACAAGGGAGCACCCATACGACTGTCAGCTGATTTCTCAACAGAAACGATGCAGGCTAGACGGGAGTGGCAAGAAATATTCAACCTGATGAATAACAAGAACCTACAACCAAGAATGCTCTATCCAGCAAAGCTATCATTCAGAATTGAAGGTCAGATAAAGAGCTTCACAGATAAGAAAAAGCTAAAGGAGTTCATCAACCCCAAACCAGTATTATATGAAATGCTGAAAGGTACTCTTTTAGAAGAGGAAGAAGAAAAAGGTAAAAGACAAAAAATTATGAACAACAAATACATATCTATCAAGTGAATCTAAAAATTAAGTGAATTAAAAATTTGATCAACAGAATAAACTGGTGAATATAATAGAATCAGGAGCACAGAAAGGGAGTGGACTGATAATTCTCAGGGGGAAAGAGGTGAGGGGTGTACAGGGAGAGATTGGACAAAAATCATACACCTATGGATGAAATCAATGGGAGGGACGTAAGGGCAGAGGGAAGGGTGGGAGCTGGGTGGAGGGGTGTTATGGAGGGGAAAAAAGAGAAACAAATGTAATCTGAATAATAAAGTTTTAATTAAAAAAAAAGAGCTTCACAGATAAGAAAAAGTTAGAGTTCATCACCACCAAACCAGTATTATATGAAATGCTGAAAGGTATTCTTTAAAAAGAGGAAGAAGAAGAAAAAAGTAAAGATAAAAATTATGAACAACAAATACATATCTATTAACAAGTGAATGTAAAAAATCAAGTGAATTAAAAATCTAATGAACTGAATAAACTGGTGAATATAATAGAATAAGGGACATAGAAAGAGAATAGACTGATAATTCTCAGGAGGAAAGGGATGTGGGAAGAGACTGGATGAAGACAATGGGGGGAGGTAAGGGCAGAGGGTGGGGTGGGAACCGGGTGAAGGGAGCTATTGGGGGGGGGGGCGGTGGAAGGGGAAGAGGAACAATTTTAATAATCTGAACAATGAAGATTTATTAATTAAATAAAAGAAAAAGAGAAACACATGGATTGGTTGCTTCTTGCACACACCCAGACCAGGGCTCAGGTCAGGAAGAAGCATGTAACCAAATGTAAATATTTCTCTCTTTTCTGCATCCAGTGTGGCTAGAGAGTGGTCCAGTTCCTGAGTAGTGGCAAAAAAAGAGACCCACACAAAGATAGAAGAAAAAAGCTGGGGCCAGGTGGGACCAGTGTCCTCTGACAAGAACAGGGACCCAGAGCCAATACAGCGTGTTTATTTTATACAGCAAAAACCAGGAAGTTTTACTAAAAGTCAAGACAAAGGAGATTATGTGCATTCTTGGGTAGGCCCAAGTCATATTCATTCCTGGTGCTTGACTGGATTTAAATAACAAAACCCACCTCCTGGCAGCTGAGCTGAAGATCAAGCTGACAATACTCCTGCGTCTGGCAAAGCATGTTTCCAGGACCTGGATTAGCCACTGACAATAATTAAAGAAATGTCCATGTGCCTTCCCAGGCACTCTATACATCTCACCCCTTTTTTTAAGTTACTATAATAAAAGTAAAATTTGAACACTAAGAACAAAGCTCTGATATTAAAACAACTGCAAATAATGCCAATGCAAAAACAAGGCTACATAAATGTTATCATTTTAAAACTTGAACGTCAAGAGCAAAACTCTGGCTATTAAAATAATAGCAAAACAATGCCAATACAACACAGCAATAAGAGAGAAATCAAACTACAGACATGTTAACATTTTTAGCTACTAAATGAAAGTTTCTTTTGCTGCTGGTGTATATTTACCCAGAGTCCTCAGACTTGACTGTGCAAGACTTTACAGAAGACTGGCAGCTAACCAATGCTAGCATTGCCAGAAAAATTGTTGAGCAAGTAGCTCCCATTTCTTGCTTTTCTACTATCTGCTGGGTTTCAGTCATTAACTTCTTCAGATGACCCCTTGTTGGCACCTTGGTCCCTTTTGTAGCCTTCAGTTTTCTTCCTTTGCTGCTTTGCTGTCATTGGGGCAACTCTCAGTCTTTTTGAGTGAAGGGACAAGAAGTTTCTCTGGGTCCATTGTGGTGATACACATAACACTCTGGCACCCAAATTGGCTGCTTTGCTCCTTCTGGAAAGGTACAAAACAATTTCTTTCCCACATTATTAGTGAATCTGATAAAAACTCTTATCTGGTTTGTGCATCCTTCCACCAAGCTAACTCAGCAGAGGCTATTGTATAGGAGACCTGATTTTAAATTTAAATTTAAAATATAAAGAGCATGACTGAGTTTGTTTTGAGGTGACCCATATCATCCCTTTTTGTTTTAGTAATTGCATTTTGATAATATGATTGGCTCTTTCCACTATTGCTTGACCTTGAGGATTGTAAGGGATACCAGTTTTATAAAATTTGATATTGCTAAAAGTGCTGAAAAGCAGAACAAGCGTATGTGGGTCCATTGTCTGTTTTTAGATCTAAGGGAGGTCCTATGATTGGAAAAGCTGCTAGGCAGTGGTTAATTACATGCTTTGCATTTTCCCCTGTTTCGGGAGTAGCAAAAATGAAGTGTGAGCATGTATCTATGGAGACATGGACCCACTGGAATCTGCCAAATTCAGGTATATGAGTGGCATCCATTTGCCAGATTTGATTAGGTTTAAGTCCTTGGGGATTTCCCCCTAATGCTGACACAGGGAGGTGGATAACACACTGAGGGCGTTGCTTGACAACTTCGCCTGCTCTCAGGAAACATGGAGTTCCTTGTGCAAGGCAGAGGCATTTTGATGATGTAGGGCAGTGGTTGGCAAACAGCGGCTTGTGAGTTTTCCGCTCTGTTGACTAATGAGTTTGCCGACCACTGTCTTAGGGAAAAACACTTAAAAAACATTTTAATAATGTACTAATGTTTTTAACTTGAAGTCAAAACTTCTGGGTAGGGGTAATGCCTTATGTAGTAGTCAGCAAACTCATTAGTCAACTGAGCGGTAAACCACGGTTTGTGAGCCACATGTGGCTCACAAGCCACAGTTTGCTGACCACTGATGTAGGGCATGCGAGGCCTGTGCATGATAAATGGAGTGACCTCCTCTTCTGAGGCAATGAGGCAATATACTTCCTCATTACCTGCAGCCAAGGGACCCGAAAGGCCAGAATGGGATCTAATATGGCCAATGAAACATGGAAACTCATTCTCAAACAACCTTTTGAAGGCTGAAAAACAAATGAAAGAGTTCCTCCGAATTACTGTGCCCTATAGTAGCTGTTTCAATAATTTTAGCCATACTTACCATATAAGCACTATCATTATCAGTTGATGGGCTCTGTAGCAAATTCTGTCAAGGCATAAATAAAAGTTGGTATTTCGATTTCAGCTCCACTACGGAATCCCAGGAACAACAGCCCTATGAGCCAGTGGAAGAAGAATGTCTTCCCATTTGTGTGAGTTCCACATGCTCTTAACCCCAGAGGAATTGTTGAAAAGTGGAGGGGTGAATCAGTATGCTGTGCAAGAGGTACTGTCCATCAGAAATCTTCCATCACAGCTTAAAGCTTTCAGGCTGCCTTCCGAGCTCAGGGCCCCCTGGCCATGCTGGAGCACTTTGATACTGTCTACAGCATTCTACATCACTTTCGAAGTATAGATCCTGGCCTCAAGGAAGATGCCCTGGAATTCCTGATAAAAGTGGTATCCCACCATGCTCAGGAACTTCCAGCTATCCTCGATGATGCAACTTTGAGTGTATCAGATAGAAGCGCCCACCTAAATGCCCTCAAAATGAACTGCTATGCTCTGGTACACCTCTTGGAATCCTTTGAGACTATGACCACCCAGACAAATCTCGTGGACCTGGACCTTGGAGGGAAGGGCAAGAAAACCAGGGCCAAGTCAGCCCATAGCTTGGACTAGGAAGAGAAAAGCAACCAATTCTTCAACTTTTAGCACAGCTTCTCTAGTTGGACATTCGTCACCTATGGAACCACTCAATAATTGAAGAGGAATTTGTCAGTTTGGTTACTGGTTGCTGTTACCGCCTTCTGGAGAATCCCACCATTGGTCACCAGAAGAACCGCTCTACCCGGGAAGCCATAACACGCCTGCTTGGTGTAGCCTTGACACATTACAACCATATGCTCAGTGCCACAGTGAAAATCATCCAGATGCTGCAGCACTTTGAACATCTGGCACCTGTACTGTTGGCAACTGTGAGTCTATGGGCAACTGATTATGGAATGAAGAGCATAGTGGGAGAGGTTGTAAGAGAGATTGGACAGAAGTGTTCCCAGGAGCTGAGTCGGGACCCTACAGAGGTAAAGGGCTTTGCAGCCTTCTTGACCGAACTAGCAGAACGTATCCCAGCCATCCTGATGTCCAGCATGTGCATTTTGCTAGATCATCTGGATGGAGAGAATTACATGATGTGCAATATTGTGCTCGCAGCCGTGGCAGAGATGATATTGCAGGTTCTGAGTGGTGATCAGCTGGAGGAAGCAGCCCGAAATACCAGAGACCAGTTCTTGGACACCCTGCAAGCCCATGGCCATGATGTCAATTCTCTTGTATGAAACCGTGTTTTACAACTCTTCACCCGAATCGTCCAGCAGAAGGCTCTCCCCACAACACGCTTTCAGGCAGTAGTAGCCCTGGCAGTGGGCTGTCTGGCAGACAAGTTGGTGCTAGTATGTAAAAATGCTATCCAGCTGCTGGCCAGTTTTCTCACCAATAATCCTTTTTCCTGCAAGCTTAGTGATACTGACCTTGCTGGACCGCTGCAGAAGGAAACCCAGAAACTACAAGAGATGAGGGCCCAGAGGCAAACTGCATTTGCTTCCACAGTCCTGGACCCAGAGGAGGAGTGGGAAGCCATGCTGCCAGAATTGAAGTCTACCTTACAACAGCTGCTCATACCTCCCCAGGAAGAAGAAGAGATCCTGAAAAAATTGCTACTACAGACCACAGAAGAGGTGAAAGGATTCATCCGGCAGTTACTTGCCAAAGCTAGTTACAAGCAAGCCATCATTCTCACTCGAGAAGCCCTGGGCCACTTCCAGAAGTCTGAACCCTTCAGTCATATGGACCCAGAGGAGTCAGAGGAGACCAGATTTCTGAATCTCTTAGGAACTATTTTTAAAGGTGCATCAGCTTCCACACAGGAGAATAGTCCCCCAGTGTCTGCAGAGAACATGGGCCCAGGACAGACTGACTATAAAGACAATCCCAGTGTGTCAGAGCCTGAGAAATCCAAGGGAAAGGATGAACTGGTGAAGCAAGAAGGCTAGTGCAGTATCTGCAGGATGCCTATAACTTCTCTCTGAAGATTACAGAGGCCATTGGCATCATCAGCAAAATGATGTATGAAAATACAACCACAGTGGTACAGGAGGTGATTGAATTCTTTGTGATGGCATTCCAATTTGGGGTACCTCAGGCCCTCTTTGAGGTATGCCGCATGCTGCCTCTCATCTGGTCTAAGGAGCCTAGTATCCGGGAAGCTGTGCTTAATGCCTACCGCCAACTTTACCTCAACCCCAAAGGGGATTCTGCCAGAGCCAAGGCCATGTTTTGATTCAGAATCTCTCTTTGCTGCTAGTGGATGCCTCAGTTGGAACAATTCAATGTCTTGAGGAAATTCTCTGTGAGTTTGTGCAGAAGGATGAATTGAAACCAGCAGTGATCCAGCTGCTATGGGAGCGGGCAACTGAAAAGGTCCCCTGCTCCCCTCTGGAGCGCTGTTCCTCCGTTATGCTTCTTGGAATGATGGCACGAGGAAAACCAGAAATTGTGGGTAGCAACTTAGACACACTGGTGAGCATAGGGCTGGAAGAGAAGTTTCCACAGGACTACAGGCTGGCCCAACAGGTGTGACTTGCCATTGCCAACATCTCTGACAGGAGAAAGCCTTCCCTGGGCAAACGTCACCCTCCCTTCTGGCTGCTGCAGGAACATAGGTTATTTGAGCAACTACAGGAGTTGGTCACAAAAGGCTTTGTCCACCCAGACCCACTCTGGATCCCCTTTAAAGAGGTGGCTGTGACCCTCATTTACCAGCTGGCAGAGGGCCCCGAGGTGATCTGTGCCCAGATATTGCAGAGATGTGTGAAGCAGGCCCTGAAGAAGCTTGTGGAGAAGAGCACCTCCCAGGTTGACCTGAAAAAGACCCCCATGCTCTCCACCTTCCTGCTGATGAACCTGCTGTCCCTGGCTGGGGATGTGGCTCTGCAGCAGCTGGTACATTAGGAACAGGCCATCAGTGGAGAGCTTTGTTGTCACCGAGTTCTTAGGAAAGAACAGGAGAATAAAACTAAAGAGTCAAAGGAGAAGAATACAATCACTGAGACCACCATGGAAGAGGAGATGGGACTGGTTGGGGCCACTGCTGATGACACAGAGGCAGAACTAATCCGCAATATCTGTGAAATGGAACTGTTAGGCGGCGAACAGATGTTGGCTGCCTTTATTCCACTTCTGCTTAAAATCTGCAACAACCCTGGCCTCTATAGCAATCCAGAGCTCTGTGCAGCTGCGTCGCTTACCCTTGGCAAGTTCTGCATGATATCAGTGCCACTTTCTGTGACTCCCAGCTTCGTCTTCTGTTCACCATGCTAGAAAAGTCCTCACTTCCCATTCTCCGGTTTAACATCATGATTGCTACTGGGGATCTGGCCATCTGCTTTCCCAACCTGGTGGACCCCTGGGCACCTCATCTGTATGCTCACCTCTGGGACCCAGCTCAGCAAGTGCGGAAAACAGCAGGGCTGGTGATGACCCACCTGATCCTCAAGGACATGGTGAAGGTGAAAGGACAGGTTAGGGAGATGGCTGTGCTGCTCATTGACCCTGTGCCTCTGATTGCTGCCCTGGCCAAGAACTTCTTCAATGAGCTTTCCCACAAGGGCAATGCAATCTATAACCTGCTTCCAGATAACATCAGCCGCCTATCAGACCCTGAGGGAGGGGTGAAGGAAAAGCCTTTTCACACCATTATAAAGCAGCTGCTCTTCTACATCACCTAGGACAAGCAGACAGAGAGCCTGGTGGAGAAGCTATGTCAGTGGTTCCTCATGGCCCGAACTGAGTGGCAGTTCCGGGACCTGGCGTATTGTGTGTCACAGCTAACCCTCACAGAGCGTGGCCTCCACAAGATGCTGGACAATTTTGAATGCTTTGAGATAAACTGTCAGATGAGTCCATCTTCAGTGCTTTTTGTCAGTTGTGGGCAAGCTGCGGCGAGGAGCCAAGCCTGAGGGAAGGCTATAATAGATGATTTTGAGCAGAAGCTTTGGGCCTGTCACACATGGCGGTTGGATGCATTAGAGAACTTGAGATTGGCCAAGGGGATAACCAGAAAACCCCAGCAGCCAAGAAACAGTCCTCTGTCTCTAGGCACCAGCATCTGGCTTCTGCAGCCTCAGACAATGACTTTGTCACCCCTGAGCCCCACTGCACTGCCCGTCAGCAGCTAAACACCCAGCAGCGAGTTAGGAAGAAGAAACCCAAAATTGTCTTCTCGAGTGATGAGTCCAGCAAAGAAGAGCTTTCAGCAGAGATGACGGAAGATGAGACACCGAAGAAAACTACCCCCATCCGCCAAGCATCTACTCGCAAGCGCAGGTCCTAGAGATCGGCTTGCCTGTTCCCATCCCTGCTGTGTAGGGTCTCTTATGGGGTGACCTTGAATTCCATTCCTCTTGTAAAATACTGGTTTGCTTGTCTCTTTGGACTTTTTTTTTTTTAAAGGTGTTTCTTTGTTTTATTTTCCTTTTTATTAGTTTACAGTCACTAATTACCTATTTATTCCCACATTTTATAGTTGAACTAATTTTTTTTATTTTTTTTTAATTTTTATTAATTTTTTATACATATCTCCCCATTGCCCCCCCTCCCTCCCAGGCATACCCTGACCCCCAGTGTCTGTGATCATTGGTTATGCTTATATGCATGCATACAAGTCCTTTGATTGATCACTTATCTACCTCACCTAACTTTAATCTTTCTGCTGTAATGTCACAGACTGTTTGATGCTTTATGATTTTTGTCCTCCTGAGAATTATCAGTCTACTCCCTTTCTGTGCTCCTGATTCTATTATATTCACCAGTTTATTCTGTTGATCCAATTTTTAATTCACTTAATTTTTAGATTCACTTGTTGATAGATACATATTTGTTGTTCATAATTTTTTTGGCTTTTACCTTTTTCTTCTTCCTCTTCTAAAAGAGTACCTCTCAGCAATTCATATAATACTGATTTGGAGTTGATGAACTCCTTTAGCTTTCTCTTCTCTGTGAAGCTCTTTATCTGCCCTTCAATTCTGAATGATAGCCTTGCTGGATAGATTATTCTTGGTTGTAGGTTCTTGCTGTTCATCACGTTGAATATTTCTTGCCACTCCCGTCTGGCCTGCATCGTTTCTGTTGAGAAATCAGCTGACAGTCGTATGGGTGCTCCCTTGTAGGTAATGAACTGTTTTTCTCTTGCTGCTTTTAATATTCTCTCTTTGTCTTTTGCTCTTGGTATTTTAATTATGATGTGTCTTGGTGTGGTCCTCTTTGGATTCCTTTTATTTTGGGTTCGGTGTGCTTCCTGGACTTGTAAGTCTATTTCTTTTATCAGATGTGGGAAGTTTTCAGTCATTATTTCTTTAAATAGGTTTCCAGTATCTTGCTCTCTCTCTTCTTCTGGCACCCCCACAATTCTGATGTTGGTACGCTTGAAGCTGTCCCAGAGGCTCCTTACATTATCTTCACATTTTTGGATTCTTTTCTCTTCTTGCTTTTCCAGTTGAATGTTTTCTGCTTCTTTATATTTCAAATTTTTGACTTGATTCTTGCCTTTCTCTAGTCTGCTGTTAGGACTCTGTATAATAGTTTTTATTTCAGTCAGTGTATGTTTAATTTCTAGTTGGTCCTTTTTCATCTTTAGTTGGACGTTTTTCATCTCCTCTTGGGTCTCGCTAAATTTATCCATCTTTTCTAGCATATTCTTGAAAAACCTTATAAACGTGGTTTTGAACTCTATATCCAGTCGTTTATTTTCCTCCATTTCTTTTGTTTGTAATCCCTTCCCTTGTCTCGGCATTTTCACTATGCCGGGGAAACTTCTGTGTTGAATTCAGCTTTATGATACCAGACGCAAAGCCGAAGAAGCCTCTATTGAGCTTGGGAGGGGTGGAGTCTCAGGTCTTAAGAGACCGCCTTGCCTTCCAGTCGGCCCCGCCCTCCACGGCCCCTGAGTTTCACGTGACTGGGTAATGGCTGGAGCGGTCCTTGTGCGCTGTGCGCCGCCCACAGTGCCTCTAACCGCTGCCTTTCCTGCTCCCCTGAGCACCAGGACCACACGAGTCTAGGTCTCCAGGGTTTCGCCCGAAACAGGGGCTTAGTGGACTCAGAAGCCCCTCAACAAGCAACCATGTGTTCTAAAAATTACTCTGGCACAGCTGGGAGGGTCTGTCTCTCTCCCACTCGCGAAAGCCAGCGATACAATCAGCAATCTGTCCCTCGCAGTGCTTTGTGCTCCACCAGGCTTTTGATCTTTCGCGACTCCCCTAAATTTTCTTGCACTTCTCCCTTTTCACAGTCCAAACTCCCCCCGTATGAGTTTCAGCTGGATCTGGGGTTTAGTGTCGTAGGATAAGGGGTTCAATGCCTTTGAGAGTCTCCGTTTCCCTCCCGCCAGAGGAAGCCAGCCAGGTTCTCGGGCACCCGCTCTCTCAGCGCGCGCGTCTCCGTACCTCAGCTTTTTGCAGCTCCTCTGGGTCTCCGTGAGCCCCTCTCTTTCCCTCTAGCTGTAGAACTTCCACTCAGCCAGCTTTCCTGTGGTTCTGGATGATGTCCGTTCTGTCTCTTAGTTGCAGTTTTGAAATTATTGTGCGAGGCAGCCGTGTAGGTGTTTACCTATGCTGCCATCTTGGATTCTCTCTCTCTTTGGACTTTTAATACATAAATCATTTTTATACTATAAGGCATTTCTCTTAAGCCAGCCTAACTGAAGTGAGTTGAGCTGCTTTCCCTAGAATATGTTTGTCAGTCTCCTTGTTTTGTGATGAATAAATGTTTTTATACTTTTTTTTTTTTAAAGTTTGTATTTCTACCTATTGTGCTGAAATTTAAGGGCTTTGAAGGACCTTTGCTACCCTGCTGCAGTAGATCCAGCCTTTCCAGAACTGGATCCATCTGTAAAAATGGTTAATGCCTCAGATATAACATCTCTTTTAATGCAGCAGCTAATACCATTCCCTAAACATAGGCTGGTGTTTTTATGAATATTCATTTAATTTAATTAGCCAATTTAAATCAATCTGAAATAAGGTTTATTTTTAATCTTAATTGTCCTAAATTATGGATAGTAAATGACATTAAGTAAATTTCTGCTATTAGTCTTTGAGTAACTTTACATAAGCATTATCAGGATGGCAAACACAAATTATTTACTTTTCTTCTCAAGACCTAACATAGATTTTTAAATTACAGTTAAACATTTGAAAGAAACCTTTTTTTTATTTCCTTTCAGAGTAATTTTTAGAACACATGGTTGCTTGTTGAGATTTTAACAAATACTGCCGCAAAGCCATATATTTCAAGTGATTTTCATTTATGGTGACTGTAATTATTGTCAGATTTAGTATTTTAACAGTAATCTTTAGTTTACCCTGTAAATATTAGCAGAAGAGATTTCAATATTTTTAAATTTCTCCTTTTTATTAAGCTTAGAATTATATTTTTAAAGAGTATCCCCTTAGGCTTATTTGCATATATAAAGGGATCGTGGGTAGTAAATTTCAGAGGGCTTTATTAAATTTTTTTAATATATTTTATTGATTTCTTTACAGAGAGGAAAGGAGAGGGATAGAGAGCCAGAAACATAGATGGGAGAGAGACATCGATAAGCCGCCTCCTGCACGCCCCCTACTGGGGATGTGCCCGCAACCAAGATACATGCCCTTGACCAGAATCGAACCTGGGATTTTTCAGTCCCCAGGCCTACGCTCTATCCACTGAGCCAAACCAGTTTCGGCTAAAATTTAATTCTATTGAATAAAAGAGTTATATGCAAAGTGACCGTCACTCCAAGACACAAGATGGCCATCTCCATGTGGTCAAAAATGGCTTCCCCCATGTAGACACAAGATGGCCACCACAAGATGGCCTGCAGGGGATGGCAGTTGTGGACAGTTAGGCATGACCAGGCCAGCAGAGGAGGGCAGTTTGGGGGGACCAGGCCTGCAGGGGAGGGTAGTTAGGGGTAACCAGGTCAGCAGAGGAAGGCAGTTAGTTGGGGGAGACCAGGCCAGCAGGGGAGGACAGTTGTGGGCAGTCCAGCCAGCCAGAGGGACAGTTAGGGGTGACCAGGCCAGCAGAAGAGGGCAGTTGGGGGAGACCAGACCAGCAGGGGAAGACAGTTAGGAGCAACCATACTGTCAGGGGAGGGCAGTTAGGGGTGACCAGGATGGTAGGGGAGGGAAGTTGTGGGAGACCAGACTTGCAGGGGAGGGCAGTTGCAGGGGGACCAGGCCTACAGAGGAAGGCAGTTAGGGGCGACCAGATTGGCAAGGGAAGGCAGTTAGGGGTGACCAGGCCAGCAGGGGAGAGCAGTTAGGGTTACTGGGCCAGCAGGGGAGGGCAGTAGGGGGCAACCAGACCTGCAGGGGAGGACAGTTAGGGGTGACCAGACTGGCAGGGGAGGGCAGTTAGGGGGAAGTGGACCAGCAGGGGAGCAGTTAGACATTGATCAGGCTGGCAGGGGAGTGATTAGGGGGTGACAGGCAGGCAGAAGTGGTTGGAGTAATCAGGCAGACAGGCAGGTGAGTGGTTGGGAGCCAGCAGTCTTGGATTGTGAGAGGATATCCAATTGCCCGTTTAGGCCCAATCCTAGCCTTTAACCTTCTGTGTATTCCTTCAGTCATTCATGCATTCCTTCAGCCATCCGTGCATTGATTCAGCCATCCGTGCATTCCTTCAGCCATCTGTGTATTCCTTCAGCCATCCTTGCATTGATTCAGCCATCTGTATATTCCTTCAGCCATCCGTACATTTATTCAGCCATCCATGCATTGACTCAGCCATCCATGCATTCCTTCAGCCACCCATGCATTGATTCAGCCATTTGTGCATTCCTTCAGCCATCTGTGTATTCCTTTAGCCATCCATGCATTCCTTCAGCCATCCATGCATTCCTTCAGCCATCTGTGTATTCCTTTAGCCATCCATGCATTCCTTCAGCCATCCATGCATTCCTTCAGCCATCCATGCATTGATTCAGCATCTGTGCATTCCTTCAGCCATCTGTGCATTTCTTCAGACATCTGTGCATTCATTCAGCCATCCTTCAGTGGACAGTTACAGAGCATCATACTACTATATAACATCCCTGCAGAAGCCCAGTGGGGAGATTCTTTCTCCTGGACTTGCTCACCTCCCCTCATCCCAGCCAATGGCCCTGAGCTAGAGCCCTCATCTACTGAGGTGGCAGCATCATCCTGACAGCCTTAGAGGCTCACATCTGAGGAGGAGCCCCTGAGAAGGAGACTACACATCAGAGTCCCTGGGGCCTCAGAAAGTACCAATGCAGACCCTGCCCAGAATCAGGGCTGGCTTCCCAGGAGGCATGCTCTGAGGAGTGCTGATTTATAAAAGCAGGCAGAGGGGCTGACAGATGGCCCTCCATTCCAATTCTGCCCCCTGCCCCAGGAACCTCTGGGGCCCTCCTGATCACATGACTTGGCTTCCAAACCTTCCTCTTCTTCACAGAAGTGTTCCACCCTGACTGCTGCTGGAGAATGAAGCCCATGCATGCTCACTACCCTCATACACATTTGTGTACTCACATATGCTCACACACTCCCATATACACAATGAGCACCTACACTCATATGCTCACACTCAGACACACACACACACACACACACACACACACACACACACACACACACATACTACCTCTTCCCCCAGCTTCATTGAGATACAATTGACACATAACATCGTGTAAGTTTAAGAAATACAATATATCATTTGACACACATATATATTGTGAAATGTTAGCACAATAAGATTAGTTAACACATCCTTTATCTTATGTAATTGCATTTGTTGTGGTGGTGGTGAGAATATCAAAGCTCTACTCTCATAGCAATGTTCAAGCACATAACACAGTGTTGTTAACTGTAGTCACCATACTTTATGTTACATCTGTGGAACTTACTCATCTTGTAATGATAGCATGCACCCTGTGACCAACCTCCCCACCTCACCCCCAGCCTCCAGCAATCACCATTCTACTCTGTTTCTTTCTATGAACTCATTATTTTTATATTCCATGTATAAGTGAGATCATATAGTATTTGTCTTTCTCTGACTTATCTCACTTGGCATAATGCCTTCACAGTCCATCCATGTTGATGCAAATGGTAAGATTTCTTCCTTTCTTGTAGCTGAATAATATTCCATTATATATATATATATATGTGACCCAGTGCACGAAATTCATGCACATTAAAAGGGAATTAATTAGAGGAAATAATTTTTTAAAATATATATATTTTATTGATTTTTTACAGAGAGGAAGGGAGAAGGATAGAGAGTTAGAAACATCGATGAGAGAGAGACATTGACCAGCTGCCTCCTGCACATCCCCTACTGGGGGTGTGCCCGCATCCAAGGCACATGCCCTCGACTGAATTGAACCTGGGGACCCGCCCTCCCCCACTGCCCGCCCCCCCAGTCTGCAGGCTGACACTCTATCCAATGAGCCAAACCAGTCTCAGCTAGAGGAAATAATTTAAGATTGCTATTTGCCCTTTCTCTATAATAGAAGTGTCAGAGATGAAAGAAAATTAGAAAA
>JAAGEH010000041.1:9031411-9062589 GCA_011751065.1 Lasiurus cinereus | reverse complement strand
CCTCCTCCTCTCCAGCTCTAGATCACCAGCCTGAAGGAATCATTCAGTAAGGGGACCTCAGCATCCAGAGGCAGAACCTGGGACTCAGTTACTCTGTACAGCAGAACCATTTAAAGATTCAGATTCCCAGGCCACGCCCTCCACAGCCTAGTCAATCATTCCACAGGTCTGGGTGCTTTCCGTGGCAGGCCTATCCTGCCACAAATTAAACAACAAAATCCTCATCCTCTTGGAGCTCCCTCTCGGTGGAAAGGGATCCTGAGTGTGGCCTGGAGCTTTGTGTGTGCACAGTGCCCTTTGGTAATTCCAGGTCTACTATAGTTTGGGAATCATTAGCACAAGGCTCTGCCACTTCCCCCCACGCCTGCTTGGGGCTCCTAGGACTTTTTACCACCACACAAAGAGGACCACTACACTCTGCCTCTCTGGTTCTCTTGCCTCAACCAGAACTCTGAGCACAGAAGGGGCCGCCAGAGGGTTTAGATAAGGCCCTGCAGCTAGAGGAGAGAAGGGAAGGCTCAGAGACAAGCATGGGCCCTTCCAGAAGCCCCTGAAAGCAGCCCCACATGGACAGACCTCTTCCCAGTTCCTGTCCTCCCAGAGCCCTCAGAGGAAGCCAGCTGACATGGTTCCATCATTCAGCCCTCGGTCCGCACATGCATGCTAATGGCTCTCAGTCAGATCTGAGCACTCTTCTGAGTGCACACACAGCCCCCATCCTGGAAAAACCCAGGGGATGCTCTAAGTTGCCCTGGCAGGGCACAACTTCTCCTTGCCTGCTACATGCCCACCCAGAATTTGTTTTCTGTTCTGGGCTAAATTGTGTCCCCCTGCCACCCCTTTGTTGAATTTCTAATCCCCAATATCTGAGAACTAGAGGACTGGTGCATGAAATTCATGCATGGGTAGGGTCCCTAGGCCTGTCCAGCATTCAGGGCTGATCAGAGCCTTCCAGCTGCCAGCTGGGGCCTTCCTTCATTCCTCACCATCCCCTGATGGTCAGTGCCTACCACAGCGAGCGATCCAACTCCCTGTCTCCTGGTCAAACTCCCGAGGGGACCTTTTGCATATTAGCCTTATATATAGAGAGAGATGTGACTGTATTTGGGGATGGCCCCTAAAGAGTTAAAATGGGGTCACTAGTGTGGGCACTGATCTAATCTGACTGGGTCCTTACAAGAGAAGATTAGGACTCAGACACACAGAGGGAGGGCCATGTGAAGATCCCTAGATGATAGGGAGGGGAAGAAAGGGAGGCTGGAGGAAAGGAGCCTGCAGGATGGCTCAGAGATGGGCTGGCTGGCTGATGTGGCCTCAAGTCCCAGCACTGGCACGGCATCTTGCCCCCCAGAGGAGTGCTCCCCCCATCACCCCATGGAATCCATTGCCCACATGCCCACAGTACAGGTTGCAGCAGGCTGGTTCTTTCTCTTTTTTAAATTAGATGTGTTGGGTGACATTGGTTAACAGGATCATATAGGGTTCAGGTGTGCCCTTGTATGACGTGTGATCTGTACACTCCATTGTGTGCCCCATCACTCAGGTCAGACCACCTCTGTTGGCAGGGCCTTCCTGGAATAGCCTCAGACACATGGATCATTTCCCACTTATCTCAACTGGTTTCTCCCCATCCTGCCCTGCTGGTTGCATCCACAGCCAATTAAATTCCACGGAGGCTGCAGCAAGAGGCCAGACCCAGGCCTCTCCCTTTCAGGGAGCTCATGGCTCCTGGGAGAGCTAACCCCAGGGCCACACACACTTTGATGGGACAGGTGAGAAGCAAAATGTAGTTGATACTCTCTTGGGCCAGCAGGACCCGTGGAGAGCAGAGAGAGTAAGGAGAGTCCTGGAGGGGAAGCCAGAAAGATGGCTTGGGAAGGGGAAGGGGGGTCAGGAGGGGGCCCGGGAAGGGCTCTCACTGTCTGCCTTTCCCTGAAATCACTCTCTGTACAATTTGGCTCCTTTTTGTTGGGAACTATCGGGGGATGGGAAGAGGTGTTATCTATCTGGTGATCTGGATACACATCAAACCACAAATGGCACATCCTGAGGTGGCAGAGTCCGGACTAGTCAGGCAACACCATGGGCTGGTGAATGGCCTTGGGTAAGTCAGACACAGTCTCTGGGCCTCAGTTTTCCTGGTTATGAAATGGAACTGTTACCACCTGCCTGGCCCACCCGCTCCATGCAGATCTGAGCCAGAGTGAGGGCGGGCTATATCAGAGGATCAGAGGTACCATCTCCAGGCGCACGAGGGGACCTTCCCTCCTTCTCTTTCAAAGGAAGGAGTCGGAGCAGGTGAGCTGGCAGAGGACCAGGTTTGGTGTGCAGCTCATGGTCGGGACAACGCCTCCTTCTCTGCACCCTGTACCAGGAACCATATCCTTCCTCCCCATCCCCTGACTTGGCTGTGAACTCCGAGTGGCATTTCCTGAACAGCTTATCAGTGGGAGGCCTCTGCCTGCAGAGCAGGGGCTGGAGGCTCTCAGCAGGTGATAGCTCTATGGAGGCCTCTGGAGACAGCATCTGGATCACGTGTGTGCGTGCGCGTGCGCGTGCGCGCGTGTGTGTGTGTGTGTGTGTGTGTGTGTGTGTGGTGGAGTTGGGGGATGACAGCAGACACAGTGACCCTGGTCCCCTGGGGTGTGTTGTTCCCCACCCCAGTTGGCTAACAGGAAGCCAGCTCTGCAAATCATCTGGACAAGGGGATTTTTGTTCCAGGAAAACCCCGTTGTGTGTCCTGGACCAGCCCAAGCAGCCTCCTGCTGATAGTCCTCTGTACACTTTTGCTTTCCTTTTACTCAGCATATGATCTTCCTGATAGTGATTCATTGCACACACCCTCCATATGCTTTCATCCTGTGACCTCATCTCCTCAACCTCTAAATCTCAGACTTCTAGGAAAGTGAAACCTAGCAGCGGCCTATTGTCCCTTGGACGGGCCCGCTGACCCTTGGCCTCCTGACAGATTGGCTTTCGGCCAGCGGCATAGCAAAGCTTCTCCCTGCTTCCTCACCCCACCGCCCCAGCAACCTTCCCTGTGGGCTCCTCTTCGGCCTCTTGCTCCTGCTCCAGCCACGGTGACCTCCTCATGGTTCTCTGACACCTCCTGCCTTGTCCCTCTTAGCATGTGCCACGCCCACTCTGCAGAGTACTCAATTTTCCCTTCTCTCTGTAGCACATATGCTCAAGTACATGACATAATCACAAAAATCATGCTACTATTTAAGTAAAATTATATAAAACAGCCATGGGATCTGTAAGACCAGTTCTAATGTCACTTCCTCCTTGCTATTCCTGCTCCCAGGGCTAAGATTTCCTTCCTCTTTTTCTCCTAGTGGCATTTCTTTTTTTCTTTCTCAGGGGAGAGAACAAACGCAGTCCGCCACCACCACAAATTATGCAGTCAAGTCTCCCGTGGGAAACTGCAGGGTCAGCACATCTGGAGTGCAAGGGACAAGCCATGCCTTGGGAAACCACCTTCTTTCTGATCATGGTCTCTCCCCTGCCAGGTAGCTACCCCAGCAGTACTTAAGTCTATTTTTTAAAATTATTTAAAAATTAAGATAAAATTTACATACACAGTATCCACCCCATTAAAATGTGCAGTTCAAAAAATTAATAATAAATTAAAGCTTGCAGTTCAGTAGTTTTTAGTTGTGCAACTCTCAGCACAAACAATTTTAGAGCATTTTTCTCACCCCAAAAAGAAACCTTACACCCCTCAGTTGTCACTCCCATTGCTCCCTCTCCCCAGCTCCTTGCACCCACGCATCTACTTTCTTGCAAATAAATACTTCCTTTTTGTATCATATTTTTCTTATCAGATTTTTGAGAATTAAGAAATGCTTCAATTAACTCTGGACAACCTACATTTTCTCCAGGATCCCGAGTATCGTCAGCATCTGTGACTCCCTCCAGTTCAGGAAATATACCTTCCCATTTGTCACACATTGGTCCAACACTTTTTCCACTACAAATTCTTCAGGCTCTGCCTCACCAATGTTTCTGCTCTTTCCATTCTGTTTCTTTCCCATATTTTGTGATGTAGTCTTATTGGAGGTCGTTGTTTATTGCAGACCTGAAGAGTTAATTCACCACCTGCAAGCTGCTGTGGGTCCTGCATCTTGGCATCTCTGTGTTCTTCCAGTGTCTATCACAAAATACCTCGAACAATCAACTGTAGCACATATGCTCAAGTACATGACATAATCACAAAAATCATGCTACTATTTAGGTAAAATAAATTGCATCAAGTGACTCATATTTGCCAAAACCGGTTTGGCTCAGTGGATGGAGCGTCTGCCTGAGGACTGAAAGGTCCTGGGTTCGATTCCGGTCAAGGGCATGTATCTTGGTTGCGGGCACATCCCCAGTGGGGGGCATGCAGGAGGCAGCTGATCGATGTTTCTAACTCTCTATCCCTCTCCCTTCCTCTCTGTAAGAAATCAAGAAAATATACATTTAAAAAAGAGAGAGAGAGACTCATATTAGACATTTGCTCAGCAAATTATATAAAAGCTAGAGTCCCAATGTATGAAATCATGCATGGGTAGGGTCTCTAGGCCTGGCTGGTAATCAGGGCCAATCTGTGGGGTGACTGGCAGTGGAGGAGGTCGGAGTCCCCCACTGGCACCTGCCTTGGCTGGCCTGAGGACTGTGGGCTGGGGGCAGCTCTCGTTGAGCATCTGCCCCCTGGTGGCCAGTGTGCATCATAGCAACCGGTCATTCTGCTGTTAGGTTGATTTGCATATTAGGCTTTTATTACATAGGATAATTTGAGATTTAAATATTAGTTATTAAGTGGAAAAGTCATATAATTTGCAAAGACATCAAGTCAAAGGAAACTCAAACTGCAGCAGCAAATACACCCTACAATTTCAGTGTCTTGGCACAATAAAGACTGTTTCTGAGGCACATTACTGTCCAGAGCCCCAATTCCTAGTCAGCATCACTTTCTCTCTTAGGTGTCAAGTGTCCCCTAAAATCTCAGCATCCTCTTCATCCAGGAAGCAGGTGGTGAAAGAAAGGGTGGAGACTTGGTCCAGAAATAGCACATTTCCTTTCTCTCATGTTCTATGGAGAAGGTTTAGAATGAGTCCCAGGCTGGGCAGCTGCTTCCCAGAAACTTGGAATCCAAAAGGTACTGTGTCACAGACACTGGAACAATATAGGTTAATGGAGCAGATAGGAGTGGAGACCATGCACACTGCCCACACCCCTGCTCACTGCATGCTCCATTGTCCTGTTCTAAACTAGACTTGTAGTCTTACCCTCATTCTTTTTTAAAAAAAATATGTTTTACTGATTTTTTACAGAGAGGAAGGGACAGAGAAGGATAGAGAGTTAGAAACATCAATGAGAGAGAAACATTGATCAGCTGCTACCTACACACCCCCTACTGGGGATGTGCCCACAACCAAGGTAGATGCCCTTGATCGGAATTGAACCTGGGACCTTTCAGTCCGCAGGCTGATGCTTTATCTACTGAGCCAAACCGGTTTCAGCTTACCCTCATTCTTTATTTTTGTGTGATGCTCCAAGATTCCTTCTTTTGCTATTGCTTTTTTGCTTGGAGAACCTCCTTTGGCCACTACTTTAGGTCTGCTGGTGACAAATTTTCTTAGTTTTCCTCCATGGGAGATCCTGAAGGGTTATTCCACTGGATACCAAATTCTGAATTGATAGTTCCTTTTTTTATTTTTGATAGTTCTTTTTAGGGGAAACTACACCTTTCTAATCTGTTGATTTTTCTTTCCTGAACAAATCCACAGAAATCAAAGTATTGCTTAAATTGCTATTGCTTTATAATATACTAGAGGCCTGGTTCATGAAATTCGTGCACTGGGGGGGAGGGGTTCTCAGTTCTGCCTGCACCCTCTTGCAGTCCGAGAGCCCTTGGGGGATGTCCAACTGGTGGACATCCTTAGTGCTGCCTCTGAGGCAGGAGAGGATCCTGCCACCGCTGCTGTGCTCACCAGCTGTGAGCTCAGCCTCTGGCTGAGCAGTGCACATCCTATGGGAGTGTATGTCCCCCTGGTGGTCAGTGCATGTCATAGCACCCAGTCATTCTGCCATTCAGTCAATTTGCATATTAGGTTTCATTGTATAGGATTAGTCTCATTTCAAAATTGTCTTGGCTATTTTGTACATTTAAGTATTTATACTAATTCTTTTTGTTAATCCTCACTCAAGGATATTTTTCCATTGATTTTTAGAGAGAGAGGAAGGGAGGGGGAAAGACAGAGAGAAATATCAATATGAGAGAGACATGTTGATTAGTTGCCTCCTGTATTTGCCCCCACCAGGCCTGGAATTGAGCCTGCAATCGAGGTATGTGCCCTTGACTGGGATTGAACCTGGGACCTTTCAGTCTGTAGGCTGATACTCTATCCACTAAGTCTAACCAGCTAGGGTAATATTTATACTAAGTTTTTAAACAGATCCCTAAGGTCCATGGAAAATCCCATTGAGCTTTAGATTGAGACTGTACTGAATTTTTAAATATGGTATTTAGTTAAGAAGTGCTATCTTTACCATATTGAGACATTTACCCATGAACAGTATATAGATGTTTTATTTTTGGTCTTTTTAATATTATTTCATAGTGATTTGAATATTTTGTTCCATTTATTTTTATGTATTTCATAAGGGTTATTGTCATTGCTAATTTAATCTTCTTGCTTATCCTATCTAATAAAGAGGGAATATGCTAATTAACAAGCATGCCCACTCCCCTCAGTCCTGCTAGGGTGGCAGGCGTGAGGCACGGCCAAGCTCACCCCCAGGCAGGTTTGGCTGCACCACACACCTGCCTCTGGAGCCCTCCCCCCCCAGTCTCCTCAGCCTCCTAGCTGCCCAAGGCCGGCCTCAGGTGCAGGCAAGCCTCTGATGGCAACTGCCCAGGGCCACCCGAGGCTCAGGTAACCAGGGCTGGACAAGGCTTGTGCTGCTGGCAGTGGCAGCAGCAGAGGTGTGATGGGGGCATTATCTTCCCCTGATTCCCAGGTTACCTCCTACCCCTGAGGGCTCCCAGACTGTGAGAGGGGGCAGGCTGGGCTGAGAGACCCCCCTCCAGTGCATGAATTTTCATGTACCAGGCTTCTAGTTTTTATATATTTGTTATTGCTATTATTAACCAAAGACTATTAATTTTTGGACATTAATCTCATAAACTTTTTAGGGATTTGACTATTTTTTAAATATCTTCTAGAATTATTGAAATATGAAAATTTTCTACTTTTTAAGTCAATTTGGATAAATTATTTATTTTCCAAATAAATCATCCATTTTATCTAGATTTTCACATTTATTGGAATAATGTATTGATACACATTATATTCTCTTGCTAAATCTCTCCCCTTTTGTTGGTATGTTAATTCTATATTGCATTGTATCCAGTGACTATAGCTCATGCAATTTTATTTTTAAAAATATATTTTTATTTATTACAGAGAGGAAGAGAGAGGGGGAGAGAGAAAGAGAGGATAGAAAGAGAGAGAAGCATTGATTCAACAGGCACATATTGATTGGTTGCTTCCCACATATGCCCCACATATATCGGGGTGGGGATCAAACCTGAAAACCAGGTACATGCCCTTGACCAGAATCCAACTCAAGACCCTCCAGTGTGCAGGCCAACACTCTAATCCTGGGGTGGTGAACCTTTTTGCTGCCAAGAACCATTTGTCTATTTATAACATCTTTCACTGGCCATACAAAATTATTAACTTAAAAATTAGCCTGCTTGCCCTAACTAGTTTGGCTCAGTGGGTTGAGCATTGGCCTGCGACTGAAGAGACTCAGGTTCAATTCTGGTCAAAGATATGTACCTTGGTTGTGGGCACATCCCCAGTAGGCGGTGTGCAGGAGGCAGCTGATGGATGTTTCTCTCTCATTGATGTTTCTGACTCTCTATCCCTCTCCCTTTCTCTCTGTAAAAAATCAATAAAACATATATATTTAAAAATTAGCCTGCTATGTTTGGTCAAACATTTAATTAACTCACCCCTAATGCCTTGGCAGGGCCAGGCCAAATAATTAGAGAGAGTAGAAGGGAGAGGGAAAGACAGAGAGAGAAAAAGTCCCACCCTAGCAGGACTGAGCATCTGAGCCTTAGGGGGCCTGCAGGCCAGACGTTCTCCACCTTGCTCTAATCACTGACCTGGGCTATTTTATTTTTAAAATCTGCGGTGTAACACAGAACATTTTAATGAATGTTTGATATATTTGGAAAGAATATATGTTCTTTGGTTTGAGGAGTGAAATATTATGTACATTTGCTAGATAAAGATTAATTGCACATTTCAAATCATTTATAGCCTTACTAAATTTTTGTCTTCTTGATCTCTCAGTTTCTGAGATGTGCAAATGTACCACTATGTGCCTTTTTAAAATTTCATCTTTTATTCATATCACTTTTTGTTTTTTATTAGAAAGATATTTTGTTGGGTGTATAAACATTTGAAACTATATATTTTCTTACCAGGTTATTCCTCTTATCAATACGAATTTCCTCCTGAATAAGAATAATAACTTGCACCTAGTTTACAAAAAACTAGATCAAAGAATTTATATAAGACTAGAGGCCCAATACATAAAATTCATGCAAGAGAAGGCCTTTTTTCCCTCGGCTGCTGGCACTGGCTTCCCTCTGGCACCCCAACCAGGGTTTCCCTCCTAGCTTTGTACAGAAGGTCATCTGTTCTAATTAGCATATTATGTTTTCACTATTATAAATAAGGATACAGGGTGTGGAGGTGACTCTTGGTTGCCCTCTTATGTCTTCTGGAGATATGCCCAAAGTTTGGTGGTCTTAGATAGAATAAGGTGTGTGGGAAGTAAAGAACTGTGGTCTCAGTTCAGCACTAGAAACAACCAATACATATACAACATACATTCAGCAGAAATTCAGTACTCCAGGGAGGATGGCCTCCTGGCCTGATATCCGAGTTCTTTCTAGTTAACAATCTCCTCCTATTGGCACCTGTAGATTTTCCTGTGGCCCAGGGATTTTCCTGTGGTCTACATTATCTTGAGGGGTCTCCAAGGAAAGCCTGCTCATGAACTACCACAACCTGTTTGCATGATATTCTAATTTGCTTGGTATGTTTTTCCTTTTTTTTTTTTTTAATTTTTTGGACTTTGTTTTAGGTGAATCTTTTAGAGACAGGATATAACCAGGTTTCATTTCTTTGGTTTATTTTTATTTTTTTTATCTTCTCAAACTGAAAATCCCTGTCAATCAATAGGTGAATTTAACCCATTAACATTTATTATGGACTAGAGGTCTGGTTCACAAAATTTGTACACGGGGGGCGGAGGTTGTCCTTCAGCCCAGCCTACACCCTCTCCAATCTGGGAACCCTAGAGGGATGTCCGACTGCCTGGTGCGATTGGCAGTCAGACATCCCTCTCACAATCCAGGACTGCTGGTTCCCAACTGCTCACCTGCCTGCCTTCCTGATTGCCCCTAACCAATTCTGCCTGCCAGCCTGATCACCCCCTAATCACTCCCCTGCCAGCCTGATTGATGCCTAACTGCTCCCCTGCCAGCCTGTTTCCCCCTAACTGGCCTCCCCAGTGGGTCTGGTCACCCCTAACTGTCCTCTCCTACAGTCTTGGTTGCTTCCAACTTCCCTCCTCTGCCAGCCTAGTCAGTCCTAACTGCCCTCCCCTGCAGGCTTGATCACCCCCAACTGCCCTCCCTTGCAGGCCTGGTCCCTCCCAACTCCCCTTCCCTGCTGGCCATCTTGTGGTGGCCATCTTGTGTCACATGGGGGAGTCATCTTGTGTGTTGGAGTGATGGTCAATCTGCATATTACTCTTTTATTAGATAGGATAGAGACTTGGTACACAGGTAGGGGCCAGCTGGTTTGCCCTGAAGGGTGTCCCAGATCAGGGTGGCAATTTCCTTGAGGTGTGGGGTGGCCTGGGAGAGGGGTCTGTGGTGGTTTGCAGGCTGGCCATGCCCTCTGGTGACCCAAGCGGAGGCCTTGGTATCTGGGATTTATTTATCTTCTACAATTGAAACTTTGTAGCCTTGAGCAGAGGCCTGGGCCGGTCAGGGTGTGTGGAAAGCTTGGCTTGCTCCATTGCTGGGGAAACCCAAGCCTCCCTCCTGCTCTCTCTGTGGCCATAGCCATCTTGGTTGGATTAATTTGCATACTTGCCTCTGATTGGTTGGTTGGTATGGCTGGTGGGTGTGGCTGGTTGTAGCAGAGGTGTGGTCAATTTGCATATTACTCTTTTATTAGATAGGATACTGTTTTGTTTGGTCTTATTCCTATCTACTTTATTATTTTTTTAATTTAAAAAATATATATTGTATTGATTTTTTTAGAGAGAGGAAGGGAGAGAGTTAGAAATAGTAATTGAACCTGGGACCTTTCAATCCGTAGGCTGACACTCTATCCACTGAGCCAAACTGGTTTGGGCTACTTTATTTTTTCTTTTTCAATAATATATATTTTATTTATTTATTTATTTATTTATTTATTTACTGAGAGGAAGGGCAAGGAATAGAGGGCTAGAAACTGATGAGAGAGAAACATTGATCAGCTGCCTCCTGCACACCTCCCACTGGGGATATGCTGCTATCAAGGTACATGTCCTTGACCGGAATCAAACCTGTGACCCTTCAATCCGCAGGCCAACACTCTATCCACTGAGCCAAACTGGTCAGGGCTATTTTTTATTCTTTTATCTTCTTTCTTGACTTTTGTTGGATTTCTGAAATTAGAATTGTGTATTTCTTCAATGGTTTGGAAATTATATAATTTGTTCATATGTTCTTCAATATACCAATTAAACTTACATGTTTTTCATTTTTATTGTTAATAACTACCTTTTCACAATGAGAAAAGAATCTTAGCATCTTTTGCTTCCTTCGACTGCACCTATGATATCATTTCAGATTATTGTTGAATTGTTTTGCAATTAACATTTATATAGACTCAACTTTATTTGCTTTCATTGGTCATCATAGCATTAACTTTCTGTTTTCTTCTTCTTCTTTGTTTTTGTTGTTGTTAATCCTCACCCAAAGATATTTTTCATACTGATTTTTTTTTTTAGAGAGAGAATGGAAGGTAGGGGAAGAAACAAAGAGCGAGAAGTACCAATGTGAGAAAGACACATTGATTGGTTGCTTCTTGCACACACCCCAAATGGGACCAGGGATTGAGCCTGCAACTGAGTAAGTGCCCATGACCAAAATCAAGCCTGCCATACTTCAGTCCATGAGCCCATGCTCTAACCATTGAATAGCAAATCGGCAAGAGACATGTTTTACTTTTTTCTGAATCAATTCCTCAAATAGTTCTTCCATCAAGTGAATAAAAAACTGTTTTTTTATACCTGAAAATTTCATTTTGCTCCCACATTTGAATAAGAGAGTAACTGCTTATAGAATTAGAGATTTCAAAATTATCCCTCAGCAATATGGAGACTTAAGAACTGTACATTTTTACTATCTGGTGATCATACCTCAGTAAAAATTTTAAAAATCTCCTTCAATTTTAAAAATATTCAGCATACAATATTATCGATTCTGTCAATGTGATTCAGATTATTTGTATGCAATCATGTTTTTCTCCTTGGGTAGTCTCTTTATCCCCAATTCTCTTAAATTTCTTTAAAACATGTCAAGAGGATCTTTTAAAAAATATATATATTCTGTTTGGCAGCTGGTGGACTTTTTCAATCTGTAGAGGCATGTCTTTCCTTTTTAAATTTGTAAAAAAATTTAATAAATCTTTATTGTTCAGATTATTACAATTGTTCCTCTCCCCCCCATCTCCCCTCCACCTGGATCCCACCTCACCCTCTGCTTGTACCTCCCCCCCTGCATTGTCCTCATCCATAAGTGTATGATTTTTGTCCAGTCTCTCTCCCTGCATACCCTCTCACTTCTTTCCCCCTGAGAATTATCAGTCCACTTCCTTTCTATGCCCTGATTCTATTATATTCACCATTTTATTCTGTTCATCAGATTTTCAGTTCACTTGATTTTTAGATTCACTTGTTGATAGATATGTATTTGTTGTTCATAATTTTTACCTTTACCATTTTCTTCTTCCTCTTGTTTAAGAATATCTTTCAGCATTTCATATAATACTGGCTTGGTATTGATGAACTCCTTTAGTTTTTTCTTATCTGTGAAGCTCTTTATCTGCCCTTCAATTCTGAATGACAGCTTTGCTGGGTAGAGTAATCTTGGTTGTAGATTCTTGATATTCATCACGTTGAAAATTTCTTGCCACTCTCATCTGGCCTGCATAGTTTCTGTTGAGAAATCAGCTGACAATCGTATGGGTGCTCCCTTATAGGTAATTAACTGTTTTTCTCTTGCTGCTTTTAATATTCTCTCTTTGTCTTTTGCTCTTGGTATTTTAATTATGATGTGTCTTGGTGTGGTCCTCTTTGGATTCCTTTTGTTTGGGGTTCTTTGAGCTTCCTGGACTTGTAAGTCTATTTCTTTCACCAGGTGGAGGAAGTTTTCAGTCATTATTTCTTCAAATAGGTTTTCGGTATCTTGCTCTCTCTCCTCTTCTGGCACCTCCATAATTCTGATGTTGGTACACTTGAAGTTGTCCCAGAGGCTCCTTAAACTATCTTCACTTTTTTTCTTTTCCAGTGGAGTGTTTTCTGCTTCTTTGTATTTCAAATCTTTGTCTTGATTCTTGCAATCTTCTAGTTTGCTGTTGGGTTTCTGTATAATATTTTTTATTTCAGTCAGTGTATGTTTAATTTCTAGTTAGTCCTTTTTCATCTCCTCTTGGGTCTTGCTAAATTTATCCATCTTTTCTAGGAAATTCTTTAAAAACCTTATAACCATGGTTTTGAACTCTATATGCAGTCATTTGTTTTCCTCCATTTCTTTCGTTTGTGATCTGTTCTTTTGTCTCCGCATATTTTGCTGCTTTCCTGAGTTGGTAGAGTAGTTTTGTGTGCTAGATGCCCTATGTGACCCAGTAGTCCTGCCTCCCCAGTTACCTGAGGTGGTGCATCCCTTTATGAACTGTGTCTACAGCCTTGTTGTAGTTAATTCTTGATTGTTGTTGGTATCACTGGGGGGAATTGACCTCCAAGCCAATTGATTGTGAGGATCAGCAGTGTCTGTGCATGCGCGCTTGCCTCCAGACCTGCCTTTCATGCACATGCGCGCGTGTGAGCTTCTGGACCTCTACCTGTCCAGTTCCCCTGAGTTTTCGTGCACTTTAGAGACCCGTATGAGTCTGGATCCCCAGGTTCTCCCCTGAAACTGGGGTTCAGTGCAGTTGGACCTGGATTTCAGTGCTGTTGTGAAGTTCTGTTTTCCTCCTGCTAGAGAAAGCCAACGGCACAATCAGCAGTTAGCGCTCTGTGTGTGCACTTTCTTGCACACTTTCACATGCACTTTCGCGTGCCCCCAGAGCCCTGTCTTTCACGCTCCCCTAAGTTTTTGTGCACTCCTTCCTTTCACAACAGTCCAGACTCCCCCATGTGAGTCTCACCTGGAGCTGGGGTTGAGTGGAGTCAGGATTTTCCATCTCCCTCCCACTAGAGGAAGCCAGCCGGACCTCCTCCACCCGTCCTCTCCACGAGCATGTCTCTGTACCTCAGCTTTTTACAGCTCCTCTGAGTCTGTGAGTCCCTCTCTTTACTTCTAGTTGTAGAATTTTCACTCAGCCAGATTTCCTGTAGTTCTGAATGGTGTCGGTTCTGTCTTTTAGTTGTAATTTTGAAATTGTTGTGCGAGGCAGCAGCTTAGGTGTTCACCTGTGTTGCCATCTTTGTTTCCTCCAGCATGTCTTTCTTAATAAATTTTTTCTTTATTCTTTTTGCTCCATTTTCCTTAGCTGCTCCTTCTGGAATTTTAGATATTTAAAGTTCTATATTTATTCTCTTTCCTATTATAAATATCATGTCTTTTGAATTTTGCAATGCATTCTATTTGATTCTAGATCTTGAATTAATTTTTAAAATATATAATTTTATTGATTTCAGAGAGGAAGAGATAGAAACATCAATGATGAGAGAAAACCATTGATTGGCTGCCTCCTGCATGCCCCCCTACTAGGGATTGAGCCTGCAAGCCAGGCATGTGCCCTGACCAGGAATCAAACCAGGACCTCCTGGTTTATAGATAGGTGCTCAACCATTGAACCACACCAGCCAGGCATGAATTCATATTTCAGCTGTAATCTTTCTGCTTCTCACTCCATCTAATGGACTAATTTTATTTCAATGATTAAATTATTCATTCCCAAGGTATCTAGATATTTTTTATGCAAAATCCATTTGCATTTAATTATGTTTATTCTGAAACCCAGGTGTGTCTGCTCTATTAACTCTCTTTTTCAGGTATAAACTCCTCCCTTGTTGAGTGCCTTTTCCCCATGATACTAACTTTCCTTAAATACTTGGATTTTCTTATCTATGAGCTTCCATTAGGACTGTGATTCCTTATTAGCCTGAGGGTCGTGCTTGCAACAAGGAGTAGGATATGCAGGTCTGAACTGCATTGCACCTGTACACAGTGATAATGAGAAATGTGTGAGATGTGCTGCTGGAGAAGATGAGTCAACGGTTATGCTTTCTGGATATAGAGGCTTCCGTTCCCCTTGGGAGCGGGACTTTGACTGGCTTCTCTGACCCAAACATTCCAGCCCCTGCTCTTGCCCAGGTGAACACACCTCTCTGGCTCACTGTCCTGCCTGAGATGAATACTCCTGGCTCTCCATTCTGTGATGCCCCATCCGCTCATGGTCCTCTCCTCCTCCCAGTTCACAGTTCTGGGCTGGAACTACACCACCTTTTGCAGCATCCTCTCCTCGGTGGAGCTTTGGTCTTTGGTTTCCATCTTCAACCTGATCCATCTAGTTTTCATCTTTTATAATGGTTTTTGGTGATTAGGTGTTCCCTATATTGTTTTCTAGGGAGGATATGAATTTATTTAGATCTCGTATGAGCAGTTTATAGAGAATTGGAATAAAAAGAAACAACTATATGGGCTCAGTCTGCTATCTTGAACCAAAAGTTGAAAAGCTCTTTGTATAGACTACTATATTTGTACTATAATTGCTTATTCCCCAGTGTGACTCCCAAGGACACAGACAAGGCCGTGCTCATTCTAGGATGGCTTCTAGTGCCTGGTGCTTAATATTTTTGGAATTTTGGGTGAATGAAAGAAAAAATGATTGTGTCAGTGTGTGTATAATGAGGATTCTAATTCTTATCCCATCATTTGTAAGATGATTTTTTTCTATACAATTGGAGAAAAGTTTAAAGATTAATCCTTTCATTTTAATCTGAAGGAATTCCTTTAAAATTTCTCAAAGGCCAGTTGGGCTCATGAGCACTGTTTTTACTGACCTGAGAATGTCATAATTTCTTCTTCACTTTTTCTGTTTTGTTTTGTTAATCCTCACAGGATTTTTTTTTTCATTGACTTTTACAGAGAATGGAAGAGAGGGGTAGAGACAGAGAGAAACATCGATGTGCAAGAGACACATCAATTTGTTGCCTTCTGCACACACCCTGACCTGGGCTGAGGATTGAGCCTGCAACCAAGATAGGTACCCTTGGCCAGAATCAAACCCACAACTCTTTGGTCTGCAGGCCAACACTCAAACCACTGAGCAATCAGGGCTCTTTTTCACTTTGAAGGGTAGTTTTTGTTGGATACTGAATTTTCTCTTTTTCTAAAAAATTGTTTGAAGTATTATATATGTCTCCTTTTTCCCTGATTGACCACCCTCCCTGGCTACTCCCACCCCCTAGAACAAGCCCCACCGCCCAGTGTCTGTATACTGAATTATTATTTTTTTAAAAATATATTTTATTGATTTTTTACAGAGAGGAAGGGAGAGAGATAGAAAGTCAGAAACATCGATGAGAGAGAGACATCGATCAGCCGCCTCCTGCACGCCCCACAGTGGAGATGTGCCCGCAAGCAAGGTACATGCCCTTGACCGGAATCGAACCCAGGACCTTTCAGTCCGCAAGCCAACGCTCTATCCACTGAGCCAAACCGGTCTCGGCTGTATACTGAATTCTTGACAGTCTTTTCTCTCTAAGCGCTTTCAGTGTATCATCCCTCTAACCTCAATCATTTTTTTAAATCCTCACCCAAAGATAATATTCCATTGATTTTTATAAAGTGGAAGAGAGAGGGAAAAACAGAAATATCAATATGAGAGAAACACATCGATTGGTTGCCTCCTGCATGCATCCCAACCAGTGCCCAGGCTTTGAAGGAACCTGCAAGCGAGGTATGTGCTCTCGACCAGAATTGAACCTGGGACCCTTTGGTCCACAGTCTGATGCTCTATCCACTGAGCCAAAACAGCTAGGACTGATCTCTGTCACTGTTGATAAGAAGTCAGCTGTTATTGAGGATTCCTTGTATGTGATGAGTTTTTTGTTTGCCATTGAGATTCTTTGTCTTTGGTTTTTGACAGTTTGACTATGCTATATCTTAGTGTGCATTTCTTTGAATGTATCCCCTTTGGAGTTTGTTGGTTTTTCATCAAACTTGGAAACTTTCTAAACTTACTTCTATAAATATATTTTTTTCTTCCCCTTTTTCCCTCTCTTCTCCTCCTGGTTTTCCCAGCATGTGTATGTTGGAGCGCCTAATGATGTCCACAGGTCTCTATTGCCCCTGTTCCTCAGACTAGATAATCTCTACTCATTTATCTTCAAATTCATTGATCCTTTCTCCTGCTTTCAAGTCTGCTGTTGAGGCCCAGTAGTGGTTTCTCATTACAGGCATTGTGCTTTCAACTCCATAATTTCCATTTGGTTGTTTTTATAATTTCCTTTTTAAAAAAATATTTTATTGATTTTTTACAGAGAGGAAGGGAGAGAGATAGAGAGTAAGAAATGTCAATGAGAGAGAAACATCAATCAGCTGCCTCCTGCACTTCTCCTACTGGGGATGTGCCCACAACCAAGGTACATGCCCTTGACCGGGATCAAACCTGGGATCCTCAGTCCGCAGGCTGACGCTCTATCCACTGAGCCATGGCTGTTTTTATAATTTCTATCACTCTATTGATGATCTCTATTTGGTGAGCCACCAATGATATACTTTCCTTTAATTCTTTAAATGTGGTTTCTTTAGTACTTCGAACTTTTTTATAATTGTTGGTTTGAAGTCTTTGTAAGCCTAATATTTGGCCTCCTTTAGGGACAGTTTCTAGTGACTAATATTTTTCTGTGCATGAGCCATACTTTCCTGGTGTCATTTGCGGGGGGGGGGGGGGGGTGTTTGAAGGCGGGGGTTGGAGGCTGGGGGCTGGGGAGGAAGTGGTTGGGTTTTTTTAGATAATATAATGTGGCTACTCTGAATAATCAGACCCGCCTCCCTGTTTGATGTTGCTGCTGTTTGTAAAATGAATTACTGAAATAATTTTGTGAAGGATGTATTTCCAAAAGTGTGAAGCCAATGATATCTCTACTCAGTTAGCATAATGGTCAGCTAATGATTGGACAGAGATTTCCTTAAATGCCCTGAGCTAGGAAATTACCATTTGCTAAGAGCTCTGTGTGGGGGTTGAGGCATGCTTTCTATGTCAGGCAGTGAACCACTCTGCCTGGCCTTCACTTCCTGCTTGCACAGAAGCCAGCCACACCGAGCGATGGAGCCCTTTGGGCTTTCCTGATGCTGCACACAGTCTCCCAGACCCCCAGGAATAGCCAGGGCTTCTCACCCTCCCATGTGAACAGCTCATTTCTCAGATCTCCCTTTTAAATTTCTGGCTGTGCCTTTGTTTGTCCCAACTGTTATCCTAGTCTTGGGTGCCTGCAATGTTGAATAATTGAAGCTGATTATGTTTGACAAACGCCCTGAGAATAGGGATTTTCCCATGGAAGGAGCCCATAACAACTTGGGGGCAGAGGGTTTCCCATGGAGAGAGCTTTGAGTTTGGTTAAATGATAGCAACACCCCAAAATGAAGCTTTTCTGGGAACTGCTGTGCAAGTCAAACAGTAACAGCACTCTGGTAATGGAGCACCCTGAGAAGCCCGCCCAGTCCGTTCCGCTGCTGGCTACAGGCTGCTGGGATTTTTTTGTTTGTTTGTTTTAAATATATTTTATTGATTCCCCACAGAGAGAAAGGGAGTGGGTTAGAAAGTCAGAAACATTGATGAGAGAGAGACATCGACCAGCCGCCTCCTGCACGCCCTCCACTGGAGATGTGCCCGCAAGCAAGATACATGCCCCCGACCGGAATCGAACCCAGGACCCCTCAGTCCACAGACCGACACTCTATCCACTGAGACAAACCGGTCTTGGCCAGGATCTGGGTTTTAAGGCTACTGAAGCTGGGGTTAGCGGGATGGGAGTAGGCCAAGTTCAAACCCCACAAACCCCAAGGTTCAGTACTTCTCTCTGATAATCCCTCTTCAGATTGTTGTTGGCCTCTGGTTAATATCCAGATATAACCTGTATAATATCTTGCCAATGTTTTTGTTGCTTCTATGGAAGAATAGATTTGCAGAAGTCCGTACTTTACGATTCTAGAAGTCCCACCTCTAGTGAGTGAGCGACCATTTCTAAGATCAGGCTTCTCCAGGTGGTAACTAATGAAGAGATATTCACTCAAACAGGATTAAGGTAATGCACTGCCCTGGGGGCATCTGGGTTTAAAAAGAAGAACACTTAAAAGAAGAAAAATCATGTTTTAGGATCATTCCAAAGCAATGGGGTGCTGTAGGCTGCCAGGACACACACAGCGGCCCCCGACGCCCGCCCACTGGCCTCTGGGCTGCTTCCTTGGCAGCTGCCCGGTACAGGGAAAGGAGCTGCCGTGTTAAGAGTACTTCCTCTAAGCTACAAGTTTCACTCTCATTATCGTCACAGCTTACCACCAAAACATCTCATTTCCACTTTACAGGTCAGGAACCCGAGGCCCACAAAGGTCAAGTCACATGCCCAAGGTTAGGTCTTTCCGGGGGGCCTCCCACAGTCACAGAGCTAGAACACCAGCAGTGTCGCAGGTAGGCCTGCTCCCTGCTCCACACACCTGCTTCTTGGGCCCAGGTCAATCTCTCCTCTCATTCAGGAGCCAGAGCTTCCAGTCAGTCTCCCCCAAATCAAGGCTGGCAAGGGCTAACCCTGGTTGTGACTTCAGGGCTGGTAGTGTAGGATGATCCCCTCCGCATGCTCGGCAGAATGGAGTACACAGGCCTGAGTGCTCAGAACGCTCCCCTTCTCTTCTTCCACCTTCCCCCCTCCCCACCCCCCCTGGTCCACTGCAAGCTGAGTGTGTGTCTGTGCAGGATAGGAGGGCATGCCCCCAAACCTCTAAGCATCCTGACCAGCCACAGCTCCACCTCCTCCACTGACTAAACAAAGGGGCATCTTCATTACAAAGTCATATTCATAGAAGAAGAGTTTTATTTCGATGGCTCGGAAATTAGCAAGGGAACAAGCATGACAGCAGTGCTCCCTCGTGCGCTGACTCACCTTCAGATGTGTGATCTCGCCAGGTCCTCACAGCCACTGCAGTGTGGAACCATTGACCCACTTTACTGAGGACTTGTCAGCAGCCACGGGCTCCCACATGTTATATAAACACTCCACCCAGATGCCTCCCTGCATCTGGCCCAGCTCCTCAATCCCCCCTCGGGCAGGTACATGAACTTCCTCAGCTCTCAAACCGGGAGCCAGGCTACTGTCTCTGAACAAAGAGCCTCCTCATCAACATGTGTGGCTTCCTGGCGTCCCAAGAACCCTGGTCTTACATGTTCAGGAATTGCTAGGTCAGTTGTGGCTGTGCCAAGTGGCCAGCCAAAAGCCTTGGCAAGCCCCAGGCACAAAAGAACCTGGAGCTAAGAAGAGGGACCACCAGCCGCTGGCCACGGTGGACCACTGTCTATACCAGGCTTCCATCAGGACGAGAGGAGGTGGATGAGGAGAGAAGGGGAACGCTCTGGGCACTCAGGCCTGTGCCGATTTTGCAGAGGGGACCATCCTACACTACCAGCCCTAAAGTCACAACCAGGCTTGACCTTTGTGGGCCTCAAGTTCTTCACCTGTAAAGTGGGAAAGAGATTATGTTTTGGTGGCAAGCTGTGACGATAGGGAGGAATTCTGGCCCAGGGGCTCCTCCTCATCCCGCTGGCCTAGCCTGTGGAGAAAGGGAAGCGCCAACACCCCACCTCTCTTCTGCGGTGCTTGTTACCAGCCAGCCTTTCCGACTTTTCTCCAGAAGGAGGGCAGCTGCCCCTCTTCCCTGGGGGACAGCTCAGAGCCAGGCCCAGCCTCCGCTCACCCCCGGAGGCCTTCTTCAGTTCTCAGAGCTGGAGGGCCCCAGGCAGGGACCACTGCCTCGATCTCCCAGCGACACATGGGACACTTGGCTGTGTCCCTGAAGACCCGCCAGGCGCAGTAGCTGCAGAAGTGTGTGTGGCCACAGGGCACAAGGCAGGTGTTGGCAGCGTGGTGGAGGCAGATGGCACACTCCTTTCCTGCTGGGGCTGGGAAAGGGCACAATGTAGGTCGTAGGTGGGGGGCATATGGGGTCGGGGATGGTCAGCCTACTCATGATCTAGCCACAGAGAACCAGTCAGTCATATTGGGGAAAATATTACCTTGGGAGGAAATCCACACAATGTAACCAAGTGAAAAAAATGGGTAAGAAAACCATAATGTGCAGACGTCAATATCAAATTCCAGTTTAGAAGAAAAGAAAGCAAAGCACAAACATCCACAGGGAGAAAACCCACAAAGGAAGTCCCGGGTGATCTTTTCTTTTTACTTCCTTCTTTATGCCTTAACATTTGTTTATTCCTGTTTGGCAAAGCTTTTACTATGAGCATGCACTGCTTTTGGAAACATCTGCTCACAAACGTGCTTTTGTAACCTGTGACGCTAACCGCTGTTCTCCAGGGCAGGCTGTCACCTGCTTTTAGTGCCAATAGGCAGAGCCAAGGGGTCTGCTCTGGGCCTGTGAGCTCTGATGGGACTCAGAAGCATTCCTACGCTCCCAGGTTGGGAGGCCTGGGAATCCCTGCTCTCCAGGAAACCACTCACCTTCAAGGTCGGAGGGAGTCTCCTGTGGGAGGGTCCAGGGCGAGGCTGTGGGGAAAGCGCTGACGGAGGGATCTAGGGAGAGAGTGAGACTCAGGCCTGCAGGGAGAAAAGTGGAGCCTCCATCCCCTGCCCCGAGTAGTGCCCAAAGCCTTCTTTTCTGGGTGACTGTGTGAGAGCTCCCGGGATCTAAAGGCCCCATCCTAACCGCCCCTTTCCCATTTAACCCAGCAGGGGGAAGAGTGTGGGAATTTGTGGGGCTGCAGGTCCTTTTCCCCAAGCCACCTTTCCTTCAGGCACCTCCTCTTTACCCAGAGAGGAGACCCTCAGCATCACTCAGCCTGGAAATCCACTGGCTGGTAGAGTACACAGGTGCTGAACCCCGCCCCACACCTACCAAAGCAGGCTGTCCGGGGGCCAGGCTCCAGCAGCTGTGACAAGCCCTGCTGGAGGGATCACTGACAAACAGCCAGGAATGTCCACATTCCTTCTTATGGATGTATCTACTCCACCCACTGAAATCCACTGTCCTTGAAAGGGGCTGGAGGGATGGTGGTGTTTCCCACCTACTGACAGCACATCTGACCCTTGCCCCACAGGCTCTCTTTCCTCTACCCCTCACTTCTGTGTTTCCTTACCTTGCCACTCTCTTCTCCAGTGAACTCCTACTTAGACTGCAAAGCCCCACCCAAAATGTCTTCCTTTGTGAACGGTGATCAGCCCTTTCACTGATGTTTGGGGTGTGATCTTATCATTCTTAGGGACAGGTTGCTCTTCCTGTGTCTGGGCTTTACCCCAGCTCCCATCTTCATACCTGACACTGGCAGGAGTTGATGGAGACTCGGACTGAATATGAATGAAAGTGAATGAATGTCCTAGGGGCAGCGCGTGGTTCCGGTGGATGATCTTACCCAGCAGCAGCTCGATGGCCTTCGTGGTCCCGTACACGTCCATCACGGCCCAGAGCGGGGCGCCCGTGGGCACCCCCTTGCGCAGCCGCAGCCGTGGTCCCGCGTTGACCCGCGCGCAGAGCCGGCCTCGGCGGTTCACCCAGAAGCGGACCACGTCCCCCAACCGCGCGCAGCTGTCCGGCAGCACCGCCGCCCACGTCGGGCTCTGCAGCTCCAGGTCCGGGCACACGAAGGGAGGCAGGCTGGGCGCCCGCACGCGCGCGGGGTTCAGGCGCGTGAAGCCCACGCGGAGGCCGCCGCACCAGCCGCCCTCGTGCCCCAGCACGCGCAGGGCCACGCGCTCCCCGGGCCGCACGGGCCGCTGGCTGAACACGATGCCGTCGTGGAAGGTGGCGAGGCGGCTCGCAGTGCTCCGCGTCGGGTCCAGCAGCACCTGCGCGCCCTTGGCCTCCGCGTGGAAGCGGAGAGTCTCCCGGGGCACCTGGGCGTCCGCGCCTGCGGGGCGGCGGGGGTCAGTGCGGGCTGCGCGGCCACCGGCTCCTCCTCCGTCCCGCCACCACCCCTCCCGCCGCACACTTCCACCATCCCCAGCTCCGTGGGACCCCCAGAGGCCTGGGTAGGGCTGCGAGGAGCCCACGTGGCCGTCTCCGGGAAAGCCTGCAGCCTCCTTGCCCTCCGCAGGGCGGTTCTAAAACTCAAAGGCGCTGGCGCCGCTGGGGAAACGGCGCTACAAGGTCTCCACCTCGAGGCTCTGCTGTCACTAGGGGAGAGCAGGGGGAGAACCGCGGGCGCCCTGTGGCCTTGGCTTTGCTGACTGTCTGTGCACAACTGCCTAGCCCACCAGGCCCCCCCTGCTTGGCACAGGACTCTGTTTGGAGCTGGCTCACTGTCATGGAAGGCGCGGGCGCCCCTCCCTCAGGCCTGCAGGCTCCCTGGCCCTGCCTCCCGCCCTGCTGCACCTGCTCTAGGACTGACAGCCTGAGAGGGCGCCGACTGCTTGGCTTTGGCCAGTGGGTACCCTGTTGGTACTGTTTCCTTGTCTGACTCTGGTTTCCCCGTAAACAGCCTGTCACTTGTAAGGGCCAGGCCCCAGGGAGGGTGACTTCCTCGTCGGGGGCCAGGGGGTTCGGGCAGCTTCCCTCAGGTGGAGCACAGGCTGGAGAGGGGTCCCGGGTCATCCCTCAGGGCCCGGGATGAGCTTTGACATCACGGGGCCTCCAACCTGACCAGTCGGCAGCCAGGAGGGGAGAGCTGCTCCCTGGGAGGCCCTTCCTCTCCCTCCAGCTGCCTGGGGCGGTGGGAGCTGACTTGCTCCCTGCCCACTGCTCTTAGCTCCCCAGCCTATGGGTGACCTCTCCCATCCTCCCCTCTGCCTCCCTCCTGGCCCCTCGCTTTCTGGGTTGGACAAGGAGTCTGAAATAAAAAGGTGGGTTCAGTCTGAACCTGAGTCAGACCCCCACCCAGAGAGTCCCCAGGTACCTGAATGAGAGCAGTTAGATGCTCACCTGGGCAAGCATTGGGCTGGGGTGGACACCCAGCTGAGTGGTTGGAGCTCTCCCCCCCCTCACCCCTATCCTGTCCCCACGTGTCTGGGTCACTGCCCGTCCTTGAAGTGCAGCCCTGGAACAGGATTGGTTAGCAGAGTAAGTGGCATTGAACCCCTGACAGTGGGCACACGGCATCTGGAAGAGCTGGGGTTCAAGGAGGGGCTGCTTCAGCTCCACCCAGTGCAGCCCCTAGGGAAAGGACCCCTGCGCTGGGGAACAGGAGACCCCACATGCTTGACTCCTTGGGCTGAGAGTGTAAGTGCAGAGAGGGGCCTGTCCTGGCTGAAGTGGCTCCCTTTCCGCAGCAAGGGTCAGTGGGTGGTTTCTGTCCCAGTCCCTGCTCAGCTGTCCTGGACGAGGCTGACTTGGCTGAAGTGACTGTGGGGACAGGATGGGGTGGGGGGAGGAGGAAGGCCGGGAGCCAGGTTGCTGGCTGACTGGAAGGCAGTGCAAGGAGGAGGAGGAACACTCCAGGAGCAGTTGCATGAGTCCCTCGGCAGGACAGGGGCTCTGGGGGACACGGAAAAGCAGGCTTCATCCTGGACAGGAACCTGACAGCCTGCAGAGCTCACCTCTCCTGGCCTCTGGAGGTCCCCAGCAGCCCAAGGGACGATGTGCTCACATGGTGAGAGCAGGGAGGCTGAGGGGACAGGTCACTGGCTGCCAGGGGCCTACACATCCAGGCTTCTGAACAGACGACCTCACAGCCTCTTCGAGGTGCTGCTGGGAGGGGAGCCAAGGGCTCCAGAGACTGCCTAGCCTACCACGCCCCCCCTCCCCCACTCCTGCTTGGCACAGGAATCTGTTTGGAGCTGGCTCACTATCATGGAAGGCGCAGGCATGGGCACCCCTCCCTCAGGCCTGCAGGCTCCCTGACTCCTGGCCTCCCACTCTGGGGCACCTGCTCCAGGACAACTCTTACCTCAGCTGAGTCATGAAACATGAACCATGGCCTTTTGGATGTCGCCCCTGACACACACACACACACACACACACACACACACGGCCAGCCTCTTAGAATCTAAGTGACGGAGAGTCAGCCCCCTTTACTCATTGAGGACCCCTCAGATCTACATCATCTCCATCACCCCTTCCAGCCAACCAGCTTCTCCAGGCGCACCCTGAGTGCTTTACAGCCTCCCCCCACCCATCTCTGACACACCCCTCCCTAAGGGGAGGTACTCAGAGGGAACTGAGCTTGGGGAGGATGTGCAAGTTGCTGCAGTCTTGCAGCCAGAACTGGGGAGGCCTGGGTGCAGCTCCTGGTCCCTGCATCCTGTGCTGTCTTCTCCATGGCATCCCCAGTGCCTGGGATCCAAATGCAGTTGGATCCTGGTCCTCCACCCCCACCCCCAAGCCCTGGTGCCACCTGCTGCTGTGTGAGCCCTCAGTGCTGCTAGGGAAAGGGGGCTCTTTGCGTGGGAAGGAGCAGTGTCCAGAGAGGTGCACTCACATATCCACAGTAAAAGCCCAGGTTCCTCATCTCTGCCCCTCACACAGAGTGGCCCCCTGGCCTCTGGTGATGTGCAGAGACATGCCCACCACCCTTAGGGCTATGCCACAAGCGTCCTGTGAGCCAGCAGGCCAGTGGCACTGGCTCAGCCTTCAGACCAGAAGGTGACCTGACCCGGGACCCACAGCTCAGTTTTCACAGCTGGAATCTCTCATCTCCCATGAGGCCCCCCAAACTCCACCGTTTCCCATGCAGCCAGACTTCTCCCTGAACAATAGGACCCGAGGGTCATGTGGGTCATCCGGTCACTACAGGGATGCTGGGCTGAGTCACGGGTGGCTGTGGGGTTCTCTCAGAGCAGGAAGCTCACAGCTCAGTGCCTCACTGAGCAAGTGCCACCCGCTCAGCCCAGCTGGGCTCGGAGGCTCCTACCTGATGTTTGCACTGCCTGCACCACTTCGTCCCGGGCTTCCCCAGCAAGGACCCAGAGCCGCCCCTGCTTCCTGCATCCCTGTGCAGGGATCAAGCATAGAGCTCCCACTTACCAGCCTGGAAGCAAAGCTGGGCCCCCATTGGGTCTGGAAGGAGTTGTCTGAAGAAGGCAGGAGACAGGTTTCCGAAGTCTCCACCGGTCCCCTTCTTATGGGCCGGGATCATGTTACAAGTTGATGATTAATTAGAAGTTGCTGTCACGAGTTATTATATACAGAGAATTTCCTGATGTCTCCTGGCTGCTCGGCCAGCTTGAGGGTAGCATTGTAATTGCCTGAGGCACATTAACAAGTACTTGTGCCCACACCTGACTCAGAGGCCCTGGTTCCATCTGCTGGGGGTGGGGCCAGAATCTGTCATTTTAAAAATCACCCTGGTAGCCCAGCCAGAGTGGCTCAGTTGGCTGAATGTTGTCCTGTGCACCGAAGGGTTGCCAGTTGGATTCCTGGTCAGAGCACATACCTGGGTTGTGGGTTCTAATCCTGGTAAGGGGTGTGTGGAAGGCAACCCATTGATGTTTCTCTCTCTCTCTCTCTCTCTCTCTCTCTCTCTTTCTCTCTCTCTCTCTCAGGATGTACTTGGGTGAAGATTAAAACAACAACAACAAACACCCTGGTAGGCTGTAACACACAGCCAGGGCCGACATTTACTCGCTACACAGAAGGTGCTTAATTGATGTTGCTAAAGTGGACTGACTGAATTCACCATGTCCCAGGTCCCAGGACTTGTAGAGAGGCCCAGCCCCAATCTCCCAGAGAGGGTGAGGCAGCTCACTGACCCTTGCTGTGGCTGGAGTTCCACCTTCCAGAATCCACCCCAAAGTGCTAGTCGTCTCCAGGAGGTGGGGCCAAAGGCCTGGCTCCCAGAGTGTCAGCTATGATGAGGCCACAGGGACCTGAGGCAGGGGGAGGGCAGATGGCTGCCTCTAGCTTCTCACTTTTCCAGGTGCTCACGACTCTCCTGGGTAGCCTGTTAAGTGTGGATTAATTTGGAAGGTCTGGGCGTGCCTGGTAACCTGCTTCCCAACAAGGGGGCTCTGTGGACCCTACTTTAGAGACCAGGCCCTCAGTTAGTCTGGAGGCTTGTGAGTACCCTGGCTGCCCCCTTCCCAGGACCCTGGGTCAAGGCCATGATCAATACCTCTAACCTGGCTAAAGGGACAGATACCCCCATGCACGTCCCTGGAGCAGCAGGAGGAGTGGTGTGGCGCCAGTGACAAGGCTGGGAGGTGGTGGTATGGAGGCCCAGGATGTACCCCCTGTAATTCCTTGTCCTCCCTGGCCCTGGTGTTCCTGTGTGTGAGACAGGAAGCCAGCATGAGCTGTGGGTCCTTCCCAACCCCGATGTGTATGACTCCAGAAGATGTCACTGTCCCTGGCCTTCTCCTCCACACCTTCTCCTCCTCCAGGCACCCTCAATTCCCCTTGAGAAGCAAAGGCCAGAGGCACACTGGTGAGAGGTCAGCAGCTGTCACCATGACCCAAGGCTGATAGTGCCAGCTGGCCCAGTCTGGGGATCCAGGCACAGGGCACCCCTTCTTCCTGGAAAGTTTGGGGCCCAGAGATCCTGGTTCCACCACCCCTAGTTTCACCTGTACCACCGGCTGCATTGGGCGGTCCCCAGAGGGCTGTAGCCATGAGCACTCTGTTGATAAAACAGATTGCTGTAAAAGAGGTAACTGTGGAATCTTATCAGAGAAATCAGGTTGTGAGCTTGGCCTGTGTGGGAAATTACTGAATGAGCTGAACCTGATGCCAGGTTGTGGAGGTGTGCCTATCTCCAGGGCCTCGAGGGAGTGGGCATCTGAGGAGCTGAAATCCCCAGGCCTGACACACAGGAGCGGGGCTGTCCAGGAAGAACCCACCCCTCACATTCCACGTGCACACAGCTAACAAACACTGCTGTGCTGCGTCAAGGTCTGTGATAACTGCTGATACTCACAGCAACTCCTCAGAAAGATTCTATTTTTTTTTTTTTTTTTTTTTTTTTTTGTGGCACGGTGAGGCAAAGCAACTTGTTCACAAGCACACGGCAGTAAGTAACAGCCAGGACTTGCAGGGGTCTGGCTGAAAGCCTGTGCCCTAACGACTGTGCGTGCCCCTCTAGTCTCCTGACTCAGGCCACTGTGCCCTTCTGAGCATTTAGTTGCTATCAACGTCTGCTCCATGTGATTGTGCTGACACACAGTGGGAGCTATATGGGTACTTGCTGACTGGCCTCCTGAATGGGAGATGGAGGCCCCCATGATAGAGCCTGCATCCTTCCCAACGACACAAGACTGTCCTAAATGTTTATTCCAAGAAGGCAATGACTGGCCACGCTCAGGATTGAGCAGCCCCTTGGTGGCTGCCATCAGTACTACAGGATGCACTGTGCCCTCAAAGTTTGGAGGGGCGCTTCCAGGAGGGGGGTCACAGGGCTCCCTGTTTCCCTTCTTTCTGTGCTCCACTCCCTACCCCTCAGCTCCTACATCCCTCCTCCCTCCTGAGAGTGCCCTCACTGGCAGTCAGTGTGCCCAGGGCCCCACCAGTTCAAGGGACTTTCACGGAGGTCAGCCCTAAGGTGCCGCCAGCACTCTGGGAGCTGGGCAACTATTTCAGTCCCCAACACAAGGACTGAGGAGGCTCAGGGCTTGTCCCAGCTGAGCAGAAGTGGAAAGCCACAGGCACACAGACCAACTGGAGCACTGGCAACCTGGCCCCTGTCTCCCGCCTTCAGGGCTCTGGGACCCCATCTTATTATATTTGCCCGAGCACAAGTGTTCTCATAGGACCCAAGACTCAGAGGCCAGGGGCTGCCATGCCTGGAAAATAGCCCCTAGAACAACCAGGGTCATGCTCACAGCAGGTGGTTGCCAAGGATTTGTCAGTGCCCAACAATGCAGTGTGGTGGTTTGACAATTGCCCACCGAATGAATGACTCCTAAGTGATACCCAACAGGCTCGGCGCCTGTGTCCACAGGACCACCAGGGACCATTCATGAGGCCGTAGACTAGAAACAACCCAGATGCCGTGCTGGGTGCTGTGATACTCTGCTCAGATCCTGCTTCAGGAATGAGGGACTCGGTCCCTCCTAGGCTGGGGTGCTTGCCCTGAGTGGTTTTTGTTGCAATCGCACTACAGTCGGGGCTCCCTCCTCTATCCAGTCCCATGTTCACAGCTGTGGATCCCCAGGATGCGCCTGATGAGCTCCATCACTAAGCTCTGTCTCAGGGCTGCTCCCATGACACGACAGGAGCGTGGAGACGGAAATCTCCATGGAGTGGCACCGGGGCGGTAAAAACAAATCACTGTTAAACCCCACCCATGTGGTCCAGAGGAGAGCCAAGCTGCTCCCACCGCTGCTTCCTTCCGTTTACATGAAGTTCAAAAGCCAGCACACTCATCTGCTGCTCGAAGGCAGGAGAGTGCTCACCTCCCGGAGGGGCACGCGGGCGCCTCGGGGTGCTGGCAGTGTCCTCCATCTTGGCCGGGTGATGTGTACACATATGGTAAATCCATTCAGCTGGAGTCTGGACCTCAAGACGCAGTTGGCTCAATTCCCTTTCAGCCCTGAAACAGTGAATGAGAGAAAACCGGCCCTGGAAGCCAGAGCGCTTAGTCAACACTACCGCCTGGTGGGAAGAAATGGAACTGACCGTGGGTCCCGTACACTGGAGAGAAAGGTTCACTCACTGGCTCTCTTCCATATTCACTCACTTCCTGCCCAGGAGCCCCCTAGCAACTCTGAGGGTCCGCCAAATCCTCTGGGTCAATAGCTGGATTCCCACCCTGGACCTTGGGGGACAGAGGGCAAGAGAGGGAGGCCAGGGTATGCCAGCAAAGTAGCCAGCCCCTAGTTAAGTCTGTGCTGCTACTTCCATCCTGCTGGGCTGTCTAGCTCTTTCTGGGCCCTGGCCCCCCGGTTTCTGCCCTGCCAGCCACTGGACCACCCTCTCCCAATGTGAGTGTGAAGCCTATCTGGCTGCTCAGAGGTGAGAGCAGGGGAGCGAAGAGGCATGCTCTCCTTGTTTAGTTTCCAGCTTTCCTTCTTCCTGTGCCCCACTCATCCCACATCTGTCAGGGTGTCTAATCTGGGAAGACTGTAGCATTCCACCATGGGTGTGTGTGTGTTCAACAGAAATGTGTTGAGTACCTACTGTGTGCCAAGAACTATCCAATTTCTGAGTAGCCACAGATTGAAGAAAACCCAACCCTTACCCAACTCAGTCAAGTCCATCCTGGTACTTAGGTCAGTGTTACAAGAGGGCCAAACTGAGGACTGGGAAAGCCATGGATTCAGAAGGGGAGTAGGCGACGGTTTTGTGGAACAACGGATCTTAAAATCAATAACCATAGGACAATTGGGCTTTCACAGCAGGGAAGGAAAGAAATGCACTCCAGGGAGAAGGAATCATATATGTAAGGGCATAAAAATGTAGCCACAGACGGTGCTGTTGGCTGTATCAGTTAAGATTAGAATTGTCTGCATATAGCAGAATATCCAAAAGAATAGTGGCTTAAGCAAGAGGTTTCATTTCTTTTTAACGTAAAATAAGTTAAAATAGGCATCCCAAGGCCACGAAAGCTCTGTGGCCTTTGGAACCAGCTTCTCTTTACTTTTCTGATCCACCATTCTAGCACTGGCCTTCATACTCAAGGTCACTTTATGGACAAAAAAGGTTGCTGGAGCTCCAGCCAGCACATCAGCATTTCAGGCAGCAGGAGGAAGAAAAGCCCAAAGGGGCATTCCTTTCAGCTAAGTCAGTTCCCATTAAGTAGACTTACTGGAGAGCTTATGTAACACTTTTATTGACATCTCTGGCCAAAATTTTGTCAGGTGGCCACAGCTAGCTGCAAGGGAAGCTGAGAAGTGCAGTTTTTCATTAGGGAAGCAGCTTAAGATTGATGTTCTATTACTGAGGAAGGAGGAAATGTGGATATTGGATGGGCAGCTAACAGTGTCTAGCCCAGTGGTAGAGTGGAATAGTGGTCTTCCCGTGTGTAGAGAAAGGTGACAGCAAGGAACTAAATCACAAAGGCTATGCTAACGAGGTTTTGGAGTTTAAAACAGGAAATCGCTGAAGGATCCCGAGCAAGGAGTTTGCAGCAGTCTTCTTTGGGGAACCACCCATCAGACAGGGGGCTGAGTATAGGTGAGGAGAGCTGCTAGGAGATAAGTTGGGGACACCAAGGAGGAGGCAATGCAGGATTGAATCAGGCACTACAGAGAGCCAATGCTAAGCTCTGGGGAAAGTGGGAGGGGATGCCAGGTACCAGGGCAGGAACCTGCTGAGAACAAGCCTGGGCTCAGAATATTTGAGTCCAGTCAGGTGGCTCAAGGGCACCTGAGAATCCACAGGAAGCTTAGCAGAGAGAACAGGTGGGCCTAGATGGGGGAGTCGCCAGTCATCCCAGATGGATGAGGTCAGCTGGCAGGGTGTCCATTTGTTGAGCGGGAGGAATCTGATGGGTTCTTCAGAGTTACTAGCTCAGGAGGACATGGAGTGGAAGCAGACAGAATTGGATTCAAATCCTGACTTCAGAGAAAAGATCGAGATTTGGCAAGATGGCGGCATAGGTAAACACCTACACTGCTGCCTCGCACAACAATTTCAAAACTACAACTAAAAGACAGAACGGACATCATCCAGAACCACAGGAAAGCTGGCTGAGTGGAAATTCTACAACTAGAAGGAAAGAAAGGGGCTCACAGAAACCCAGAGGAGCTGCAAAAAGCTGAGGTACGGAGACGCCTGCACGCTGAGAGAG
>JAAGEH010000041.1:8995710-9016411 GCA_011751065.1 Lasiurus cinereus | reverse complement strand
GAGGCGCTGAGACCCTTGTGCTGAAGCTGAGCCTGAGGCCCTCGTGCTGAGGCTGAGGCTGAGACCCTTTTGCTGAGGCTGAGGCGCCGAGACCTTCGTGCTGAGGCTGAGGCTCTGAGATCCTCGTGCTGAGGCTGAGGCCGAGGCTGAGACCCTCGTGCTGAGGCTCAAGCACTGAGATCCTCGTGCTGAGGCTCAGGGTGAGGCTGAGACCCTCGCCCTCAGGCTAAGGCTGAGACGCTCGCGCTGAGGCTGAGGCGCTGAGATCCTCGTGCTGAGGCTGAGGCGCTGAGACTCTCACGCTGAGGCTGAGGCTGAGCGGTTTGTCCTCGGTCTCGAGCCGCCAGGGCACCTGCCCTCTGGGCTTTCGGTGCAGCTCGGGCCGGGCCGGACCTGCAGGAGCGAGCGCCGGTGCTGGTTCCCTTAACCCCTGCGACGAATAACTGGTTAATATAATAGAATCAGGAGCACAGAAAGGGAGTGGACTGATAATTCTCAGGGGGAAAGGGGTGAGGAGTGTACAGGGAGAGACTTGACAAAAATCATACACCTATGGATGAGGTCAACGGGAGGGAGGGACGGGTGGGAGTTGGGTGGAGGGGTGCTATGGAGAGGAAAAAAGAAAAACAAATGTAATAATCTGAATAATAAAGATTTAATTTAAAAAAATAAAAATAAAATAAAATACAGAAAACGAAAAAAAAAATCCTGACTGCATCATTGAAGAGCTGTGAATCCCAGGACAGCTGGTTGCCTTCTAGAACCTTAGTTTTCTCATCTGCAAAATGGGAAGAAGAGGCCCACCTGAGGGCTAATAGGAGGACGAAGGGGGTGAGTGACTAGTCTACCCAAGGAGAGAGCTGCATTCATCAGTAAACACCAGCTCTTACCATTAAAGGGTCCACCCTCCTGTTACCAGAGGGGCCATCGGAACCCGTATTGGAGTCATGGGTGTGCTCTAGAGCATTTTCACTGGAGCCCTATGTGGGCAGCTGGAAGTGAAGCGCCGGCATGGGACATCTCCAGAGCCTGAGGATCTCTGACCCAGCACAGCTAGAATCCCAGCAGGGGTGTCAACAGCCCACACTGGTGGCTTGCGGGGAAGTGATGCATTTGCCAAGAAGTGGACACCCAGCCCGTGTGCACGCAGCCGGCACCCAGGAGGCCTGCATAGGTGCTCACCTGCCCCTCATGCTCAAAGCCTGCCCTCCTCCAACCCACACCCTCTGGCCACCACCCACTGTGGCTACCCAGGCTCTACAGAGATTCCAGAGAGACCCAACCCCTTTTGAAAACTGGGAAAGACAATTGCTGGGCAGAGGGGGAGGGTCAGCTAGCCATTAGGAGCAAAGCAGTGGCCCATGCAAGTGTGCGGGAGCCATGCTGTGGGGCATGGGCAATGGCCAGCCAGGAAGAAAAGCCCAGCTTGGAGTGTGGGTAGACAGTAACCCCACCCAGAAAACAGTACCTCTGCCCCCACTTTGCCTCCAAGGCCAATCTAGCCTTTTTCCGATAGTGATTCCAGACTGAACTTTGGAGAAACCAAGATGAGCAAAACAAGCACAAGAATGAGGGCCCTGAAAGGACACTAGAGAGGGATGTCAGAGACCCAGGAGGTGCAGGACGTGGCGTGACCACAGGCCGAGACGAAGGGCTGGAGGTGGCAGGCCCCGCTCACCCGGTGTAGGTGGGATGACACCTCGGACGAGGCCACTGCGTTCACCCAGGAGGAGGTCAGTGGTGGACAGGGCCAGAGGAGGGGCGGAGGCAAAAGCCAGAGGCAGCTGCTTGAGAATGAGTGCAGGCAAGTGACTGCATCCGATGGGCTGCGAGTGTAGCCGCAAGTGACAGGCACAAAATGGCTGTTTATTGATAGAGGTTCATTTCCTTCAAAGTACAAGTCTGGGGCTGGGGCTCCACTCTGCCAAGCTGTCATGACACTCTGACTTTCCTTTATCTTCCCTGGGGTCCTGCTGTCTCCACATGGCCCAGAGTGCCCACAGCTTGTGCAGCCAGCAGCAGGAAGGGGTGGGGATGGGCATGGCTGGAGGGTTCACCCGCCGCATCCTTCAGCTCGCACCCCACAGGCCAGAGCTTAGCTACGGGACTAGGAAATGTAGCCTTCGGCCTGGACAGTCCTGTGTCCATCTAGATGTGGGGATAAGCTGTGATGAGACGAAGGAGAGAATAGGTACTGGAGGGAAGCGGGGTGGTGGCCAGTGGGACATGGGGTGAAGGAGGACAGGCTTCATGCATGAGAGGCCGGTGAGCACCCATGCAGGCTTCCTGGGTGGCCCCTGCGGGCACACGGGCTGGTGTCCCATGGATGCCCTCCACGGCGAGGGCAGTGCCTGTGGCCGGGGAGAGAGCTGCGCTGCTGAGAAAGAGCTCTACTTCCAGGAGATGGGTTTTCCTGGGGTCCCTGGAGGTCCTGTGGCCTCACACCAAAGGGAATCTTTTCTTTGCTCCTTGGAGCTGCTGCCCATTGTAGATGATTGTTTTGGCCATTGTCATTGTGTTGCTAGGCAAGAAGTGACCACCTCCTGGGTCTGCTGACCGTCCATTCACCGTGTGGCCGGCAAGATCTCCGAATGCTGGGCACCTGAGAGGACTCCGGCTCATTCTGTCTCCTTGGGGGCCTCTCCTTCCCATCAGAGCTTTAAGAAATTTGTTAAGAACCAACCCAACCCCAAGGATGAAGGGTTTAACTATAGGGTGCCTCGCCCTGGCCCATGGGCTCAGCAGTTAGAACACCAGTCCATGCACCGAAAGCTCACTGTCTGATTGGGGCAAGGGCATGTACCTGGGCTGCAGGTTCGATCCCTGGCACTGCTCAGGGCAAGTGTGAGTGGCAACCAATCAACGTGTCTCTTTCACATGGATATTTCTCTCTGTCTGTCTCTCTGTCTCTCTCTCTAAAAATGAATGGAAAAAAGTATCTCCAGGTGAGGATTAACAACAAAGAGACAAACAAAACACACACACACACACACACACACACACACACACACACACACACACACGAGTGCCCCTGCCCTGGGCTCTGCGCCTGCTGACTCCTCCTGTTCTCTCTGTTCCTCGTCCCATGCAACAGTGTCTACCAGGGAGGATGGCAAGGCCCTCGAGTTCCATCTCAGTGGGCTCACGTTATCTTGAGTTTCTGTGGGTCTCTAGGCAGCTGAATACAGGCTTCTGGACCCACATGCGTACCTCCCTCCCTCCCATTTGTGATGTATACCCATTTACCCGTGACTGTGCCTTCACTGGAGACATCGTTAACACCTCTTTCTAGCCAGACAGTTGGCAAACATTCCCTGGGGCCTGTGATGTGCCAGGGAATAAGTACCACTTAAATTGAATGGACCACTTATATAACAAATTCCCAGATTACGTTTTTAATCTCTAGACTTATGCTGTTGATAAGAGATATACCAAAAACCCAATGTCACAGAAATACTGAACGTATTTCTACACTAAGCAGATACTAATCAAAAGAATGATGGTGTAGTAATATTAATAATATGCAAAATGAATATGTCCTGGCTGGTGTGCTCAGTGGTTAGCCCATACATCCAAGCATCTCAGATTCAATTCCCAGTTAAGGGCACATACCTAGGTTACAGGTTCAATCCCTGACCCCAAATGGGACATGTGTGAGAGATAACCTATGGATGTATCTCTCTCATATCAATGTTTCTCCTCCCACCCACTTCCACTCTCTCTAAAAATCAATGGAAAAACATCCTTAGGTGAGGATTTAAAAAAAATTGACTTTAAGGCAAAATTCATTACTAGGGAAAAAGAAGTCACAATCTATATATATGAAAGCCTAAGTGATCGGCCGACTGGTAGCTATGACGTGCACTGACCACCAGGGGCAGATGTTCAATGCCAAGCTGCCAAGCTGCAGTGACTTGGCAGCTGTGGTTCTTAGTGACACACCTGGAACCAGAGAGGAGGGAGCCTGATTCTGGGGTGCATCACCTGAGAACCGCCCTCTCACAATCCAGGACTCCTCCGGGAATGTCAGAGAGCCAGTTTGGCCCGATCCCCGCAGGCTGGGCCGAGGGACCCCACCGGTGCACAAATCCACTGGGCCTCTACTATAATGATAAAAGGAATAACTCACCAACAGGAGAAAACAATCTTGAACCTGATGGCACCTAACAACTTCAAAACGTTACAGCAAACATTCACAGGCTGCCAAGGAAGACTGACAAAGCCACATCATAGCAGATTTAAACAACAGCAAGGATACTTTCAGCACAACCCTTCCCCCACAGGGGCACTGTCTTTGCACACAATATTGCTCAATACCCCATGCGTGCATTTCCCCCACCCCACCCTTCCAGCTTCTGCTGGGTCTGCCCGTGGTGAGCCTTAAGGAAGCTGGGACAGACTGGATGCAGTAAGCATGGACGAGGACTCGAGAAAGCCTTTTCTCCCAGCCCAGAAACTGACGGTGCTCCGCACTTGGTCAGTAAGGCCCTGCCCACCCCTGGGCCACAGAAACCCTGCTGAGCCCTGAGAAGAGGGCAGGTGGCAGGTTGTGAGTCTAGGGACCCACACAAGGCAGATTTTTCACATGTCAATCTCACTGTCTGCATATCAACACCAAGGGATAAGCACCCCATTTTACAGATAAGGAAAGTGAGGCACAGAGGCCAACTGGCACGCACGAGACCACACGGTATGAGACGGGGCTGGGTGCTGAACTGACTCTGAGCTCGGACCCTGTCACTGAGGGGTACTGTGCCTCAGGCCCACAGCACCAGCAGCCATCTCTGCCTCATCCCCAAGAAGTGAGCAGCTGACGCATCGGGGGTCAGCGCAGAGGATGGGGTGCCTGGTTGCCTCCTTCTCCACAGCCAACAGAGTGATGCCACGGAGCCCTCCACTTCAAGGCATCTCCTCCAGTCCCCAATCTGGAGCCAGGCAGAAAAAGCTTCCCAGAATGCACCAGGCCAAGAGGAGCCCCAATCCCACCCCTTCCTGCCCCCAGCTTCACCCCAGGCGGTCCTGCTTCCTTGTCTCTTTTGGGCAGGCCCTCTGGCATGGCAGTGGCTTGGGTGTGTGCAAGGTGCATGGGACAGGATGGGATGGGGTGCTGAGAAGGCTGCGTCCAAGCCCCGCCCTTTGTCTGCTGACCTTTCCCCGAAAGTCGAAACAAATTCAAGTAAGGACAGCGTTGGCTCTGGGGGACCAAGTGCCCTCAGTTTGGTGCTGATGGCTGTGGAGAGCAGCTACTGTGTTTGGACAGGTTCAAACCTCAGACTAATGAGAGGGCACAGTCCTCTCATGGCCACGTGCAAATCCCAGCTTGGATGGCAGAGCCCTCCCAGTGCAATTATAGCCAACAGCTATGGTTGTGGGCTTGAACCTAGAGTCCGAACATGTGGCCCCACATGCCTGAGTGATGTGGGCTTGATAGAGTTCAGGTGCATGTAATAGAGTAGGATTGAAACCCGCGAGAATGTTGTAAACATCTTGACCACGCCCTTACTTTGCCTCCTGGCATCTGGCTATAAAATAAAGCCTGGGATTGTAGTCCAAGGTGCTGTCTCTCTCCATTAGAGGGAGCAGTGTCCCATCTAGACCCAGCTTTCGTTCTCTTGTCTGTTTTTTCTCAATCCTTCACTACCCCCTCTCAGGGTCACTGAACCTGGCTGGGCTGGCATGGCACATGCCCTGGGGCTGAGTATGCCACGGCCCTGCTGGCTCACCACAGGTGGCCCCAACTGCACGGGTTGGAATGAGACAGCAGCCAATCAGAAAGAAACCAGCTCCTTTAAAGGACTTAGTTGGGACAGAAACTGTAGATCGACACCAATTCAGACCCATTTCTACATTGTCCTGCAGAGAATGTGTGATGCCCCCAAACCTTAATGCTAAGCCTGTGGCGTCCATCAGCTCCACGGTGCCTTCCGGAGGACAGGACATGGCTGAGTTTCCAGGGCCACAAGCTCCACCTTTAGGGCCTTTCGCACCCTGGACAGGAATCACTCTGCGCGCTTACAGATAAGGAAACTGAGGTTACTGAGGTTAGGTAACCTGACCAAGGTCACATATTTAGAAAGTGGTGGAACTTTTCAAACCATAAAGTTGGGGAAAAGCTCATCATTTGTAGAAGAATTTTCACCAAGGCGTAAGAACACCGTTTCCGTTAACCCTCAGTTACCCAGAACAGCCTCTTCCCCAGAAGGCCCTGCTCGTGCTGCGTATATGCCCGCACACACGGAGGATGCTCAGAGACAGAGCTCTTGATAAGAGTGTAACCACAGGGAAACACATCCAGGAACTAGCAACTGTGTTCTCTGAATCCAGTCGTGTGCTCAGAGATCTCCAGGTAAAAGGTAACAAGCGGCAGGCAGGGCAGGCAGAGGAAGCCTCTGCCACTTTGGGGAACACCCCTGCCATCTCCCGTGGTCCCCTCTCCAACTCCCTGCTCTGATGAGCAGCTGGCTCAGGGCTGGCTGGCCTTCTTTTTGCCTCACTAAATGCTGAGGGGAGAGCAGGGGCTGCAGTGCTCAGCCACCAATTTGCAGTGTGGCTCTGAGCTCTGGGGCTCAGCTTTCCCAGCTGCAAAATCAGCAGTCAGCAAACTGTTTGTGTAAAGAGCCAGACAGTGAATCTTTTGGGGTTAAGGTTGCAATCACATAGTCTGCGCTTGTGTGTGTGTGTGTGTGTGTGTGTGTGTGTGTGTGTGTTTTACAACCCTTTAAAAATGGAGCCAGGCCAGAATGTACCAGAATAAGGCAGAACCTCCTCTGCTCCCCATCCTACCTCCAAGTTCTCATTTGGCTCCTTAAAATGCAGATGCTGTCAGCTTTCTCCCATGAGCCGGGGCGCCCTCCTCCCCTGAGGAATCAAGGTCATCCCCTGGCTCGAAACCACTTATAATAGTGACCGACTTCAGTATCAGTGTTAGCTGCTGTCCAGGATCCTAGAGTGGCCCCACCCTGTAAAGGGCATGTGTGCGTGCTGGGGGGCCATCTGTGTTCTCCTCACATGCCCAGCTGACCCTACACGCCCCTGGCCTTGGCCAAGCTCTGCACTTGTCCTTGTGAAGCAGGCCGGCCATGCCACTGTGCCTCGCTGTCCATAGGACTCTTCCACTTGAGAGCAGCTGCGCCCGTCCCACCTGTGAGTTCACAACGGTCCTGCTTACAGGGCACATTTCACGGTGAGTCAGCAAGCTGAGCTGAGGCAGCGGTGCAATGGGCCCAGGTGTTCTGGGCAGCTCAGCAAGATGTCTCCTTTCTACATCTGTCCCGAGGTCAGAATGAACTTGAGTCCAGCATGGTCCCTGAGAGTTTCTGTGACTGCAGAGGCCAGGCAGCTGAGTCAGGGTCTAGGGGGGTCAAATCCACACCTGTGTGAGGCTGGACAAGTTGGTGAGGAAGCCCAGAGACCCCCACCTTGGCAGTAAAGCCTGAAAAAATGACTGGCTACTACGTATAGGTCAATGCTTCTGTGAATGAGTGTCAGCTCACAGACACCCTGCTCCTTTGGGCCTTAGGAAGCTGGCAAGAGGGCAAGCCTTGCCAAGCCCGAGGGGCCTGGGAGTGAAATCACTGGTAGATCACTGTCAGGGATATTGACCAACTGGGTGGTTCTTTTCAACTTTGTTTCAAGCAGGTCCCTATGATAGAAAGCCAGCTCTATCCCAGAAGGGTAGAGACCCCAGGAATGTGACTATGAGAATTCAGGAAACTTTCTAAAAAGCTTCACACACCCAGCCCCCAGAAGGAGTGCAGGAATTTGCAAGCTGGTGGAGGGGAAACAGAGGCCGGAAAGAGGGTGCAAATGCCAAGGCAGGAGGGGCTCTGGCAGGCCTCTGGAGAAGGGTGGGGACAGGCAGGTAGAGGGAGGCCCCAATCCTCGGTCTCAAGGAGGGTGGGGGTCCCCTCTGGCACTCAGCAGGGCCTGTGGGCTGCAGGAGGTATGTTCCCAGCGTTAGCCCTTCTTGCCCCCTTGCTGGGGAAAAGAGGAACTATGTGGGGATGCAGGGGATTTCATCGAGGCCCCAAGGACCAGGGGCGTGCCAGCTCTTGAGCTCCCTGCCTGGCAGTCACCTGGGCTCAGAGAAATATTGGCGGCTTTGGCTAACCGAATTATTCTTTCGGTTTGAACCAGCTCCCCATTTTGACTCAAATCTGGCGGGGAAAGGAAAGCGCTTCCCCGGTTCAGCTCCGCGAGGCCAGGGGGCAGGGGGGCAGGGCACTGCTGGGACAGTCTGTGCTCTCCCCTCTTCGCTCGCAGGGTGGGATTGGGGGGCGCTGGCTGCCTCCCTCTCCAGGGATGGGGGTGTGGCCCTCCCCTCGCCTCTGGCGCCCTCCCTGGTGGTTGAGGATAGAATGCGATTTGGTCCACAAAGAACGAGCTTCAAGCACCAGAATAGAACCAGAAAAATGCTTGGAAAGAATTTGCTGTTTCCAAATGAGTGCCGTAACCACCGCCGTGACGGGAAAGGTCAGTCTTGTGGGACTTCCTTGCACGAAGTTAACAATTCAGCCTGTTTTTATTCCAAATTCCCCGGGGGCATGAGCATGGTGACCTTTTTTAGGGTATAGTGTTCCCCTCCAACCCTGTCCCGGGCCCTCAGGCCTCAGTTCTCTCTAGTGCACCCAAATAGTTTTGAGCCCCCTTTTCAAATCCCTGGGGCCACAGGGTAGCCAGCTGTTATTTTACAGAATTTCTCTCCCCGCATCCTCAGCAGTTTTGCTATTACTGCTGCCACTGACTCACAGAGGAGGAGGGGATTTCTGAGCTGTTTTAGAACTTAACCAGAATATTAGGGGTTTTGTTTCTTTTTATTTTTTTTTTTAAAAAGCCCCCAAAACTAACAGTATATGACACACAGGAAGAGAAGGAGGGAAGGTGGGGTGGGCAGGGGCCTTCCAAGACCAAATGGCCCCATCTGCTGTATGTTCTGCCCCTTCCTGGCACATTGGCCCACCCCACTGCCCCGGCTTTGTCCTGTCTGTGGGGAAGGACTGGTGCTCACAGAGCTTTCTCCTGTTGGGCAGCTGCTAAGCCCTTTAGAAGAAATAGCTCATCCAGTTGCACACACTGCACTAGGAACAGCGGTTATGCTCGTTTGATAGACAGGAAAACTGACACAAAGGACTTCACAGAGAAACTGTGGATGTCTGTTTCAGCCAAAGCTTGGAGGATGAATGAAACTCACCAGGTGGACCTGGTGAGACCTACTTACCCAGGGAAGGGCTCTCAGGCACACAGGAAACAGCACATGCAAACACAGTGTCAGGAACAGAGTATGGCCATTGGGAGGACCGGTTTCTCAAGGCGGGTCGAGGCCATGCATGGCCGTGCCTAGGAGCTGGTGCTAGCCCAGGCCCAACACCCAGAGAAGCACCTCCATGCAGCCCTCTGCCTTCAGCTGGGGCCAGTGCCAGGCAGGCAAGTCTGTGAGGGCCTTTGGAGTCCAAGACAGGGCGGGAAGGCAATTGTAACTCAGCGACCAGCCTTGTGGCTAAAGGCACAAGGCACCGATGCAGCTGGGGAGACAGAGGTGCTGGACATCTGTCCCCTTCAGGGTGTCCAAGACTCAAGGTGGTGCTCGGGGTGGAGAAGGAAGACCCCGAGGTGTAGCCTCTTTGAGGAGTTTAGTGAAGTGTATACATGTGTGTTTCTATGTGTGAGCTGTGGGCTCCTTTGCAAGCAGGATGCGTATGCAAACACATAGCTGTGTGTCCACAGGTTTGCACATGCATGTCTGGTATGCAGGAGCAGACAATGCCCACCAGGTGTGGGGAAAAATTGAGCTCTTGGAAGAAGGGCCTGGGTGTAGACAGGACTGTTTAGACCAGAGTCTCCCTTGAGTTCTCCCTGTCAAGTACTACTTCAAAAATAATTTGTTGGGATGTCAGGAAGGGAGGGCAGTCTCCCACCTCCCACGAGTGGCAGTTACAGGGGGATAATGCCAAGATAACTGATGACAACAGAGACCTGGACTTCAGGTATGGGCTTGAGTGTGGGTAGAGGTGGAGCCAATGGCCCCAGATAACTCCAAGCCTGGAAGCTTTAGGTTTGATATGAAGTTCCATGAGTGCATTGGGGAGCAGAGACCAGAGCAGTACTCCCAAATCCTGGCTTCCAGTATTGAAGGGGTTAATAGAGCCCACTCGGGTTGAAATTGAATCACTTGCCCACAATCCTCCCCAGCATCTTGGTATCATGGTCAGGCCTTAAAATACCCACCAGCCTGAAAACCTGATAGGGAGGAAATCTTAGGATCCAGCCCAAGCCACTGAGGCCGGGGCCTGGGCAGCTCAGCCTGGCCTCCCTGCAGTGCACACAGGGCAGGTCTGTGCGGAGGGGCTGCGGCGGCCAAGGCTCAGTCCCTGATATAGGAAAGATGCCTGTGTGCTAAGAGATGTTTGAGTCTGTGATGGGTTTTTAAGTACCAGCTTTTTGTTTGTTTGTTTGTTTTGTTTTTACTGATTTCAGAGAGAGAAGGGGAGGAGAGAGAAATAGAAACAATGATGAGAGAGAAATATCAGTGGGCTGCCTCCTGCACAACACCTACTGGGAATGGAGCTCACAACCAAGGGATGTGCCCTGACTGGGAATCGAGCCTTGACCTCCTGGTTCATGGGTTGAGGCCCAACCACTGGACCACACAAGCGAGGCAGTATCTGCTTCTTTACTTATTTCTTCCACAGGCTCAGAAGCACACAGAACCTGCTCAGTTTTCACAACAGAATGACCATTTGTTGAAGACAAATGTTAATTCTAACCCTCACAGCAATCTTGCAAAATAGCCATGGCTAACCTCATTTTACACATGGGGAATTGAGGGTTAGAGATGGCGAGTAATTCTTTTATGGTCACCTGCAAGTGAGGGTGCCTGGCTGCAGAGCCTGGGAGGAGCTGTTTCCAGTGGACTGGCTGAAAGTGAGTACAGCCTCCTGGGAAGTTATGAGCCTCTGTGCCTCCCTCTGCCCTTCAGTGAAAAGGGAATTTTAAAAGTACTGAAATCTGCATTGGACGTGTGGCTCAATTGCTTGGAGCATTGTCCCGTACACCAAAAGGTTGGGTGTTCTCAACCCCTGATCCCAGTGCCTACGGAGCCAAGCAATCAATGTTTCTCTCTCACATAGATGTCTCTTTCTTTCTCTCTTTCTCTCCTTGAGATCAAGAAACATATCCTTGGGTGAGGATTTTTTTAAAGTAAAGAAAAAAAAATTTTGAATTGCATAGGTCTGTCCTTATGGGGGTGACCTTATGGATGGCTCAGTTGGTTGGATAATCCTCCTGATGTGCAGAGTTGCAGGTTCGATCCCCAGTCAGGGCACATACCAAGACACAACCAATGAATGCATAAATAAGTGGAACAACTCAATGCTCGCTCTCTCTCTCTCTCTCTCTCTCTCTCTCTCTCTCTCTCTCCTTCCCTTCTTCTCTCTCTCCCTCCCCCTCTCTTTTTAGTTTTAAAAGCTAAAATTAAATAAAAAAATTTTAAGTCATTGCAAGAATGAATGTATGTAAGGTGCTCAGAGCTGGGCCTGATTGGCCTTGAGGGCTCAGCGACTGTAAGCCTGAGTTATTCCCTGCTGTCTTGGGGACCAGCGTGAGGAGCCAGGGGAGAGTCTCAGGGCCCCAGTAGCCTTATCTGCCAAGGGCCATCGAGGATGAGATGATTGATACCAGTCTGGCTCATAGCTGGGACCCAACTCATGTTGGCCCTGGAGGAGGCTTAAGGGACAGGTTCTACCAGCCAAAAGGCAGCTTCTAGATCAGCTTGCCCTCCCCAGTTCAGCACAATCCTGCCCTTAGGACTTTCCTGCAAGTCTGGAGGAAATCTGGCACATTCCAGGAGGTTTGGGTCCTCTCTCTCCTAAGTGTCAGGTGGTTCTCCAGCCCTTCACTCAGACGGTGAGACTGCAGTGGTCAAGATATGAACTCTGGAATCCTGAAGAAAGGGGCAGACCCCTCTAGCATCATCCCCTCCCCTGCATTCACATCGAGGGTCACCCCCATTAGGAACACTGAGAAGACAGCTCCAACTTTCTTGACGCCCTTAACAACAAGGTAAACAGAGGCCTGGCTGCTGATACTGCCTGAGCCCATGGCCCAGCTGGCAGGGCCCTGGCACCCTGCCCTTCCTGGCTGTGCTCCAGCCAGAGTCCGCCTCTGCCTCTCTGATGTAAGGTGATATTTTAATTTTCTTACAAGGAACAATGTTTAGAGAAATGACTTAACCAGATTACTCATCGCTTATAATGACTTGGCCTGACTCCAAGACTATTCCTAGACGTGACACCCAAGGCTTTGATTCTTACTCTCTTTTCTTTCTAATACCAAGAAATGACAGCCTGTTGCCGGCGGCCCCGCCCCCATGCCCGGTGCAGCATGCTGGGAGACGTAGTTCTCCTCCCCCCTCCTACCCCCACACGTCCAGGGTTTAGGGCCCGACCTGGGAACCTGATGTGATGAGGAACCCTACAGCCAAAACTGAGGTGTGGTCAGGTGACAAGTCATTTAAGTCTGCATGCCTTGCTTTACTCACATGTAATGGGAGACAGACATAGAATATAAGGTTGAAGGGTTGGCTAAGACTTTACATAAAACCACTACCCAGACCCAATTTTAAAAAAGTCTTTGTCCAGGCCATTTGTACTGACTACCAGCCTAGACTTACCACTATGTGTTACAAATTGTCACACAGGCCAGACTTGAGTTTTTAGGGACTGACAGGGTCAGGGCAGGCACACAGCGGCCTTTCCTCACTCCTGACTGTCCCGCACGTATTCTCGACTCCTCCATGTCCTCAACTGAAAGGGAATATGGGAATCAATGGCCTAGTGCCCACTTCATAGGGCTGGGGTGACACCAGTGAAATAATCCTCTAAGATGTGTGGTGCGGAATCTGATGGAGGAAACACTGGGCAAGGCGCTGGCACCCTTCCCAGCATCGGTAGCTCGATGACTAGCTGAAGTAGGAATGGCTAATGCCCTGCAGCCTGTGAGGCTGGCAAGGGCCACACACCCTCTGCATCTTTGCATGGTTGTGACTATGTCCCCAGGACCTAGCCCAGTGCTGGCACATAGTAGGATCACAACAGATGTTGAATGAGTGAATAAATGAAGCATTACCCCTGCTTTCCAGATGAGAGACCTGAGGCTCCGAGAGGTCAAGTGACTGCCCAAGGTCACTCATCTGGGCTGTCTGAGTGGAGATAAACACATTTTCTCTCCTTGTCTTCACACACACACACACACACACACACACAATTGGACTTTCACCCTTCAGGCTCAGGAAGTGCAGAATTTTGGTTTCCAGCCTGCTTGGTGAGAAGAGGTGCTCCCAGCCCAGCCCAGCCCAACAAAGAAAGTGAGTCCAGATAAAGCAGAAGGGCAGGGCTGAGGGGGTCGGAGGGGAGAGGAAAGAGATGGACAGTTGTGGGGTGGTGCCCAGTGTGGACAAAACTGGGAAGTGAGTTTTCACATCTCATGGGGCAAGGCCTTGGTGGTCTGGGCTGGAACCTAGCACCACGCCTCCTCACTCTCTTACCCCCAGTAGTTCCCCAAAGGCCCTACACTATTCTTGGCTTTTTCTAAAAGAGGCATTTGAGCTATGAACCATTTTTTTCCATTCCTGAGCTGGGTCTCTATTTTGGGCATTTGTTGTTTTCCATGAGTTACGAATGTGCTGTGAAACTGGCCTTTCCTGGACAGCTAGCGTGAGGGAGCCGGGCAGGAGCAAGGCGGGCCAGCAGTTAAAAATACTTCCCACTTCATTTCTCCTTTGAAAACAAAGCCCTGGGGGCCTTGTGCAACAGCTGAGCCTGGAAACAGTTTCCTAGGGCAGAAAACTGGCAAGCCAGAGAACTGTGTGTTGTTTCCTGAATGCATTGGGTCTCAGAAGAAGCCACTGACAGTGACTTGCTGTGTGACCTCTGGCAACTTGCTTAACATCTCTGGGCCGATGGCCTCCTCTCTAAAATGAGGCCAGGGGAGAAGACCTTGAATGGTCCCCCAGGTATGAGAGCTCCAGAATAAGAATCACCCTCAGTGCCAGGTTTTCTTTTTAGAAGCCAGCAAGGGGTGCTAAGACTCAGAGACAGGAGTTATGAGAAGGCAGTTTTTAGCTTGGACTCTGGGAACATTTTGTGAGCTCCTGAGCCCTGAGAGTATTCTATGGGTCCCAGAATGTTCTCAGAGGATTCATGTGATTGTAAAAAGGTTAACACCACCCTAGCTGGTTTTGCTCAGTTGGATAGAGTGTCAGCCTGTGGACTGAAGGGTACCAGGTTCGATTCTGGTCAAGAGCACATTCAGTTGCAGGCTCCCTGACCTAGTTGGGCCATGTGGGAGGCAACCAATTGTTGAGTCTCTCTCACTTCGGTATTTCCATCTCTCCCTCTCACTTCCACTCTCTAAAAATCAATGGAACAGAAACCAAGATGGTGGCATAGGTAAACACCTAAACTTGCTGTCTCACACAACTACTTCAAAACTACAACTAAAAGACAAAACGGACATCATCCAGAACCACAGGAAGGCTGGCTGAATGGAAATTCTACAACTAGAAGGAAAGAGCACACTGAGACTTGGAGGAGGAGCAGAGATGCAGAAGTGAAGTACAGAAATACAGAGGCGCGTGTGCAGAAAGGGCTGGCAAATGAGTACTCGGCTGTCTTTTTCAATCAGGAGGGAGACACAAGTTCCCGACTGTTCTGACTCTAGTTCTGGGTGGGACTCTGGGGACCCAGACTCATACCTGGAGAAATTGGACTGTCTGGCATCTGACAGAACTCGAGGGTGGCTTTCTCTCAGAGGTGCTCACAGCGATTATTGTTCCTGCATGGTACTGCAAGGACATAGAGACACAGAACCTCTTCCAGGCAGGGCTGATGGTCAGGCATTGCTGTTTGCTCCACCCTGGTGATTCCCTGAAACCCTGCCCCACCCAATTTGTGTGCAGAGGCTTTTGCATATGAATAGCCTGGCTCTTTGCAATCTGAACCCTAATATACTGCAGCTGGGTCAGAGAGCCCCAGAGACTCCAAAAGAAGACCCAAGGCCTGACAACAGCTTATATTGCTTCACAGCTGGGCCTCATCTGGGCACCTTCAAATCCCAAACAAAGAGAAGGAATCTGCAGATCTCTTTGTAGCTCCTGCTGGGTGGCCTCTCCTTGGATATCCAAGAGCTAATGTGCCCAGTGGTCAGAGAGAGGCCATCCAGATTACAACTCTTCAGATAAGAGACACATTCAGAGGGCAAATTCAGTGAGTGCCAAAGCCCCACTGAAGCAAGTCTTGCCCCATAAGGGTGTCTCCAGCACAGAAGTTCTTCCATCATAGACACAACTGATCCTCCCAGCCAATTGGCCTGGAGGTCAATTCGTCCCAGTGATACCAACAACAATCAAGGCTTAACCACAAGACTGTGCACACAGCCCACAAAGGGTGCACCAAATGTGTCCACCTCAGGTAATTAGGGAAGCTGAGCCAATGGCCCTATAGGAGACCTAGCACACAGGGAAGCAGCCAAAATGCAGAAACAAAGAAATGGTCACAAATGAAAGAAATGGAGGAAAGCAAACTACTGGATATAGAGTTCAAAACCATAGTTCTAAGGTTACTCAAGAATCTAGAAAACTGCCGATAAATTTAATGAGATCTTTGAGGATATGAATAAGGATCATCTAGAAATTAAGCATACACTGACTGAAATAAAGAATAATATACAGAGGATCACAAGAATCAAGTCAAAGATTTGAAATACAAAGAAGCAAAAAACATCCAACTGGAAAAGCAAAAAGAAAAAAGAATCCAAAAATCTGAAGATAGTGTAAGGAGCCTCTGGGCCTCTGGGACAACTTCAAGTGTACCAACATCAGAATTATGGGGGTGCCAGAGAAGAGAGAGAAAGATGTTGAAAACCTATTTGAAGAAATGACAAAAAACTTCCCCCACTTAATGAAAGAAATAGGCTTACAAGTCCAGTAAGTGTAGAGAACCCCAAACAAAAGGAATCCAAAGAGGACCACACCAAGACACATCATAAGTAAAATGCCAAGAACAAAAGACAAAGGGAGAATATTAAAAGCAGCAAGAGAAAAACAGTTAATTACCTATAAGGGAGCACCCATACGATTGTCAGCTAATTTCTCAACAGAAACTATGCAGGCCAGATGGGAGTGGCAAGAAATATTTAAAGTGATGAATAGCAAGAACCTACAACCAAAATTACTCTACTCAGCAAAGCTATCATTTATAGTTGAAGGGCAGATAAAGAGCTTCACAAATAAGAAAAAGCTAAAGGAATTCATCAATACCAAACCAGGATTATATGAAATGCTGAAGAGTATTCTAGAAGGAGAAGGAGAAGGAGAAGGAGAAAGAAGGGGAGGAGGAAGAAGGTGAAGACAAAAACTATGAACAACAAAGTGACAACAAATACATATCTATCAACAAGTAAATCTAAAAATCAAGTGAATAAAAAATCTGATGATCAGAATAAACTGGTGAATATAATAGAGTCAAGGGCATAGAAAGGAAGTGGACTGACAATTCTTGGGCAAAAGGGGTGGGGGTGTGGGAAGAGACTGGAAAAAAATCATACACCTATAGTGAGGACAGTGTTGGGGGGTGGGTAATGCAGAGGGTGGTGTGGAACTGGGTGGAGGGGAGCTATGTGGGAGGGAAAAAGAGGAACAACTGTAATAATCTGAACAATAAAGATTTATTAGTAAAAAAAAAAAATCAATGGAAAACATGTCCTCCAGTGAGGATTAAAAAAAAAGAACTGTGACTTAGCCATCTGTAATTGCAGTCTGTGCCTTGCTCCTGTATTCCAGGCCTCAGTTCCAACTACCAATTGGACATCCACAGGCTCCCTGCTTCCTCACCAGGGTTCAGGGTTCCCCCTTATGCTCTCCTCCTCCTTCTCCTCAGGCCATGATCCTGATTTTATTCACAGCACTGCCAAGAGGTGCCTGAGGGGCGTGGTTAAGGAGGCCTCTTCTGGAGCCCCAATGCCTGGGTTAGCTCAGGCTCCACCATTTACCAGCTGTGCCAACTGAGCTAATGAAGCTCCCAGAACCTCAGTTTACCCTATAAAATGAAGACAGTGTTGGTGTGGAAGGCATAAACTGTTGTTTCAAAACTAATCAACAAAAAATTGTGAGTGCTTGTGTTAGGAACAAAGTTCAAGTCCTAGCTGGCCACATGCTGAGACCTTAGGCTCTTTTTCAGAATTGTGGTAAAGTAAATACCACATAAAATTATTTACCACTTTAACCATTTTTATGTGCACATTGTTGTGCAACCATCACCACCATCTGTCTCTAGAACTTTTTCATCTGGCAAAACTAAAACTATACTTATTAAACGTCCCATTTTCCTGCTCCCCAGCCCCTGGCAACCACCATTCTATTTGTCTCTATGAATTTGACTTTAATACTTCATATAAGTGGGATCATACAGTATTTGTCCCTTTGTGTCTCATTTATTTCACTCAGCATAATGTCTTTGAGGTTCATTCATGTTGTAGCATATGTGTTCCTTTTAAAACTGAGTAATATTCCATAACATTGTCCGCATATACTCCAGTTTACCCATTCACTCATCAGTGGACACTGGATTACTCCCTCTTTTGGTTTTTGTGGATGGTGCTGCGAGACCAGGGCTCTCAGACCCAAGCCTTAGTTTCCTCTTCTGTGATGTGCACATGGCCAGTACACATGCCAGACAAGTTGCCCTCCTCAGCTGGCTCAGCATCTCCTCTGGCCCCGCTCTCCCAACTAACCTCATCCTCCCTTCTCCAAGCAAGCACCATGGCATATGTAACTGACACGCTCTGTCTTCATGACATATGTGGACATTGGCCACCAAAGGCAGGTTTCCTGTTCTAGGCATTTCTAGGATCCCACAGAGCTTTGGCAAGGACTTGCAAGTTTGGGCTGGGGTCCTTGTTGAGCTAACACTCACCACCTCTACTTCAATGTTGAGCTGGACCCAGTTCAAGTCAGCCAGCAGCACTTTGCTTACGCCGCGCACCCCGCAGTGGTCTGCTGACAGGAGGACTTTCCCCAGCTTCCAGTGTGCCTCTACACGTAGCAGTGATTCCGGGCGTCCTGCTTTAAGGTGAGGCGCCTGGAGAGAGAGCACACTACAATTCCCAGAGTACGCCGGGCTCAGGAGGCGGCCCCTGCTCCCGGGACTGGTACCCACCAACCAGAGTCCGAGAGGGGCGGGGTCAGTCTCCGCGGTGTTGGGGCGGGGCGGGGCCGGCCGGGGCGGGGCCGGCCGGGGCGGGGCGGGGCGGGGCGCCGAGGCGGCCAGTGCGGCGGGAGCGCGGGGTGTGGGAGCCGCGCCTGTGGAGGGCTCGGCGCTCCGCGGGACCTCGCGGGGCCATGGGTAAGCCGCTCGCGGCCGGCGGGAACGGGCTGGCGGCCCGCGGGGACGCGGGGTGCGGCATGGGCGCCACTTGGGGGAGCGGAGCGGGCTGGCGCGTGGGGACCCCGCTGGCCCCGGACTAAGCCTGCCCGGGGCGCCAGCGCCTCTGCCCGCTCGGGAGGGAGGCTGGGTGTCGGCGCGCGCTCTTCGAAAAAGCAAAGACAGAAAGTTCTGGCGGCGGGGCTTCCCGGCCGTTTATCTCGAAACTCTTCTCGCCGTCTCCTGACCGAGACGGGCCGTCCTCCCGCTGTCACCCCACTTCCTGCTGCGGTTTCAGTCTCGCGCTGGCCTCAGCTCTTCTGCTGTGGCATTTGTCCGCGCGTCTCTCCGCTCCCCGGCCCCGCCTGCGCCCCACCTGCCCCCGGCCCCTCTGCCCCGGGACCCCTTTGTCCGCGCTCCCCACTGCCCCCCGGCATCGCCCCCCCGGCCCCCGCCCGCCTCTCTGCCCCGCCGCCCCAGTTCTCAGAACCCGCCGCGCGGCCGGGAAAGGCTGGGGTCCGAGGCCCGCTGCCCGCCGCGCCCGCTGTTTCCTGAAAGTGACGCTGCGCGGGCTTTGAAGAGCCGGCTCGGCGCACTTTGAAGAATCGCTGGTTCCTCTTTCCGCCGGGCCTCGCGGGCGGGTCCCGGCGCTCGCCTGCTCGCCCACCTTTCTCTCGCCTTCCCCTCACCTTCCCGGCCCCTCCGGCCTCCGGCCCACCCTCCTCCTCCCCGCGGCGGCCTGGGGATCGCCGCCCTCGGCTCTCCCTTCTCTCTCGCCTTTACCCGCCTCGCGTCTCCAGAGGGAAAGGCTGCCGGGAGGGACCGGGTTCCTCCGCTGGGTCAAGAGGCGCCACCTACACCCCCAATCCTGCAGACCCTCCACCCCCCGCGAGGGCTCCGGGTGCGGGTCGCAGGCGCCGCGCTGGCCAGGCCCGCGTCCCTTTGCGGAGTCGTGAGCCGGCGGAGGAGGTCTCGGGTCGCAGGGAGAAGAACCGACATTTCTTACCACCGTGCGCCTGCAGGACGCGGGCGGGGTGGGCGATGGCGGCCGGAAGGTCGGCCCACGAAGTTCGAGAGTCCGTGCATGCCCCAGACCCATCGCCGCTAAGAACTTGGAGTCGCAGAGGTCACTCCTAGGCCTCGGAGAGACACCCCTCCTTTTATTTAGCCCGGAGAGGACAGACAGCACCACCACCCTAAACCTGCCCTTCTCTCCTCCTGTCTCCCGGTGGGAGACCGGCTGGCTGGTATAGTCTGCGCTCCCGCCTGGTTCCTGCACCTCCCGCCGGGGTCAGACTGTGCCTGTCCTGTTGGCCACAACTTGACAAGCCCCTGGCCTGCCTGCTCTGGTTCTCCCGGGTACAGGAAACAGGCCGGGGCTGGAGCTGCAACTGCGCTCATCAGATGTCACTCAGATGGGGCGACAGGGGCATGGGGATACAATCCTGTCCTGGAATAGGGGCCCAGGACTTGGCAGAGCGGCTGAGAGGGACCCTCGTCCTGATGGGCCCTGGGAGATGGTCCACATTCGGTGCCCCACGCCTCTCCCTTGTATACTGTCCAGGCTGTTTTGCTGGAGCCAGCAGCTGGCAGGCGGATCCCCAGCTGGGACACTGAGGCAAGGCTGTGGCAGAAGCTGCACGCTGAGCCTTTGGGGTCCATGTCCAGTTGTTTGTCCTCAGTGCTGGCTGGAGAGCAGCCCTCCAGAAACCTCGCCCTGAAGCAGTGCCACACAGGACTTTCCAGGCAGCGGCTCCTGGGCCACGCAGTGGACTGGCTGCTTCAAAGGCTGACTTTGTATGGGCTCCTGCTGAAGCTAAGGACAAGCCACACATCTCAGAAGGGATGGGGCCATGTCTACTGGCTGTTGTTTAGGCTGCTGGTACCATTATTGACACAGTGCTCTCAGTAGGTGACTTTTCATGAAAGGAAGTGTCATTTCCATCACACCAAGTGTGAATTGTGTGGGGCTGGAGTGAGATGGATAGGGGAGTTGGGCAGAGGTATATGGCCTGGCACTGACTGGTTGTATGGCCTTGAACTCGTCACAGCCCAAGCCCCTCTCTGGGCATCGGGAGTGTCTGTGATCAGGTGGCTCATGCTGGTCTCTGGAGCTGATGTCTGTGGAGCACTGATCCTTTATACACTGCTCTGAGCCATAGAACATGGGAGCAAGCAGGACAGACCTCAAACCTCACAGAGGGCTGTGTGTACACACACTCATACTCATGCACACTTGCACTCACTCATGCACACATGCACTCACATAGTTGCATAAATACACATGT
>JAAGEH010000041.1:8981387-8995700 GCA_011751065.1 Lasiurus cinereus | reverse complement strand
ACATGCACATTCTCATACCTCACACTGAACATGACACACACTCTCACATGCACATCCACATTCTCACAAGCTCACGCACACGTTGGCTGTGGTTTGTGGGGATGCTGATTTTTCACTTTGTTCTGCTCAGCACTGTGGGCCTCTGGGGTCTAGCACAGCCACTTTATAAGTGGAAACACCAAGATACAGAAGCTGTGACTGGCTTGATAAAAATGTACCTGCATGGTGGCAGAGTACCCTCCCCATCACTCTTCTGCACCTCATCTGATTTCAGCAGGCTCTTGTCCGCACGTTACAGCATGATGTCATGGGAGGCTGCAGACTGCTCAGGGATGCAGGCAACTTTGTACCCCTGAGCACAGACAGGAACTTGGGTCTCCCTGCTCCTGTTAAGAAAAACCTCCCGACCTCAGGGTTCAGTGTCTTGGGACAGTCCAACTGCTCTGGTTCTGAATCCCACTTGTGCTGCTAATAAGCTGTGTGCCCCAGGCAGGTTACTGAGACTTTCTGAGCCTTAGGTATTATGTCTGTAAAAAGGGAAAATACCCACTGGTGGCTGGGAATATTCATGTGCCAGAAAGCCTAGTGCAAGGCTGGCCAGGGCACTCATGAGCTGCTGGAACGAAGAGCGTGGAAAGGGAGGAGGGAATGACTGCAGGGAGCACCCTCTGTTGGAGTCAGAGGCTGAAACCAACTTCTGCACGGCTTAGGTTCTGGAATGAACTCAAATTCCTAACACAGGAAGAGTCTTGAGCAGTCCCCTGCCCAGTGAGGCCAGGTTCACCTGGCCCAATCTTCCTCTGTCCTCTTCTCAACCAGAAAGTGAGGGGGTGTCAGGGGCTATGTAGCCAAGTCCTATACCCTCGATTATCAAGGCTTTCCTCACACTAGCATCTCACTTCAGGAAATGGGAGGAATATGCACGCGTTAAAAGGAAGGACACACAGGGCCTTTTACAAGGACCTGAGGCCCGAAAAGGGAGACCTGCCTCAGGGTCCTGAAAAGGTAGAATCAATTCCACCAAAACCCAGTGGGCGTTGTATTTTTTCTGAAGGGACTGTGACAAGATTATCCTAAAGTTCAGATGGAACCCTTTGCAAACAGAAGGTAATGCTGGAGACATGTTCTCTGGATAGTAAGTGGTTTCACCAAGCCACACAAATGACAACAGTGTGCATGGGTCCCCAGCATCCCACAGTCAATGAGACAAAAATTGAAAGCCCAAACCCTTCCCAGATGTCCTCCCTGGAAGCCTTTAGATCGTGGGAAAAACAGCATTTCAAATTATTGAGGGGAAGGAGGTCACTCAATCACTACTGGGACCACCTAACCAGTGGGACTATGGTGAGGTCCCGCTTTCATACCTTATAGATTCCAGATGTATTCAAAGTAAACAATGAGGCCACCATCACCATTATTGTCATTATTGCTTCCTGGTGGAAAAAGCAGGGTCCGAACACCATTCCTGTGGGGCGTGGGGCTGTGGTTCTTGAATCTGCCTCCTCTGTTACAATAGGACATCGAGTTTTGTGCTCAGAGGGGTCTGTGCCTTTTACTTCCTCAGAGCAAGAAAGCCATGCAGTGGTTCCATGGCCGTGGCATCCCTCCAGGCAGGTGGGCTCTGCCTGGGAGACCCATAGCCCTGCATTGGGAAGTGTGAGAACTGGAAGCTGGGCAGGTAGGAGAGCTCGCCATCACCATGGCAGGGGAGTTTAAACTTATTTTTTGCAGCAGAATCCTTGTTGCAAATGCAGATTTCCTGGAGCCCCCGTCTACAAGTGACTGGGAAGGAAGTGATTAGGGCAGTCGGCCAGGGCCAGGCACCCTGGACTCTCCCTCCACCATCCAAGGCTATGGCAGCCACAGCCAGGCCCTGCCAGGAAGGGAGATATATAGGCCCTGGTTGGGGGAGAATGGAGGCTGAGTTCATGTGGGGACTCAGATGGACACAGAGGTAAAGAGAGTCCCTTTGTGGCTCTCAGCAGGCGCTCTATCCCTTTGCCACCTGGGGTTGAACAGCTCAGGTTGGTGACCTCCTTTCCAGGTAACTGGAGCACCCATCTCCAGGTGTCTTTCTGAGTGTGGTCCAGGCAGAACACCAACACTGAATCCCAAAGAGGGGACTAGAGATTCTCTGGCCAGGGGGCTCAACCCGGCTGCCCGGCCAGTCCCCTAGAGAGCCTTAAACTCCGATGCCCCCGGCAGGACCTTAAATCAAACAGGTGGGCGTGGGCAGACAGGCATGAGTGTCTTTAGAATGCGTCCCAGGTGATTCTATGGGTCCTGTTCCCACCACCCGTTTCTCTAAGCAGCAACTGGCCAGGGTCACATAGCCAACTGCAGGAGGCTCCCATGAGAAGCCCAGGCCCTAGGACAGATGGGAGGGGCCTGTGATGCTGAGGATCTGAGCCTGCAGGACAGAAGGGAGAGATGCGAAAGCAAGTGGAGAGTGGAGAGGTGGGAGGGGAAAGGAGAGAAGCTGCTGGCGTGATCGGGAGATTGTGGGAATTCACGGAGAGCTGGCGGAGGACTTGAATCAGGAGGGAAGACAGGCACAGAATTGCCTCAGGAAAAGTATCAGTCTGGGGGGCGCAGGATGTCATTATTATTGTTTAATCCTCACCAAAGGATGTTTAGAGAGAGGAAAGGAGATAGAGAAACATCAATGTGAGTGAGAAACATCAATTGGTTGCCTCCCATAAGAACCCTGATGGAGGATCAAACCTGCAACCTAGGTATGTGCCCTAACTGGGAATTGAGCCCATGGCGATGCTTTGGCAGTGGCAGGGGTGTTGATGTTTTGCACCCGTCAGCTCATGGCTGTCCTGAGTGAAGGGTCCATGGCTCCCACCTGCATTCACCCTCACCGGCTGCCAGGCGACAGTTCAAACGGTAGTGAGGGGTGAGGAGGCCAGACAGAAGAAGGAGGCTGTGCTTGGCTGGGAAGGGCCGTGCAGAGGAAGTGATTATCAGGAAACTTGAAGGGTCACCAGGACCCTTGCAGGTGCGGGGAAGGGGGTCGCCCAGGGAAAGGCCCAATGTGTCACAAAGTTACTCTTACCCGAATTATTCCTGGAGGACTACGGGCCCAGCACCCCTGTGATGTTTTGGGGGCCCACAAACATGGCAGCTCAGCAGCTTTCCCAGGTCAGCTGAGTTGCTGGGACAACCTCCAGCCTGCATGTGGGGCAGACCTTGGAGACAGGTTTCTCCAGTGCCAGGGTCCAGCCTCTCAGACTCCATCCCCAGCTAGTTAGGGTTTCCTTCGGAGATGTGGGGAGATGTGGAACAAGAAAGGATGAGTGGCAGGTGTCTGATGGGGGTGAACCGGGGAGAGCAGAGGGTCAGCCGAGGAGGGAGAGGACCCTCCCTTCCTGGCCCCTTCAGATCCGGCGCCTCCCCAGGGAGCCTGCCCTCACTGCCTGTTCCTCCCTGGCTGCGTCTCATATGGACCCTCCCCTCTCCCTCTTCTTCCTCTCCTCACAGCATCTCCTGCCGAAGGGAAAAGGAAACAGTCAGAGAGGGATGACCCCCTAGACACACCTGTGTCCCCTCAACCTGATGGTGAGCAGAGCAGGAGCCAGAGCCCAATCCAGCTGGAGGTGAGTTAGGTGATTCCCCGAGGTCCTTTCCAGGTGAACTTGGAGACCCCAAGTTCTCAGGAGGGAGATGTGTCGTCATCCTCCCCACCCCCAATGCTGCAGAGCCAGGAGAGGGGCCTGACCCTGCTCTAGGAGGCATGGGAGCCAGGCAGGCAGGAGGGCTCGCCCTCACTGGTCAGATTTCTTTTTAATAGTGGAACTTTGTATCAAGCGAAGCTTGCCTGGTGCTCTGCTCAGACGACAGATAGAAGCGCGGCCCTACAATGTAAAATTGCATTTACACCCACCCATCCGCCCACACGTATAACATGGGCACAGTGTCACTGAGGAGCTGTGGAGACATGGTAGAGGGGCCAGCTCGGCTGTTTGTGTTGGTGGCAGGCGGTAGTGACAATTCTAATCCATGTAGAAAAGTGGTCCCAGTTTAATGGCCTGCGTAGAGTTCAGAGAAGCACAAATGCATATGTCGAGCTTCTTTCTGGGACAGCACCACCCAGAGTCTTGGTCTCCAGTATGTTAGTTTTATAGGTAACTCGTGAGCTTGTGTGTTTTTATCAAGAACACGGAAACGCACTTGCTAAAATATCTGGGGAGTGCATGGCTCTCTGTGCTGTTCCAGGTCCTTCTGGTATTTGGGGCCTCCCACCCACCAAATACCTGGAGCTTCTGTTCCCTGAGCCCTCAGCCCCAGCCCAACGGTACCCCCTGCCCTGAGCTGCTAGCCAGATGCACTGCACCAGCAGAAACTGAGAGCAGATGCCAAAGGTCCTGTGCATTCAACAGTGTGCCAGGAACCCAGGACTCGGCTCCTCCTCCCTGAGGTCCGTACAGACTGGGGGGTCAGGTAGGGAGGTACCACGGCACAGGCTCGGCTAACAGCCCCCAGTTCCTTTACCTTTTTTATTTTGAATCCTCACCCAATATGTTTACTGATTTTAGAGAAGGGAGGGGGCGGGGTGGGCGGGCGGGCAGGGAGAAACATTAAGCTGCTGCCTCCTGTGTGCACACCCTTTTAGTGTTCGGGACAATGCTCCAACCAGCTGAGCCACCCAGCCAAGGCTGCTCTTTAGCTTTGACCCCTGGGCTATTTGGGGGCCTAGAGACACAAGCCTGTCTCCAGGAACTCAGTCTGGTAGAGGAGCTGAGATGTAGATGTAACCGATCTAGAGCCAGATAAAGAGGTGATCTGGCCTGGCCAGCATGGTTCAGTGGTTGAGCATTGACCTATGAACCAGGAGATCATGGTTAGATTCCAAGTCAGGGCACATGCCAGGTTGTTGTGGGCTTGATCCCCAGTGTAGGGCGTGCAGGAGGCAGCTGATCCATGATTTTCTCTTATCAATGATGTTTCTATCTCTCTCTCCTCCCTTCCTCTCTGAAATCAATAAAAATACATGGTTTTAAAAAAGGGAGAGGTGATCTGTGCCTGGAGAGAGGCCTGGAGAAGGTGCGAGGCTATGGCCATCTCGGGAGCCAGCCTCCGTGGACTTGGCCTGGGATTGGGGACAGCAGCATCTTTCCTGCACCAGAACAGTCATCCAGCCTGGCTGCTAGGGACCTGCTCCCTCCTGTGGAACCTGGGGTTGGGGCCCAGTGGTTCAGCCTGTTCCCAGCCACCTACCGGGGGCTGATCCCTGTGCCTCCTGCTCTTTCCCTAGGACTCCCCCGAGGCAGGCGGGGAGCGGGAGGAGGAGCAGGCCTTCCTGGTCAGCCTCTACAAGTTCATGAAGGAGCGACACACACCCATCGAGAGGGTGCCCCATCTTGGCTTCAAGCAGAGTGCGTCCCTGGGGTGCAGGCAGGGAGGGCGGGCCCTTAAGGGACCCCAGCTAGCCAGGGCGTTGGGGTAGGCACCTCCACTCTGGTGACTCTCACACTGCCAGCCCACAGGGTTACATATTGGGATACCCCCTTCCTAGTGCTGGGCTGGCAACGGGTGGGGCTGGATCTCCACCCTCCCTGGCCACTGGGCAGCAGTGCCCAGGGCCCGCCCAGTTTGGTGTCCATCACAGTGGCCCTGGTTCTGTGCCTGCCTGACAGGGCTACAGGGGGAATGGGCTGCGGGCCGCCCCTCCTACGGCAGAGACTGACAGCGCCCTCTCCTCTCCTTTCTCCAGTTAACCTATGGAAGATCTACAAGGCTGTAGAGAAGCTGGGGGCCTATGAGATGGTAAGGAAAGCACCTCTGAGTGCTCAGCTGCACCCAGGAGCAGCTAGGAAGGAGGATGAGCCCAGGGAAGCTGCCCTTGCCTCCAGAAAGAGAAGGCAGGGCCCGGGTCCTGCCCCTCCCCAGTGCCCTGCATGCAGAGGGAGGCAGAGGGTTTGCCTTGCCCGCTGGTACTTTGCTGCTCAAAGCAAGTTTTCTCTTTGCCCATCTGTTCTGCCTTCCCGAGCTCGGGAAGCTGCTTGGGCCAGCAGTCCTGTGGCAGGGGTGGGGGCTGGGTGCTGGCCTGCCGCCAGATGAACTCTCCAATAACCTCCACCTGGCCCCACTGCTAGCGGGCACCCTGCCTCACCTGGTGCCCTTGCAGGTGACTGGCCGCCGCCTCTGGAAGAACGTGTATGACGAGCTGGGGGGCAGCCCAGGCAGCACCAGTGCAGCCACGTGCACTCGGCGCCACTATGAGAGGTGCGGCTGGGGCGGCTCCAGAACGGCCCCACCCTCCCAGGGTGTGGTGCAGGAGTGGGGGGGCCTGAGGATATACTATGGACAGGGGTGGGCCAGGATGAGCACTGGGGTGTGGGGCATGCACCCTGCCGTTCAGGGCAGCCCCGGTGGGCAGCCAAGCTGCAGGCCTCCTGGGCAAGCAGGAAGAGGCAGCTCTGGCTGCCTGCACTGTCCACAGAAGAGTGCGAGGCTATAGGAGGAACGAGGGGATGCCTGCTGGTCCTGGCCTCCTGGTGGACGTGCCACTCATCCTCAGGCTGGTCCTCCCATACGTGCGGCACCTGAAGGGGGAGGATGACAAGCCCCTGCCCCTGTCCAAGCCCAGGAAGCAATACAAGATGGCCACGGAGCCTCGAGGGGACGATGGGGCCACCGAGAGGCTGAAGGCCAAGGAGGAGCAGCTGGGCCAGGTGAGTCCCGAGCCTCAGGACCTCCAGGTGAGCCAGGGCCTCCCTGTCCTGCCTCTCCGCTGCCCCCTCCCCGCCCCCCTCACTGTGGCATGGCCGCACAGCTCCCTGCCCAGGACACTGAATCTGTTGGTGTAAGTTCTCTTTGGGGCCCTGTGTTTGGACACCAGACTGTGTCCATTCCGAGACTCGGGCATTTTTTGAAAACGTCATGAGAGTTCTGGCCAGTCTGACTCTGTGATTAGAGGGTCAGCCCATGGAATGAAGGGTCTCAGGATGGATTCTGGTCAAGGGCACATACTTTGATTTCAGGCTCGATCCCCAGCCCCGATTGGGGCGCCTGTGAGAGGCAACCAGTTCATGTGTCTCTCTCACTGATGTTTATCTCTCTCTGTCTCCCCCTCCCTTCCTCTCTCAAAACCAATGGAAAAAATAGCCACAGGTGAGGATTAACAGAACAACAACAAAAAAGTGGTACACAGAGGCTGCTGGGTACCCTGAGCCCTGCTGGCACCACTCCCCCAGCGCAGATGCATGGCTCACGCCCAGCCTGAGACCTCCCTTTTCTCATTTTAGATGATGCCAGGAAAGACCAAGATTGACTTCATTGACCTGGTGAGGCCCCCCAGCCAGGAGCCACTGCAAGACAGAACTGAACAGCCAGGCCCAGCTCCCAGGCCCTCTCTGCCCTCCGTGGGTGCCAGCAGCTGCCCTGAGACATATAAGCGGCTCCTGACCAGTTTTTACTGCAAAGAATCACATGGCATCATGTCACCACTGGCCAAAAAGAAGCTCCTGGCCCAGGTGAGCAAGGTGGAGGCCTTGCAGTGCCAGGCGGAGAGCTGTTGCCATGGGGCAGGCAGCCCTAATGGGGAGCCCCAGGTGTCCCTGGCTGCTCGTCCCCCAGAGAGTCCCCGGAGGCCAGGAGAGTCACCTGAGAACCACCGATACCAGTTGGCCCCTCAAGAGGGATCACAGGGCCTTGGTAGCAGCCTCAGGGAGGAGGCTCAGGCCGGCTCCCACCCGCCAGCCCCCACCTTCACCGGCTGTTTCCACGCCTACCCCACCAAGGTGCTCAAGCCCATCAGCCAGCACCCCCGGGACTTCTTTCCCCATCTCAAAGATGGGGTGTTCTTGGGGTCCCCTGGCAAAGAGGAGGGGCTGCCAGTCAAAGAGTCGGCGCTGGTATGGGGCGGGGATGTCAACCGTCCCTCTGCATTCCACAGAGGTGGCTCCAGAAAAGGCAGCCTCTGCCCCAGGCCCAAAGCCTGCTGGGTGTCCCCCATGGCCAAGGTTCCTGCCAAGAGCCCCCTGCCCACTTTCCCTGGCAGTCCAGGCCTCAGCAAGCGCAGCCGGGAGGAAGAGGGCTTTGTCCCTGGCAGCAAAAAACTGCAGGCAGTGCCTCCCTTTCTCAAGGAGGCGGATGCCAAGGAGTGTGGGGCCAAGTCTGTGGGGCCTGGCTTGGCTGTCTCCTGCTTGCTGGGCCCAGACCTGGGGCATGCCCTCCCAGAGGCCTACAGGGGCACCATGATGCGCTGCCCACTGAACTTCACCAGCACCCCAGACCCCTTAAAGGGCCAGGTTACATTCCCCTTCAGCCCTCTGGTCATCCCAGCCTTCCCAGCTCACTTCCTGGCCACTACAGCCCCCTCACCCATGGCTGCTGGCCTTATGCACTTCTCCCCAGCACCCTTCGACAGTGCCCTCTGCCACAGACATTGCCCAGCCTCATCTGCATGGCACGTGCCGCCTGCCACAACCTATGCAGCACCCCACTTCTCTTTCCACCTTAATACTAAGCTGTAGGTTAGAGCCCACAGCTCTGCACTACGCTGTGGAGTCTGATGCAGCCTGAGATGCCAGGGGACTTCCAGCCCATTCCTCAGGAGAGCTTGGCTGTGCCCACTGCAAGAACGGGTGGTAGTGGGGTTTGTCTCAGTAGCTTGGGGACTGGGGGTCCAGTTGTAGGAAGGCCTTGGGAGAAGCTGGCGCAGGGCAGGGCTGGCAGCACTGTGCTGGACCCCAGAGCGGAGGCCAAGAATAGGATGAGGGGCTGAGAAGCCAGCTAGTAGCTTGAGGCACCCAGATACCCACAGAAAATCCAATAAAATGCCTGTGTGAATCCACTGCCCCGAGGTGTACATGGCGTGACTTCTCAAGGGTTGGTGAGGCAGAGACGTGTTTGTGGATGGGGCTGCCAGTGGGAAGGCAGTGCCCCTCTTGGGCAGGGAGATGGACACCGGGGTAGCAGATTCCTGACTTCTGGCCTCACATTGGTCAACAAGTGGCCTTTCTTAGCTCCCTTGGAACTAACCCTGCCCTCTGGGGTGCTTACAACTTCAGACCTTGGGAGGAGCAGTTAGTGTTATTACCCCTTAGTTACCAGGTGAGAAGGCCAGGAATACAAGACCACCAAGTATGACAAACCCGGACAGGGCACACTCAACATGTCTGGCAGCAGGGGGTGGCTGCCAGGGCTGAGGGCCATCCTGCCCAGCCTCCAACTCAAGTAGCTCAGATGGCACAGGTGAGGCACCTGCCCCTCCAAGCTGGGAATGGTGATGGGGAAGTTGGAGCGGGGGGTGGGCACCACTGTTGGGAACACTCTCAGGCTCTGCTGGGGGAATGTCCCAATTCTCCGACCTCTCCTGGGAGCTGCCGGATGCCAGTCCAGGTACCTGTGCGTAGCTTGGACCCACGTAATGCCTACCTCTCCAAGCTTCTGGAGTCTCAGTGGTTGAGAAAGAGGGGTGCTGGGTCAAGTCCCCTGGTAAGGAGGGGTGTGAGAGCTACCAGTTGTGTGCAGGGTCCCCTTTATCTGCAAAGACACAGCAGCCTGTCATGGCATCCTCTGGAGGCAGTACTTGGGTAAAGGTTTCTCAGAGCTGTGGTAGCGGCACCTTCTGGAGGCTGCTCGGGATTATATCTGTCCGCTTGGAGCTGGACACAACATTGTGCCTTGCTTGGGTGTCAGCAAGTGCCCAGAGCTAAATATGAGCCTGCTACCTTGAAAACCTCCGTGCACTGTGCCCTGTAGCTCCACTATGCACGATTTCCTCCTCACAATCCTGGAGAAGGGACTGACCTCATTTACAAATGGAGAAACAGCCCTGAGCTCTGGAACTTCAGGCACTGCCCTGGGCTGAGCAGAAGGGGCAGCCTGCACGTGCCTCTTGAGTTTGGAACCGAGTGGGGGAGGGTGGGGCTGACTGTGCACTGAGTCTGTGTATATAGAGCCTTTCAGATATCAGAGTGAGCTGGGAGCAGATGAGGGTCCTGGCCTGGCCTAACAAGAGCTCTGAATTTTTGGGGGGACTAGTTGCTGGTGTGTGGGCAGAGACCACTCACAGCGCCGCGCAGGTAGCGTATTTGGGCGCAGGTGGGGGATGTGAACTCCTCTGGCGGTACTTTGGTTTTCAGGGACCAGGAATAGATGGGTGGAAGTCGGGGTGGGGGTTGGGGGAGGGACAAAAGCTCTGGGGAGAGGGAGCAGGCTGTACTGGGCGGTGCCCCAGGGTTTCTGGGAAGTACCAGTTCTACTTGATTGAGGTTAGTGGCATCAGTTCCGCTAAGACTGGCAGCGGTGAGGCCTTCTGGCCACCTTGGGTGTGACAGAGAGGATTCATGTTCATGGGGGCTGTGCTGGGAGTGTCCAGGACCAGGTGCTGAGGTGATGCAGGAATGATAGCAGTGGGCCATCGTGTTGAGGATGGGTGAGGAGAGGTGAGGATAGGGAGTGAGGGACCCAGGCAGGTGGGGAGTAGGGAGTGGGGATGGAGGGAAGACCTTCATTGGAAGAGAGGAGGTCAAGAACCAAGGAGTCAAGATGTGGAAGCCTTGAGATCAGCACACACAAGACAGCAGTCTGCAAGATGGGGAAGGAGCCACCCACAACAGAGGCCTGACCTTCAGAGTGGAAGCCACAGGGTCTGGATGCAGTGGGTGGCTCAGCCCTCAGGGTAGTGTGGAGAGAGGCCCACCCGAGAGAGACAGCAGGGGAGGGGATTTGGTGGGCACAGCAACGCTGGCAATGGGAGGGAGAGGAAGGGGCAGCAGGGGCCCCCACAGGTGAGAGATTTGTATGGCTCAGGGAGGATTTAGGCTCAAGACAATGGCCTGAAGATGTATTTGGTTTGACTCGTGTGATTTTTTAAAAATCAAAAGATCGGCCGAAACCGGTTTGACTCAGTGGATAGAGCGTTGGCCTGCGGACTCAAAGGTCCCAGGTTCGATTCTGGTCAAGGGCATGTACCTTGGTTGTGGGCACATCCCCAGCAGGGGGCATGCAGGAGGCAACTGATCAATGTCTCTCATCGATGTTTCTATCCCTCTGCCTTCCTCTCTGTAAAAAATTAATAAAATATATTTAAAAAATCAAAAGATCGCACATAAAAATGTGGATATTGGGCTTCGCTTTAAAAACCAGAATTACTGGCCACGTAATCTGACTGCCTGGAGCTGGGTAGTAGCTGCTACCCCTTGGACGGGTGAACCTGTCCATCCACTTGGCCCCATTGGTCTCCAACCCTGAAGGACTCGGCCCGAGTCCTTGTGCTTCCGCTGGCGCTGGCTCCTCATGGCTTATCTCTTCCAGGTCAGCATTTAGTGGTGCCATCCTGGTAGCTTGAACAGGGCCAAAGCGAGAACACTCACACCCTCAGTGAATCAGCTGCAAATAAGAGGTGCCCTCCCTCTTCCCTTGCTCCCAGCCTGAGCAACATGGAAGCACACTACCTCCTGCCCCCACTGTACCCCTCCCAGTGGGCACAGCTCCAGGACACATTTTCAGTAGGATCTGGTCTGTCCTGTGCTACCAATGTTTCCGAGGAAGTGTCCCTCTGAGAAAGTGTGTGCGTGTGGACCACATGGTGACATCAGGCGAAAACACTTCCCAGGCCCCCATGACCTATGGCATGGAGGTGACTCCCGCATCAAGAGCTATGGGTACTCTCTAGTGACAGTGCTTGGCAAATGAGCCCTGATGAAAGTGCATCACCAGCTCGTTCTGCGATCTTCTCGGTACTCGTGGCCAACCTGCCCTGCCCTCACCTTGCAGCTTCTGAAGTTCCATCAGGTGATGCTGTTGCTGTCCTATCTGGCTGACTCAGCCTAACCCTGACCCAGGTACCAGCTCTCACTGTGTTTTCTGCAGCCTTGAGCTGTCTCCTTGTGAAAGTGGTGCCACTGATAGGCAATGTCTGCCAAGGCAGCCCCAGCTCTGATGCCAGCCCCGCCATGCTGACTAGCTGGTGACCATCTGATGACGGGCTGAGGGCTTGGCCTCAGTGCCACACCTCAGCCCCAGGTCCTGGGCAGAGCTGTGTGGTTTCCCACCCAGAGGAAAGCTGTAGGGGAGCAGGACCTGAGTGGGATCACTTGCCCGTGAGCTACCGAGTTGAATGCCTGGGTACTAATTAGGGAGGCAACTTCTCTGGAGAAAATCCAGGTAGGCTGGCTACCTCCCTCCTCCACTCCCCCAGTGGTCTTTCCTTCTGGCTGTGAGGATAGGACTGGTCTGTGATTGACACCAAGGGTAGAGTGGGAATGGGACAACTGTAGGCTCATTTGTAAACTGCAAATTTGCCTGTGGCCTTGGGTGTGGGGGAAACAATAGATGAATGAAATCATTCCAAATCCCTCTTTGTCTTGTGGGCAGCTGGGAGCCCTGACCTAGCCCTGCCACTCCCCAATTCATATGTGAAGCCCTCACTTCCAGATGAGACTGTATTTAGAATTAGAGACTTTAAGGAGATAATTAGGATTAAATGAGGTCATAATGATGTGGCCCAACCCTCACCAGTTTGGCTCCATGGATAGAGCATCAACCCTCAGATTGAAGGGTCCTGAGTTTGATTCAGGTCAGGGGCATGTGTCTTGGTTACAAGTTCGATTCCTGGTGGTGGTGGTGGTGGTGGGGGGGTGTTGAAGACAACCAATCAGCGAGTCTCTCTCACATCAGTGTGTCTCTCCCCTTTCCCCCAACTTTCTAAAAATTAATGAAAAAATATCCTTGGGTAAGGATTAAAAATAAATAAGGATGAGATCCAAATCAAATATGATGGTACCTTTATAAGGAACACACTTTGCCCTTTTTGGGAAAAGGGGGTCACCAAAGCAGCCTTCCAAGTAACTTGCAAACTTGCTCTTGACAAATGGGGCTGCAAACAGTGGCCCAGTCTGTCTTTAGCTGAGTCCAGCCTCTGTGTCGTGTCCTGCCAGTGAGCCCAGCCCTGGACTGCCACCCTATGCCACATCTCCTGCCTGAGTTCCTGGAGGGCTGATGGCCATAGGTTCCTAGTGTTAAACCTCTGAACCAGTAACAATTCCTGCCTGGCTTTGTGTGAATTTGCATCACCTGGCTGTAGACTTGAGATACGCTCCACTTCACATAGATGCCAGAGCCTTGGTCATGATGATCGCACACTCTTGTGACTGTTGACATCTGTGTGGCTGCAATAGACAGCTCACGGCCACCTCCAGAAAGGTCCAGCACAACCTATCCCCTGTCAGGGCCAGCACGACCTAATTGGGCTCATGAAGCAGAGTCAGTTATGGCGATGGTCCAGGAGACTCTGCATGTCCCGGGCACCCCAAATCTTCCTTGGAGTCTGAAGCATTCCCAGAGCCTTCCCCTGGAGTCACTCTTTGAGTTTAAGCCAGCTGATGCAATGTTTGCTGCCTGCCACTCCAACACCATCAGCCGTCCAGGTGTCCTTCATGGTGAACATCCAGGGTGCCAGCCAGTCCCAGGTGGCAGAGCCACATCTAGCTGACATTATAAGCCATCTTCCCGCAGTACAAGCTAGACGTGGCTCAGCCACCTGCGACTCTGGATATTCACCACGAAGGACACCTGGACAGCTAATGGTGTGGGGCTGAGCTTGCTGCCCTGCCACGTCAGCAGTGACTGAGGGGACTCACTGGGCCTTGTGCTGAGCTGGGGGCCACCAAACAAGCCAGCATAACAGCCTCCATGACCCACACAAGGGTACTGATCTTTGGGGGCCAGCACCTCTACTCCCTCACTTTTGGATGGGAACAGCCCTGAGGGCAAGGAGCTCACAGTCCTGAGCTTCCTCTCACTGGGAAATGAAGAGCTCTGTCCCAACCAGAAGGCAGGTCTCTGATTTGTGATAAGGGCAGGAAGTCCTGCCAGTTAGGATATTTGAATCACTCCGAAATTTTCAGGAAATAGTTGAGTTCAGCTGCATTCAAGAACTGGGACCACGGATGTGAGAGCGATCTGGCTGCGACATGTCACCCCATTGACTTCCAGGGTTGATTCGGCTGCTCTGGTTGGCTAGGCAGGTGTCCCCCTCCTCCCTCACGGATCCAAGTGTGCCACTCTGGAAGCTGCGTGCTTGGTTAAAGAGGACAACCTTTCCCCAAGAGGAGAGGATCAGTCTTCAGTCAAGGGTGTACAAGTAGCTGCACACCCCTGCTAGTACCTCCAAACAAGCTCTCAAGAACTGGGACCAGATTGGGGGAATCCAAGATGGCGGCATAGGTAAACACCTACACTGCTGCCTCGCACAACAATTTCAAAACTACAACTAAAAGACAGAACGGACATCATCCAGAACCACAGGAAAGCTGGCTGAGTGGAAGTTCTACAACTAGAGGGAAAGAGAGGGGC
>JAAGEH010000041.1:8786126-8981377 GCA_011751065.1 Lasiurus cinereus | reverse complement strand
TGAAATTACAGCAGAAAGATTAAAGTTAGGTGAGGTAGATAAGTGATTAATCAAAGGACTTGTATGCATGCATATAAGCATAACCAATGATCACAGACACTGGGGGGTCGGGGTATGCCTGGGAGGGAGGGGGGGCAATGGGGAGATATGTATAAAAAATTAATAAAAATTAAAAAAAAAAGAAAATGTTCAAGATTGCTTGAAAAAAAAAAAAAGAATTACAGTACCTATCCCATGGCACTGGGTGTCAATGAGATGAACTCAGGCATTACCACAATATGTTAGCTTTTATTTCCTGGGCAGTTACCAGAACAAACACAAGAAGCCAACTGAAAATGAGCTGGAGCGATGCAAAGTTTTTATTTCTGTAATTGTTATTACTAAGAACAGAACCGTCACAGGGGCTCAATCTGAAACCATCCAGCTCAAGATTGTTCTTGTGGAGGGGCCCCAAGAACAGACAGAAGGTCTTCCTCCATCTTCTCCCACAGGGCATCAATATACATCTATCACCCATGAATTTACACAAAGCCTTTTGATCCTTAAACATTTCGGCCAGCAGTATCCCATATGAGATTATAGACCCAGCTCTGCTAGATGATGGGCAGAAGCTTCCTTTTACATTTCAAACAGTGTGGTTGGAGAAGACATGTGGAACTGGGGAACATAACTCTATGGACTTCAATGATGTCTCCCTTTACCCTGTCCCTCTGAGGTGAAGAATCCATGTCCTTACAATTCCCCTTCTCCAGTCTGGCATTCTTTGGGGTGTGCAACCCAAGCCTCAGGAAGTCATCCGTGGGAAGGACTAGGACTTGCATGACAGCATACACCAAGCCAGCATCTTACAGGAGCAGCCCTGCCTGTGCCGTCTAGGTAGCACTCCTGTCATGAATGGCTGGCTGTTTAGGACCTTCTGCCTGTCCCAAATGATTCCTAAAAGCTTCACATATTCACACAGTCCCACTATCCTCAGGTCCTGTTGGTATGTTATTATTCTACCTGTAAAGTTTTCAATCCCCTGACCTATGGATGCCTCTTTCAGATTTCATATCTTCTTCAAACTTACTAAATGCCTCCTGAATTTCAGAAATTACCTACCAGCTGATGCAAGAATATAGCGCCATTCTGAGTCACCAGAGACCAGCTCTGCGGGAGTCAGGGCATGATGTTTAAGGTGCCCTCTCCACTTCTCTCTTACACAAGCCCAGACCTATCTCCCGACTCCTGCACATTGTGCACCCCTCCTGGCTGCCACTCAGACTGGAAGGGTGACACTCCTGAATTGAATGCAGGTTCTCTGGTTTGGATCAGGACCCTGGACCACAGTCCCAGCCATAGCATGCTGTGGGTCCTTCCTACCTACAGATACTGCACAGAGTCCCACTGGGTGCCTGACTCATCAACATAGCTGGAAACATTCTAGAGTATGAAAGGGAAGGGAGGCTGCTGTGGACAATGTGTTCTAAGCCAAATCTAAAACTACCTTTGTACGAAAGTACTGTGAGGAGGGAAAGAGGGATTCCAAACTCTATCTTCAGCGATTACTTGTCCAGGAACTTGCTCCTCCAGGGCTCAGGTTAGCACCCAAGAGCAGGAGTGCTGCACAGGTGTGTCAGTGCCAGTGATTCCCACACTTCTGAGCAAAAAGGCAAATTGCATGGGAAACTGAAACAGAAACATGGAAGCACGGCCTTTGTAGTCGTAATGCCTAGGCTTCCTGGGATGGCCCAGATGTTAACTTAGCTGGTTATTCCTGTTTCACTTCCAAGCACTGGGTAGAGAAGTTTTGGGGGTGGGGTTTTCTCCCCCGTGACCTTGCAAATTCTTCTCATCTCCAGTAGACTCTGCAGCTCCTTAGGACAGAGAGATAAAGCCTCAAACCCAAATCATTTTAGCAGCAGGACTTATTGACTCATCCTTGAAGCTACTTCCTTTGCTTATCATTTGTCTTCAACCTTCCTACATAGAAGAAGTGCCCAACCTATGATTAAAAAAAGGGCTTGTTTTCATCTCTTAGCAACTGCTGCTCTCCACATGTACAGTGGCCAAAGGGACTGAGTGAGGACAGCCCAGTTTGCTCTGACCTCTCATGGATCTGAATTAGGTATTCTCAGTTCCAGCAGACTACTGATGTGATTCCCACAAGGGTGCAGCATGGGGAGCACTCTCCAATGCTACTCAGTGAAGGCAGCAGAATGTCCAAAACAAGTCCTTTTAATATTGACCAGCCAGCTGGTAGACCAGGATGACCCTGGCCCTCAACAAAGGGCTCGCAATCTGAACCTCTGCAGCCCTAGACCACAAGGATGTCTTCTCCCAACTTGGCATAGGGCAGCACAGACTTCCAAAAGGCTCCTTCATGAAATGCTGCCCAGGGCAAGTCACAGCTAGTATTGGTAACCTGCCAATGTCCTGACCTGGTGAGGAGTCAGTGGTTCTGGGAACCAGACCTGTAGATGCCGAAAGACGATGTTCCCCTTGCTGGCACCATGTCACTTAGCCTAACAGTTTCACAGGACCCACAGGCCCAACCCCGAAGACAGTTGGCAGAGAGGCAAAAATGAGTGTCTTCAGACAAGTGGACAGCTCAGCAGGACAGCACAAGCGCCCGGGGTTCCCTGCAGCAGCATCACCAACCTCACGTGCGTCTTCAGGGAGCTGGAGGCAGGCGCTACAGAAGGAGAGGTAGTGAACAAGGGTCAGAACTTGGCCAATTAACACTTCCAGATCCTCCGGCCCCTCGTTCCATGCCTGAGAATTTATGCCAAAGAGACTCTCAATAGAGAAAAAGCTGGGTGCACAAGGACATGCATTCTGGCAGCCAATGGCTCACACAGCATGGATGCTGCACTAGGAGACCCCCGCAACTTTCTAGGGCCAGTGACCATGCTCTCTGAGCTTCCTCTTCCTCATCTTATGATAACAGCACTCCCCTTCGCCCCCAGGTGCTTGTGAGATTAAATGAGACAAACTGTGTAAGTCACCGAGGGTATAGTTGTTTAACTACAAAGGTGAGCTCTTATTACACACGAGGATAGGGTAAATGCAGGAAAGGAACCAGATGAATGTTAAGGGTAACAGCACTGAGAGAAGTTTTCCATGCTTGTGCTGCTGAATCTCTTTTCACGTCTCCCCATGCTTTATGTGTTGTGGAGGGCACCCTGAATTGCTGAGCCTTACAGCTCAGGAAGAATGAAGCAAGGTTGAGAGAACTGGCCTTTTCTCACCAAGGTTCTCCCACTTCTTTAGATTTCACCTTGGAAAAGCAGCACAGAGGGGAGAGGAGGATTGAAGAGGGTCTGACATTCAGAATCGGAAAGGATGCACCTCCCAAAGATAGGCTGTGCACCAATGCTTCCTTTGTCCTAGTTAGTAATACACCTGACAATGGCCCACTCCCAGGGGCTGCCACGGTCACAGTGTGGCCAGGCAGGAGGAAAGCCTGGTGATCACAGGCAAGGATGCATTCAGGACTTGGACGCAGGCACAGCAGTCTCTGTCCCCACTCCCCTTAAGCTTCTCAGGACCACACCGCAGTTCAGCTCCATGAAGGAAACTCGCAGTAAGCATCCTTCAGTGCCAGAAACAAAGCAGACATTCGTTCTTGCACAACCTCAGAGATGTCTTGCTGGTGCTCACACTGCCTTTCTTTGTAAATTCATTCTATCCAAAAATATTGCAGTATGGAACCCGAAAATAGGAAGGGGATATTGTTTTAAACTTTTAAACACCATTATTACACACAAAAAGGTTAATAATTCCTTCATATCAACAATTATCCAGTCAGTGTTCAAATTTCAAAATGTATTATAAATGTCATAAGTGGGTGGATTGTTTCTCAATCTTTGGAAATTCATCTTCCAAAGCCTGAGGAGATTCTGAGACTGGTCCTACTAATCCCAGCACCACAACAATCACCACCTCACTAGATTAGACGAGAAAACCAAAGTCCAGAGAGATTGGGTGATTTGCCCAGGATCACACAGCTTGCTGAAGACAGAGGACCTGACCACTGTCTGGCAGTCTGAACACTATAAGGTAATTGTTAGAAGCTTTCAAGTTAGCAAGTCTGAATCTAATAATATCTCCTTTGTAAGAAAAGAATCATCACCAGAACCTTCCTAGTAATTACACACCCATTTTATTGAGATAAAAACTAAGCTCTCAAGTTAATTTCCCTAGATATAAGTAATATATTATCTTTATTCTGGGTTTCCATTTAGCCAGGAAGAGGATTCCCAATGACGCCAATCTCTTCAATACTAACCAGCTCCCCAATGCACAGCAGCCCAAAGGACCACCTAACAGAGAGGAGGGCATCGTGTGGGGACCTGTTTCTAGTTGTGCCTTCAGGCATCAGCAAAGGTTAGAACTGCCTGAAAATAGACCCGATGGTTTAGAGGTCATTTCCATCAAACCATCTAGGAACTGGTCGTTTCTATGACATATAAATGTTTGAGAAGATGAGAAAAACATAAAATACTTCTCATCTCATAAGATAGGAAAGCACACACAAAAGCAGAGGTGACTGAAGAAAATCTATAGGCCAATATCACTAATAAGCAGAGGCCAAAAACTTTACTGAAACAAAAGCAAATCAGAGGAGTGCCTTTCTCTGAAACACTTGGCTTTTTTGTTTCTATTGTGGGTTTTTTCCTATTATGTTTTGTTTCTTTTTGATAGGTTCTTCTTTCCCATGTGTGCAAAATAAAAATGTGGACATGTGAAAAAAATAGGATATATTGGATAAATTCCTGAATCTGAAAATTTGATAGCTCAATATTAGAAAATCTATTAAAGTAATTCATTAGTTTAACTAATTATAAGGAACTATTTATGGTCATTCATCTCATTTGATTCCAAAAGGGCAATGGACAAAATTAAAAACCCATTATTTATCAAGAGAAAGGAAAAGGATAAAGATATTAGCAAACTAGAAACACAACTGACTCCCTTAACTGGAAGACCTGCATTACCAAACAATAATATCAGACCAGTGTAGGAACACACAGTCAAGGGGTATAACACTGGCCCATGTGTGCATAGTCATCTAGAAAGTGAGAGCAGTGGATGTCAAACAATGAAATATGATGGACTACTCTATAGTTAGATCCTTATAGCATGATAAGAAAATAGTTTCAATACGGGATGATGGGGAAATTCTAGAGGTGAATTGTAGTAATGGTTGCACAACAATGTGAGTGTGCTTTATGCCACTCAATTGGGCCTAAAAAAAGGTAAAAATGGTAACTTGTATGTATGTATATTTTACCACAATCCTAAAAAGAAAATATATTAAAAAACAAAATGCAGTAAGATTATAATCTTGTAATGGGAAGAGCATAAAGGAAAATATTTGAAGACCTTACTATATAAAATTTTTTAATGTCTGCATTATAAATGATCCAGAAACAAAAATTAAAAGACATTAACTTAATATTCAATAGAAAGGAAATAAAGCACAACTGACTGGAATAAAGTATATGCAACTTATATAAAAAATAAAGGATTAATATTGGAATATTTAAAGTAGCTATAAAATAACAGACACAGAATATAACAAGTAATTCATAAAAGACATACAACCTCAAAAATAATCAGAAAAATGCACATTAAAACAATTTCACTTCTTACCCATCAAATCAATAAAATTAGAAAAATACTGATTTCTACACCTGACAATGGTATAAACAAACATATCCTCATTACTATGTTTTGACTTGTAAATTAGAAAAACCTTGTGAAGGACAACTAGCAGCTAGCAGGTGGTAGATGCATATACCCTCCACATACTGGTCTCCAGCCTGTAGAAATTCCCTGAGGTAAACAAACATCATGAAGAGGGTGTGCACTACACCATTACTTATAATGTAAAAAAAACCCACACATAACCCAACTCTCTATCAGCGGTGGTGAAGCCCACTTTCTTATTCCCGCCTTGTCAGAACATAGATAGGTCTGAATCTAATAATATCTCCTTTGTCAGATCATAGATAGGTCTCTGGAGACACATCATAATGTGTTTTGTAAACAAAGACAGCTACAAAAGTCCATATTTTGTGATCTAATTTTTATAAAAAAGTAAAATTAAAGTAATACACTTTGCATACAAAGAAAAATCTAGAAGAATGAAGATCAAGCTATTAATAGTAGATATCCTCTCTGGGAATGGTATCATGGGAAATTTGCACTTTCTAAATGCACCGGTGGAGTCCCTCAGACTGGCCTGCTCCATCTCACAATCCGGGACCCCTCAGGGATGTAGCAGTGTGGCCAGGTGCCGTGCCACTCCTGTTCATCCCAACCCCACTGTGCCTGCTCATCCCAACCCCGCTGAGTAGCATGTTACCACAGACGTGCCGCAGCTGCACTTGCCAGCTGTGAGCCTGGCATCTGGTGCCCTTCAGTCAGCTGAGGGGCACTTGTGCTATGGGAGCACACTGACTACCGGGGGACAGCTCCTGCCTTTAGTGTCTCCCCCTGGTGGTCAATGTGCAGCATAGAGACTGATCAACCAGTTGTTCAGTCACTTAGGCTTTTATATATAAAAATAAGCATAATCACTCTGTGACTGAAAAAATAAATTAATAAAATAATGAGCACACCTCCACCTCTCTGCAGATGGAGGGGTGGCTCTGGCCCCAGCAGGGCCAGGAAAACCTCTGTGCAAGGAGCTTCTGGTCCTGTCAGCAACGGTCTCATGCCAAGCATGCCCAGCCCCTGTTCCCAGGCAAAGCCTGTGTGGAAATGCCAGACTCAGGGCCAGCTTCTGCCACGCAGCTGGCACAGCACCATTCCTGTGTGGAAAGCCTTGCTGGAATGGTGCGCACCGAAGTAAGTACACTCCACACTGGGCACAAATGACTGCTTTCTTTAATCTCTGGCCTTTGAGTGGCTCTCAGATCATTATTTAAAATTAGAAACATTTCACTGGAAAAGGTCATAAAGGAAATCAGATCAGCTTAGAGGACTTGGAGGTGACTTCTGGTAAGAGCTATAAAAAATCTAGTTGTGGCCCAGCTGGCATGGCTCAGTAGTTGAGCATTAACCTATAAACCAGGAGGTCATGGTTCAATTCCTGGTCAGGACACATGCCCAGGTTGTGGGCTTGAACCCTAGTGCAGGGTGTGTAGGAGGCAGCCAATCAATGATTCTCTCTAATCATTGATATTTCTATCTCTCTCCCTCTCCCTTCCTCTCTGAAATCAATTAAAGTATATATTTAAAAAAACAACAACACAAAAACCTAGTTGTGCCTGAAAAAGATGGGAATGAGTGCCCAGATCTGGAAGGGCACAATGCTGGAAAGCCTGTGCCACAACCGATGCATGAAAGAACTCAGCAGAGACAAAAAGGAATGGGAGGGAAAGTAAACCAAAACATGAAACACAGGCACTAAGTTTCAAAGCTACAAGCCCCAGTTCTGGATTTGCATGTGACCTAACTACAAGCCCAGTACATTGAAACTGCTAGAACCTGTCTCCTCCATCTTCCTGGGCAGACTCACCTGTGAGTTGGAAGGCAGCACCTGGGAGGTGGGCTCCTCGGATGGGGCTAATCCTGGGCCCATGGGGCTCAGTGTGGTGATTCGGCTTGGTTGCCCTCGTAGGGTCAGAGTAATGGTGGTGGGGACCTTCAAGCCTGAGAAGAGGAGTAGGGTGTGTGTGTGTATTTGTCACACCCCTATTTCCTTTCCTGGGGAATTTCTTCCCCATAGCACACCCTCCTTGGCCTCCCACCTTGGCCTCTTCCCCAGCTGGGTCATCTACACCCCATCAGTCATTCTGAAAGGCAGCAGAAAACAGCCTGTGTTCTCTCAACCTCTCTGGGGAATGGACCCCCCCTTCCCCACCTTGTCAACCCCCCTACCCCCCGACACACACACACACATAGCTAAATTCCTAAGGGTGGATGCCAAGACCCTGGTTGGGTTCAATAGCATCCCTAGCCCATGTAAGACAAGAAGGTCCTGGGGGAAGATCCCGTATCTGGGAATCCCCATGGTTCTCAAGACAGACTCACCTGATGCTTGGTTGGAGATCTGAGCCAGGCCAGGGAGGCTGCTTGCCAACTTGGCGAGGCCCCCATTGGTCAGCAGCTGGTGGATGGCTGTAGGCTTTCCACCAGGAGTGGTACCCAAGGAGGAGAGAGTGGTGGCAACAGGAATGGTACGGACAATGGTGCTGGTGCCTGTCGTGATGGCACCCAGGCTCTGTATGGGAGTGGGCAACTTCACACTGGTGGCCTGTGGGACACACAAGCCCCAGTGATCAGAAGCTGTTGCCCAACAGCCATGTAGAAGTATGGCATGCCCATAGCATGTTATCAAAGGCTGCCATGTACTGAGTGCCCACCACATGCAAGTGCTCTTCCAGGCATTCCCCACATATTTTGCCCTCAAAACAGTTCTGTGAGAGATAGACTACTATCCTCTTTTTACAGACAAGGAAACAAAGATACAGAGAGGTCAAGAAACTTGCCTAGTGTCTCACAGTAAGTGATGGAGCCTTAACCTTTGGTAACTCACAGCTGAGAAGTCAGAGGCTATTTGTCCTTGACCCAGACTCCAGACCCAGTCTCCCTACCAAAAACAACCAAGCTGAGGCTTTCTCCCCACACCTGCCCAGTCCAAAAGGAAGGCAGATGTGCACCTGTGGGGATGGTCCTGGGGAGGGACTTGCTGGGAGGCCCGAGGTCTTGCTGCTGATATCCTGTAAGCTGAAGCTAAGGCCTTGGAGGAGGCTGCTGGCGGATGTAGCCCCTAGGAAATAATATGACAGACATCAGTACAAGCTCCACCATTTATTCAAGAGCAGTCATGCCCGTCCATCCTCAACAACCCAGCCAACACCATGCGTGCTCTTTCCCCTGGACATTCCTCATTCTCAGGAGGCCAGCAGGTCCCCAGCATGCCCGCTGAAGGCCCATGTGAAGAAGAGTCTATGCAGATGCACACCTTCCATTCCTTCTGCATGTCCCAACCTGCTCCAAACCACTTGTCCTATTGTTTGCACAGTTTTAGGAAATCCAGATAGGTTGAATCCCTCTGTTCAGAACTCTAAACTCCCCCACTTCTTTCTAGGGAAGAGAAAGAACTTTAAAAAAAAAAGTCATTTAATCCTCATCCGAGAACATGCTGAGAGGTAGAGAGTAAGGAGGAGAGGGAGAGAACCATCGATGTGAGAAACATCTATCAGTTGCCTTCTATATATACCCCAAATGGGGATCAAACCTGCAACCCAGGTAGGTGCCCTGATCTGGAGTCAAACCAGCAACCTTTTACTGCATAGGATGATACTTAATCAACTGAACCACACCAGCTGAGCAAGAAAGAACTTTTTAGGCCAAAAGAATTCTAAGCACCTGATTTATACCACACTTGACACACAGCCCAGTGGCCTCAAAGCAAAGAGAAAGGTCCTTTTTCAAGAAGGACTCAGGCAATCCGTCTTTCAGTGTTGGGTGGAGGTGGAGAAGGTGAGGAGACATGCATAGCCAGAAAGGTCTCACTAAAACCCAGCATGGCACCATTTCCAGTTTTATTCAATCTCAAAAACACCGAAATAAAACACAATACCTACATCTCCTACCAACAATTTCTCCTCCTTACAGAATAGGATGCACTGCCTGCAGAATGTGATGTTTACTCACTGTACATATTAAGGCCAAGAACTTCATGCCCCTTGAAGCTAATTCCAGCTTCTTGTCAAATTTCCCTGACATGCCTGAGACCTGAGGAATGTCCTCCGGATTCAGCTCCAACAGCTGCCCAGACTCTGCTGGGAGGTCGGGATGCTGTGCCCCAGATACCTGGGAGAGAGCTGCTAGGGGAGGTGGCCACCAGCCGGCTCTGGAGTGTGTGCAAGGGACTGGGTGCAGTGCTGCTGGAGACCACGGAGGAGGCTGGGCTGGCTGACACACCCGCTTCAGAAGCACTGGGCCTGGATATAAAGACAGGAGCTCCGTTACACAAAGGTTGGAGGGCAGCAGGCCATAGTAGCACAGGGAGGGAGGTTTCAGCAATGGACACGAGGCAAGAAACTTTGGTTTCTTCATTCCACTTTTGAATCGGCCACTAATCCTTCTAAAAGTTATGCCTAAAGTAAAGACTTCAGGCCTTGAAGCAAGAGCTACAGGATGCTTTGCAAAATTTAAGTGAAAATGAACTGAACTCCTGAGTTGGTCCAAAAGAAAAATAAATATCCCATCCAAAATGAAGTTACACTCTTCAGTCGGTCAGAACCCAGAATCCACCATCTGCCCAAAGCATCTGTGAACCAGAAGAAAGGTGAAAAGAAGGGGACAGAGACAGACCAAGAAGCAGACTTACCTGGTTGTGGTGAGAAGCCCTGTGAGCTCCTTCGCACCTGCTGCCGCCTGCCCCAGGGTCATCATGATGGGCTTTCCTCCCCCAGCTGCAAAACAAAGCCCCCAAGCTGCCAGTCAGTCCTGATTGGCTCACTTTTCACCCTCCACAGCCAGGCTAAATGCAAGGTATTATGGACAAAGATTGGAAAAGGAAAAATGAAGAATAAGTACATGGGAATAAAAAGAGCTGGAGTTATCTTTTCTCCTTCTTTGCCTAAACTTTCTGGAATATTTTATTTTTAATTGAAACAAACAAAAACCCCAGATATATGATGCCTTGCATGAACCCAGAGCGTCCTCTGATCTTCATTCTGCCTCCCTGGTGCTAGTGTAGATCGGGTCACCTCAAGCCCTCTGCTCAGGCACCCCTTGCACTGCAGCTAAGGCTGAGTGCCAGTAAGCAGCCCCAAGAGGGCAAAGTTAGGAACCCGGGGAGAGCTCAGTCAAGGGAAACTCACCTTCTGGGGTTCCTCCTTGGGAAGGAGTACAAGGCCCTCCAGCTGGGTCCCCTTGGGAGATGAGGGACACCTTGATCTTGGGTCGCTTGGAGGCCTTACTGCTTGACAGAGGACTGGAGGGATGGTGTCGCTTTAGCTGTACCCTAAGGTCCTCTTTCTCTGCTTCCTCTGCTTGTTCTGATGAGATGGGAACTAAGAAAGAGAGATGAGTAAGGTCCTCCACAGTTCCCAGTACAGACAGTCAGGCCCAGTACGGGTACAAGCTGTATGTGGGAACCCACAGGAGCAACAGCCACACTCCAAAGACAACGACCTCTGTGTAGTCCTACCTTGCTGTGGTGGAACTGCACCTTGCCCCTCTCAGGGCATGGCGCCATCCCCATCCTCACTCTGTCCTGGAGTTGGAAAGAAGGGAACTCTTTGGATTCTCAAGCAATTATCCCCTCCAGAGGCACCACAGACCACTGGCTCTCTCTTCATCACTGCAGCCCTGCTTAGCAAAGGCCAGCCAAAGGGTTCATCACAGTGAAATCTAAACTTTCCAGGCTCAAAAACTGTGATCCTTTTCCTTTTTCAAGCCCAGCCTACATGACACAGCTGAAGGGCAGGAAACATTCTAGGAAGAAGCAATGGGGGAGCAGGCTACACAGTCTTCCCTACACAGCAGGTTTTCACAGGGCTTGGAGTTTCCCTGCCCTAAGAGCCCAGGTTGAGGGTTTGCTTGCCACACAGAGGACTACCACCAGGACTTACAGTTTGGCTTTAGGAGCTCCTAGGCAAGGAAGCACCTCAGCCAAGATAACTTTATAGTTCCTGTCCCAAAGTAACAGGGCAACAATGGTCCATTCACAACCTAGTCCTCAGGTCTCTTGTCCTAGGTACAGAGAGGGGCTACCTGTTCACACATAGGCTTTTCCCTCCATTGACTCAAACAGATTCACCCTGCATATGGCCAAGCCTGGGTATCATTCAGGGTTCCTCACAGATCCGCTCTTTACACCCAGAGCCCCCAGCTCAGTTCCTCATCTTAGCATAGGCAATCAGGGTTGGGAGGAGAAGGCAGCAGTCACAGGAGGGAAGGGGAGATGGCATGGACTATAGGGAGTTATTCTAGACCATAGCCAGGGCATAACCAGCTTGGAAGGTTTGCTCAAGGGACTAGCCTAGTCAGTGTGGCTCAGTGGCTAAGCGCCAACCCAAGAACCAAGATGCTCCTGGTTCACTTTTGGTCAGGGCACATGTCTGGGTTGCAGACTCAGTCTCTAGTAGAGAGCATGCAGGAGGCAGTCAAAGATGTTTCTCTCTCATAGACATATCTATCTCTTTATCCCTTTCTGTTCCTCTCTCTAAAAGTTAATTTAGAAAACATACTTAAAAATAGGCATTAATTAAAATCTGCATTGGAAAGAGGTAATGAAAGGAAAAGGAGTTTGCAGCAGCCAGGATGGAGGGAGGAAACCACTGGCAGGGAGAAAAACACCCAAGGAAACACAGGCTCACAGGCAATGGCCACAGGCACTCATGGGAGAAGCAGAGCTAAGAACTATAATTAGAAACAAAAAGAGAAAAACACCATGAGAGGCAAAAAGAAAGAGTAGAGAAAAATCAAAGACAAATGAGCAATAAGCAAAAGGAATTAGGGGGAAAAAAATAAAAAAAAAACAGAAAAAGGCACAGAGAGAAGAACAGGAGGAAACCAAACAGGGACAAATGAGAGACCAGGACAGGGGAGTGGAGAGGGAGAAGGTGAGAAAGAGTAATACTCACCAAAGAGACAGGAGGAGGTGCCGGGAGGAAGAGCCTTCCTCACCAGCATATTTTGTTTCAGAAAAGCAGCAAACTGTGCTGGAATGAATCAAAAAGAATTATAGAATCACAGCTAGCTAGAGAAAGGAGAGAAAGAGAGGGAGTAAGAAAAAGATATGAGAATGTTTTAGAAAATAGTCAACAGGGGCTTTCTCTGGAATTACTGCTTTTAGCAGCTCCATGAAATCCATCTATAAACTGAAAATACAAATGCACCTGCCCGTGGGGCCACTGCCAAGATTCACTGAGCCACAGCAAGTCAAGCACCAGGAAGAGGCCCAAGCACATAGTGAGGGCCCTATAACATTAGCTATTACCCTCCCCCTCTTTGGCTATAAGTTTAGTCAAAGCAGCTATAGCTGCTGCCCCCCATGACACTCTGGGTTCCATTTCAAACCCAGCCTTCCAAAACTCCTTGGATTCTCAAGCAATTATCCCCTCCAGAGGCACCACAGACCACTGGCTCTCTTTTCATCAAAAGCCTGAGTGGATACTGCTCATCTATAACTTGGCTCTGGCCACCACGTAAGAAAGCCCAGGTCACAGAGCGTCCACATGACTCGAGCATCTGGCATTTTTGCCTTCATCTAACCACTCGCACTTCTGCTCCTTGTCAGCACTTCCCTCAAGGGCAACTTCCTAAGAGGCCTGGGTTTTAAGTCCTTACCCTTGGCTTCACTGAAGGAAATACACCTCTCTCTACCTGACCACCAGCTCTGGCTACTGCTTTCCCCTGAACCTCAGTTGATATGTGCTCCTAGATACATCATCAAACACCAATGCCTAAGAGACCTCATCTCAGAACCACCCAATTGGATCAAAATGGGAGAGGGATAGAGCCACTGCATCTCCTTCTCCCCCCTCCCCCGCATCCACTGAACTCTCCCTTACCTAGAGCTTCTTACGTAGCACTCACTGACCTTCAAACTTTAATTTCAATCGTACCAATATTTCCCAGCCTAATCTAAAACCTATCTGATAAACTCACTGAAAGTTCCAGTGTGGAAATCTTAACTCTTCAAGAGCAACACAAAGAAAGGGCATGACCCAGTTAAGCTGCCCTAGAATCTGATGAACAAGCCAAGTACCTAGGAGAGCATCCTGTCTGCAGGAGTGGCTGGGCAGGGCCTGAAGCAGCTATAGTTCCCCCAACTGGGAGTTAGAAAAGCACCTGAGGCCAGTATACATGTAGTCAGCCCACACAGTCTAACTGCCCAGAACATCAAGACAAAGCTGTAGCCAGTGGAATGCCGCAGTCCCCATACACAGACCTCAAGTGATGTTTCACACTGACAACAGCCCTCAGTATTCATTTTGCCCTTATTTTGCCTGGACAGGAATGTGGGAAAGACGCTTCTCACATGTTCCTGGAAAAAGCTGCAAATGCCAATATATTCCACTTGCCACATGATGTCAACTGCAGAGCACAAAGAGGGACCACTGGGCCAGGCACTGATACCTTGGGCTTGTTTGTGCGTCAGCACAGCTTCTGTCCGCTGCACATGTCTCTTCAGCAGCTGGGAACTCCCAATTTGACTGGACTTCTGAGCAGAGGTCACTGTGGTCACTTTGGTCTTAGGACTGGAGGTGGGGCTGCTGGACACACTGGAGAGATCCTGAGCAGGGTGAGAAGGGCAAGAGCCGAGCCAACATTGTCTAGGTTTCACCACCTATTGGCATGTCAGGAATTCACCTTATAGGAACTCACAGGCCTGTAAGCACTGGCCCCCAGCACATAGGCGACCCCAAGAAGCCAAAACACCAGCTCTGTGGTCCTTGTTCTCCTGCAAAAATGGCCCTGCCCTGCCACATTACCTCAGAGCCTGAAGGGGAGGCTGGAAGCTTGGCAGCTGGTGAGGCAGGTCGACTGCCCCTCTCGGGGACCTCAAAGGCAAGGTCTCTGCGGGCCACATCCCGGGGCTTCTTCTTCTTCTCAGCATCCTGGTCCCGAGGCTCGGCACCCACGTGCCCCTCAGTGCGAGTGAGCACTCCAGTCAGAAAGTCCACAATCTCATCCTGGTGTAAAGAAAGGCCAGCATAGAGTCCTCGGCTAGAGAATGGAAACTGCCCTATAGTTCCAACTAAAACTGATTACCTTGGCTTTGACATCTGAGGTGACAGCCCCTTCCCATGTGCACAAAACCTGGCACAAACCCCAACCTGAGCCAGAGGCCAGAGGAACCTGAGAGGTGGTGCTCAGGGATGATCATGCACTACCATTCGCCCTGGGAGCCCATTTTTCCCTGATACTTTTTCCACATTTTAGCTCATTACTCCCCTTTCCCATTCTTCTCCCTCTTTCTTTTCTCTTTCTCTTTGCTTGTGATTTAGGCTACCAGAGGCCCCAGGGGATATACCCCTTACTCTTCAGACAAAGGGCTGTTACTGACAAGACTAAGCCCAAAAGGCTGCAGAAAGGAAGCAAAAGCAACTGTGTACCTGGATACACCTGTCCACCATACTCTGTGTCAACCCTTCTGATTTCTTCTTTGCTTTACTTATCCTAAGAGACAAAAAGGAGGAAATGTTCACTTTCTAAATATTCTATAGCATCAAGTGGAGGTTATTTTCAAGGCCTGGGGGGGGGGGGGGGAGAGATTATGTTAATAATTAGGCAGGTGTTGAAACCTATCTGAACCTCAGTTTCCACATCTGTAAAATGGAGAACTATAATACCTCACTTATAGAATTGGGAGATTGCACAAAAGAGCATAAGGAAAGTGCTGGAACTACACATTCCTATGTCCTCCTGAACCTTACAATACCTCCAACAAAGGCCCAAACCCTGAGAAATTGTCAAATGATCAAGACCAAAAGGAATTCTCCCAAACACCTCTGTGTAAGAAACCGACAAGACAGGTGCGAGCAGGCACCCACTTTAAGCTCTCTAGTTAAAGCACACAAATGACTGAATCTCTCAGAGTGAACATATAGAAAAAAAGAGGCCCCATACATGACACATTCAGTATGTTTCATAGAAATGTAACTAAAGGCCTAAAAGGGAACTGGCCTTGTAAGGGAGTAGACATCTCAAGAACTAAAACTCTCTTCATAAAACTCTCTTAAACTCTGGCTGTTTATCCTTCAAAATATGTAAAAGGTACCTTATATAAATAAAATGTGTTCACAGTCATCCTGAGGAAGGAACAAAATGTAAAGAAATGCCTATCCCAGACAGTAGGGTGGTGAAGGCCTGAGCAGGCTGGAGGGGTCAATGAGGGAAAAAAGGGGACATATGTAATATTCAACAATAAAGAATTATTAAAAAAAAAAGAAGAAGAAATGCCTACCCCAGTAATTCCATGATGACAAAGACTATATTTACAGGGTCTCAAAGTATCTTCTCCCCACAAAATAACTGCTAATTACAAAGGGAAAATAGTAACTTTACTGTAGAGAAACCTGGCAGAGGCCCCTTAACCCGTGACTAAGGATAACATCACCAGTGATAAGACATGTCAACATCTTGTATCCTCGGAGGAGGTGCAGTGACGGTATCTTCCTTGCGTTTGGGGCATTACTGCCAAAAATACATACCTTCAACCTACTCATAAAAAAATGTCAAAAACCTACACTGAGGGGCAGTCTACAAAATAGCTGGCCAAAAGTCTTTAAAGTGTCAAGGTCATGGAAGAATAAGATGGAATGAGCAATATCAAATGAATCAAATTAAAGGAGAGAGGGAAGCCATGGCACCAACAGCAACATGTGATCCTGGACCCTGAACCAGAGACAACTGATGCAATCTAAGTCTGTAGATTAGATTACAGTATCATATTGAAGTTAATTTATTGACTTTGATAATTATACACTGGTAATGTAAGATGTTAATGTTTGAGAAATTCAGGTGAAAGGTATACAGGAATTTTTTGTACTATTCTTGTAACATTTTATAAATCTGAATTAGTTAGAAATGTAAAAAAAAAATTTTTTTAAGGTTTTTAATGCCACCTTTCAGATGTAGTACCAACCAGATTAGCCTATATAGCTAGCTACCTCACCACCTCACAGGCCTTTCTCCAACATCACAGCTTGGATCTCACAGCTCTGGGTGGCCTACCCACCTGAGGTTATCATCAGCTCCCCCAACCACCACCAAACTGTTCTCGGCCCGAATCTTCTCCCGAAAGTCCTCCATGGCTTCAGGGTGACACTGCAGGGAATTCTGACCAATGACAAAAAGGACTGGAGTCTTCATATCCAAGAGGGGATCATCCACATCCTAAAACAAGTGCAGGGTTCACAATCAGCCAGTCCCTAGTCACTGAGCACTGCCTGGCCGGTCGGCTTAGGAAGCCAGCTAGGCTGCCAAAGTCACTGCACACCAAATTGGGCGATGCACGCATTCCCTACTCTCTCTCAGCTGCCCAGCTATCAATGGTGCCCCACGCTTACCCCTCTGGGGCCATCCACGGTAAGTAGAGGGAACCCAAGGCAGACAACTGCAGTGACGTATTCCATCACCGACACCTAGAAATAATGGAATAGTTTGTCTCAAAGTCAACTGCCTTCCTACCCAGAACCCAGAACTGGTCCAGAGCTACCAGCTAGTCCCATCTACTCCTCCCCATCCCACCCCCCAGGAGTACCAGCCATGGTGGCAGCAGTAACACAGAACACGGATGTGACATTCCACAAGCAGCCACCACCTGAACACTGGGCCCTGGGAGAACACCAGCTGAACTTCAGGATGGGAGATTTAATATTTCCATCCTGTCAACTCCCTAGACTACAGGCCTCCTGCTCACTCCCCATCTGTCCATACTCCCAGGCACTCCAATTTCTTAGAGAATTTGCTATCCTGGGACCAGGATTATGAGGACACAGCCTTCTCCTCTCATGGCCCAACATGCCATATTTGACTAGATCACACCAAGCAGCACAGACTTCACTGTTTATCCACTTGAGAACTGGGGCTCTGAACAGGTTAGGGACACTTATGCACGCAAATGGTATGTAAAGTAAAAAAGGAAAGATTCCTTGATGTCTTGGAAAGGGGTAGAACGTGAACACAACAGCAAATTCCAGAGCTATTAAAAATTTTGCCTGCTATCATTGTTTTGTTTGGTTTTAGGTGGAAGAACAGTGCTTGTGTTTACGAGGGGTTGGGGAGGAAACCTGGAGAGGAATTTCTTTCACAAAAACATGCTGAAATACATATGAATGAAATATTTGGGATTTTCTTCAAAATATTGATAGAGAAAACATATGGTGCAAAAGCCTTGTTGTGAGTTGATCACTGGTAAAGCTGGGTGAGGGCCCAAGGGGTTTAAAATGTAATTATATAGGTCCAGCATTCAGCACTGTGCCTGGAACATAAAAGGGGACTCAGGTGGTGGCTGGTGGCAGCAGTATTCTACCCTGGGACAACCTCCAAGTAAAGTGGGAATTACTCACATGACAGGCCACCAGAGCTCCTGTATTCCAGCCAATCAAGATGATGGGTTTGTGGGGGAAATGGCTGTGAATCTTTGTGGAAAGAGAAAGATGACAAGACAGTTATACAGGAAGCTAACAATAGCAGCAGAAGCCGGGGAGACTGGGTGTGCCTCAGTGAACTCAGGCAGGGGCAGTCTCACCTCCAGCACTTTGCTTCTTACTGCCCCAATCATATGCTCAAGACACTGCAGAACTCCTACCCCACTTCCATTGTTCAGCAGATGGGTGGCTACAGGGATGACCTAACAAAAGGAAGTGGCAGCCATGCCAACAGAGGTTAAGTTTCAAGTCTTTGCTCAAATCTGCTTAACCTACCCTAGAATCCACCAACCCTGGATAAGCACCATTAGAATTCCAAATGAAAAGAGTTGGGGAAGCTCCATATTTAAGTTCATTTATTTTGGCCCCCTGCTGCATTTTGTTTGCTCAATCCTCCAAGACTATATTTCCACCCAGGACATAGTCCCTCACACATACCTTGCCTAAGCAGGAGAGCTGAGATTGCCAGAAGCGGTGGCGGCGTGAGGTGGGAAATGCAGAACTGGAGGGCCCAGAGGAGGCAATGAGAATGAGTGGAGAGCCAGGGAGCTTGCTCTAAGGAAAAAATAGCACCAGAGAACCAGGGCATGAGAGGGTTCCTCCACAAAATCTTATCCCAACCAATGCTGATCTGCTTTTGAAATTGTTAAGCATTATACACAACTAGTTATCAATGAAAAAAGTTAAACATCCCACTTACTATCCTCTTGCCAAAGTTCTGTGACCCGATTCTAAAAATTCCATGGGCTACAGATAAGTCCTGAGCTGCTCGACTCACTGGTTTGTTATGTGAAAGCACTCCCACAGCAGGGTCCCAGGGCCTCTTCAGCAAGAGGGACAAGGCTTCAGCTCCTGCAGCCCCAGTCTTCGTGTTGGATGATACAAGCATCCGGTCAATCAAGGTAGGGATCTAGAAGCAAGGAAGAACAAAGGTGCTCCACTGGGAAGCAGAAGACCTGCTCACCAGCAGCAATCAGGCAGAGCACAGGGCCCCATTATGAGTCAGATAGACCTTAACTATGCCCCTCAAACTTACTTCAGGAGCAAAGATACAATTACATGGATGACCTCCCACCATTAAAAGTAAATGGGTACAATCCTTTTAAAAGACACCTGGTGATATGCATCAGGAAACTTAAATTTATTCCTATCTCTTCCCCAAAGGAGTCTGCTTCTGAGAACCTTTCCTAACAAAATATATAAGATACACGTGTGTGCGTACTTCCATGTGATTACACAAAAGACAAATCCACTCTCAATAACATCCAAAAAAGCAGAAACAATATAAATGCATATATAAATTATCTATATAATTCAATATCATGAGTTAATATTAAATGTTTTTAAAAATTTGTAGTAACATAAGGAAATCATTTTGCTAAAATGTTAAAGATAAAACAGATAATGTAAAAACTATCTCTATTCAGAAAGACATTAATATACCAAAATGTTAATAGTGATCTTTATGGAGTATGGCCAACAGACACATGAAAATATACTCAATATCTCTTATCACCAGAGAAATACAGATCAAAACTACAATGAGATATCAGCTCACACCTGTCAGAATGGCTATCATCAATAAATCAATATGCAAGTGTTGGCAAGAATGTGGAGAAAGAGAAACCCTTGTACATTGTTGGTAATTTGTAAATTGGTGTATATCACATAATCCAGAAATTCCACTTCTGGATATTTATTTTAAAAAATCCAAAACACTCATTCAAAAAGATATATGCACCCCTATGTTCACTGCAGCATTATTTACAACGAGAGGCCCAGTGCACAGATTTGTGCACCAGTGGGGTCCCTTGGCCTGGCATGCGGGAATTGGTCAAAAACAGCTCTCTGACATCCCCTGAGGGGTCCTGGATTACAAGAGGGCACAGGCCAGGCCAAGGGACCCACTGGTGCACAAATCCGTGCACTGAGCCTCTAGTATGCATATAAAATCTTTGATTAATCTCATCCCACCCCCTTCCCCTTTCCCTCTGAGATTCATCAGTCTATTCCATGTTTCCATGACTGTGGTTTCTGCTCCTATGTTTGGTGTCTGCCCCCTGGGGGTCAGTGCGTGTCATAGCTACTAGCTGGTTGGCCAGTTGTTTAGTCTTTGATATATTTAGATAACCAAGATATGGAAGCAACCTGAGTGTCCATCAATAAACAAATGGATAGCTCTATCCAGTTTGTCTCAGAGGGTAGAGTATTGATTGGCCTGCAGACTGAAGGATCCCAGGTTCGATTCCGATCAAGGGCATGTTCCTCAGTTGTAGGCTCCTTCCTGGTCTGGGCCCTGGTTGGGGCTCGAGCAGGAGGCAATCAATCGATGTGTTTCTCTCACATCACCATTTCTCTCTGTCTTTCCCTCTCTCTTCCACTCTAAAAATCAATAGAAAAATATCTGTGGTGAGGATTAAAAAAATAGACAAATGGATAAAGATGTGGTATGTATATACAATAAAATATTACTAAATCACAAAAAGAATGAAATCTTGCTATTTACAAAACATGGATGGGCCTGAGTAAAACAAGTTAGTCAAAGACAAAAAACATTTCACTTATATGTGGAATCTAAAAAACGGAATGAATAAAATCAAAACAAACTCATAGATACAGAGAACAAATTTATGATCCCAGAAAGGTGGAGGGCTGGGAGATGGGTGAAAAAGAGGAAGAGATTAATAAGTACAAATTGCCAGTATAAAAACAGTAACAGGGATGTAAAGTACAGCATAGGTAGCAGAGTCAAAAATATCATAATGACTATGTACAGAGTCAGATGGGTAATGCTAGACTTTTCTGGGTGATTCTTTGAAAGATATATAAATGTCTAATCTCTATGTTGTACACCTAAAACAATCTCAATTTTAGGAAATAAATATAAATAAAAAAGAATATGCAGAGCTTATTTTAGGCACAGATGACCCAAAGTCAAAGATTCAAGTATGGAATAAGGACAGAAGGCTAGTAACACACAAAGGCTAGGACCAAAATGAAAAAAATTTTCACCCCCAAAATGGCCCTTCCTTCCTCCTTTCCTCCTTTCCTTCCTTCTTTCCTTTCTTCCTTCCTTCTTCCTTCCTTCTTCCCTCCCTCCCTCCCTCCCTCCTTCCTTCTTCCCTCCCTCTTTCCTTCCCTCCTTCCTTCCTTCTTCCCTCCCTCCCTCCCTTCCTCCCTCTCTCAATAAATCAACATACAAGTGTTGGAAAGAATGTGGGAAAAAAGGAACCCTTGTACACTGTTGGGAAATTGTAAATTGGTGTAGCCACTATGGGAAACAGTATAGAACTATCACATGATCCAGAAATTCCACTTCTGGGTATTTATTTTAAAAAATCCAAAACACTCATTCAAAAAGATATATGCACCCCTATGTTCATTGCAACATTATTTACAACTAGAGGCACAGTGCACAGATTTGTGCACCAGTGGTGTCCCTTGGCCCTCCCTCCCTCCCTCCCTTTAAATTCTCACTTGAGGATATGCTTTTGTTGATTTTAAAGAGTGGGGAAGGAAGAAAGAGAAACAAGGATGGAAGAAGAAATATTGATCAGTTGCCTCCTGTACACGCCCTCGACTGGGGATTAAATCCAAAACTTAGATATGTGCCCTGACCAGGAATCGAACCTGCAACCTTTTTGGAGTATGGGGTGATGCTCCATTCAATTGAGCCACCTGATCTGGGCCATGTCTTTGTAAGTTATTTTATAATTCTAAGCCACTCAACATCTTGAGGAAGAGGATCTGATTTGGTTAGGCTTTAAAGCTTTCATCTGGCAGTAGAGCACAGCTTTGAAACTCACCTTCTGTCAGGACAGACTGTTTAGCTCTAACTGGTTTGGCTCAGTGGATAGTGTCGGCCTGCGAACTGAAAGGTCCCAGGTTCGATTCCGGTCAAAGGCCCATGCCTGGGTTGTAGACTCGATCCCCAGTGGGGGTCTTGTAAGAGGCAGCTGATCCATGATTGTCTCTCACCAGATCTCTCTCTCCCCCTCTTCCTTCCTCTCTGAGATCAATAAATATATATTAAAACAACAACAGTAACAACAAAAACAATGTTTAGAAACCATAATCAACAACCACCTTCTCTGCTGGAGCTGGGCTGATCAAGCTCCCCTAGTCTTTCCACCACTGCATGTTTTTCAATAGGGAATTAAGAGGCTGGGTCTATATCCTTTCTGCTCCCTTCACAAGGGATCTAATGGTGGTATAGTTTGCCTAAGAGCAAGATAACATTTTCATTCAGCAGATTAACATTGAAAGTTTTGGGAACCAGGCAAAATATTTCTTGTAAATCTGACAGTCATGGGAAAATGAGAGTCTGATGGAACTACTGCTGAGAGTACAGCCTGGAGTGGATAGCACCTCAAACCGGGCCCTTGCTAACTGGTACTAGCATGTTCTCTGCTCTTCCTGCTAACCTGCTGGGTGACATGGCTACAGCAACTGTGCACACCTGTGGAGTACTCCCCAGAAGTCTGTGATTCTCATAAAACCTAAACACCACCCTGTTCACTTGGGAATGTTTAGATAGTAACTTAAATAAGGAAGCAATGCAAACTTCCTTACAAGGGGGATTACACTGCAGTCACTGGAAAATGGGACTTGGCACTACCAGCACTCATCGGTAGAGCACAGGTATCAGTGTTATACTCTTACATGGGTAGAGTCTGTGGAGAACATTGAAAATGCTTGAAATACTCTCAGGCTGCCATTCTCTGCCAGGTCTTATCATGGCCCCACCTCCCACCCACCATTCATCTCCTGGGCCCAGGATTCTACTATGGAGCAGCAGCAAAGGAGACACCTGGAGCTACCTTTTCATTTGTCTCTTTCTCTACTAGAAAACAGGTTCTATCAGAGTAGGGGGTATTTCTGTTTTGCCCATCCTAATGCCTGACACATTATAGGCACAAAGTAAATTACTTGTTGAATAAATAAACTAATATCAAATTTCCTACCATTATTGTATCTAGTCCTAAATTTTATTTCTGTACTAAATCAGTCTACTTTTGTTTTCAAACAAACTCAGCATCCTTCTACTGAAAAACAGGTAGGAAACAATGAGTTTGAAAATTTGGGGGCAGGGCTGGGGAAGCTGTTGGCCAGGCAAATTATACCAACAAAAATGGGCAGCTTCCCACAAAAGAGAAGAAAGAAAAACTTAAGGCAAAAAAAAAGTCAAGAACTGAATTAATCCAAGTTGTCTGGGCCATTTGTACCAGAGCAAAATGCTCTAAAAATTTCAAGAGCCTATAAACTTATACAACTGTTAACAGTTGCGGTGGGCTTACTTGGCCAAATTTTGTGCCAAGCATTTTATCTGGATCAACTAATTTAATTTTCACAAAAAAACCTAGATAGGTATTATTACTAGCCATGTATTAGAGATAAAGAAACTGAAACATATCTGAAATTACACAGTTGACTAGTGATTGAGATGATATGAGCCAGGCTATCTGCCCCACAACCTTAATCTACCACACTGAACACAACCCAGGCAGTAACTGTAATCACAACAAACTGGAATCATGAAAACAACCAATTTAACTTTGTACAATACTGTCTCAGTGAAAAAGCAGAAAAAATATAGGTATTTTATAGAGAATTATTAAAATCAAAGTGTTGCTACTAAATGCTCTCACCCCACGATGAGGAGAGAGAGACTGAGGCATGAATCTCCCTTCCTGATCTGGACACCTCCCCCTCCCGCCTCCCTGCACTCTTAAGTTCACAGGTCTGCTTCTGGCCCCTTCTCAATACCCCTGCCTGGTAAACCCTTCATCTTCTGCATAATTCAATTCTCCTCTCATCTCACCTCAGAGGTGACTCAAACCACACCTCATCCTGGAGCCAGCAGGGCTAAAGACGTTTACACCAGACGAAAATGTGAAGTGATACCATGTCTCCTATTTTAATAGCAAACCTGTCATTCAGTCATGCCCTCCTGCTGACCAAGCAATGACCTTGCTAAGCCCCACTTCTTGAACCCACAACAGAGGCTGGCTACCCCAGCACAAGACAAATACTAATCATAGCCTTACCTTCCCTTTCAGTGTCTGCAAGGCATCCAGGTAGGCTGCCAGCATGGGCAGACTCAAAGTCTCCACTAGGGTGGTATGCAGCCACTGGATCAGCTTGGTGTCCCAGCTTACACTTGCCAGAGCCTGCCGCACTCTCCTTGCACACTTGTCCACTGCAACACGACGTAGCACTGGCTCATTGCAAGCCTGAAGATGGACATGGGTCAATAAAACATGAGGTCCACCTTGTCAGCAATGGGGTGGGGGCAGGGGGTACACACCGTGGGCAGCTTTCTGGAGTCTTACCCCTTCGTTGGCCAAGCGGGCAAGCCGGTCAGACTGCAGCGCTTTGAGGATCTTGTTGAATAGCTTGTTCTGGGCCATTGTCCAGCCCGTTCTGTAGGGAAAATTCCGAGGAATTAAAGTCAAATCCTGGGAGCAACTCCTCATACATGTACATTGCACAAGGATTATGCCATGTCTTTTGTTCCCACTGTGGAACAGCATACCTTGAAGTAGCTTAGTCTAAGACATAGAGCTAAAGCACAAGACTAAGATTCTGGTCCCAGTCCTGCCAACAAGCCACCTCAGCATACACTTGTATTGATATATATACACTACAAGTCAAAATTAGTGACAATGAAGTCTTTCTAGTGCTAGCTAAGCTAATTATTTACCTAGTGGCTAAAATAATCCATGAGTAAATAAAAGCATGGCTCCATTGCATAAACATATTTGAATTTCACAAGGCTAATCTTTCATACAAAGAGGTAGACAAGATGAGCAAGCATTTTAGTGTACTAGAACCTCAAACTATGCTAACAGGCCTATTTAAATTAGCTTCAGGAACAGAAATATAACAAGTGAAGTGGCTGTTCTCCCACTTCTCTCCCTTTTTCACCATGAATTTTTTTAATTCTGTAACCACTCAGTTAACAAATTTACTTCTGAATGCCTGTTCCATGTGAGTTAATACTATGTCATCTCAGCACAGACACAGGCACAGTTCTACCTTGCTTTGGATGGCAGGATGTGCTCCCCTCAGCTGGCATACTTATAAAACCTGCATTTAGAAACACCTCCTACTGCCCTGTCCCCACCTGTTATACCCTGCACAGTAAATTGGAGCTTATTAAAGTCCCCACTCATATCAATCTTTATTTATCTGAGACCCCAACTCTGGTCAGTAATCTTCCTAAAGGTATTGAGAGAAAGGTAACAGAAGATACCCAATAGTTGTTTACCAAATCTCCCAGCCATAAATTAAACTGGTGATAAGATTACCTTAAAAAAAAAGTTTTAAAGTATGTCCCAGATTCAAAAGAGAACCTGGAATGAAACCAAGGTAGCAGTTCAAACCAGCGGGGATAAAGGAAACAGGCTGAAACAAGCAGTAACCACCTGGAAAAGGAAATGCTGCTGCTTGGTGTGGTTCATAATTGAGAGTCCACCAGGAGGTCATGGTTCGATTCCTGATCAGGGCACATGCTAGGATGGTAGACTTAATCCCCAGTAAGGGGCGTGCAGGAGGCAGCTGATTGATGATTCTCTCTCATCATTGATGTTTCTATCTCTCTCTCTTTCTCCCTTCCTCTCTGAAATCAATAAAAATACATTTTTTTTTAAAAGGCACCCTGGACTTATACAAAAATAAATTTCAAGGGGAATAAAAAGTTAAATATAAAAAAATAAAGTTACCAACGTACTAGAAGAAATAGTGATATCTATCTTAAAATATATAAGGCCTTAAGTATGACCTAAAACCTAGAAGCTAAAAAAGGAAGAAAGATAAATATTTCAAACTTCTGTAAAGGAGAAAAATGACATATCATAAAGAAAGTCAAAACACCTGCCATTTCATTAAAGTAGAAAAAGTGAATAGAAAATTAGGAAAAAGACAACATCCTCAAAACAATGGATAAAGAACATGAAAAGGCAGTTCACAAAAAAGTAGTCAACCCTGTTCAAAATCAAATATGCAAATCCTATCTAATAAAAGTAATATGTAAATTGATCATCATTCCAATACATAAGATGGCTGCCACAAGATGGATGGCAGGGGAGGGCAGTTGGGAGGGACCAGGCCTGCAAGGAAGGGCAGTTGGGAGAAATCAGGCCTGCAGGGGAGGGAAGTTAGCAGTGATCAAGCAAGCAGGCGAGCAGTTGTGAATCCGGGTAGGATCGGGTGTAAACGGGCAGTCAGATATCCATCAAGGGGTCCCAGATTGGAGAGGGTGCAGGCTGGGCTGTGGGACACCCCCCACCACCCCATGCATAAATTTCATGCACCGGGCCTCTAGTTAAAATAAAATATTCGGTCCTATCTCAGCCGCAGCTTCTGAGCGCCCGGCTGTCATGCCGTGATGGCCTGTGTTGTAGGAGACAGATGACAGTAACGCTATCTAGGTAACTGTCCCCTGGCTGTGAGAAGTAAAAATTTTAAAAATATATATTTTTTTCAGTTATCAAATGGGTAAAAATTAACAAGTTTAATACTACTCTGTGTTGTGGGAATGTAAGAAGGTAGTTGTCTCCTTACTTTGCTGATGGAAATATAAGTTAGTACAACCTTTGGAAAGTCAATTTGGAATATTAATTTTGGAAAGAAAATCAAAAAATCTGTCAGCCCTGACCAGTTTGGATCCCAGGTTCAATTTCGGTCAAGGGCATGTATCTTGGTTGCGGGCACATCCCCAGTAGGGGGTGTGCAGGAGGCAAAGATTGATGTTTCTCTCTCATCAATGTTTCTAACTCTCTATCCTTCTCCCTTCCTCTTTGTAAAAAAAAAAAGTCGATAAAATATATTAAAAAACAAAACAAAAATCAGATCATGTCACTCTGCTCAAAGCCCTTCGGTGGCCACATATCAACCTGTTAAAAGCCAAAGTCATTGCCATAGGCTGTCTGGACCCTACTCCCTGAATATCAAACTACAACAAAACCCGACTGGATTCTGATGAAGTAGCAGAAATAAGCCACATCATCATACAGGACTGCCCCTGACTTCTGTGGCTTCACCACATTGCCCTCCGCTTCCCCCCAAACCCAATTCTGCATGCTCCCACATCACGGTTGGGCCCCAGTTGTCCATTCCTCCCTGGAACAATGGCTTTCTTTTACCTCCTCAGGTCATTGCTCAGATGTCAACCTCCACTGCTGCTTTCCTGACTAATCCCTATTATAAAACCGCCAATACCAATTCCCTATCCTCCTTCCATCCATATCATCATCTCACATTCTATCCATTTTGTTTATTTCTTTAGTCCATCTCCCTCTGCTGAATATAGAGGCTAAGATGGCAGGGACTTTTGTTGCTAGATCCCCAGCACATAAAACAGTATCTGACCCATAGCAGGGACTTAACATCTGCTAAATACATGGATAAATTGTGGGTATAGACATTCTACAGCCTGATAACAGCTGAGCACAAACTCAAACCTTTATACTCGTCACCACACTAAGCCCTTGGCAATTGAGCAGCAGAAGACACTGAAACATGAGTCAGGTGAAATTAACTTGAGTCTTTCACCATACCAGGGTGGTCAAACAATTCCAAACACCTCTTACTTTACAGCAGACCAGCATCCTTCCCATCACAATCCACCATAAAGGTACCTTATTTTCTATAGATCACCTCTTTAAGAATACCAATAACATGGCCCAGTCACCATGAAGGGGAAGGATAAATTATCCTTTGTAATTCACTTTGTACAACTATCTCACTGTCCTTGGAAAGAGTAAATACCCTCTACAAAGGAAGAAAATATGGTTCAACTTCTTTTCCTTCTGCAAAATAAAATATCACCTATGTTTTACAACTGACCACAGTTTCATGGTCCAGGAGAACACTAACTCAGAGCCGCAACTCTAACCATCACTGCAGTGAAGAGCGAGATGTGTGCCTCATCTCCTTGACTGTAAAATAAACATAGATCTCTAAGGTTCCTCTCGCAATAAAAATTCAGATGAGCTATGATTACGGTTGGAAGCAAAAGTTGAAGGAAAACAGCTCAAGTCCATGATCACAGAATTCTTCAGAAGTGTTCCTTGCTCCAATAAATCTCTTCTCAACCTCCAAACCTCCCCACTTTGTAACACTCTTGTGGGGACCAGAAGCAGGCTTGGGTTCCTGAGAATTGTCCTTTATCTTATTTTCCACTAATTCTCTTGGTTTATTTCTGCTACTTCATCAGGATTCAGTCAAGTTTGGTTGTAGTTTTATATTAAGATATTTTAGACGTGGGAGGCGGGGAGTGGAAGCTTCAATTTAAGTGTTGGGACTCAGCACACCCTGAATCCAGGAAGGCTTATGGGAACAGATGGTTCACATTAGCAGCAGCATCTCTCTCATGTAGTGAGTCTCAAGAGGGCTCGGGGATTTGGCGGGGGATGGGAGGAGGAGACAAGATGTTCACAAGCAGTTTGAAAAACTCTCCGGAGATACGTGGATCTATTTCCATATTAACACACATCTTTGTTTTTACTGACTGGTTTTGCCCTACTGGTGGGCATTTAGGTTTTGTCCCTTTAACTAACTGCTCTTATGGACACCTGCAGTGCCCACCCCTCCTTTCCTCCAACACACACATCTATCTCCAACTTTATATGGCTGTATGAGTATCTCTGAAGGATAAATTGCTTGAGGTGGAAATGAAAGACCAAAGGCTATAAAATTTTTGAATTTCTAGTTCTGTGAAAATACATGTAAAGAACCTACGACATCATGGAAGCATTATTAAAATGCAGCCTTATCCCCAACAATACTGTTCATTTATAGGTTAGACAACAACCCAATTTCTTCATGTTCAACAATCTCTTAAGCTTTCTCAAAGTCTACTGATCATGTTGCAAGGACAGTGAATGAAGCATAATTTATGAGGCACCAGTAACATTTCCAAAATTACCCTGTTATTATATAACAGGAGGCTTCCTCTATTTGTTTGTTTTACTCTATATTTATTCTGAAACCCAAAATGATGACAGCAAGGAAAATGATGTGAACAAAATGGGAAGGGGGTGAGAAAGTTATTTAGAAATTACTCCTACATTGAAGTTACATCAATGACAGCTACAATTAAATTAAAAAACCACAATGTTGAGAGTCTAAAATCCCTGAAAAAGTTCTTAGGATTATTGCTGGATATACAAAAAGTGACTCCAAAAATTGAAATATGTTCTCTATATTTTGTCAGCTTTGTGGAAGGCTGGAAAATTTAGTGGGCAGGAAAAAAAGATCTAACCTAAGATTAAGATAAATAGCATGCAAAAGATATAATTAAGGAAAAATTTAAAAACAGGAGACAGAATTTTAAATACAAGTCTAAACAGTCAAATAGCTGATGGGAACTACAGTGAGTCAACCAGTTCCTCCACCTAAACCTATTCCATTTTCACAAGTGCATTAACGCCTACTCGCCTACTCGCCATTTCTTAGATGACATCAGATAATCTCATGGTCCCCATGCTCTGACCTTGAATGACGTAATCTCTGGATCATCTTTTCCAAAGCAGCCAAAAAAATCATATTGGTCTTAGATCAATTTTCAAAGGTAATTATACTTTCTCTGATATTTATTTTTCAAGGAAGACAAATTCAATATTAAAATGTCTATAGGACTTTTTTATTTTAAACCAGAAGTCAAACAGAGAGACAAATAACATCCAGAAAGACAGAATGTCACACTTATTTTTTCAGATGATAAAATTTTTTTCTTAAACACCAGGAGAAAGGAAGAAAAGAATGAAGGAGGAGAGAGAGAGAAAGGGAGGAAAAGGATAGGGAGGAGAGAGGGAAGGAGAGAGGGAAAATAAACAACACAAAAATCTTGGACTCAAAATTTCAAACATTGATTAGAGCAAATTTAGAAAAGGAGAATGGTTTTCTTTTGGCTGAATTCAGAGAAGTTTTGATTTCTAAGATAAGACAACTGGCTTTAGGACACTAGACTCTTTTCTGAAATATTGGAAATGTCCTAAAAATCCATTTGAGCAATGCTGAGATATATCATGTATCGAGTATTTTATTGAATGTCTTTTAAAAGCTGTGCATCTAATTAAACTCGACATTTAAGAAACAGTTTTTTGGGAAACAAAAACTGGTCCAAATTCTTCAGGACATTACTACCCCAACAAAATGTAAATTGTTTTTTAAGTTCTTCAAGTCACACAACTTTGGCATGCAGACACAGGAGGTCAGCAAACTTTTCCTATAATGGACTGGATAGTACATATTTGCTTCTGTGAGCCATATGGTCTGTCACAACTATTCAATTCTTCAATCATAATGCAAAAGCAGACACGAACAATACCTAAGAGTGGGCATGACTGGGGTCCAATAAAACTGCTGATAGACACTGACATTTGAATTGCATGTGTCTTTTTAAAATATATATATATATTATTGATTTCAGTAAGGAAGGGAAAGGGAGAGATAGAAACATCAATGATGAGAGAAAATCATTGATTGGCTGCCTCCTGCACGCTCCCTACTGGGGATCGAGCCTGGAACCCAGGCATGTGTCCTTGACAGGAATCAAACCTGGAACCTGAGGCAAACCAGCTTAGGCTCATGTGTCTTCTTTTGATTTTTTTTTTAACCATTTAAAAATGTGAAAACTATTCTTAGTTCAAGGGCTCCAGGTGGTGCCTGGGCACTGGCTTGCTCATCCTCATCTAGACAATTCAGTTAGAGAAGATGTTTAAACTGTTTAACAAAATATCAGGCATTACTATAGAAAGTTAGAGTCAGTTGGGGAGCTTCAATTTCTATACACAGAAAGTTATCTGCCAAGACTGGTTTGGCTCAGTGGATAGAGCGTTGGCCTTCGAAATTGAAGGGTCCCAGGTTCGATTCTGGTCAAGGGCATGTACCTTCGTTTCGGGCACATCCCCAGTGGGGGTTGTGTAGGAGGCAACTGAGAGATGTTTCTAGCTCTCTGTCCCTCTCCCCTTCCTCTCTGTAAAAAAAATCAATAAAATATATTTTTAAAAAAATTAATTTAAAAAAGAAGAAGAAGAAGAAAAAAGAAAGTTATCTGAAGGCAGTTACTACCTAAATAATTCAGAGGGGAACGTAGGGCATTAACAAAGAAAATTAAGTTTCTGACTACACTGAAAAATCTCTGAGGAAAAACAAATTTCTGGTCCTATAGACCATGAGTTCTTGATAATGGGAAATTGTAATTTACATTATTTTATACAAGAAGAAAAGAATCAGCAATTTAACAATCAAGTCAAGGGAAAGAGTGGCAACAAGTTGATTATAATCAGAATAGAGGGACCTAACTGCAAGCTCCAAACAGGTTACAGATCAAGAGTTTGGTGACCTCTGAAAGTGAAGCAAGTATCATCAAATAATAAAATTAGCTGTGTGCAAAAGTGACCTACCTGAAAAGATGGTTTGTAAGCCTGTTGCTAATGAGAAGGACGCCTCCAAAATTTCATCAGACACTAAAAAAACAAATAATCTGAGATAAACTGAGCGCTAATTAACCATATCAACCTATGGTAATGTCATAACAGAAGGATGGAGATCCCCATGGAGAAAGATAAGCCAAAGATAAGAATCTGTCACGTGTTTTTCTGCAGGGCAGGTGAAGGTGTGCCCTGGTCTAATGGGGAGCCCTTCTTGCTTTGAGGAAAGATGAGTGCATCCAACTACCTTGTTGAAAGAGGAAACCTCCAGGGCACTCTGTACTTGCCATCCACTCTGGAATAGAAGGGCTTCCCAGACTCTCCCACTGAGAATTGATGCTCTGGCCAGGCCACTGCACTCAGTGTCTCATCTGCCTTATAGATATAGCTGTCCTTGTAAATTAAGAAACTGCTATTCATATGTGTTACTAAGTGTCTGATGATTTTGGTAAGTATAAAAAGTCCCCCCAAATCTCTCGATCATGTCCATGGTGAACTGATAAAAAACTTCATGCAGTTCTCCCATGCAGTTTCTGAAACTGCATGGAGGCCACCACAAAGAGATTACCTAACCATGAGGGCTCACCTTGTTCAGCTACTGACTGCCCTTAAGAAGCTGGCAGAATAGTTGAGAACACTGGGCTCTGGAGGTGGACTGTCTGCTCTGAACAAATTCCTACTCCATCACTTCCTAACTAAGATTTTTTAACCATCCTGAGCTCAGTTTCTCCTTCCTGTAAAATAGAGATGAAGAAGGGATATACCTTGAAGAGTTGCTATGAGGAGTAAGAGATCATGGACATGAAGCGCTTGGCACAATGCCTGGCACTCAGAAAGCACTTGACAAATGATAGGTGTTTTGTTTTGTTTTTTGTTACTACCACTGTCACTATTTTTTATTATTAACTGTAACAATAACAATAATAATAACCATTTTGCTGAATTCATTGACTCTGGGACTATTCCAGCAGTTGATCTTCACTCACAGCAGAATTTTCCTCTGTATCTGAAGCTTTGGAGAGCATTTTCCTCTTCTGAGGGCACAACGTTCATTTCAATTCAAGATCCTAAACAACTTATTCACAAGCTCTTCAAAGTGCAGAGCTACTCCTCCTTTAACAGCTCCCACCTTGATCAAAGGGCACACCTGCTCAACCTCATTCCTGACTTCAGACCAGATTCATAAATCATTACAATTGTCTCAAACCTCCTATCCTTCTTCTCTTCCATGATTATAAAATAAGGTCTCTCCAACATTATGGCAAGGGTACCAGCTACCAATTCCTGTGTAAGCATTTTAATATTCCCTTACAGATGGAAGACAAACAGAGAGCCAGCAGGGAAACGCAAATTAAAACCACAACTGGCTGTCACTTCACAACCTCTAGAATAGTCATAATAATAAAAAAACAACAACACCACAACAGATAATAAATGTTGGCAAAGATGTAGAGAAATTAGAACTCTCTTACACTGCTGATGGAAATGTAAAATGGTGTAGTCCCTTTGAAAATCAGTATAGAAAGCCCCAAACTTAAATATGAAGTTATCATATGACCCAGCCATTCTACTTCTAGGTAAATATTCAAAAGAACTGAAAACATAGGGCCACACAAAAACAAATACATGAATATTCAAAGTAGCATATTCATAACAGTCAGAAAGTGTTAGCAACCCAAATATCCACCAACAGATGAATGGATAAACAAAATGTGGTACAATTAACTATCCTTTGGCTATAAAGGAAAAAAAAATGAAGTACTGACTCATACTACAATACACATGAACCTCAAAAACATTCTGAGAGAAGCCAGATACAAAAGCCACATATTGTATGATTCTGTTTATATAAAATGTTCAGAATAGGCAAACTCAGACAGAAAGGAAATCAGTGGTTGCCAGAGGTTGGAGGGTTGGGAGAAAATGGGAAGTGACTTTAATGGATATCAAGTTTCTTTTTTGGGGTGCTGAAAATGTTCACCAAATTAATTGTGGTGATGAATATAATAAAATGTACACATTAAATAGGTGTTATATGGTATATAAATTTTATCTTCATAAGGTTGTTACGCAATAAGCAACAGATAAGTATTTGCCAAAAGAACAATGACAAATGACCTGGAGAGGAGTGTGGAGTCCCTGGGTCAGTAGGAACCATGGTAGTAAAACAGGCAATTCTTGAAAATCAGCTGAAGTATTCCCTCAAAAACACAGACTGCAAATATGTATTTAACAGCCACTCAAATCAAACATCTGTTAGCTTTTCATGTGATTCTAAAACATTTTCATGACCTAGTTACAGACCCTATAAAACAATATCTTATAAATATACATTTATTTAATGTTTTGGGGTTTGTTTGTTTTGGTTTTTTTTTTTGGAGTCTGGGGAATTCTCATATCAGATCTTATACTACATAAGCTACAGAGTTAGTTATAACTATCAAATTTAATTCATTTATTTATTTGATAAACATTCATCATATGCCTACTATGTGCCAGGCAGTGTCCTAGGGTCAGGGATGCAAAGACGACTGGGATGCAAACCCTCCTCTCAAGGAGCTCACTGCACACAGTGAGCTGAGACTTATAAAGCAGAGTTAGAAGAATATTTGTGTGGCTGCAAATGAAATAAGTACCTAATAAATGTGTTTCAATGCAGATGATGGTACAAAACATTTAGAGGGCAGTGAGTATCAACACTGTGGTGACCGGTCTTCCTGCAGAGAAGCCTACCTGTTGACATGCTCCTCCCAGTCCTCTGGTGGGGGAGGGGCGTCTGCATCAGTCCTGGCGAAGATGACATGCCTTTCACACTCATTCATTACGCTGCGTGCCTTCTGATTGTCGTAGAGTGGCATGGGGGTTGATGCGACTGTCTCCACATCTATAGGGACGTCTGACTCGCTGTAAACAGGTGAGAAGATTGGACCAGGCCACATGTACTGTATACAACACAGATGTTTAACAATCATCTGGTTGCCAAAAATGTCTCTTTAATATAATCAGCTTTAAAATATGCACAAGCACATTATATCCACAAGAAAATTATGATCAAAGTCATCTTTCCCACACTTGTCAAGTTTCTGCCCTCTGACACATTCTGATGTGCTAGGGGACATTAAGTAGTTTTTAAATGACTAAAGCAAAAAATAACAAATAGTTATTTTTTTTTAAAAGACAAATATATTCCATAAGCAAACAGTTGAATGCCGATATGTGCTTTCCAATACAACAACTATAGGCCACATGAAACTATTTAAAGAATAATTACACAGAATTAAAAATTCAGTTTCTGCTGAGACCGGTCTGGCTCAGTGGATAGAGCGTCGGCCTGCGGACTGAAAGGTCCCAGGTTCGATTCTGGCTGGAGGCATGTACCTTGCTTGCGGGCACAACTCTAGTGGGGGGTGTGCAGGAGGCGGCTTATCGATGTCTCTCTCTCATCCATGTTTCTGACTTTCTATCCCTCTCCCTTCTTCTCTGTAAAAAAATCAATAAAATATATTTTTAAAAAATTTCAGTTTCTCAGTCAGACTAACCACATTTCAAGTGTGCAACAGACAGACATATGTGGCTGGTGGCTACCATATCAGATGCACAAGTATTGAGCATTTCTATCATTGCAGAAAGTTCTGTTGGACAGTACTGATCTGAGTTTTAACTATTCATATAAACTGTCCCCTTTACCAGAAAGTCAACTGGTAGTAACTATATGCTGTAAAAGCCCATGACTGTCTAAGATCACTTGGAATGTAGATACCTCAGTGATTTAACTCACTGTGAAAAGGGCCTAGAACAGAAACAAATAGAAATGGACATCTAAAGAATCTTTCATATTTTATTTTTTATATTTACATGTATATATATATTTTAAGATACTCTTTTTTTCAGTTTTCTTGTACTTTATTAAAGTGTCTTCTTTTTTTATTATTAATTTCAGAGAGAAAGAGAGAGACGGAAACATCAATGATGAAAATCATTGACCGGCTGCCTCCTACATGCCCCACACCAGAGATGAAACTCACAACCCAGGCATGTACCCTGACCAGGAATCCGAACCATGACCTCTTGGTTCATAGGTCAATACTAAACCACTCAGCCACTTAGGCCAGACTGAAGAACCTCTCATATTTTAAAATGTTCATGAAATCCTAGTATCATAAGGGTCCTTCACTGTACCAACTGTCACTCTAAATACTATGCCAATCAAACTGGTCAATGATTGTCTACCAAACATCATTTTAACTTTCTGATGTCCACGATTTTACTGCATCCATTCCCAATGGCTGGGATAATTACACCATTCTGAAATGAAGAGAAATCATGTGCAGCTAGATTGGGTGGTAGGTAAAAGAGCTGATTATCTTCTCTGGACCAGGAAATTAAACCTGTGTGCCTCATAAAGAACTCTTGATTTCATCATTTCAACATATCCTCCCTGAACTTTCCCCAACTCAGGGCACCACCCAGCTGCTGAAGCCAGAAATCTAAAAGTCATCCTAATATCACTTTAGGCCTTAACCCTGATCCCTTTCCAATGCAGCACAGCAGGTTCTGTTGACTCTACCTACAAAATAAATCTCAAAGCTACCCATTTTTCTCCATCTATACTATTGCTGCCTCTATCCAAGTTATCATGACCTCTGGCCCCCTCTACTGCAATGGCATCCTAGCAAAAATTCAACAAAAATTCAAAGTGACCTTTTAAAAATATAAATTCAACTTCTCCCTTAGCTCCCACTTACACCCCCCATTGCAGCTATATTCCAGCCACAATGGCCTAAAATGAGTTTACAGAACATGCTAAACTCCCACTTTCAAGGGCTATATATATGGAGATGGTTTATAAAAGGAAATAACTTTCTAAGGACTGAAATAGCCAAGTCCACAGAGCCTCACTTTTAAAAAAATACAAGATACAAACCCATGAGTTTCAATGTTAGCAAGAAGCTATTACATAACTAGAAAACAGGAAAAAATTTCATGAGTTATGTCCCAAGCCAGAGGCATCAAGATTATGCTGAATAATTCTCTAAAGTCAGAGATCCTGTGCTCTGTGCAACAAAAAAAGCCAACAAAATGCTGCCATCCTTAGGAAATGAAACAAAAACCACTATTCTGTATGTGTTTAAAACACGTATCATAGTAATTCTAGCTCATTAAGGCTCAATGGGGGATTTAAAGAAGCAAAATATAAGATCTCTACTCCCCAACAAACCTAAAACCTGTGCTAGAGGAAAGATTAGACATTAGATCAAATTAAAACAAACAAAGCCCTGGCTTCCAGGTAGCTGAGGTGGTTACAGCATTGTTGCTGGTTTGGTCAGGGGGCACACAAAAATCAACCAATGAATGCAATAAGAAGAATCAATGTTTCTCTCTCTCCCTCCCCTCCCCTAAAACCAATAAATAAAATTAAAAACAAACAAACAAAAGCTCCTCCCCAAAACAGTTTATAAGATTAAGGGTGTGATTTGGATATCAAAATATATCAACAAATCTTAAAATATAATTAGAACACCTTAAAGCTCAAAAGAATTGCTAACTAGGTTTATTTAAGCCAAATATAACTATACCACCTAAATTTATATAAAAAAAAAACTACTAAATTTATAAAAAAAAAAAATTTCTGCCCTAGCTGGACTGGCTCAGTGAATAGACCATCTGCCTTCAGAGTTATGGGTCTTGGGTTTGATTCTAGTCAAGGGCACATTCCCAGTAGAGGGCATGCAGGAGACAGCGGATCAATAATTCTCTATCACTGATATTTCTATCTCTCTTTCCCTTTCCCTTCCTCTCTGAAATAAAAATATATTTTTAAAAATTCCTTATCCTGTAATTAGTCTGGCTGAAAATACAACCAGAACTAAGAAAGGTTTAGTTCACCCATGAAACAGCTGAGGGAGAAAGGAAGGTCTTGGGAATATACTCCTACTAAACTTTTTGGGTGAAACCAGGAAAAGTTTATTGTTGCCAGTGTTTGGGCAAGCCAGCACACTGGACTAAAGGAAGGAATCTAATCCTGAGTGGCAGTTTCTAAGTCAACTACCCTTCAGTCAGTCTTATTCTTCATCAGTTAAATAACCTTCCATTTCCTCTTTCCATACATCCCATTACCTAAATGGAATAGGCTGTTCACTTTCTTTGGAACATCCTGTCAGATGTCTTGAATGCCTGACATCCTCGTACTGCTTACCAGAGACCCCCGAATTAAACATTCAGGTCCCCACCATCCCCACAGTGAAGTCCTCTTTAATCCACCTGACCACTGCCCAGTGAGGGCAACCGCAGCCCTTAGGAGAGGAATCCAAACTCACATGGTACTTTCATGCTGCCTCCGGGGAGTAACAAAGAGCATGCGTGTGGGCCGGGCACTACTGGCATCTGGGTGGGCACTCCATGGCTTGGCATAGCTATGATCCAGAAAAACCAGATCCAGCTCCCGTTCGTGCACTGAAAGCTGGAAGAGCAGTGAGGTGCCCATGCGCCTCGCTGAAGACTGGAAGTCCCTCTCCACACCCCGGTGGGCCATGTCAGTGGAGGGGCGACCTCTAGTCAGAGAGCAGCTGTCTGCATGCTGGCCACCTGTAGCGGAAAGGGTGTCAATTCAAATATTCTAACCCTCTCCCAACCTGGAAAGCCTCACGCGCTCCGGACTTTTGTGACCTTCTATCATTCACACTTGAGACGCCATTGCACTGCGCACCCTCACCACCACCGGGGGGTCCTGGGATCCCACTCCGCCCTCAGAAAGCTCGGCACCATGAGTGCTCCACGTAGTCTCGGTTCACTGGAGGCCAGAGGCGGTACCGGCGCAAAGCTCCCTCCGACACACACTGACTTGTTGGCCGGCGCCTCTGTTTCTTAAGAGCCAGAAGGGCTGCAGCTAACAGCGCGAATCACAAGTGTTAATTCTCCCCGAGCTAAGTTCGGCTCTTACTGCTCCTTCCTCACCGTCCCTAAGCTTCAAGGCACCCTCTGCAGCGGGGCAGCATGGGCCTCAAGCAGGCCTCCGAAGTCTGCTTTATGTTAAGCGAAAGTTCTGCAACAACTTCCTAATACTCTGGAGTTTTTAAGCAAACAAATGAAGGCTCCTCGCGAAGCCCCTAACAAAATGCCACCCCCGGGGGACCTCGTCCGTACCCGGGTGGGCGGTCCCCGCCAACCGCCCGGGACTGCGGCCGCCCCTGGGGTCTCGCCAAGGAACCTCCAAACCACCCCGTGCAGTAGGCGGGGCTTATCGTGCTCCCTTCACAGAGGCAGACGCCGGTTCTGAGGGGAGGGAGCGACTAGGCCAAGGTCACTGAGAGTTCGCGACCAGGAGGCGCCGCCTCGCACCCCCCCGGCCCCGTGGCCCGACACGACCGGCCGCCCCGGCCCGGGATCCAGCCCCGGGTCCCCGAATGCCGGGGAGCCCCGAGGCTTTCGCTGGGCCCCCTCCGCCCTTACCCAGGCCGCGATCCCCAAGGCCCGCCACCCCAGCGGTCCCACCTCCCTCACCCGCAATCCGCGGGCCGCGCGCTAGGCCCGGGCAGCTCTCAGGACGCGTGCGCGTTACCGCCCCCAAGCTCGGCTCTCCGGACTCCAAGCAAAACGCGGAACGGATTATAGCTTGAGACGGAGGACCGGGAATTGGGAAAACCCGGAGTGGATGACTTTACTCCACAAGGCGGGAAGCGGAGAGCCTGCAAGACGCGGATCTTGGAGCCAGTCTTGGATCCGCCTCCTGCGTTTTCAGTGGGAGCGCGAGAGTCAAGGAGGACGCTGGCTCTTGCAGCCCCAATCCTGCTGCCCGTACCCTAAGTCCCTTGAATGTGATCATCAGGAATTTTACTCTTAAGAAACAACCATGCTTTGCTGGTGTGGCTCAGTGGTTGAGTATTGACCTATGAACCAGGAGGTCAGGGTTCCCTTCACAGTCAGGGCACATGCCTGGGTTGTGGGCTCCAAGCCCAGTGTGGGGTGTGCAGGAGGCAGCTGGTCAAAGATTCTTTCTCATCATTGAAGTTTTTATCTCTCTCTCCCTTCCTCTCTAAAATCAATTTAAAAATACTGTATGTTTTTAAAAAGAAGAAACAACCACAAGAAAAACATATAGAAAGGTAAAAAGTTGCTGTGAGTAGTCCATTAAACCGCTGGCCAGTGTGTCTCGGTGATTGGAACATCAGCCCAGGCACGGAAGGATCAGGAGTTTGATTCCCCATCAAGGGCAAGTACTTGGATTGCGGTTGGTTGCCCTGCCAAGCGGGAAACAATCAAATATGTCTCTTTCACATTCTCTCTCTCTCTCTCTCTCTCTCTCTCTCTCTCTCTCTTTCTCTCTCCCTCCTCCCTTCCATTCTTTATGAAAAACTAATGGAAACCGACTAAGGATTAACAACAACAACAACAAAAATAGTCTACTAAGAATAAAGAAAAAAAGAGTACTGCGTGTGGCAAAATTAAAAATGGCAGCAGAGTAGGAGGATGCTGCATGGACATGCTCCCAATAACAAGTTGGAATTACAACTGAAATACAGAAAGGCTTCCTGAATAATCCATGGAAATCACAAGAGAGAACCCAGATACCCAAGGACCCATAGAGACTGGTAGGAGGGGTGGAGGTGTGAAAGGGCTGGCCGGGCACACACAGATGGCAACTGAGAGATATCTCGGCTGGTGGGAGGGGGGGGTTGCCACTGAGAATTCTGAGTTCTAATCCTGGAGCTGTGCTCCCCACCAGAGATCACCAAACTGAGGAAGGTACCCACATAACATCTAGCTGTGAAAAGCAGTGGGGTGCTCTCTGCCTGGGAGTGGCAGCTGAAAGTTCAGGCACCCTCTTAAAGGGCCAATGCATAAAAATTCCCTATGGAGCCACCCACCTTGTGCTCTGGCAGAGGGAGGGTGAAATGGACTAGAGCTGTGAGAGAGAACCCAGGACTGGGGACTCGGGATAGAGCTCAGAAGGCAGACACCTCAAGTTTCTTGGGCTTAGTCTTTCCCTCATATAGTTAGAGGACATCTTTCCTACATAGACATCTGTCTTGCTTGGGGGGGAAGACAGTTGACACACCCTATTAGAAAACACCTTGCCCTGAGGCCACTCAAGAGATTAAAAATAACAATTAGCCTCCAGGCAGAAGCAACTGCCCCACCCTGTTGAAAAAACTCTCACCACACCTGAGGACAATTGCCTCAGGGCAATTCAAGTTAGTCTGAAGACCAGTGGTTCTCAACCTTCCTAAGGCCAAGACCCTTCCTCATGTGGTGGTGACCCCCAACCATGAAATTTTGCTACTGTTATGCATCGTGATGTAAATATCTGCATTTTCTGATGGTCTTAGGCGACCCTGTGAAAGGGTCGTTCGACCCCCAAAGGGGTCGTGACCCACAGGTTGAGAACCACTGCTGTAGACAGAGAATCTCTCGAGGTTTTTAATCCTTGCTTGATCCTTAATCAAAAACAGCTTCAACACTATCCTGCACTAGAGATTGAGAGGTGTAGAGGATCTAATACATAGTCACAAACCCAATTGGACAAACAAAATGAGGAAACGAAGAAACAACCCCCAAATGAAAGAACTAGCAAATTCTCTAGAAGAGATAAATGAACCAGAGATAAGAAATTTATCTGAAACAGAATTAAGAGAAATGATGTTAAAAATGCTCAACACTATGCAAAAAGATATAGTAACTATGAAAAAGAACAGTCTGAGGTAAAGAATTATATAACACAAAGAACACATTGGAAGGAATATGCAGTAGATAAAGAGAAGCTGAGGATTGGATCAGTGAATCAGAAGACAGAGTTGCAAATATCACTCAATTAGAGAAGGAAAAAGAAAAAAACAATTAAAAAACAGGAGGACAGCTTAAGGGAGCTGTGGGCCTACGTGAAATGTAACAATATTAGAATAGCAAGTATGCCAGAAGAGGCAGAAAGAAAGGAATAGAGAAGGTGCTTAAAGAAATAATGGTAGAAAATTTCCCTAATTTGGTAAAGGAAAAAGTCACACAAGTTCAGGAGGCACAGAGAACCCTAAACAAAAAGAATTCAAACAGACACATCATAATTAAAATGCCAAAAATTAAAGACAAAGAGAGAATCTTAAAGGCAGCAAGAGAAAAGAAAAATGTTACCTACAAAGGAGTTCCCATAATGCTGACACCTGATTTCTCATCAGAAACTCTACAGGCCAGAAGGAATGACATGAAGTACTCAAGGTAATGGAAAGCAAGGATCTGAGACCAAGATTACTATATCCAGCAAGGCTATCATTCAAAATAGATGGCCAAATAAAGAGCTTCCCAGACCAAAAAAAAAAAAAAAAAAAAAAAAAAAGCTAAAGGAGTTCATCACCACCAAACCAGCATTATAAGAATTGCTAAAGGGATTACTAAGAAGAAGAAACAGAGAGAAACCTAGCCATACAGAATTAAAATGACTATAAATAAGTACCTCTCAACAATAACCCTAAATGTAAATAGATTAAGTGCTCCAATCAAAAGGTGCAGGGTACCTGAATGGATACAAAAACATAACCAAACTATATGCTGTCTATAAGAGACCTACCTGAAAACAAAAGACACATACAGAATGAAAGTGGAGGGATGGGAAAAAATTTTCCATACAAATGGAAAAGAAAAAAAGCTGGTGTAGTAATATTCATATTTGACAAAATACACTGAGTGGCCAGATTATTATGATCTCTGAATGCATACACACACACACACACACACACACACTCTGAGTGGCCAGATTATTATATATATATCCTATCTAATAAAAGAATAATATGCAAATAATCATCACTCCCCTACACCCACAAGCCACACCCACAAGCCAATCAGGAGCAAGTGTGCAAATTAACCCAACCAAGATAGCTGTGGTCACAGAGCCAGCAGGAGGGAGGCTTGGGTTTTTCCAGTGATGGAGAAAGCCAAGCTTCTCCCACACCCTGGGCCTCCACTTAAGGCTACAAAGTTTCAATTGTAGAAGATAAATAAATCCCAGATACCAGGGTCTCCTTTTGGGTCACTAGGAGGTGTGGCCAGCCTTCAAACCACCACAGGCCCTTTGCCCAGGCAGCTCCATGCCCCAAGGGAACCCCCACCCTGATCCGGGACACCCTTCAGGGCAAACCAGCTGGCCCCCACCCATGCACCAGGCCTCTATCCTATCTAATAAAAGAGTAATATGCAGATTGACATCACTCCAACACACAAGATGGCTGCCCCCATGTGGTCAAAGATCCTGCCCCTATGTGGACACAAGATGGCCACCACCAGATAACTGCAGGGGAAGGCAGTTGGAGGTGATCAAGCCTGCAGGGGAGGGCAGTTGGGGGGGACTAGGCCTGCAGGGGAGGGCAGTTAGGGGCAAACAGGCTGGCAGGGGAGCAGGTAGGCATCAATCAGGCTGGCAGGGGAGTGTTTAGCAGGTGATCAGGCTGACAGGCAGAAGCAGTTAGGGGCAATCAGTCAGACAAGCAGGTGAATAGTTGGGAGCCAGAAGTCCTGGATTGTGAGAAGGATTCCAGATTAGAGAGGGTGCAGGCTGGGCTGAGGGACAACACCCCCCCCCACACACCCCCATGCACAAATTTCATGCCTGATGCATAAATTCATTCATGGGTGAGGTCTGGCCAACCTGGCCAGAGGGAGGGGACATGGGTGACTGTCCAGACTGCCTGCTGGTCGAACTCCTGGTCAAGGGGACAATTTGCATATTAGCCTTTTATTATATAGGATATACACTGAGTGGACAGATTATTATGCGTTCAGAGATTATAATAATCTGGCCACTCAGTGAAGACTTTAAAAACATCATGCTAAGTGAAATAAGCCAGTCGGAGAAAGATAAATATCATATGCTCTCACTCATTTGTGGAACATAATGAACAACATAAACTGATGAACAAAAATAGAGCCAGAGGGGGAAAAATATTCTAGAGCATAATAGAACTAATCCTATTATTTTCAGATTTTAAATATTTCTTATAACTTTTGTGATATCATACTATGTTTGTACAGTTTTGGTAATCCTATATAATAAAACCCTAATATGCAAATTGACCAAATGGCAGAACTACTGGTGGCTATGACATACGCTGACCACTAGGGGGAAGACACTCAACGTGGTGGTCAGTGTGCTCCCACAGGGGAAGCACTGCTCAGCCAGAAGCCAGACTCACAGTGGCAAGCACAGCAGCAGTGGCGGGTGCCTCTCTGTCCTACATGGCAGCACTAAGGACCCCTTAGGGGTTGTCTTACTGCCAGCTGTGAAGAATGGGCCTAAGCCAGCAGGCAGATATTCCCCAAGGGGTCCCAGACTGAGAGAGGGCGCAGGCTGGGCTGAAGGACCACCCTTCCAGTGCATGAATGTCTTGCACCAGGCCTCTCATATTACTATACCTAAAATCCTTTTATTCTTGAAATATCAATGTTTATTGCCTGTAATATTATTATATTTAATATCATGTTTCTTAAATGTTTATTGCATATAACATTAGTATATTTAAAATAGTTTTTCTTAAAATTAAAAAAAAAACGGGAAAAAAAAGAATAAAGAAAAGAAAAATAAAAGAAACATTTATGCAGAGTGGTGTTGAAACGGGATAATAATGGCACTTGACAAGAACACAAATAATTACTGTGAGGGATCCTAGAATGTTCCAGAAGAAGAAAGACTTCCTGAGATTTCCTGATGAGGGGGTTGAGAAGGTCATGAAGGGAAGCCACCTGAGGCTGGGCTCTGAAAGACCAGGCCATTTCAGAAGGGCTGGAAAGGTCTGTAAGGGCCCATACAGAGATAGCAAATGCACCAAGTACAACCCAATACCAATGCCTTTGGCCTTCACATTACTATCTTAAATTTTTATCTAATTGTAAGCATTTTAAATTTGGGAGACTTCATATCAAAATCAAGATTTCTGGAATCTCTTGAAAAAATTTGAGTCTGGCAGCACTGGCCTCACCTAGTGTGACAGGCATGGGGTTTGAATAGGCCCACCCTCTAGGCAGCCTCACTGGCCTCAGTGGCCCCTGGGGGATTTGATTCATCACCCACCCTTACATTCACACACTCACACACCATCCCTGGGCTAGAATCAAATGCAGATGTCCCTGGAATGGAAAACACAATCAGGGGTCAAGTCCAGTCATTTTGGGGTGATTAGTAGATTGGTTAATTTTGGTCCCCTACCAGGGCAGGAGTGAGACTAATGACTTGTAATGCTGATGGAAATAGGGTAGCCCAAAGGAAGAGACACAGTGCTCTAGACAGACTGCCTGCCTGCCTGCCTGTACAATGCCACAAGGAATCCTGAGTGTCTAGAGCAGCGGTTCTCAACCTGTGGGTCGCGACCCCTTTGGGGGTCGAACGACCCTTTCACAGGCGTCGCCTAAGACTATTGGAAAACATCTATTTCCTATGGTCTTAGGAACCAACACACCTCTCCTCAGTGTAGCAAAATGTAGCAATGTAGTTTACTGTTGTCATATTAAGACTGTTACCCATGCTACACCATGATTCAAGACAAAATTTCATATATTTGTAATTAGAAATAAATATTTCACAATATATAATTACATATTGTTTTTGTGATTAATCACTATGCTTTAGTTATGTTCAATTTGTAACAATGAAAATACATCCTGCATATCAGATATTTACATTACAGTTCATAACAGTAGCAAAATTACAATTATGAAGTAGCAACGGAAATAATTTTATGATTAGGGGTCACCACCACATGAGGAGCTGCTTAAAGGGTCGCAGCATTAGGAAGGTTGAGAACCACTGGTCTAGAGGAAAGGTGGAGGTGGGAGTGGAGTTAGGCAGTGCAGAGAAAGGAGGCAAATTGTCACTTCACAATTCTGGACTATTTTCAACTAACAGAAAGCCTTCTCTGCAGCGGGATGTTAAAACCATAGTACTTGCCCTGCAATGGCCAACATGATTCATTAATAACAGTCCACTTTCTCTTTGAACCCAGATACAACTTCACAATCATTTTCTCCATCCAAGACATCCAATTGATTAGAGTTGCCTTCTATTCTCTATAATGCCTCTCCTTCCTCTGCTATCCTGTAGAATACACTTGGCCTTCATTTATTCACAAATATTTCTTAAGTCCCTACTATGTGATATAAATACTGTGGTAGGTGCTGAGGATATAGCCTACTTCTTATAATCTACACTAGTGGCCTGATACACGGATTTGTGCACATTGAAAGGAAATTAATTAGAAAAAATAAAAACATGATATAACAACAAAGACATGATATAAAAACAACAAAAACATGATATAAAAGTAAAAACATGATATGAAACACTGATAAAAACAATGACTGATAAATTGATTAAACTTATTCTAATCTCCTTGCATACCACATTAAGAGTAAAAACAGCCGAGACCGGTTTGGCTCAGTGGATAGAGTGTTGGCTTGCGGACTGAAAGGTCCCAGGTTCGATTCTTGTTGGGGGCATGTACCTTGCTTGCGGGCACATCTCCACTGTAGGGTGTGCAGGAGGTGGCTGATCAATGTCTCTCATCAATGTTTCTGACTTTCTATCTCTCTCCCTTCCTCTCTGTAAAAAAATCAATAAAAAATATATTTTTTAAAAAAAAGTAAAAACATTTTCAAAGTGCTTGACTAATTTCCCATGTGATGAATATTTACAACTTTAATGCCACACATTATTTGAAGTCGAGAGAAAGCAACATATAACTGACCATGTCTGAAAACAGATTCAGGTAGGAATATTCCCACTTTGTCTAGATTGGCAACCAGCAAGAGCTTTACTAGTATATGTATCGTGCACATGTGAATCAAAGTTCGTTTTTAAACTGCCAGTGCCATCATATGTGAGTCATATGTACCAGCCAGATGGTCGGTTGGACGGTCAGTCACTTAGCTTTTTATATATAGATAAATAATTCCTTAATTTATAATTGTGAGAGTAAGGACTAACATTTAGAGAATGACAAATAAGCTCTAAGTGACATAAATTATTTAATTCACTTAATCTTATCAACTCCTAGGTTCTATTATAGCTATGTCCAGAGAGGTAAAGTATCTTTCCCAAGGTCACACAGCTAGTTAGTCTCAAAGGCAGAACTGCTACCATACAGCATGGCTCCAGAACCTAGGCATTTAATCCCTCACAACTCCTATGACAATAAGGAAAAGTACAAGGTAATGAAAGAGAGTAAAACAGTAATCCAGCCTTGGCTTGGGTAATGGGGAAGATGTCCCTGTGAAGGTGACATTGAAGCTAAAACCAAAAGAGGAGAATGAGTGATATGGTAGAAGCTGTGAGAAAAGCTCTCCAGGAACAGAACAGCAAAGACAAAGGCTCTGAGGTACAAAGGAGTTTGATAACAACAACAACAAAAATGGTGAGGACACTGTAGCTTGGAAGTAGTGATCAGTGAGTGGAGGAGTGGAGCGAGACGAAATTGGAACTTAGATCAGAGCCTGCAGGGCTCTGGATGTTCCTGTAAGAATTGTGGTACCGGACCAGGAGAGAAAATGGCAGCGGGGTAGACAGATGCGTCTGGAGCTTTGTCGCTGGGCAGAGGGAAAGAGAGCAGCTGAGAGTCGCACTGGGAGTGTTTGTTGGCAAGTTAAGAGTCAGTTATCCTCCAGGAGAAGGCGGGGAACTGCTGGACGGGCAGGCAGCCCCACTGCCACGGGGTTTTTGTCCGCTGGATCCACCAGCGCGATTACGGAGACCGCGCCATCTTGCAGAGGGAGGTGGATGTCTGCGGCGGTCTGAAGCCTGCGGCTGGGGCACCCATTAAGCAGCCGGGGACCCGGGGACCCAGAACTCCGCTCTCCAATCAGCGCAGACAGGCGGCGGAATCAGAGATCCACAGAGCATAAGGAAAGGTCAGATTTCGCCTGAGATAAGAGGGAGGTGGATGTCTGTGGAGGTCTGAAAGCTGTGGCTGGCAGAGGCACCCACCGAGCAGCTGGGGACCCAGAGCACGGCTTTCCAGGTGGCGTGGACGCCCGGGCAGTGGATTCAGAGATCCAGGCAGTGCGCGCGGAAGGGTCAGATTTCGCCTGGGACAGGTGCCTTGTGTGCTGTACCTGGTTGTGTTGTAGTTTGTACCTTTCAATCAACATAGGAGAGAGAACTACATAACCAGACACCCGGAGAAGAAAGACCATGGGCAGAAAAAGAAACAGCCCACATAAGACAGAAAGGCAGGTTTCACCAGAAAAAGAAGTAAATGAAATAGAAGCAGAAATAAGCCTGCCAGAGAGAGTTCAGAGAAATGATCGTAAGGTGGATGAAAAGAATGGAAGACAAAATTGACAATCTGAGTAAGAGCCAAGAGGAAATGAAGAAGACCCAAGAGGAAATGAAGAAGACCCAAGAGGAGATGAAGAAGCAGCAAGAAGAAATGCAGAAGAACCTAGAGAAGGTGCAGAATAAACAAGAAGAAATGAAAAATGACATCACTGCTATAAAGAACTCAATAGAAAGCATCAAAAGTAGACTAGAAGAAGCAGAGGACCGCATCAGTGAGCTAGAAGACACGGTAGGAAAAAATACACAAGTACAGCAGCTTCCAGAAAAAAAAGTTAAAAAGCAAGAGGAGAGCCTAAGGGAACTTTGGGATAACATGAAACAAAACAACATCCACATAATTGGGGTTCCAGAAAGAGTGGAAACTGAACAAGGATTTGAGAACGTGTTTGAAGAAATAATGACAGAAAATTTCCCCAATATAGGAAAGAAAAAACCCACACAAATCCAAGAAGCTCACGGAGTCCCAAGCAAAATGAACCCCAACAAACCGACACCAAGGCACATTATAATTAAATTGGCAAACACCGACGACAAAGTAAGAATCTTAAAAGCAGCCAGAGAGAAACTGAAAGTTACCTACAAAGGAACCCCCATAAGACTAGCTACTGACTTCTCAACAGAAACTCATCAGGCCAGAAGGGAATGGAATGAAATATACAAAGTCATGCAAAGGAAGGGTCTGAACCCAAGAATACTATACCCTGCAAGACTCTCAATCAAAATTGAAGGTGAAATCAAAAGCTTCACAGACAAAAAAGGACTAAGGGAATATATTACCACCAAACCAGCAATGCAAGAAATGTTAAAGAGTCTGCTGTAATAAAAAGAAAGAGGAAGCGAAGAAGGAACTCGGGGTAAGGACTAAAAATGGCAACAGATAAGTACTTACCAATAATAACTTTAAATATAAACGGATTAAATGCTCCAATCAAGAGACATAGGGTAACCAATTGGATAAGAAAACACGATCCATATATCTGCTGTCTGCAAGAAACCCACCTTAGGAAAAGAGATGCACACAGATTGAGGGTGAAGGGATGGAACATGGTATTTCAGGCAAATGGAAATGAAAAAAAAGCTGGGGTTGCAATACTTATATCTGACAAATTAGATCTCAAAGTGAAGGACATAACAAGAGATAAAGAAGGCCACTTCATAATACTAAAGGGAACAATCCAACAAGAATAAATAACTCTGGTAAACATATACGCACCCAATACAAGGGCACCCAAATACATGAAAAAACTCTTGGAGGATATTAAGGGAGAGATTGACAGCAATACAATCATAGTAGGAGACTTCAATACCCCACTGTCACCATTGGACAAATCCTCTAAACAAAAAATCAGCAAAGAAACATCAATCCTAAATGACTCACTAGACCAGATGGAATTAATTGACATCTTCAGAACATTTCACCCCAAAGCCACAGAATATACATTCTTCTCCAGTGCACATGGGTCATTTTCAAAGATAGATCATATGCTGGGTCATAAGAAAAGTCTCTTCAAATTCAAGAAGATAGAAATTATATCAAGCATTTTCTCAGACCACAGTGGCATAAAACTGGAAATCAACTATAATAAAAACAATAGAAAGAAATCAAACACATGGAGACTATACAGTATGCTATTAAACAATGACTGGGTAACCAGAGAGATCAAGGAAGAAATAAAAAACATCATGGCAACAAATGACAATGACAACACAACAATACAAAATTTATTGGACACAGTGAAAGCAGTCTTGAGAGGGAAGTTCACAAGCCTACTGCAAAAAACAGGAAACAATGGTACCTAAACCTACAACTCAAAGAGCTAGAACGAGAGCAACAAGAAAAGCCCAGTGTTCTCAGAAGGAAGGGAATAGTGAAGATCAGAGTGGAGATAAACAACTTGGAGACCAAAGAAACAATTCAAAAGATCAACAAAACAAAGAGCTGGTTCTTTGAAGATGGATCTCTAGCCAGGCTCACCAAGAAGCAAAGAGAGAAGACCCAAATAAACAAAATCAGAAATGAAAGAGGAGAAATAACAACAGACCCTGTGGAAATACAAAGGATTGTTAAAAAATACTATGAACAACTCTATTCCAACAAATTGGACAACCTGCAAGAAATGGACATTTTCCTAGAAAAATATAACCTTCCAAAACTCAATGAGGAGAAAGCCAAACATCTCAATAGTCCAATAACTATGGAAGAAATTGAAGCAGTAATCAAAAAGCTTCCAGCAAATAAAAGCCCGGGACCAGATGGATACACAGGAGAGTTTTACCAAACATTCAAGGAAGAATTAAAACCTATCCTCCTCAGACTATTCAAAACATTCAAAAAGAAGGAACACTTCCAAACACCTTCTATGAAGCCAACATCACCCTAATACCAAAACCAGATAAAGACAACACAATGAAAGAGAATTATAGGCCAATATCTCTCATGAACATAGATGCCAAAATCCTCAACAAATTTCTAGCAAATTGGTACATCAGAAAGATCATACACCATGACCAAGCAGGATTCATCCCAGGAATGCAGGGATGGTACAATATCCACAAATCAATAAATGTGATACATCACATAAACAAATTGAGAGATAAAAATCACATAGTCATATCAATTGATGCAGAAAAAACATTTGACAAAATCCAACACCCTTTCTTGATAAAAACTCTCAGCAAAGTGGGAATAGAAGGATCATACCTCAACATCATAAAAGCCATATATGATAAACCCACAGCTAACATCATATTCAATGGGCAAAAACTAAAACCATTTCCCCTAAGAACAGGAACAAGACAGGGATGCCCACTCTCACCTCTCCTGTTCGACATAGTATTGGAAGTATTAGCCACTGCAATTAGACAAGAAGAAGAAATAAAAGGCATCCAAATTGGAAAAGAAGAAGTAAAGTTGTCCTTATTTGCAGATGACATGATATTGTACATAAAAAACCCAAAGGACTCCATTCCAAAACTAATTGACTTAATTAATGAATTCGGCAATGTAGCAGGATACAAAATTAATGCTAAGAAGTCTGTGGCATTTCTATACACTAATAGTGAAATTACAGAAAGAGAAACTAAAAAAGCAATCCCATTTACCCATCGCACCAAAAAAATTAAGATACCTAGGAATAAACCTAACTAAAGGGGTAAAAGACCTATATGCAGAAAACTACAGGACACTGAAAAAAGAGCTAGAGGAAGATGTTAACAGATGGAAGAGCATACCATGCTCATGGATTGGGAGAATCAATATCATTAAAATGTCCATACTACCCAAAGCAATCTACAGATTCAACGCACTACCCATTAAAATACCAATGACATATTTCACAGACCTAGAAAGAATTCTTCATAGACTCACCTGGAACAAAAAAAGACCACGAATAGCTACAGAAATTCTGAGAGAGAAGAATAAAGTAGGTGGGATCTCAATACCAGATTTCAAGCTATACTACAAAGCAACTGTTCTCAAAACAGCCTGGTACTGGCACAAGAACAGACATATAGACCAATGGAATAGAATAGAGAACCCAGATATCCACCCAAACCACTATGCTCAACTAATATTTGACAAAGGAGGCATGAACATTCAATGGAGCCAAGATAGCCTCTTCAATAAATGGTGTTGGGAAAATTGGACAGATACCTGCAAAAAAATGAAACTGGACCACCAACTTACACCAAATACAAAAATAAACTCAAAATGGATACAGGACTTAAACATTAGAAGGGAAACCATAAAAATACTAGAGGAATCCACAGGCAGCACAATCTCAGATATATGCCGAAAGAACTTCTTCACTGATAGTGCTCCAAAGGCAATGGAAGCTGAAGAAAAAATAAACAAATGGGACTACATCAAAATAAAAAGCTTTTGCACAGCAAAAGAAACCATCAACAAAGCAACAAGAAAGACCACTGTATGGGAGAACATATTTGCAAATGTTATCACTGATAAAGGTTTAATCTCCAAAATCTACAGCCAACTTATACAACTCAATAAAAGGAAGATGAACGATCCAATAAAAAAAAATGGACAATGGACCTAAATAGAACCTTTTCAAAAGACGACAGAAGGAAGGCCAAGAGACACATGAAAACATGTTCAAAGTCATTAATCATCCGAGAGATGCAAATCAAAACGACAATGCAATACCATCTTACACCTGTCAGAATGGCAATCATCAACAAATCAACAAACGACAAGTGTTGGCGAGGATGCGGAGAAAAAGGAACCCTTGTGCACTGTTGGTGGGAATACAGAATGGTGCAGCCACTGTGGAGAACAGTATGGAGTTTCCTCGAAAAACTAAAAATGGATCTCCCATTTGACCCTGTAATCCCACTCTTAAGAATTTATCCTAAGAAATCACAAACACCAATCAGAAAGGATTTATGCACCCCTATGTTCATAGCACCACAATTTACAATAGCTACAATTTGGAAACAGCCTAGGTGCCCATCAGCAGATGAGTGGATCAGAAAACTGTGGTATATCTACACAATGGAATTCTATGCTGCCATTAAAAAGAAGGAATTCTTACCATTTGCAGCAACCTGGTTGGAACTGGAAAGCCTTATGCTAAGTGAAATAAGCCAGTCAATGAAGGAGAAACACCACATGATCCCACTCATTTGTGGATAATAAAGAACATTATAAACTGATGAACAAAAGGATAGATACAGAGACAGTAAAGCTTCAAACAGATTGTGAAATTACAGCAGGCAGATTAAAGTTAGGTGAGGTAGATAAGAGATCAATCAAAGGTCTTGTATGCATGCATATAAGCATAACCAATGAACATAGACACTGGGGGGTTGGGGTATGCCCGGGAGGGAGGGGGGGCAATGGGGAGATATGTATAAAAAATTCTATAATAAAATAAAATAAAATAAGACACCAAAAAAAAAAAAAGAATTGTGTTACCGGCCCTGGCTGGGTAGCTCAGTTGGTTAGAGTGTCGTCCCAATATGACAAGGTTGCAGGTTCCATCCCTGGGCAGGGCACATACAAGAATCAGCCAATGAATGCATAAATAGGTGGAACAACAAATCATTGTTTCTCTCTCGTTCAAATCAATAATTAAAAACAAAAGAATTTTGGCCAAAACTGGTTTGGCTCAATGGATAGAGCGTCGGTCTGCAGACTGAAAGGTTCCAGGTTCGATTCCACTCAAGGGCATGTACCTTGGTTGCAGGCACATCCCCAGTAGTGGACGTGCAAGAGGCAGCTGATCAATGTCTCTCTTTCATCGATGTTTCTAACTCTCTATCCCTCTCCTTTCCTCTCTGTAAACAACCAATAAAATATACACATATATTTTAAAAAGAATTTTGATATGACTATAGACTGCTTTGTATTAACTTTTCTTTTGTTTTGTAAAGAGGGCATAAATCCTCAAAGTCAGTGATTCTTTGTGTCCTTCATAGAACATAGTTCAGGATATAGTGGCTATTTCCTGTGTTGAATGATGGACTGATGAATTGATTGACACCAACATGAGACATAGTTCAAGATGAAAAATCTTTACTACTTCACATACATTAAGATGGCTAATAAATCATCTTCAACAACAACAAAAAATAATAAAAGGTATTGGCAAGTATGTGGAGAAATTAAAATCCTTATATGGCCCTGGCTAATGTGGCTCGGTCGGTTGGAGCATCATCCCATGCACCAAAGGGTTGCAGGTTTGATTCCCAGTTGGGGTGTGTGTGGGAGGCAGCTGATCAATGTTTCTCTCTCTCTTTCTCTCCCCCTTCTTCTGAATAAAAGCAATTTAGAAAAAAATTGGAGGAGAAAAAAGAATGCCATACATTTTTAAAAAACCCTTATACGTTGCTGGTTGGATTGTAGAATGGTACAACTACTTTGGAAAACAGTCTGGCAATAACTCAAAAAGTTAAACATAGGATTACCATATGACCCAGCAATTCCACTCTTAGGTATGTGCTCACGATAATTAAAAACATATATTCAACTATATAAATGTTCAGGGCAGCATTACTAATAATAAGATGGTTAACTACCTAAATGTCCATCAGCAAATGGATAAACAAAGTGTAGTATATTTATACAATGGATTTATTAAGCCATAAAAAGGAATGAAATGCTGGTACATGTTACAACATGGATGAACACTGAAAACATTATGCCAGTCACAAAGACCAGATATTGTAGCCCTGGTCAGATAGCTCAATTGGTTAGAGCATTGTCTGGATATACCAAGGTTGAGGTTTATCTCCAATCAGCACACATACAAGAAGCAACCAACTAATGCATAAAGAAGTAGAACAACCAATTGACCCCCCCCTCTCTCATCAATTAAAAATATTTTAAAATTACCATATATTATATGATTCCATGTATATGAAGTGTCCAGATTAAACACATCTATAGAGACAAAAAGTAGATTCATGGTGTCCAGAGAAAAAGAGCAGTGACTGCTCATGGATATTAGGTTTTTATTTTCTGGGCGATGAAATATTTTAGAATTAAATAGTAGTGATAATTGCACAGCTTTGTGAACATACTAAAAGCCTGAATTATATAGTTTAAAAGATAGAATTTATGGTATGTGAATTATACCTTAGTACTGTTGCTCTAAAAGAAAAAAAAAAGCTTTATTATTTTGAGCCACTGAAGTTTTCGGTTTGTTTGTTGGTTACCTCAGCATAACAGAATTCATCCTGACTGACACATCCAGCCAGATTATCAGTCAAATGCAAGGGCAGAATAAAGACACATTCAGAGCTGCAAAGACTCAAGTGGTTTCATCAACTAATGTACATTTTTAAACATGCATTAATCACTAATCACTGACTGGATAAGATGTAACTTATATAATGTTCAAGCAGAAAAAGCCCTTCACGTGGAAGACAAGAGCAAATGACACAACTCCATCCTCAGCCAAGAGGCCTTGAGAGTAGTCAAAATTGTAATGGCATTGAGACTTTTCTTTAACTTTACAAACCCAGAGGGTGTAAGAGCTAATTTCCTTTGTTAAAGAGAGACTCATATCTGAACTTAAATTTCCTTCAGAAGAAAGAAGGCCTAAATGTTTGTTTACACATTAGGCAGGACTTCTCCTAAAACATGATTGAAATAGTCTTTTACTTTCCTATTCCTTTGTTCAGATTGCCTCGTTTTTCTTATTTCCTCATCTAAATTGTAAAACCTTGGCAATGGTTCTCCGCAGATAACTTGCTTGTATAAAGAGAAAATATTATCCTTATATCTGATCTCGAAACCAGAATGATAGAATAAAAGAATAAAGAAAAGAAAGAGGAAATGAAGAGTCATATTGTTTTGTTGCTAGAGACCTAGTCACCTCAAGCCCTGACTTCATGCTCTGATTTCTTCCTTCTCTCATTCCCTTTGATTCTTCCCCAGCACAGGGAACTATCCATCTTTGTGACATCACTTCTATTGCTAAGCAACAGACTCAGTGGTCCACAAGCCCCATAAGCCCTGGGGGAAGCTTTGGACAAAGGTGCTCCAAGAAGGAAGCTTCGGAGGAAAGAAGTTGCCAACATGTTGCGTGTTGTAGTGGAGTCGGCCAAGATTAACCCACCCCTAACCCCCCCACCCAGACCCTGTGTGTCTGTCTACTTCAGAGGTAAGCACCAGGAGTCTGGATGGAAGAAAGATGCCCCAAGAGGCAACACGTATTCGATGAAAAAAAAAAATAGGATTATTGGTGCCCTATTATGTGAAAGATGCTCTGTCTGACAGAAAGCTAGGGTGGACACCCTCCAGTTCTTTCATAACTTATCATCTTTATTACCATTATTCTGACACTTTTACTAAGGCATGGTTATGGAAAAAAGAGATTAATACTTTTCTCAAATTATTAATCTCAAACTTCTATGAAATGGGGTTATGCCACAAACTCAGATTTAAAGAAAAAAAACACACACCTACTTCATAGGATCAATGTGAGGACTTTCTCTTATTTTTTAAATCACTTTTTATTTTCAATTACAGTTGACATACATTATTGTATTTGTTTCCGGAGTACACCCCAGGGATTAGACATTACATATTTAATAAGTGATCATCCTAATAAATCTCACATCTATCTGACAACATACATAGTTATTATACTACTAGGGGCCCAGTGCACGAATCTGTGCACCTTGAGAGGAACTATGGGCTGAGAGGCTGCGGTGGGCACAGAGGTGGGTCTTGGCCCATCCTCTGCGCCCCTGCTTGGCCCCTCTTCCCATGGCCCCCAATTCCCTGTCTGCCTGCAGCCTAGATCCCCACAGCAGCGGGTATGAGCGACCAGTGGGACCGCAGCATGTAGAAGCAAAGAATTTTCAGTAAGCAACAGAGGCTTGCCCCAATGACAGCAACCAGCCCCTCCTCATTTGCTCCACCATCCTGCTGCTGATGCCTACCACATTCCACATGCACACTATGGTAATCAGGCAGGTCATAGCGACCGGTTGTTCTGTTGTTCGGTTGTTCCATCATTTGATCTATTTGCATACTAGGGTTTTATATATATAAATTATTAACTATATCCCCTATGCTTTACATTCCTATGACTATTCTATAGCAACTAATTTGTATTTCTTAATCCCTTCACCTTTTTCACCCATCCCCTCCCAACACCCTTCCCATCTGGCAACTGTCAAAACATTCTCTGTATCTATGATTCTGTTTCTGTTCTGCTTGTTAATTTATCTTGTTTTTTAGATTCAATTGTTGGTAGGTATCTGTTTATTGCCATTTTATTGTTCATGGTATTTTTTGTTTGTTTGTTTACTTGTTTTTATCTTTCTTCATTCTGTAACAGACCCAGAGCTGTCTCTAGGCAAGTTACTATCCAATAACTGAGCCAGAATGGGTCCGGTGGTTCCTATCAGAATGTTTCTCAGTTCTTCCTTCTCATCAATAGTTTTTAACTTGATGTTATCAAATGGGTCTTCTTCACACTCAAAGTGAGCAAGCTTGAAATCTGCCTTTGTGTGGTGTGGGTTGAGAACTTTCTGTTTTGTGGCACTGCTGCTCACCCAAGTTGGGTGAGGATATTATTGTGCTGTGAGTTGATAAGGATGGGGTTAATAGGAGGTGACATTGTGGCTGTATTGTAAGTGTGGGAGAAGCTCATGTTGTCATCTCCCTCTGGGGCCACTCTTAGAATTCATGTTAGCTTCTGCTTTCTCAACCTTACATTCTGCTTCCCGCTGGGTTTCTTGAATTTTCTTAACATCTTCAGCCCACTTAATGGTTCTTTTGTCCAAGGAGAAGTCATACTATACTTCTCTGACAACCTGCAAATAATCAGGCAGGGAGAAGCCAATAGGTAGACCCACTTTAGTTAGTGTTTTGAAATTGTCTCCTATTTTAAATGGGATATCATTAAGGTAACTGAAAGTCCCACGAAAATTCTCATCCACCTTCTTAGAAGCCATTTAGAACCTGAGTACCGACCTTGGTTCTGGTTGACGGCTTTCAGGGAGAGCGAACACCCCCACCTTCAATTCTGCCCGCCTCAGGTCAGGTCGGCACCTTAGCAGAAACCAGTACCACAGCCGCCATGTTGAAATCCTACTTCCCTCTCATTCAGCATTCTTATGGCCAGTGTTTTGAACTCTTCATCTAGTACAGTGGTTGGCAAACCACAGCTCGTGAGCCGCATGTGGCTCACAAGCCACAGTTTGCTGACCACTGACCTCGTAGATTTCTTGCCTCCATTTTAGTTAATTGTTTTTCTGGAGTTTTGTTCTGTTATTTCATTTGAGCCATGTTTCTTTGTCTCCTCATTTTGGCAGCCACTCTGTGTTTGTTTTTATGTATTAGGTAGAGCTGCTACATCTCCCAGGCTTGGTGGAGTGGCCTAATGTGATAGGTGTATGTTAGAGTCCAGTGGTTACAGCCTCCTCAAAGCTGAGTACAAGTTGCATCCTGCCCCTGTGTAGGTTATACACCCTCCTCTTGTAGCTGAGCTCTGATTGCTATTGGCATGCCAATGTAAGGTATTTATCCAGGCCGATCAGCTGCAAGGACTGGCTGTGACTACTGACCACTGACTTCCACCCACCTTGCTGTGCAAGGGTCCACCCTACAGAGCAAGACTTATTTCAGCAGGACACTGGTGCCCACTGAGTCCACCCCTTAAGTGTCTTGCTTGTGGAAGTGGTTGATTATGATGCTTCAATGTGATCTGAAGCTATCCACTGGGTGTGCTGGCTCTGGGGCCCCCAGGATGGGAAGGCCAAGGTCAGCCACTGCCTGTGTCCTGCTTAGAGACACTTGGCATGAGCTACAAAGCAATCGGCAAACAGCTGCCACTTGTGCTGGACTTGGAGGTACTCAGGGGAGATCAAGCTGGGAACCAAGACCGGCTGCTGCTAGTGCCAGGCCTGGGGCCACTTAACTAGAGGTACAGGGCTCTCTGAGACCAGATGCTGCTTGTTTTAGAGAATTTAGATAAATCTGAAGCATGAGCCAAAATAGGCCATTTGTATGGAAAAGCCACTGAAAATAGCATTGGTGGGCCTGAAAGTTGGGTAGGGCAGGGCCTCAGGGAATCACCAGTGTGTGTGTGGAGGGAGACAGTGTTAACAAGGTTGATGGAGTCTCAGATATGGCATCTGCCTGCTCTGTTGGGGGAAGGCTCATCAAAGGAAAAGGCCTCTGCCAGCACTTCAGTCAGGAAGAAAGCTATCCTCCAGCTCTCCTCCTGATACCAGGCAATTAAATTCTTCCCCATAAGTCTTTGGTGCCTTTCAAGCTGCTGCTGCTATCCCCACCCTACCACTTTCTCCCTGCCTCCAGCTCAGAGGAAGTGAGTCAGAGTAAGGGAGTGTATGAGCCCTTTAAGAGGAATGCTGTGGACTTCAGCAGACTCTGTCTCACTCAGTTTCAATCCCCGCTGGTTTTTACAGTCAGAAGTTATGTGCACGTCTCTTCTCAGCACCGGAACCCTGGGCTGAGGGGCCTGGTGTGCGACTAAGACACCTCGCTCCTCAGGGGTGACCTCCACAGCCAAGATATTGCTCCAGGTTTTTATCTGCCACATTTGGATGTGGGACCAGCCTATTCTGTGTCTCTGACCCTCTGGACAGTCTCCATGTGGCTTTTTTATATCCTTATCTGTAGGACTTCCATTCAGCTCAATTTTAGGCAGTTCTCAAAAATGATTAGTTTAGTTGTAATTTTGATGTGGTTGTCGGACAAGGTGAGATTATATGTACTGGAAGTCCCAATGTAAGGACTTTAATAGATAATATATGAACAACTCTTTCTACAACTTTTGAAAATTACCTAAGAATACTTTTATAATCAACAAAAATTTATATTTTCATAAATATAATGATTTTTGCTCCTCACAACGAATGCATGAGGAAAATAAGGGAAGTTTTATTGTCTCCATTTTTAAATTTTTTTAATTTTTTTAATTTTAATTTTTAAAATATATTTTATTGATTTTTCACAGAGAGGAAGGGAGAGAGATAGAGAGCCAGAAACATCGATGAGAGAAACATCAATAAGCTGCCTCCTGCACACCACCTACTGGGATCGTGCCCGCAACCAAGGTACATGCCCTTGACTGGAATCAAATCCAAGACCCTTCAGTCCGCAGGCCGATGCTCTATCCACTGAGCCAAACCAGTCAGGGCTCCATTTTTAATAGATAAGAAAAAAAAGTCCAAGGTAGGTGGGAAGGAGGGGGTTAAAGGGTTTATGAGAGAGAATGAGTTTATCTATATACATAAAAGTCTAAGCAACCGTCCGACTGTCTGACTGGCAGGTAGGTATGATAAACACTGACCACCAGGGGATTGACACTCAATGCAGGAGCTATCGAGCTGTGGTAATTTGGTAGTGGCAGTTCTCGGGTGACACACCCCAGAACCAGAGAGGAGGGAGCCAGATTCTGGGGTGCAGTACCCAAGAACTGCCCTCTCACATCTGGAACTCTTTGGGGGATGTCAGAGAGCTGGTTTCAGTCCAATCCCTGCAGGCCAGTTCAAGGGACCCCACTTACTGGAGGTACCCCACTCATTTCGCAGATGCCCTTCAAGCTGCAGTGCTGCCCCAGGTGCAGCCCACTAAGGAAGGACCGTTAGAGGTTAGCTCCAGGGTGTGTCCAGTCTGTCTTGCCTAGTCCTGCCCCGCCAGCCCTCTTCTAATTAATTTCCTTTCCATGTGCACAAATCTGTGCACCAGGGCACTATATCTTCAGAACAAAGAGCTGGGATTGAAGAAAAAGGAAAATGAACCATCTATTGGTGAAGATTATGGAAAGATAGCTACAGGCAAATGAGGTTTTCCATGGTACCTGGGGGGAGTGAGAAAACTCTCTGAGAGCCATGAGGCAAGCATGCGATTCCTTCCATTTCTCTCTTCTTCTCCTTCTCCTTCCTCCTCCTCCTCTTCCCCCTCCTTCTTCTTCCTCCTCTTATTCCTCCTCCTCCTTTCCCCACCACTACCTTGAAAAGAATATCAGTCATGCAACAGGTCTTTGTAGGGCTACAGACTGTTCTTTATTAAAGATATTTCTGGAGGAGTGGGATTTTAGCAGATAAAGAGCTTTTAACCCATTATCAATGTTTTGGGATGTCTCTTTGGGTACACTAGGCTTTACTCTGAGAATAAATAAACACTTGCATCTCAGTGCCAGAACACAATAAAAGTTGATTTCTTGCTTATATCAAGCCCTGTGTGGATGGCGCTGTCAGGCAGCTCTGCTGAGTGGTTTAGAGACCAGCTGCTTGCTTCTGTGGCTGCAAAGTCCCCCTGCCAGCAGGTCATGAGTGTGGCTTTGGGCAGTAGGGAGAAGGAGAATGGAGAACCTCATGGGAGATTTTAGGAGCCAGGTCTGGTAGGAGTGAATGTCCCTCCCATGCCCCTTTGGCCAGAACGTGGCCCCACTTGCCTGCAAGGTGGCTGGGAACTATGTACTCAGGAAGAAACAGAAACAAACACAAAACATAATCCGACACGCTTATAAAAAGTGAGAAATTCTGAAACCCCTGAGGAAGAAGGAATCGGTGCCAGCTCACACCTGCCATTATAGAGTTGAAGATTTATCTTTTATGTGTGTGTTTTAATCCTCACCTGAGGACATGCTTTTATTAATGTTATAGAGAAAGGAAGGGAGAGGGAGAAAGAGAGAAACATTGATGTGAGAGTGAAACATATAAATTGGTTGCTTCCCACATGTGCTGGACTAGGGATCCAACCAGCAACCTGGATATGTGCTCTGACTGGGAATCAAACCCATGACTTTGTGGTGTACAGGACAATCCTCCAACCAACTAAGCCACACTGCCAGGGTGACTTGAAGTTTTTTAAAGCTTCCCACCTCTTTATCCCATTTGAACCTAGACTTTAAAATATTTCCTGTCCCTAATACCAGCCACTTCATGTCTTTGCAGATGTCAAGAAGAAAACTTCTGAGGGGGAAGGAAATAATCCCACATGGAACGAAGTAAGATGTACCAGGGCAAGCCCAGAGGAGGAAGTGACACCCAATAGTGAGGGAGAAAACATGGAGCCTCACAAGCTTTTCCCAAGGCAGGGTCTCTTGGCCTGGGAGTTGCCTCTCAGCTGACAAGGCTGTAAAGGCCTGAGGACTGCAGCAGCCACATTTGCCCACCGCTGCTCTGGCCCTTCTTCCCCACTCTGGGGATGGACCATGTTGTAGTTCGTCCTGTCTAACCCAGCCATCCTGATGTCCTCAGAAACCTGAAGCAGAGACAAGCTCCCTGTGTAGGATCTCTGCTCACTTTCCATCCATCCATGTTCCCACTACCCCTTGGTACCCAAATCTCTTAACTAATATGCCCATGACATTGCCATTAAAGCTATGGAGACCCAGAGAGGATGTCCATTACCCTGGTAGCAAATGCCATCCTCTGAGGAAATTAGACTTGAGGGAGAAACACTGTACTAACCTGTTATCATAGAAGGATGGGAAGGGGAGTGTAGAGAAGGGTTGCTGACTTCTCTGTGTCTCCCACAGACCCTAATTTGGCACCTCTGGAACCACCCCCTAAAGAATGACTCTTTCCTGCAAGTCATCCTTCAGGACTTGTGCTCAGAAAAAAAAGAAAGGTAAGATAGAGAGAGGCACAGGAGCCTGATTCCCTTACAAAGCTACAGCAAGTCTCCTGTCTCTAATCCATAATTCAGTCACATGGAACAGAACCCACCGCATCCAACTACTTCAAAAAGGGGGAGGGGGCGGATTGTGGAAGGGTAGTGAGGCTAGGAGTGAAGATCAACTAGAACTAGGAACCTAGGAGCTCAGGAGCAGCCTGTCTCTCCTGAAGCCACAGGATTCCCAAATCTCTGCATCTCTGTCTGTCCCATGAAGGCCCCATCCAGCTGAAAATGACATTCACTGAGATGGAAGCTGTGGTATCCTAAATCAATATTTCTACAAAAAAGAATCTAATTGGCCTAATTTAAGTCAGGTGTCCACTGCCAGTCCAATCAGTTGCCCAATCAGCTGTTACTTGGCATTCAGGATGAGTGTGGGAGCAGAGCTTCTGGGAAGGGGCTTGGCAGGCAGAGCCAGTAACTAGGGTGCCCAATGCCCAGGGACCCCCCAAAGCCCTAATTCCCAGACTTGATATCCTGTGTTCTCTCATGACTGCTCCCCATCACTGTGTTCTTCCTTCAGTCCTTCTATGAAAAACACAGCCTCTAGGTGAGAAAACCATCTCTAGATAAAGTCCTGCTTGGGACAGGAAAGGACACCCTTTCCCCTGACTCAGGCTCCCATACCTGCTCCTTATCTCCCCAGATCCATTGGCTTGGTCACAATACTGCTCAAGCCCTTGGTAATAAAACCAAGAGAAGTTCTTTTTGTGAAGGACCTGATCCTCCTCAACCATTCCATGAAGCCCACAGATGTGAGTTGGGTCCCAGGAAGGGTAGTTGGAAGATTGGGGACAACCCGAGAAACTGGGCCCGTGACCTCATCCAGAGATTGCTTCCTGCCCTCAGGGGTTCCATCACACTGCCATCTTCTCCCTGACTTCCCTACTCGCACACTTAGACTATTTAGGTGATCATCTGCTGGATGTCTTAGACTGCTAGGCCTGGAATACTATAGTGAATGAAACCCACAGTCTATTGGAGTAGGCATCACTCATGATCACAAGGGCTCCAGCACAGTACACAAGAGTGAAGAGAGCTAGGTTACTGAGGTCAAGAGGGGATAAATGATTCTGCTTGGAGGTCATGGAAGGTTTTACAGAGGAGGTGGCTAAGCCATCTGGAAACAGACAAAGACCAACCAGATAAGAACCCAGAAAGGCTATGGGTTCAGAATTAGCTATAGCAAGAGAGTCAGCCACCATCACGTGGATTTGGCAGAGACTTAAAGACAGGCAGAGGAGAGGGAAAACTCTACAGCAGAAAAAGGGGAGACTCTTGGTGCATGTGGATAGGAGGTTGTTGGCCTGGGAAAGCTATACGTGATGTAACTAGAAACTGGGCATCCTATGTGATTGGTTAGGGTGCACATTTGGCTTTCTCTGATTAGTCCTAAACTGGAAGTGGGGACAAAAATTAGGGCAGTTGTAGTTATTAATTAAGTCCAGGCCATTTGCTCTTGGATTGTTGCTAGAGCTAGTGGTCTGGATTCCTATAAGTCTGATTTATAGCACCCTGGCTTTCTGGGCTGGTTACTATAGATACTGGTTTGGTTTCCTGGGCTGAGTTCTATTTGCCTATATGCTTTGGCTATTGTCCATTTGCCTATTCTGTTTCTCAGTTTATAACCACCAGTTTATAACTTCCCTGAACCCCAAACTGCACAAGGCCCCATGGTGTGGCATTGCAATATTGCCAGCACTACTCCATCCTGGAGAATTGGGCATGAGCCCACCAGGTTGGACTGCGTTCCAGTGCTGGGACTTGGCCAAGGATTGCATGGTCTGGCATATAGTTCCCTTGTCTTTGCCTTGTAGTGCACTATCACTCTACATGTGGCCCAAATGACCAAAAAGGATATTGAGAAGACAGGTATGGTTTTTCATGGAGCTTACCCTACCTTTCCCCAAGCTATAGCTGGATGGGTATTTTGGGACCTTCAAGACCCAACCCTTGAGGCCTACTGAAGGATTGTGACCAAGTTAGGGTCTAGAGGCCAGATCCCCAGACCCAGCTGATGCTATCTGTCCCCTTAATATGTCCATTTGTCATCTCTACACATGCATCCTCTAGGGCTGCAGGGAGTGCTAAGGATGGCCATTTCCAAAAGCCCCCATGTGTGGAGAGTGAGGCCTAGGGTTACTAAGGATAGGTGAGGGTCCATGGAATGTTCTGGGGCAGACATGTGTCCCTATCAGGTCTTGGCCATATTTTCTGTCAGAAATTAGTCTTTGGGTATAGAATAATAAAATGGGGAAAATACCTCAATGTCCTGAGCCAGCCCTGAGAGCTCACCCTGGACTGTGTTTCCCCAGGGGATGAAGACCTCCTGGGCGTAACTGCACTAGAAGCAGCCAGGCAGAAGCTGATGGTTCCCAGCTATGCTGTGCACAACGAGCTGTCCTCAAAGCCGCAGCACTTTCAGGTTGAAAGCCCATGGAATTTGCATGACACCTCATGGTGTTCCCAAGTTATCCCACCTCTCCACAAAGTTGTGGTAGAGGGTTGGAGCTTCAGACCAGGCTACAGGTTCTTAGATTCTCACTGCATCCCTGCCCATCCAGGGGCCACTCTGGAGAACTTCTGCACATAACTGAAGTTAGAGACAGTCCCAGTGGAGTAATAGGAGGCACTGATGGCTGTGCATCAGCAGGTCTTGGCAGATGCTGTGGAGATAGAGCAGAAAGCCTGGGCCCTGCCCTGCAGGAGTCCACAGGATTCTTGACAACATAGGACTAGCCACATCCAAGGTCAAATTAGCTGAATGGGAGAGGATGAAGGGAGTTTTGAGTGGATCCATGGGAAAGTCCATGGATTCTACTGTGAATTCTGCACCCCCCAACTTTCCTTCAATATGAAGCCTGTGACCTAACATTTCTGTCATGGTTTTGCCTGCCTCAGCCTGCCACTTGCTCAGGAGGCTGGGATTCTAGCTTGACTACTCCTCTTCCTCACCCCACTCCCTGCATTCAGCCACTGGCCGAGGCCAATGCCAACTTAATGCCACCTGACTGCTCCTACTTTTCCATCACCATTTCCATTCCTTGGCTATCTGTCCCCTTAATATGTCCATTTGTCATCTCTATACATGCATCCATGAGCCATCACATCCCATACACTAAAGAGTCACCAGTTTGATTCCCAGGCCGAGCACATAACCCAGATTGTGGATTAGATCTCTGGCCTGAGCATGTATGGGAGGCAATCAATCAATGTTTCTCTTTTGCATTGATCTCTCTCTCTTCCTCCCTTCTTCCCTCATTTTCCATCCTCTCTCTCTCTCTATCTCTATATCTCTATCTTTCTCTCAAATCAGTAAAAAAAATTATAAAGAAGAAAAATAAGTAAGTAAAAATCAACAAACAGGGCCCTAGCTGCTTTGGCTCAGTGGTTAGGGCATCAGCCTGCAGAACAAAGCATCCTGGGTTCGATTACAGTCAAGGGCACGTACCTTGGTTACAGACCCCTCCCTGGGCCAGACCTTGGTTGGGACATGTGCAGGAAGCAACTAATCAATGTGTTTCTCTCACATTAGTGTTTCTCTCCATCTTTTCCTCTCTCTTCCACTCTCCCTAAAAATCAATGGAAAAATATCCTCAGGTGAGGATTAATAAAAAACAACAACAAACAGAAACATTAGACTTTTTTTCTTATTCTGTAACAAGCACATACCAATGGAGAAGAAAAATGAAATCCACACAAGATGACAAGGACAAAGCAGTGGAGGTGACAGTTCCCAGAAGGAAACAAAGTTATGGCCATTACCAGGCTTGGCTCTGGCAGGCAGGTCCAGCTCCTGCCAGCCTTCTTCCTGTGGGCTCTCCTTCTCTCCACAACAGATGTTTCTCATCATAACATTTGGATCTTTTAGAGAGAATCCCAGTGGGAGAAGGGGAGTCCAAGTCCCCAACATCATGGTCTCATTTTGTCCCTGGTAGGTTCAAGTGAAGGTGTTTGAAGCCCGCCAACTCATGGGCAACAACCTCAAGCCATTGGTAAAGGTGGTCATTGGAGGCCATCAAAACCACACACGTACCAAGATGGGAAACAACCCTTTCTTCAACGAGGTGGGCTGCACGTGTTCTTCAGGGCTGAATGGGGCACTTTGGCCAATTGAGCCCGTCGAGCTGGGCATTTCCTGCAGGAAGGCAGGCAGCCAGCCAGCTTGCTCCTTGACTGGAGTGTTTTCATGTGTTCCACAAACACTTACTGAGCACCTACAGAGGGTGGAGCACTGTGCTTGGACTGGGACCACAGATGGATAATTTGCAGGAATGATTGATAGAAATGTAGATGAGGGGAGGGAAGCCTGCACAATGCACTGGGGTCTGTCATGAATGACACTTGGGAGCCACAGAGGGACTGAAACAGGAGAGTGACAGAGCCAGGTTTGCATTTGGGAAGAAAGTTCTCACTGCAGCAGGGAGTGGTGGCAGAGAGGACTGACAGGGCAATCTAGAAGGAGACAGAGGCTCCACTCTTCACTCCAGGGCGCTAGCTGGGCCTCCAGCTGCTCACAACAGGTTCTCTGGAAATCCCCACACCTGCCCTTTATCCAGGCAGAAAACACTCCAGGAGCTGGCCGGCCTCTGCTTCCTGAGAAGGAGCGTGAGGGCAGTATACACTGAAAGATATTGAAATGGGCACAAGACAGGAAGAAGCCTGCCACTCTGAGCCTTTGGGCTCATTGAAAATTAACTCTATGCCCATCTTATCCTTCAGATCTTCTTCCAGAATTTCCATGAGGTTCCTGCAAAGCTCTTTGATTACACCATCTTAATCCAGGTAAAGAACCAGAAAAGATGGGTCCACTCTCTTGTCCTACCTCAATCCAGGGAAGCACTTCAGTCCCCCCTGCCCTACCCTTAGAGCCAGAGTCACCTCAGATGGTCTTTCTGACCCCAGGGCAACATCTCCACCACCTTCTTCACTCTCCTGCAGCCCAGACTCACATTCATTCATTCATTCATTCATTCATTCAGCAAATACGGGATGCCAAATGCTAGGCCCTGACCTGTACCCTGAGGTGAACAAAGCAACATCTCCCCATGTGCCAGGGCTCTCATGCCACCGGAGGACCCCCTAATATCCTCTTGAAGGGGACATATTCTACTCTTCTACTAGAGGGAGCCCAGGAACAGTGGTGAACATGTGTTTATCAGATGCCTCGTATATTCCAGCACAGGGCTGAGGAGAAAAAGGAGGCCACCCTCTCAAAGAGTTTCCACACTTGTGGGAACACAGGCACATAGGAAACAACCAGGACAGTAGTTGGTGAGAGAGTCAAGTACACTTGGCTTTGTGTTGATCTTTGGGTTGAGCAAGTGAATTGGCCTCTTTAATCAATTTCCTCATCAGGAAAATGGAGCTAAAAACTGGACCCCCACAGGGTTTCTCTGAGAATGAGAAGAAACCTATGAGGATGTACAGAATCAGCTATTGGGATGTGTCCTTGCAGTTCCTGCCCAGGTCACGGAGGAAAATGGGCTATGTAAACTGAATTCTTTCTGACCGTTCCCCTGCAGGTGCTGAACGCCTCAGTGATAAGAGCCAATTCGGAGATCGGCAGATTCCAAGTAAGCACTGGAGGAAGGGGGAGGTTTGGGGAAGGGTCATAGAGACCAACCTTCCCTGGGCTCCACCCACAAGGTCAGGAAAGGACTGGGATTCTCAAGTGAAAGATCCAGCTTTGAATCCATCTACCTACTGGGTGACTTAAGCAAGGCATTCTGAGCCTCTGCTTCCTGTAAATGAGGATGATAACTTAGCCACAGGGTTGTTGTGAGGTTTAAAGTACATAGCATTCATGAGAACACTGGATGCCATGTTGACATCCCCACACTTATGAGATACAGTTCAAGCTCTGTCTCCAGGAAATGGAAGCAAAGGATCCAAAAAGGCCAACCTAATTGTTGGAGAAACCGGAAAGGCTGCTACCTGTGAGGACAGAGAGAAAGATTTGCTTTGGAAAGACAAGGCTGAGATGAGGAAAGTTTACACATCACAAAGGGCTACGCAAAGATTCCCCAAATCCAGGAAGATCAGAAAAGGTAGGGTTGCCAGGTTAAAGACAGGATGCCCATTAAATCTGAGTGTTAAACAGCAGGCACTTTGTAAATAGAAGTATGTCCCAAATACTGCATGGCTCCTCACAAAATATTGCAGGGGACAAACATATACTGAAAGTAGTCATTGTGTACATGCAATTCAAATTTAAGCAGGCATCTGTATTAAACTGGGCAACCCACAAAAAGCACTTCACCTTTGAGTATCGCTGCAGGAGGAACACATGAGGCTGAAAGTGGTAAAGATTCTAAATTTATTGCTACTTTTGTGACAGAAGGGCTTACAACAAAATGCCATTAGCAGGCCAGAGTAAGGGGGGTGGGATATTTATGTCTACCGTAAAGGTCAGAGTAACCGATAAGACCAGATACAGGTGGGAGGGCGGGTGTAGGTGGTCCATTGGAAACTGGGTAAGGTTATTGATGTCTTTCAAAATCTGTAATGAGAATAACAGGAAAACAGCTGGGAAGAGCGAGAGCCGGATGTTGGGTATAATGGAGCACAGAATAAAGAATGTGCTTAACATTCCAGCTGGTCTTGTTTTTTCCTATAAATTGGGCTTCCTATAAGCTGAGGTTGATGAAGGAAGCCGATCTCATTCTTCTGCAATTTCTTCATGCTTAGGTGGGATGTACTAGTAGAAATGTCTCTATTTAATCGGTGATTGAGGAAGGAGATGATATCTAGTGTAGGTCTGGAATAGCATAATTTCCCCTATAGATCTACTGGCAATTGCCTGAATGTGATTTTGGAGGAAGGAGGAAAAGGCTCTTAGGATGCCTGGGCCAAAGATGAGTGCCAGGAAGAGCATTAAGAGGGTCCAACTAGAGGGAGAAGCCAGGAGGTCCAATTAAGGTTCTGTAACTAGCTGCCCAGGATTCCAAAAGTTGTTGTCTGACTTTTGAGGCCTTGTCAACTAATTTCTTGGCTCCATCCTTTACTATGCCAGACTGGTTGGCATAAAAACAGCATTTTTAAAATACTAAATGCAGGGGAAAGGTAGAGAATATGCCCAACATTACCCTTGGAAAAGGCAAATTTAGGACAAATTAAAGTTAGATTACTTTCTCCCTACTTGTAATAAGCACATGAACAGTCATGAATTGCCTCCCACTTCTTACTCTCCAAGCTACAGTGCAGGCTTAGAAATTAAGATTCTAGAGAGTAACTAGCAAGAGATAAAAAAAAGTTGTACTTTTGACAAAGGCCACTGTGAAATTTTTAGAGACTAACCAATCATATGAATTGCTGAGTAAATTATAGAGGGCGGAAAAATTCTGAGCTTTAAAAAAATATACGTTACTTTTTTCAAAATTTTCAACATACACAGAAGTAGAGAGAACAGTATAAATTCCCACCTCCTCATTACTCAGCTTCACCAGTTCATTTCAATCGGGTTTTTATCCACACCCAGCCTATTTCCCCAGCCCCACTGAATTAATTACTTTGAATCAGATCTCAGACATGACAGTTTAATTTCAAATATTTCAGTGTATAGTTCTAAAACATATCTTTATTAAGCATAACAAATATGACTATCACCTTTTAATTAAAAACTTTTCTAATTTGGTGTTCAAATTCCCCTAATTGTCTTGTGAATTCCTTTTACAGTTTGCTCAAACCAGGAATCAAACTAGGTGCATACATTGCAGTTGCTTAAAATGTATTATCATGACTCTTTTATTCTGTTGGTCCCATTCCCCTTTTTCCTTCTAATGTATTTATTAAAGAAACAAATTTGTCCTATAGAGTCCCCCTCCTACTGCCCCATCTGGATTTTGTTGATTGCATATCCAGAGGATCAGTTCTTAGGTCTCTCTGCCCAGATATTTCATCTTGAGGAGGCTTCACCAGATTTGGGTCAATTATTTAGCAAGATGGATCCAGCAGGAGGCACAGAATGTCTGTTGATCTCTCTTTTTATGTTGGTAACAGCTACTGATGACCACTGCCTAGATCTGCTGCTTCATTAGGGATGACTGAAGTTTTGGGTGATTTTTTTTAGGGGTGACTGAGTTTTGTTTCCTTCCAGCTTTATTGAAGTATAATTGACATACAATGAATTATACACATTTAAAATATATAACTTGATACATTAAAAAATACATATACACCCGTGAAATCACCATCATAATCAATATAATGAATATACCTGTCATATCAATCATCCCCAAAAGTTTCCTTGTGCCCCTTTGTAGATTTTGCCTCTAACCTCCAGCTCAACCCTTCCCATCCTCAGGTAACCAATGATCTGCTTTCTGTAACTATAGATTGCTTTGTACTTTCTAGAACTTCATATAAATGGAATCATACAGCATGCATTTTTTTTATTTGACTGTTTTCACTCAGCATAATTATTTTGAGATTCATCCACATTGCATATATCAATAGTTCATTTCTGTTTATTGCTGAGTAGTATTTCATTGTATGGATATACCACAATTTGTTTATCCATTCATCTGTTGTTGAACATTTAGATTTATTTTCAGTTTTTGGCTATTACAATAGAGCTGCTATAATATTTATCTATCTATATCTATATCCATATCTATATCTATATCTATATATAAAAATCTAAGTGACCGTTGTGATCAATCAACTGAATAACCAGTTGACCAGTTGCTGTGATGTGCACTGACCACCAGGGGGCAGGTGCTCAATGCAGGAGCTGCCTCCTGCTGGTCAGTGTGCTCCCACAGCCAACTTCCCATGGTCCCTCCCCTGGGTGGCCAGCCAAATCAGCCCTGATCAGCCACAATTGCTGGTCAGCTGAGAGACCCCACCCATACACAAATTCATGCACCAGGCCTCTAGTTGATGTATAAATCTTAGAGTGAACATATGCTTTAATTTCTCTGGAGTAGATATATAGAAGTAGAATGACTAGCTCTAATGGCAGGTGTAACCACCATCATAATCAAGATAATAAACAAAGGGCGGAAAAAAAAATCTGAGCTTTTAAAAAAATAACTTTGTTGTTGTTTTTGTTAATCCTGACCCGAGGATGTGTTTCCATTGATTCTTAGAGAGAATGGAAGGGAGGGAGAGAAACATCATTGTGAGAGGGCACATAGATTGGTTGCCTCTTGCACATGCCCTGACTAGGGCTGCAATTGAGATATGTACACTTGACCGGGACCCTTCAGTCACAGGCCGATGCTCTATCTACTGAGCCAAACTGGGTAGGACTAAAGAAAATTCTTAATGGTGTTTTTAAAAAATTCCAAACAAGTTTTATCATTTTATATTCCCATCAGAGGTATATTAGAGTTCCAGTTGTTCCACATTCTCATCAACACTTGATATAGTCCATCTTATTTTATTTTAGTCATTCTAATTACGTGTAGTTGTATCTTATGGGGATATACTTCCCTGATGACTAATGATATTGAGCATCATGTGCTTATTTGTCTTGAATATATCTTCTTTACCTGTTTAAAATGTCTATTCAAATTTTTTACTTATTTTTATTGGGTTGTTTTCTTACTATTGAGTCTTGAAATTGTCTTCTATATTCTTAAGTCCATTATCAGATATATGATTTGGAAATATTTTCTGCCAGCATATGACTTGAACTTTAATTTTTTTATAGTATTTCAGAAAGCAGAATATTTTAAAATTTCAATGAAGCCCAATTTATCAGATTTCTTTTATGAATTGTACTTTTGTTGTTGCATCTAAGAAATCTTTGCCTACTCGATCCAAGGGGGTAGCTGGTTTTAAAGCAAGCCTAACATGTAGTATCTGCTCTGTGGACCCTTTAGATGTGAGCTACAGGGGTAGCCTTGCTCCATAGTACATCAATGATGTATCATATCCTCCAGCCTCAGTCAGAAACCTTCTCATAGGAAAAGGAAAAACTCATAGCCTCTCTGCCAACAACTCTCTTGACCATTCTCTTCCCTAGACAAAAGGAGCCCTTCCCACACCCAGGGCCAATGCTGTGTTGCCAGGCAGTGTTGCTTGGTGGTTAAGTGTCCTTCCAATCCAGGCCTCCCCTTTACTAGATGGAAGACTTTGAGCATTTTCCTCAAACTCATTATCTTCCTCTGTAGAATAGAGGAGACATGGACCAACTTCTAGCTTGTTGCAAAGACTTAAAAAGTTAGGGCAGGTCAAATGGCTAATATTGTCATCAGCGTAGTTGGTATTACAAATGTTGGCTGGAGGTGCTAATTAATCTTTATTCTACTCTTGTCTTTTCAGACAGATATTGGTTTTATCTACCATTCTCCAGGTAGGTAAATAGTTGTTGCAAATATGTGTGCCTTCCGAGAAAGACCAGTCCATGTGTCAAACATCACAAAATCTCTGTATGTTCAGCATATGGAGAGAGTAGTCAAGGGTGTGAATTATCTTCCAAACTTGATAATATTTTATGGCACTTCATGGCATTTTATCTTCTTTTATAATAACATCTTTCTCTTTAAAACTGAAGAAATCCTTTTGGGTCAAATGCTAATATATTTTAATGCAGCCTTCGGCTGACTTTCTTTTTTTAAATTTTTTTAAATTTATTGATGAGAGAGAGAGAGAGAGAGAGAGAGAGAGAGAGAGAGAGAGAAACATTGATTTGTTGTTCCACTTAATTGTGTATTCATTGGTTGATTCTTATATGTGCCCTGACCAGGGATTGAACCTGCAATCTTGGAGTATCGGGATGAGGCTCCAACCAACTGAGCTAGCTGGCCAGGGTCAGCCTTGGACTGACTTTCTATTTTTGAGTTCATTGGGGAATTAAAGTTTGAGCAGAGATTTCCTCTGTGACCTGGCCAGAGCATACCAGGTTAACGTTGGGACTTAAAGTTGAGGAGAATTCTTGTCTTTCTCAGACCAGGATAGTAACAACTGTATGTTTCCAGAATGAGAAAGAGGGGTCCCTGTTTTCTAACAGTATTAGCTGGCATCATGGTGAGTGCACTATCTTGGCTTAATGGTAGGAGTGACTCTCATTGTCCTACAACTGTATAGCAACCAAAATATGAGACATGTTTGCACACCCCTCTCTCATACAAACAAAGACTGGTTTCAGGGGAGAATAATGGAGACTGGAAGCTGGTCTCCCATTGACTCTCTGTCTCTCCAGGTCATGCACTCCAGAGGAGGTGGTTAGGCCTCTGCCAGCCAAATGAACCCAACAGTGGTGTGAGAGGCTACCTGAAGGTCACCATCTGTGCTCTCGGTGTGGGAGATCAGGCTCTGGTAAGACTGCCCCCCATACCTTAGTAACATTTCCTACCCTAACTGCTTCTGTGGGGTACCCCTGGGCCTTCATATGCTTTCATTTGTCCACAGTGTCACTTCAGAATTATCCATTTATTCCCCCCAGTGACCTTGGCTGTGACCTCCCTGCAACTTTGACCCAGTCAGCTCTCTGGTCTTTCCAGGTAGATCAAAAGCTGCCTTATGATGCTGATGACACCAAAATTCACATCTTGAAGTCAACAATGGTCCCAATGAACCTGGCCTACTTACAGTTCTTCATCTACTGTGCAGAGGACCTTCACCTCAGTGAGAGTCAGGGTGGCAGGGAAGAAGCTACTCTGAGATGCCCTACATGGTGGCACCCTAGGTCCCCATGGGGTTTGCCTGTTCCATATGGACACTAATCTAAGATCTGGAGTGAGGGAGAGGGTGAAGCTAAAATCCACCAAGAATAGTTTTATGGAGGCCCCATCACACCCATTAAATTGGGCTGTATATTCCTGACCTATTTTTTTCAATTATATTATATTTAATATGCTATATCCAAAATACTATTTTGACATGAATGCAAAAATTATTGCTATAGTTTACATTCAATTGTTTAATATATTTTTAAAAAGATTTTTTATTGATTATTAAAGAGGAAAAGAGAGGAAGAGAAAGAAACATTGATGTGATGAACATGGACAACAATGTGGTGATTGCTGGAGGGAGGGATGGAGGAGGAAGAGGGCATGAAGGAGATAAATGGTGAAACGGGGAAAAAATTTAAAAAGGAAAAAGAGTTCTGCTGGTGTGGCTCCATGCCTGACCTGTCTTTGATGCTCAGGAGCAGAGGTTCACTATGGCAGCCCTATCCCTCTGTCTTTATGGGTCATGACATAGGACAGTACACACAGAGATAATGAAAATGGGAGAGGTCTTTCCAAGGGGTGCCAAACCACATTATGGGGGAGAATTTTAAATTGTTCTATCACCTCTCCATTTCCTTCTCTTAAAAAAAAAAAAGGCTATCTCAGAAATCTTTTAACTTCTTGTTTACAGAGAAACACCATTTAGTAAGTCCAATGTTGGAAGTGGAACTAATTGGGGAAAAGGTAAGTGTAGAAAGGATGTGTGGCTTAGAGAAATGGTCACCTAGAAAAAATAGTGTGAGGGTAAGACTCGCTTGGTAGGCAGGACCCCAGGAATTATCTCCCACTTCTTCCATTAAAGGGCCATGTGGTCCCACTGGACCAGGAACTCTATGAAGGCGAAGCCATGGCTTGGCCACTGTCTCCCAGAGCTATGCCCAGAGCCCAGCATGGAGAAGATGCTCCCTGAAAACAAGATACAAATGCCTGATGAGTGAGTGACTGAATGAAGCAACATGCTGCAAATGAACCTCACTGAATCTGGCACCATCCCTTCTGAGCCTCTGTTCCTTCATTTATAAACTGAGGGTTCTAGTAAGAGTTGCTGACGTTCCATGAACCTCTATGAACAGAGTAGCATTTTCCAAAGTGTGCTGATGGATGTGTTGTGCAAAAAAAAAGATCCTATGTTTAAACTCAGTGAATACTGGGCTAACAGGTTTGTCTCAGAATTTAAAAACCATCATTTCCACAATGTTCTACCTATTAGAAGTTATTAAATGCAGCCCATATATAAGTTAGTGCTCACCTTTTGAAGGAAGTAGTCCCAACAAACTGGTGGACATACCTTAGAAACACCACTCTGAGCATGGTTTGGATTGAGGATCTAGATAAGATGATCTTGAGTGATAGATGAAACATATTTTTCAAAATTTTTAATATGTCAGTTTTTCTATGTATCACAAAGTCCCACTACCCTTTGAGTTCTCTGACACGACTGCTTAGATTAAGACTAGATTTTAAAATGATGCTTTGAGAACAGGTGCCATGTGTGCTGATGCTGTTGGAGCTGTTTTGTGTGTTTTTTTTAATATATTTTATTGATTTTTCACAGAGAGGAAGGGAGAAGGATAGAAAGTTAGAAACATCGATGAGAGAGAGAAATCCATCAGCTGCCTCTTGCACGTCCCCTACTGAGGATACGCCCACAACCAATATACATGCCCTTGACCGGAATCGAACCAGGGACCTTTCAGTCCACAGGCCGATGCTCTATCCACTGGGCCAAACCGGTTTCGGCAGTTGGAGCTGGTTTTTTTTTTAATTAAATCTTTATTATTCAGATTATTACATTTGTTTCTCTTTTTTCCCCTCCATAGCACCCCTCCACCCAGCTCCCACCCTTCCCTCTGCCCTTACCTCCCTCCCATTGATCTCATCCATAGGTGTATGATTTTTGTCAAGTCTCTCCCTGTACACTCCTCACCCCTTTCCCCCTGAGAATTATCAGTCCACTCCCTTTCTGTGCTCCTGATTCTATTATATTAACCAGTTATTCTGTTGATCAAATTTTTAATTCACTTAATTTTTAGATTCACTTGTTGATAGGTATGTATTTGTTGTTCATAATTTTTTGGCTTTTACCTTTTTCTTCTTCCTCTTCTAAAAGAGTACCTTTCAGCATTTCATATAACACTGGTTTGGAGTTGATGAACTCCTTTAGCTTTTTCTTCTCTGTGAAGCTCTTTATCTGCCCTTCAATTCTGAATGATAGCTTTGCTGGATAGATTATTCTTGGTTGTAGGTTCTTGCTATTCATCACGTTGAATATTTCTTGCCACTCCCGTCTGGCCTGCATCGTTTCTATTGAGAAATCAGCTGACAGTTGTATGGGTGCTCCCCTGTAGGTAATGAACTGTTTTTCTCTTGCTGCTTTTAATATTCTCTCTGTGTCTTTTGCTCTTGGTATTTTAATTATGATGTGTCTTGGTGTGGTCCTCTTTGGATTCCTTTTATTTGGGGTTCTGTGTGCTTCCTGGACTTGTAAGTCCATTTCTTTTACCAGATGTGGAAAGTTTTCAGTCATTATTTCTTTAAATAGGTTTTCAGTATCTTGCTCTCTCTCTTCTTCTGGCACCCCCACAATTCTGATGTTGGTACGCTTGAAGCTGTCCCAGAGGCTCCTCACATTTTTGGATTCTTTTCTCTTCTTGCTTTTCCAGTTGAGTGTTTTCTGCTTCTTTATATTTCAAATTTTTGAGTTGATTCTTGCCTTTCTCTAGTCTGCTGTTAGGACTCTGTATAATATTTTTTATTTCAGTCAGTGTCTCTAGTTGGTCCTTTTGCATCTCCTCTTGGGACTTGATAAATTTATCCAACTTTTCTAGCATATTCTTGAAAAACCTTATAAGCGTGGTTTTGAACTCTATCCAGTCGGTTTTTTCCCTCCATTTATTTTGTTTGTGATCCCTTCCCTTGTCTCGGCATTTTCACTAAGCTGGGGAAACTTCTGTGTTGAATTCAACCTTATGATACCAGACTTGCAAAACCAAAGAAGCCTCTGTTGAGCTTGGGATGGGTGGAGTTTCAGGGCTTAAAGGACCGCCTTGCCTTCCAGTCAGCCCGCCCTCCACGGCCCCTGAGTCTCATGTGACTGGGTAATCGCTGGAGCGGTCGTTGTGTGCGGTGCGCGCCCGCAGTGCCTCTAGACCGCTGCCTTTCCAGCTCCCCTGCGCACCAGGACCACACGAGTCTAGGTCTCCAGGGTTTCGCCCGAAACAGGGGCTTAGTGGAGTCAGAAGTGGCACAGTTGGGAGGGTCTGCCTCCCACCCACTCTCGAAAGCCAGCGGCACAATCAGCAATCTGTCCTCTGCACAGTGCCTCGTGCCACCAGACCTCTGATCCTCTGTGACTCCCCTAAATTTCCGTGCACTTCTCCCTTTTCACAGTCCAAACTCCCCCCGTATGAGTTTCGGCTGGATCTGGGGTTTAGTGTCGTAAGATAAGGGGTTCAATGCCATTGGGAGTCTCCGTTTCCCTCCTGCCAGAGGAAGCCAGCCCGGTACTCTGGCACCCGCTCTCTCAGTGCACGCGTCTCCGTACCTCAGCTTTTTGCAGCTCCTCTAGGTTTCTGTGAGCCCCTCTCTTTCCTTCTAGCTGTAGAACTTCCACTCAGCCAGCTTTCCTGTGGTTCTGGATGATGTCTGTTCTGTCTTTTAGTTGTAGTTTTGAAATTGTTGTGCGAGGCAGCAGTGTAGGTGTTTACCTATGCCGCCATCTTGGATTCTCTCCTGGAGCTGTTTTGATCACTTTTCTGTTGGGATCTTAGAGTTTATCTAACACAATCTAAGTGTTAAGGAATCGGAACCTGAGTAGATGCACAAAGGACTAAAGTTGTAGCTGAAGAGAAGTTGTCCAAGTGTCTTTAGGCCAAAGGAGTCCTATGATTAGCCCTGGGCTACAGACTGTCTTTCTGTGGGCAGACCCAAAGGGCTGGAAGGTGAGGCCTGTGGAGGGAGCAGGGGAAAAGACTGGCACTGACACTGCTTTGGGATATTCCCAGCTGAAGACACAGGTGAAGACCCAAACCGAAAACCCGATCTGGAACCAGATCCTGACCTTACAGATTCAGGTATTACCATCCCATCATGCCTGCCCTCCTCTCCTGCCCCACAAACGGAGAGGATGTTTGGATGTTGATATGTGTATCATTGTGGTGTAAGGGGGGGCCAAGAAGCACCTGAGGGGGGGAGGGCTCTGCCTGATAGGGAGCACAAGGAAGCCCAGGACTATTGTGGAAAACCTTACTACATCCAGATTAATAAGTGGGCCATTCAACTGACCATTCCAGAAAACTTAAATGTGTCCTTTCATTTACATTAAATAACAAAACAATCACTTTAAAGACTCATTCTAAATTGTAGTATGAATTATCTCCTAGGCCAAGTGCTCAGAATAGAATGTCAGCTCTTTGTTGATGGCCTAGAGCAGTGGTCGGCAAACTGCAGCTTGACTAATGAGTTTGCTGACCACTGGTCTAGAGGTACCATGGGCCCATATTCTGGGCTATATGTAGTTGGGCAATTGGTTCTTGAGCCAAGAGGCTCTTCTGTGTAGGGTTCTGAGGCCTAATTCTTATAGCCTTGCAGTCCTTCTCGATCACTTGTCAATAGTGTGGATGCTGGTTCTCTTCAAGCCCTGGCAGCCAGGCTTCCAAAAGCTGTGTGCACAACGAGGGGAGGCAAATCTGAGGGAACTTGAGCACTCTCAGGAGCACAAGGCACAGAACTCTGGGTGCCATCTATTTGGCCACCTAGAGAGTGTTTGGGTTCCTTATCTCACATTTGTGAAACTTGAAATTAACTAAAGAGCTCCCTTCTTCCCTCCTTTGGAATCTCTTCCTCGCCCTATTAAAAGCTTTCACAGTCTGCTTCCTAGTGACTCATCATTTTGAACCATTCCATGTAATCCCTACCTTCTTAGGTGATTTTATAGACTCTTAAAGTAGGATGAGAGTTTAGAGGGCCAAGTTCATTCCCCACCCTTGTCAAGCTCGCCCTCACTTGTGATGAGGCAGGACCCTCAGATGCTCAGCTGCCATTAGGCTCAGAACCAGTAGCCCAGGCCAGCCCTCCTCCATCCCTGAAGAGGCCTTCCAACAGTTAAAGGCATCCATATATCCCTGGGCCTTCACCCATTTCTTATAGGACACAATGTTCAGGACTGGGACCACTTGGTTACAGGCCTGATTATTACTGGTCCTCTGGAAATGCAGCAGAAAGATGTGAGCCTCACTCTGATGTGGCAGGATGTAGTCACCTTACATGAACGGTAGCATCTGAGGCCAGTTGATGAGGGCCCCAGCAAGGCAGACAGCAGGGGGAACGCTACTGAAATGGGAGTGTGCCACTTTATAGTCTAGGGCCCCAGGACTGGAGGGGAGCCAAGGCAAGTAAGTGAGAGGAGAATTTCCAACAGGGAAGATGAAAAGGTAGTTTACCCATGAATTTGAATTTGGTGGATTCATAACTTTGGAAGATCTGGATGCCTGCTGGTGCTCATGTCTTCACTTCCAACGTCCTTCCTTAACCTGGGTAATTTCCTCATTTCTTAATACCCAGCTGTTCAACTGGAAGGCCTTTCTCTACCTCCCCTTGGCCCCCAGCCTGCACAGCAATGGGGGAATGCATGAGGAGAATGGAGAACTGGAAGGATCCCAGCAGAGCCCCAGGGAAGAGGAAACCCTAGCTGAGAAGAGAGGGGACCTACTCAGGCCTCAACAAAAAAGTTTTTTCTACTCTTAATTAAAGGGACCCAGTAGCAGAGTAGAGATATAACTCAGAAGCATGGGTTTCAATCCTGACTCTACCCCTTACTGTGTGACCTTGAACAAGTCCCTCTGCTTCTCTGGGCCTCATTTCTTGTCCGCAAATAGAGACAGTCCCAGCCCTCATGGGGCTTTGGCAACGTTGTTAGGAGCTCTGAGGCTGCCTCGGCCATCGCACCTAACATGAGAACTTTAGGAACTCGACTTCTCTGAGCCTCAGTTTTCCTGTCTGAAAATGGGACTAATCATAGTACCTAGACAGCACAGAAGTTCTCCCGGCATTGACACAGCTGATCCTCACAACAAATTGGCTTGGAGGTCAATTCCTCCCAGTGATACCAACAACAATCAAGAATTAACTACAACAAGGCTGTACACACAGTCCACAAAGGGGTGCACCAAGGGAGGCCACCTCAGATAACTGGGGAAGCAGAGCTACTGGGCCATATAGGACAAGCTACTCTACCAACTCAGAGAAGCAGTGAAAATGTGGAGACAAAGGAATAGATCACAAACAAAAGAAGTGGAGGAAAACAAAGGACTGGATATAGAGTTCAAAACCACAGTTATAAGGTTTTTAAAGAATTTCCTAGAAAAGATGGATAAATTTAGTGAGACCCAAGAGGAGATGAAAAGGGACCAACTAGAGATGAAAACAGACCAACTAGAAATTAAACATACATTGACTGAAATAAAAAATATTATATAGAGACCTAACAGCAGGCTAGAGGAACGCAAGAATCAAGTCAAATATTTGAAATACAAAGAAGCAGAAAACAACTGGAAAAGCAAAAAGAAAAAAAGAATAAAAAATGGGAAGATAGTGTAAGAAGCCTCTGGGACAACTTCAAGTGTACCAATATTAGAATTGTGGGGGTGCCAGAAGAAGAGAGAGAGCAAGAAACCTATTTGAAGAAATAATGACTGAAAACTTCCCCCACCTGGTAAAAGAAATAGACTTACAAGTCCAGGAAGCACACAGAACCCCAAACAAAAGGAATCCAAAGAAGACCACACCAAGACACATCATAATTAAAATACCAAAAGTAAAAGACAAAGAGAGAATATTAAAAACAGCAAGAGAAAAACAGTTAATTACCTACAGGGGAGCACCCATACAATTGTCAGCTGATTTCTCAACAGAAACTAACTATGCAGGCCAGATGGGAGTGGCAAGAAATATTCAAAGTGATGAATATCAAGAACCAACAATCAAGAATACTCTACCCAGCAAAGCTATCATTCAGAATTGAAGGGCAGATAAAGTGTTTCACAGATAAGAAGAAGCTAAAGGAGATCATCAACACCAAACCAGTATTATATGAAATGCTGAAAGGTACTCTTTAAAAAGAGGAAGAAGAAGAAAAAGGTAAAGATAAAAATTAGGAACAACAAATACATAACTATCAACAAGTGAATCTAAAAATCTACTGAATTAGAAATCTGATGAACAGAATAAACTGGTGAATATAATAGAATCAGGGACATAGAGAGTGGACTGACAATTGTCAGGGGAAGGGGTGAGAGAGATGCAGGAAGAGACTGGACAAAAATTATACACCTATGGATGAGGACAGTGGGCGGCGGGTGGTGGGGGGGAGGTAAGGGCAGAGACTGGGGTGGGAGCCGGGTGGAGGGGAGCAATGGGGAGAAAAAAGAGAAACAATTGTAATAATCTGAACAATTAAGATTTATAAAAAATAATAAAAATAAAAAATTGGAAAAATTAAAAAATAATAATACCTAGCTAATAGGGTTGTAGGGACTCAATTGGTACAGAAGGTCATTCAGTACAGGTTGGGGACATGGGACACCTCCTCTCCCTCCTTCCATGCACAGCCATTGTTGTTTACTCTTTATGGAGATAGATGACCCATTCACTGGTTGAAGTTAACTGCTGACATGATAGACACATTCTAGGCTCAATACTTCCCCCATGAGAGGGCTTGATATTTAGACTGTAGTCATGAAATCCACAGTCCCAGAGGACCCAGGTCTCACAGGTCCTGAGCTTATGCAATTAGGGGGCCTTATGAAGAACAATAATACAAAATGATCATGAGACACAGCCCTAGTCTCTCTCAGGGCTTTGCAAGGACCCATGCAAGTAGAGGTCCTAAAGCTTAGGGTCCAGAAGCTCCCATGGTAAATCCATCTTGGTTGTAGTTAATGGCTCATTGGTAACTAAGCCAGGCTTTGGACCTGGACCCAGGACTTCCAAGTACTTGTGTTCTCTGTGAGGACTGGGACCCTCCAAGCACGAACACACACCCACTGTGTCTTTCGCCTCCCCCTGCAGCTGCCCTGCCTCTCCAGCTACATCAAGTTCAGAGTCTGGGACTGGTGAGCAAGCGGGTGGAGGCTGGAAAACATGCTGGGGAGAGGAAAATCGGAGCTGGGTCATGGGCTCAGCCAGCAGTATGCATTTCTCTCCAGCCCCAAGGGCAAATTCTGGAGTGAAATCGGGACTGTCAGCCTGGTACTCAACCAGATCTCATCCACCGGAGCAGAAATTGAAGGCAAGCAACTCCCTCTTCCCTCCCCTCTCCAGTGCTTCCTGCATGTGGCCACCTTCTCACCTTCTCTTCTTGCAGGAATGTACTCTGGTTTCCTACCCTGCTTTGGCCCCAGCTTTCTGACTCTCCGTGGGGGTAAAAAGGCCCCTTTCCAGATCCAAGAAGAAGGCGCTGTAAGACTCTCATGTCAACTCTAGGGAACAGAGGAGGTAAAACTGACCATGTGTGAGGCACTGGGGCCTGGGAGATGCCTAGGGAGGATCCGGCCCTGGTTTCTGTCCACCACATGCTGGTAGAGAACATGAAGCCTGTATGTAAATGGCCATGAATGTGTGGTACGTGTGCCATGGCACAAGAAAGGAACAAATGGAGGGCATTGAAATGGGATCCTGGGTAAGATTTTCAACAGGTGGAAAGGACCTATGAGACAAAAGAAGCAGCAAAGGTAAATGTAGAAAAGCACTGGGGTTATTTAGGTGTGGTGACAAACGCCAGAAAACCAAGTCCAATTAACTTACAAGAGGGAATAGAGCTGGGAAGGCCTCTGAGTGAAGAGGCAGGCGCCAGAACCTCAATGCCTTCAGAAGACTCTCATGCTCTCTCCATCTCTCATCTCTGCAGCTGTCTAGCCCTGGACTCATTCTTTCCCACTGCAGTCAGGTTTCCAAGCTGGTACTGTGTTCCAGGGACTCTGACAGGGCCAGGGAAGCATTCTCATTGGTGTCTTTATGTCACATGTGTTTCCCTTAGGCCAATCACTGTGGCCAAGGCATGGGACATGCTCTGATTGGCCAGGTAGGGAGAACACACACTAGTTATCACAGTGCCCTCCCAGCAGGAAGCATTTATGGGAGCTGCAGGCCAAATGCATGAGGGTGGGGAGCAAGCTGAAGAGTGCAGAAGAGTCAGGGCCTAGAGCAAGCATGTCAAACTTGTGACCAGCGGGCCACATAATACCCATAGCAAATATTTTTGTGGCCCAGCCAATATAATGGTATGTAAGAAATGTTTTAATAAAAAATTTATAACTTAATTTTTACAATATCCTGTTATACATTATTAACGAACTACAGTATTCACTAATGACTGATTACTATAATCGTGTTGCATTCATTTCCCTTACGCATCTTACACACAGGTGCACCATTTCTCTCCACTAATACTAGCAGTGAATATTTTAGCAGCCGATTGCCATGACATTAGTCTTGGACTGATTTGTTTGGTGTGTGCAACAGGAAATATTTTGCTTTTGGAAAACAAGAAAAATGGGTTTATTTGCCTTACACTTATTAATTTGTGCAATTATTCAGTATCTGGTAAGTTAATGTTCAAGAAAAAATATTAATTTTAAAATGTCCTATGATTTTATGTTAATGATTACTCATTTATTTCAGCCCTTTGTATTCAGCATGTCTCTATCGAAATAAACCTACATTTCTATGAAAATTGAAGCTTTTGCTTTTTTTGTGGCCCACATAAACTTCAACCTTGTTTATTTGGCCCATGGATCTTACCCAGGATCCCATTTAGTTAGCCTTTGAGTTTGACATGCTTGGCCTAGAGGTTTCCAGGAACACTGTCTCTGGGGTCTCGAATTCCTCCCTGAGGTTGAAGTTACCAGACAATTCTGTCTTTACTGCAGAGGTGCTGGGAGATTGGCCTGCTCTGTTTCATCTCTCTCTCCCCACTTTCCTCTCTCTTATCTTAGAGTATCCCCAGCTCTGTTAAGGATGGTTTGGAGTATCGAGGCCGGGTCTTCCTGGAGTTAGTCACCAACATCAAGTCCCACCCAGACACTAGGATAAAGGACCTCTCCCAGGAAGTGACCAGTGTAGAGGTAACTCAGGAAGAAAGGGGCCCTCTCCACACCCCAATCAGTGGCCACAATCTGAATGTGGTAATGGGTGCATGAGGATGGTGATCAATCCACCTGAGTCTTTCCTGAGCCTCTAGACTAGAGCATCCTGCTGTGCCAAATCCCATGTGGCCATGAGATCTAGTAAAGACAAGATAAGGCTTTGGCTTAAGGAAAGTGTCATCTAGTTAAGCAGGAAGATTCTAAGAAGTATCCTAAGAAGCTTGGATTTCTTCCTGAAGGCGGGGAAGGCCATTGAAGCAGCAAAATGTTGAGAATAGTTAGGAGGGAGTAAGGTGAGTCATTTACTCACTTAAGAGAAATAGTCCAGTTACAGGACTATAAAGCTTTACAGGAGAGAGTTGATTCCAAAGGGACTCTGAATGATTAGAGCCACCAACTAATAGGACATAAGAAGTGAAACCCATTCCCCTGAGCTGATGCCCATCTTCTACCTCAGGTGGGAGAGAAAATTTGCAGATGGTGCATGGAGACAAGTGCATAGCAACTTGGCTGGAAAGAGGAGGGAGAAAAGATCAGGTGGTAGCTGAGGGGAGAAGGAAGGCTATGTTTAATACAGGGAAGACCTGAGCTATGGAACAGACTGGGAATATGCAAGAGTAGGGCAGAGGTTGGCAACAGAAACAAGAGAGGAGCTGAGAGATAGGAATAGGCCCCTGAGCAGATGGGAGGGTTGGTGGGAGGAGGGTGCTTGAGAAGGGTCAAGAAAGGATGTATGTGTGCAACTTCTACCATGCAACCCTGCCCACACTCAGTCTCCTCTGAGAAGAGTGATTAGGCAAAAGGAGAAGAGTGGTGTGGTCCAACACAGGTGTAGGTAGGTGGCCCAACCATAGCCTCACCTGACCATCGAGAAGACCCTCCTGCTCAGTTTCAGGAAAGGAAGGAACCAGGGTTGTCTGGGTGGGGAGGGGGCAGGTGATAGAAGTCCTGGAAGGAACTGCCTCCTTGATCAACCAGGTGAGTAGGAGTCAAGGCAAGGCATTGAGTGGGGTGGGTTCAGTGATGATTTAGCTCATCTCATCCTTGCCCCTTCCTGTCTTTATAGCCTTGTTCATCTTGGCTTATGTGCTGGGGGTATGGGGGTTATTGTTTTAGAAGCACAAGAACCGCCTAAAGTATGGGCTGTGCATCATCTTCCTTTCCTGTACCATGATGCCCAACTTTAAGGACCTGATCCAATTCGAGGTCAGCATCGGCCACTATGGAAACAAGATGGACCAGAACTACAAGCCTCTCATCTCAACTACACAGTATAGCCCAGTGATATATGATGGTAATAGTCAAATCCAGCCAAGAGGTGGAGAGCATCCACTGCATGCCAGGCTCTGTACCCTTGTAAGGGTATTAGCTCATGGAACATTCACAGGCATTGTTAACTCATGTTTCACACATTAGGAAAGTGAGCTTCATGGAGGTGGAAGTCTACCTGCCAAACATTGCACAACTACTGAGTGGTGAGCCCACAAGAGTTGAAACCAGGTCATGGCTTCAAGTTCTCTTCCACACTACAATTCCCCCAACCCCATATTCTCCTCCACTACCCTGAACCACCCCTGTCCATCCATACAACTTCCACCCACTGCTCATCTGCCTACCTGCTATCCATCCATTTCTCTTCATCCAATATCTATCTATTGGACGCCCATTTGGGGCACTAGAGAGAAACAGTCCTCAAAATGCGTGCCTAGGCAGCAGCATCAGTATTACCTGGGAAGTGTGAAAAATGCAGATTCATGGCCCACCCAATCCTAAGAATCAGAATATCTGTGGATGCAGCCTCACAATCTGATTTAGCAAGCTGTCCAAGCGATTCGGATGCTAATGTTTGAGAATCGCTGCTATAGAGGAATATGGCTCCCTTTCACCTTCATCAGCTTCACTGTCTCGTCACACATTGAGAGGCTTTTCTCCCAGTTGACAATCACTGTATTCTTCTTCTCTACCTGTTCTTTTAAGAACAGCTTTAGCCAAGACTTGAGTCTTGTGTTCCTCTAGTCTGCTGTTAGGTCTCTGTATAATATTTTTTATTTCAGTCAGTGTATGTTTAATTTCTAGTTGGTCCTTTCTCATCTCCTCTTGGTTCTCGCTAAATTTATCCATCTTTTCTAGGAAATTCTTGAAAAACCTTGTAACTGTGGTTTTGAACTCTATATCCAGTCATTTGTTTTCCTCCATTTCTTTTGTTTGTGATCTGTTGCTTTGTCTCTGCATTTTCGCTATGCCAGGAGAACTTCTGTGCCGAAGTCAGCCTTATGATACAAGACTTGCAAAACTGCAAAAGCCTCTATGTTGAGCTTGGGTGGGTTGGAGTCTCAGGGCTAGGCAGACAGTCTTGGCTTCCAGTCATCCCCGCCCTACATGGCCCCTAGGTCTCGAGTGTCTCTCAGTAATCGTTGCAGCTCTCTCTGTGTACATGCGCGTGAGTGCCTCTAGACTTCTGCCTTTTCAGTTCCTTTGCACTCTGGGACCCATATGAGTCTGGATCTCCCGGGTCTGGTCTGAAACTGTGGTTCAATACAGTCAGAAGTAGAGTTCAGCGCAGTTGGGAGGCTCTGTCTCCTGCCCACTAGAGAAAGCCAGCAGCACAATCAGCAGTCTGTCCTCTCTGCGTGCAGTGATGTGCATACCCCCAGACCTCTGCCCTTTCACGGCTCCCCTAAATTTCCGTGCACTCCTCCCTTTTCATGACAGTCCAGACTCCCCCCATATGAGTCTTGCCTGGAACTGGGGTTCAGTGCAGTAGGATAAGGTGTTCAGTGCAGTCGGGAGTCTCTGTCTCCCTCCCGCCAGAGGAAGCCAGCCAGCACTCTGCTGCCTGCTCTCTCCACCTGTGCATCTCCGTACCTCAGCTTTTGCAGCTCTTCTGAGCTTCTGTGAGCCCCTCTCTTTCCTTCTAGTTGTAGAAATTCCACTCAGCCAGCTTTCCTGTGGTTCTGGATAATGTCTGTTCTGTCTTTTAGTTGTAGTTTTGAAATTGTTGTGCGAGGCAGCAGTTTAGTTGTTTACATATGCTGCCATCTTGGTTTCTCCCCCCATTTTTTTTTCTTTTATGGTGTCATATCCAATCCAATAATTGTTTGCCTAACCCAAGATAATGTAGGTTTCCTCCTCTTGTTTCTTCTAAAAGTTTTACAGTTTTAGCCTTACATTTAGCACTATGATCCATTTTGAATTTCTTTGCAATTTTTCCCAGCACTATTTGTTAAAAAGATTATTTTTCTCCCATTGTTCTATTGTTTAGGTTTTCTACTCAGGGGTCCCATTTGGGTTCCACAGTTCTTGGTTTTCTTCTATATCTGTCCTTTTCTTCCCAGTCCTTCTTGACGTTTTCCATTTCATTTGGCCACTTTTCTTGTTTCTATGCTTCTGACTGCATTATCTGCAAAGTCTATTCTCCCCAGGGCTGCTTTTTCTACTCTGCTTCCTTTCTGTGATCTTTTGTTTTCCTTTTACTTTTTTTCTGAGTTTTGCTGGCTCCCATTTCCTTGTCTGACTCCCCAGTTCCTTCTGGGCGTGTGTTTTTTCTGGCACTTTCTGCTCTCTGCTCTGTCAAGCTGGGCTCCCTGCTGTCTGTCTTGGTCCTCAGGTCTCCACAGGTGACTTCTGCTGCACTTCACCCCTTGGAGATCCTAGGGCAATCACAGTTGCTTTTGGCAGTCCTTGGGTATATTTTGAGTCTGAAGATTATATCTGTCTCCTTGTTTTGCTGAAAATGGAGTTATTTTTCTTTTCCTTGTTGTTTTTTACACCATTCAAGAGTAGAAGAAGAAAATTGCTGTTTCATTTCCTCATGCTCCTATCTGAAAACCCCAGCCTGGGATCTCTGCTTGTTTATCGTCCTAATCATTCCCTCAGTGCCTGGGTCTAAAGCTGGTGCCTTCCAATAATTTTGAAAAATTATACGATACTTTTCTTTGAGAATGACACCTGCCCCCCTTGTCTCTTGTATCTCCTTCTCAAATTCACTCTACCATCTGTGGAAGTTCTCATTTTATTCTTTGTATTTTTAATCTCTCTTTCATATTTGTCATATTTCTGGGCTGCATTCTACATAATTTCTTCTAGGTGGCCATTGGATTGACCCTTTTTTGGAAGCTCCTTTCCTCTTCTCTCCTCTTATTCCATATAGCATTCTCCACTGTTTGACATATTACATTTTGTGTATTTATTTTGTCTTCTTTGAACCAACTGTTTTTTAAATTCTTAAGTAAATGCAAAGAATTTTTAAAAATTCTTAGTATAACATGTCTATGGAAAAGTACACAAACGGAAGTGTCCAACTCAGCAAAGCAGATGTACCCCTGTCATGACATCCAGTCCGTGAAAGAGTCTCAACATCCCAGAGGCCCCTGGACTCCTCAACCCCAAGGATGGTCACTCGCCTAGCCTCCAGTTCTTTTTGTCTGGTTTTTAACTTTATATCAAAGAAATCATATAGAATGTATTCTCATTGTGTCTGGCACCTTTTGCCCATTATTTTGTTTGTGAAATGCATTCACAGACCCAGATGTTGCTGGGAGTAGTTATAGCTCATTCTCATTGCTGTGTAGTGTTTCATTGTGCAAACACCATCATTTTTTTTTAATATTTTATTGATTTTTTTTTTTTACAGAGAGGAAGTGAAAGGGATAGAGAGTTAGAAACATCAATGAAAAAGAAGCACCATGAGAGAGAAACATTGATCAGTTGCCTCCTGCACATCCCCAACTGGGAATGTGACCGCAGCCAAGGCATATGCTCTTGACCGGAATTGAACCTGGGACCCTTCAGTCCACAGGCCAACGTTCTATCCACTAAGCTAAACCGGTTAGGCCTATACAATTATTAATTTGTACTTCTACTTCTGAGGGAGATTTCAGTGGTTTCCAATTTGGGGCTATGACAAATGGAGCTATGATGAACATTTTCTGTCTTTTCATAATCCCATGTGTGCCTCATGGTTGGGTGTACACCAAGGAGCTGAACTGCTAGGTTAGAGAGCGTGCTCTAGTTCTAAGCTGCTCATTTTCTTGGAACTTTACTTGTGGAACCCTTTGGGATTTGGCTAAAGCTTCATGCCCCAGAAAGGGTTTGTCTTTTTTTCTTCTGGTTACTTGGGGCATTGCCAACCAGAGACCACTTTAAATTTTCCACAGACCCTACAGATGGCCTGAATGCAGAATGCAGAATGTAACCTGCATGAAGGCCCACTTGTGATAACAAATTTGGGGAAAATTTCCCGGTTCCCTTGCCCCAGAGCCATGCTGGAGGCAGGTATGTTTCCTCGCCATGTTCTTCTGTGCAGTGGGTTATTTTTCATTGACTAAAGGATTAGGTTTTGAGGTACCAGCTCTGCATGGCTTATTACTTTGCTGGGCTGCCATGACCAAGCACCACATACTGGGTGGCTGATAGCATCCCAGTCCTGGAAGCTAGACATCTGAAACCAAGGTGTTGGCAGGAGCACTTCCTTCTGATGGGTCTGAGGGGCAGGCTCCAGGCCCATCTCCCAGCCTCTGGTGGCTGCCTGCATGTTTGGTGTACCTTGGCGTATAGACACAGTACTCCATCTCTGCCTCTGTCTCCCTCTGTCTCTGTATCTTCACAAGACCAACATCTCCTTCTGTCCTCCTCTTATAAACACACTAGTCATATTGGGTTAAGGACCCAGCCCACTGCAGTATGAACTCATCTAAACTAATTACAGCTGCAATGAATGACCCTATTTCCAAATAAGGCCACATTCTGAGGTCCTGGAGATTAGGACTTCAACATGTCTTTGCAAGGGACACAATTCAACCCATACCACACGTTAGACTGCCCACCGATGCAGCACTAGGCTTTCTCTCCTGATGCATGGGCCCAGGCAGTTGCCAAAAAGAAGTACAAGTTCTCCAAGATTTGCCAGAAACTCAGAGAACAGGAGCCAACTTGCTTCCACTTGCCTCCGACATTCTGCTTTATTTTTTGCTTCTGTGGTTTTCTTCCTTTTGCGTCAACAACACTCCTCAGAAAAAGATCCCTAATGTTTCATTTAGGTTCCTTCCCTCATTTCAAAAAGAAACATCATTAGGAACCTAATCATCGTGGGTTCAATCCATGCTTGCCCCAACCCCCTCTTCCACACTGACAAGACCTTTATGTTAGATGTCTGCCCATCCCAGCCAAACGCTGGGTCTCCTCCTGAGCACAGGACCCATTCCTCTGCAGCCTTGAAGGCCACCCAGAGGTAGACCTGCCTCCAGTCATGCCTCTTGCCTCAATATCTTGCTTGAAGTTAAGAGCATGGGGTTGTGCAGCTAGACGCCTGCATTATGGCTGCCTAGTGGTGCCACTTCAGGCAAACCACTTCCCACCCATAGCCTGGGTTGTCCCACCTGTATACTTGGGGCTTTGAAAGGCTGTGTGACACCCCAAGCATGATGAGTACTTGATCAGGTGGCCCACCCTCTGGTGGGAGGGCTCCAGTTAGAATTCTTAGCAGATGGCATCCTGGAGGAATGAAGTAGCTCAATGAAGGTCCTCTGGGGGACACACTGAGAGGAGACCTCCCAGAGGCACTCAGACACCCCTTCCCCCATCTTTGTGTCTCAGGGAACATCTATAATTATGTGCCCTGGTACAACACCAAGCCGATTGTGGCACTGACCTCCTACTGGGAGGATGTCAGCTTCCGCGTGGACTGCCTCAACCTTCTGCATTTCACTCGGGACCGCCTGGTGAGTGGTGCTGGCTGGGTGTGGGGAGGACCTGTCACCGAGGGGAAATTTGGGGTAAGGAGTCACAGTCAGAGGAAACCGGTCCTTGGCTCACGCATGTCCTCCACACTGAGTGAGATGGAAGTGCCTGACATGAGCTGGGCTCTGAAGACACCAAGATGAGTCAATACAGTCACTGCCCTTGGCCTCGAGGAAGTCAGAAGTGTGCATAGTCCTCCGCAGTGCAGCCTGGGCTTCAGAGGCTGTGCAGGCACGGGGCCACAGGGGCAGAGGCTGGGGAGGGGAGATGAAGAGTGGATAGAGGAGGAGGTGTTAGAAAAGAAGGTGACACTTAAGCAGAACCCTCAAGAATGAGGAGTTTGCTGGGGGCATTGGGAGTTTAGAGAAGGGAACAATGTGCAAAGCCACGGTGATGTGAAGGTCCAGGGGGGTGGGGGCATGGAGATGAGTGCGATTAAGGCCAGAAAAGCTGGGAGAGGTCAGATCACAAAAGGTTTTCGGTGTCTGTTAAGAAAAGGAGCCACTTCAGCTTTAGACAGGAGAGCCACATGGTGCCTCCACCTCAGATATGACTTCCTCGCACATGCGGACAAAAGCCCAGCATCGGGATCTCTGCTCCTCCTCGGTCCACTTTTCCTGGCTCCTTCCTGCTCCCCCTTCTCCTGTGGAGTAGTAGGAAGGATGTGTGGGACCCTTACCCCACAAGGGCCTGTGACAGCCTTGGACTGGCATCCCAGGCTGGCGCTCACAGGTTTCCAAGTCGTGACTGAAAATGTCGGGCAAATCAGCCCTGTAGCTGCCTGGGTGCCCCATGCTCATCTGCTCTCTCTTTCTTACTGAGCAGAAAGCCAATCTGGACACCCTGAAATCTATGAGGAATCCGAGGGACCCCGCCCTACTCCCCCAGTGGAGGAAACTGCTGAGAGACCTGATAGAGGACTGCAAGTAGGACCAGGGTGCCTTACCTGAGCTGGGGCTCCCAACGGCACCTCCCCACCCTGACCCCATCTCCTCAGATCTCTCCCTGGCTTGAGATACAAACAACAGAGCAGCTTTTCCTCCCCCATCAGGCCTTGCAGAAAATGGCCCTCACCTTCCTCACCTCCCCCCACCCCATCCTGAGCACTGTCCCTGCTGTCCCCACTCCACACCTCATGCTCCCACCAAACCAAGCCTCTCGTGTTTCCAGACAAGCCCTGCCTGACACCACACCTTTCCCCTGCTGCTCCTCTCCACAATGCCTTCTTCAGGGCTCTAACTGTTCCAGAAGATTCCTTGTAAGGCCTCTGCCTGCCCCGCACCTGATTTGGATCCCCATTGCTACACCTTGGGGTTTGTTTGGTTGCCTCACACCCCTCTCCAAGAGGTGTGAGCATAGGCCTGGCTCACTGCAGGGATGGGAAGGGTTGGGTGAGGGTGGGAGGGTAGGAGGATGTGAAACTGGGGTTGTGGAGAGCAAGCTTCTCAGGGGAGGTGGGACAGGCTCCCTGCGTCAGGCCAGCAGGGGCTGGGCAGAATCGCGAATCCAGGAAAGGCACATTGGCCTAACACTGGGCCAGAGGCTATGAATGGCCCAGCCCTCTCTTTCCTGGTCCTGGCCACAGGCACCCTCTGCCCTGCATGATCAATCAGCCAAAAGCCACGGAACTGGACAGGAAGAGGTGGCAGCTCCGTAGCCGCCTCCTCAAGGAACTGGCCCAAAAGGCCAAGGAAGTCCAGCCTAGGGACATGGTGGCCACCGTGGAGAGCTGGCTATACCGCCTCAATGCCGTCCTCCCCGAGGTGGGCACGGGACCCCTGGCCGGGAGCAGGCCGCGGAGTCTGTGCGTGGGCCTGACTCTCCGGCCATGGCAGCCCCAGGTGAGCATCCCAGACGTGATGATCTGGCTGATGGCCAAGGAGCAGAGAGTGGCCTATGCACAGGTGCCTGCTCACAGTGTCCTGTTCTCCCCAACGGGGGCTCTGCACTGCGGCAAGTTCTGTGGGAAGACACAGACCCTGCTCCTGCAGGTGCGGAAGTAGGAGTCCTTGGGCAGCTCTGGCCCTGATGGGGGGAGGCCCAGAAACACCCCAGGGAGACTCCCTGAGCTTTGGGGAGCCCCCAAGAGCCTCCCCAACGGCCAGCCTCTGCCTGCTCCCAGGCCCTTTACCAGGCAAATGAGGTGGAAGTCTCCAGAGGAAGGAAAGCCCACCCTAATAATGCCCCCAGATTGCCCCCTCCGTCATCTTCACACCACACATAGTTCGTCCTGTTCTTTCTCCTCTGGACCACAGTTGGGTGCAGTCCAAAATATTCAATAACTATAAGGTTTGGGCATCAGCCCATCACATCAGATATAAGCCATAAATAAGGCTGCCACCACCCTGACCACAGCCCCTGCTTCCAGCCTGCCCCCGGCCCCAGAGGCAGGGGGGGGGACACGTACCTGGCTTCCCACTGCATCCTAGAGAAGGTTCAACCTCCCTGGCCTGACCCTAATCACCTCTCTTCCTCTGCCCTCTCAGGCCCCATCCTTTCAACAGTCAGGCCATGCTGGGCTCCCCCCAATACACACACACCTGCCTGCCCTCTTCCCTCCTGCCATCTCGAGACCCCTCTTGTGCCTTCTGAGTCCTCATCCTGCAAGAAGCACTGACACTTGATCCCTGGCTGTACCACTTGCTGGATTGTATGTCCTTGGGCACTCCTGGCCATCCCCAACCTCAGTCAGTTCCTCTGTAGAATGAGCTGGTGACCATGACACCTGCTCATGGTGGTGTGTGAGAGTCAGAGCACACGCTTCACACTAGCACTGAGCACCATGCCAGCACATGGTGAGAACGCAATCAGTGATCGCTAGGCCCACTGTCAATGTCACCGTCATCCCTGCTTCTCCCCGCCAGCACTGCCCCTTTCTTCTTAGCCCCAACTAGCATGAGGTCACATGTACAACCATTGGCTAACTCAGCTCAGTGCAGGGTCCCTATTCCCAGGGCTCAGGGTGGAGGAGCAGGTATGTGTGTGCTCCTCCCTCACCTGCACCACTTCCCACACCCCTGTGGGTTTGACCTGCCTCTGACTCAGTACCCAGAGGGCGAAGGACAGAAGGACTCGCTCCCGGCCCATCTCCGGGTCTGCATGTGGCTGGGCAACGTCACAGACAGCTGGGACCTGCAGCTGCTCCGAGAGGGCGAAGTGGTCGTGTACGCGGAGACGGTGAGTGGCTGGGATGGGGTGAGAGGAGGACAGAAGTGAGGGAACTGCATGGCCCAGCACTGAGAAAACATTCCGAGAGAATCAGATTCTGAAGAGGGTCTGATGGAGAAAGGCAGCAGGCATTAAAGTGACCGCAGACACTGCCTGCTTGGGGTCCCTGGTTGACATGCCACAGGCACGTGATCACTGAGTGGTCACTCTCTCCCTAGTGCAGCTATGAGGAATTTCTCCGTTAGTTCAGAGCATGTGAGTGAGTGAGGTTCCAGCTTGCAGGGTCCTTTAGGCCAAGCTGGTGGTCCCAGGGAGGGGGAGGCCTGGCACTGTCAGAGGGATAGGAAACAGGCTGCCTTCCCACAGGGCAATGAACCCAAAGGGTGGGTGAGCAGGGCTTGGGCTAAGCTGTGAAAGCAGAAGGGAAGTGGGTTTTGAGTTTCAGGTTTTATAATTTACTGAATTAAACCACATTTCATGGATCCTAAGTTGTGTGTGGCAGGTAGATATATAACATGTGTAACCAGCTCCTTTGAAGGGCTTGGAGATGCTGAGATGGGGACCGCAGAGGAAGTGCAGGGACCACACACCCAGCAGGAGAACCTGGAAGAAAGACCCAGAGGTTGCAAAGAGGAGGCAAATAGTGGAGCAGGAGGGGGTTTCCGGGGTCAGCAGTGACAAGGCAGACAGGCCCCATTGCAGGCACCACCAGGCTCTATGCTGTCCCACTGTGCGCTGGGGAGGCAGCAGATACTGACAGCCTGCCCTCCACTCCCATCCCCAGTATGAGAACCAGGCCAAGTACAAAGACCAGTGGGGGCAGCAAGGGCTGTACCAGTGCCCCAACTTCTCTGACGTCCTGGGCCACAAGGCTCTCCCCAAGGAGGATTTCAAGGAGCCCTCGGGATGGCACTGGGAGGGGAAGTGGACGGTGGAGCCTCAGAGGAGGTAAGTCTCAGGTGCAGGGCCTGGAGCCTATGTGCCCTGGCCAAGCAGCCTGGAGCCAACACTTCTTTCTTCCGGGAGGCTGGTCAGCAGCAACCTAGACAGCCAGGCACACAGCCACTGGAGCCCAGCCCTGGGGTTGGAATGCCCAGGCAGAAGCCCTGCCCCACCACTCTGCCCTGCATGCCGGCCCACTGCCTAGCCTTGCCAGAGCAGGCGGGGCTCACAAAGAGGGAGCAATCCGCCAGCAGAGGAGGACCCCACAGGTCTGGAAGTTTGGGGAGAAGTGTTGGGAACTCGAGGTGTTGCTGCCCCCAGACTCCTCCTGGACACAGACATCAACAAGAGCCAGGTGCTGGAGGAGGTGTACGAGAACCAGCAACGGGACCTCACGGGGGCCTGGGTGCCGGCAGCCAACCCCAACACCGACGTGGTAAGCAGGGCCAAACCACTTTAGGGTGTGGGGCAGTGCAGCCAGGTGGCCACCTTGGAAGCTGGGTTGTGCAAGTGGAAAGAGCACTAGACCAGGGGTTGCTATCTGAGCCCGTCCCCTCTGTGTGGACCCTGGGCTAGCACTGATGATGGCTCCAATGAGATGGCCTCCTCAGAGGGAGGAGGGCTGGGGGGCTGGGGCTGGTCTAGGCAGAAGTTGCTGTCCAGCAGAGCTTGCTATGACGATGGGAACGGCCTATATCTGCGAGGCCTATGTGTGGCTATTGAGGACTTAAAATGTGGTGTTGTAAGGGGGACGAATTGAACTGAGTTTTGTTTCATTTAATTGATTTATCTGGAAGCAGTCCTGGGAGGCTGGTGACTGCTGCACGTGACAGGGGAGCTACCTCCTCACGCTAGGCTTCCCTGGGCCGGCGGCAGCATGCAGGTAGCAGCCACACTCAAGTTTGCTTTCGGTCATTTTTCCATGGTTATTTTCTATTTATGGGGAGTGATGCTGATTTTTCACTGAGAGTGGACATACAGTTTCCTTATAAAAATATATTTATTTATTGTTTAAAAAGGCAAGTCGGTAAAGGCATATTCAGTGACTGTGAGTGGCATTAAACATAGCAAATGCTGTCTGCTCCCGGTCGAGCAAAAGTGCAGGCAGATGAGTGAAGGCGGCTCCTAGCACACCCGTCTGCCTGCCCGCCTCTCCACCCACAGAACGGACAGCCTGTGGAGGCCCGGGAGAATGTGAAGTGCCCCCAAGGCTGGCACGTGAAGAAGAACTGGACTGTGGAGCTGAACCACGCGGTGGACAATGAGGGTCAGTCCTCTGCTCACAGGCAGGAGAGCCTGGAGCTGCCAGGGTCCAACACTGCCCACAGCCTGAAAACAGCCAAGCTCCTGGGTGGGATGGGCCTGAATTCCTGGGGGTCCCCAGCCTCCGGAGTGCAGGTCGTGACCCTTCCCAAAGACCTGGCCCAGTTCTGAGACAGGGCGGGCTGGAAGCACCTCTCAGTGCCTGAGCAAAGATCTGGCTCTGGAGCTGGGGTTCCACCCCAGCGGCTACAGGGAGGTGCTCTCAGCAGGAAGTCCTGGGCTCAAGACACAAACCCTGCTACTTATGAGCGGTGGGACCTTGTATGGATCACATGACATCTGAGCCTCACCTTCCTCATCTGTGAGATGGGCAGCTGGGCCTGAGGCGACACAGCATGACCACACCTTCCAGGGCCAGAGACCTGGACACAAGGGCAGTGCTGTCCCTGTAGCCTGCCTCTGGGGCCCATCTCTCAGGCTTCTCCAAGCCGCCCAGCCTGTGGGACCTGGCACCTACGCCTTGGCCCTGCTCCTGCAGGCTGGGAGTACGGTGTGGGGATCCAGCCCACCGGCCTACCTCCGGTCTGGAACTCAGTGGAGAAGACCTACTACTCCTGCCGCCGGCGGCGCTGGGCCCGTGTGCGCTGCAGGAACCACGGGAAGCTGAACCTGGAGCAGGAGACCCTGTCCTTCCTGCAGCTGGTTAGGGGGCCACCTGGGCAGGAACATGGCAGGACCCCTGGCAGGGTCCACTCCAGGCCATGGCAGGAGGCTGTCCCTGCTGTCCTCTCTGCAGGACCAGCCCAGCCCGACCCAGGAGGAGGAGGAGGGCTGGGAATATGGCACCATGGGCTCCAAGTTCAACCTGAGCCCTCAGCCCCAGAGCCGGTTCCGCCGCCGCTGCTGGCACCGCAGGCTGACGCCCAACAAAGACAAGGGCATCGCACCCATATTCCTCCTGGAGGGATCCTTGGTAAAGCTCAGAGGGCCCAGTACCTCCTCCCAGCACCCCACCCCCTGGAGCCCAGGCCCATGGAGGTGTGGCAGCAGCAGATGCCCTCGGTTGGGGCACTGACAGCTGGAGGGTGGGCACTCTGCATCATGAATCCATATTGTCAGACGTTGGAGGGTGGAGCCCAGAAGGGCAGAAGGGGAGCCTGGGCATGGGCACTCACGAGCCTCAGGGAGACTGTGGTGGGCAGGGAAAGGATCTGAAAAAACAGGCTGAGAAGGAAGAGAACAGGCCGCCGTCCCGAAGTTTCAGCAGAACGCTCAGGGGCTCTTGGAAGCCTGCCCCGGAGGACAACCTGCTGCCACCGCCGTCGCCGCTCCACCTGCCTTTCATCTACTGCATCTTCAACAGTGAGCACTTATCTGAGGCCCCGTATCTGAGGGCAGGGAGAGGGGAGGGCTGGGGTGGAGTCCCGGGGGCAGGTGACAGACTCCACTCCTCTCTTACCCAGAGCCCCACTACTACCAGCTTTTCTGCTACATCTACCAGGCCCGGAACCTGATGGGCAACCAGATCCAGACATTCCAGGGTAGGTGGCAGCACCTCTTCTCCCCCAGCTCCTCAGGGGTCCACAATGTGCCCACTCATAGTATAAAAAATATGGCAAAGGAAGAGGGTGACTGATATGCACCCTCTGCTGTTGCCACTCCCCACTCCCAGCAGCTCATAGTCCTGGTTCAGGGAAAAGACACAAAAACAAGGAATACAAGGCAAGGCTGTTCTTGAGGTGTATCCCCCCAGTGTTGTGCAATTAAGAGGGGGAATTGGGGAGGCATCACCTCATGGGACCACTTAGCTGGGAGGAGTTCATGAGAGCAAAAGAGAGTGACCATTTGGAAACCACATGTCCCTTGTGCTGGACAGATAAGGGGTAGGGAGGAGGGGTGGCGATTTCTGGTCCTGTGCAGGAGCAGCCTGTCCTTTCTCCTGTGAGGAGGATCCACGGAAGGTTCCAAGTGGGTCAGTGCTCCGCCCTGTCCTGCTGGTGGCTGTGTAGGGAGGCAGGTTGCTGGTGGAGGGGCTGAGCTGGGCAGTGTGCATTGGGCATCAGCTCCTGTATTCAGAGAGCTGATATCCCCTGACGCCAAGGCCACTTGCTGACGCTGTGAAAAAGCAGCCACGTGTAGCCTGGTCCTCAGAACTCCGGAGGAGCCTTTGGCCCTCCTCTGTGCCACCCAGGCCCAACCATAGCGGTGTAAAACAGATGTGGGTGGGACCAATGACCCTTGGCTTCTGCTTATGTCCCTTTGCTCTGTGGCTTACACTGAGGTGGCTCTGCACAGTGGGCAGTGGTGGGCTGCTCCACCTGGGCCTTCCTGGGAGACACTCTAGGTTGGGGCCCTGACAGGTGGTCCGGTGGTGGCTGGAGAGGAGAGCTTCCCTCAGCTCAACAGTGAGATCACTCCCCTTCTCCACCCTCCAGAGCCCTTCGTCCGGTTGGTCTTCTTGAACCACAGCCAGTGCACCCAAACTCTGAGGAGCTCTGCAGCCCCCACGTGGGCCCAGACACTCATCTTCCAGCACCTCCTCCTGTACGAGAGCCCTCATGACACCAGGGAGAGCCCGCCACTCGTGGTGCTGGAACTATGGCAGCGGGACTCCCAGGTACGCAGGCTGGGCTAGGCAGAGGGGAACGCGCTCCAATGGGCCTGTCTCGCAGGGCATTGTGTACATTTACCTGTTAGCTCTTTCCTTCAACTCATGGGGATCCCAAGGGAGGAGCTAGAAGCCAGATCCACTAGCTTGGCACCTTGTTCTGCAAATTTCCCTCCCACTAGGGCAAGGAGAGCTTCCGGGGACGGAGCATGTGGCCCCCAGTCGTCTGGCTGGATGTCCAACATCGGGTCTTGCCCCCCATGCGGTGGCATCCCTTTGCAAAAAAGTTGGGGGAGGAAGAGGGCGAGATCTTGGCATCCTGTGAGCTGATCCTTGAGACTGAGGTACTGGGAGAGAGGGCCCTACTGGAAGGTGTAATACTCAGTGCCCCATCTTGCCCCTGCGACATATTCCCACAGCCAGTGGTCCCTGATTACCCTCTTTTGCTCCCCCCACCCCCTCTCAAAAAGGCCTGGGGCCTGGAACCAGAGCTCAGGGCCTGGGGAACCCAGCCTACCTGCCCCTCTAACCTAACTCTCCAGCCAGCATCTGCCCATGGTCTCGGGGGCCGCCTCAGTTGAGCTCTCTTGGGGACCTGCTTGAGTTGTGCATAGAGATCAGTAGGACAAGCCCAGTGGGGCCTCCTGCTCCCTGGTCTCCCACCTCATCCCTTCAGAGTCTCAGAAGGAAGGTGCCAATCTTAAGTGTCCCCTGGAAGAATGGAGTCTTCACACTCCCCAAGAGCATGCAGCCCACGCTAAGGAAAATGGCAGTGGAGGTGATGATGGTTGGAGTGGGGCAAGTGGGACGGTGGCAGGGAACATGGAGCTCTCTGCTGACCCTCCTGGGGTGGTCCTGACCCCCTGATCCAAAGCTGAGATGGAGGGAGATGAGAGAATGAAGAACAGAAGCTCTGAGAGGACATGTTCAATTATTTTATTGCACACTTGCTGCAGGGAGTAGATAGGGACTCACTCCCCATGGTGGCACCTCAGCCGCGTGCTGCCCCTCTGGCAAGGCTGCTCTGAGAAGGAAATGGGGCTTTGAGAGACAGTGACATGGGCCCAGTGGCAGACCAGAATTGGTCCAGGCCCTGACTCCAAGGCCAGATGAGTCTCCTTTCTTTGAGAGTAGCATGGAAATCCCCATGTGGGAACCTATGTACCTACCACAAACCTGGCAAAGAGCAAAAGATGGTCAGGACTGTGGGCAGTGGATTCTTTCCCCTAATCAGGAGGGGTATGGACATTTCCTGGTGTTCAGTGTCTACCAGTTGAGAGCAATCACAGAGTGTGGGCCACTGAATGGAATGGAGCTCTATAAAAGACAGGTCAGCAATGAGCTAGCTGACATTAGGGAATCTGAGAAATCTATATACCCTCTGCTTGCGGGGGCCTTCAAGGTAGCCAGCCTCAGGAATTTCCTCCTCAGAGAACTGATGGGAGGCCAGACAGGGAAGCTAGTGAGGAAGGACAATGCCTAAGGCAGTGCAAGGCCATGAAGGACAGTCACAGTGGCCAGAGGGCACCTCCCTGGGAGGGAGAAGTATCCAGGCTGAGGACAAGCACTGATCCCCTGGCCCTGTGTGCTCCCTAATGCACTGTCACTGCCAGCACAGGACTCCCTCACAGAGGTGCTGTCACCCTCCCTCTCTGGCAGATCCTGGTCTGGGGGCTCCGGAACATGAAGCACGTGCGTTCACCCCAGCTGCTGGTGGAGTGCTGGGAAGAGGCCCGGCAGACAGAGCCCATCAGAGACTTCCAGACCAACCCCAACTTTGCCCAGTCGTTCCTCTTCCTCACACTGGTAAGAAGGCCCTGGGCAAGGGCCGGGCAGCCCACTCCTCAAGAGCGGCTTCACGGGGCTCTCTCTTGGCTGCAGTTCATGCCCACGGAGGAGGCCTACGCACTGCCCCTCGTACTGAAGGTGGTGGACAATAAGGACTTCGGCCAGCAGACCCTGGTGGGTCAGGCCAACATTGACTCCCTGCAGCCGTACTTCTGTGACCCCTGGGCCTCAGACTACGTACCCCCAAGGCTTCCAAGTACGTCCTTACTCAGCCCTTCTCAGGCTCACCAATAAGCAGGCACAGGGAGACAGGGCCCTCTCCTCCCCCTTTCTGAGATGCACAACGTTTTCTCCACAGAGTTGTCCGTGAACAAGCACCAGGTAAGTGATGGGCTTAAGGTCCCACCTTCTCCCACACTGTTTCCAGGATCCAGCCCTTGTCCCTGCTACCTGCGTCCCTGGTGTGGCTAACTGTACACAAGAATTCTAAAGCAGTGAGTCTCACCTGGACTGCATATCGAATTGCCTGTGAGTTTTAAAAAATTCTGAGCCAGGCCACTGACCAACTCCATCAGAATTGCTGGGAACAAGGCGTAGTAGGGTCAGCATTTTTGTCAAGACTCTCTCTCCCCATTCCTTCCTCCCCAGTGATTACAATGTTCTCAGGGTTCAGAACCACTGCTTTGAGCAGCACTTGTCACCTGAATGCACAGGAATCCTTGGGATCTCTGGTGCAAAAGCAGACTCTGAGGCAATAGATGTAGGATGGGCGCTGAGATAATGCTGTCTGAGCCCCTCAAATTCAGTCTGAAGCTGTGGGCAATGAGAAAAGGAACTGGGCACACACCCCTCTTTGACCCAATCCCACATCTGATGACCTCAGAATGAAAGATCTGTGTGAGGTCAGTCCTGACCTCCACCCACTCCTCTCAGGAGGCAGGTGGTGGGTGGGCTGTGGGGTGCCCGGCTCTGCCTGACTCACCCCCTCTTTTTTTACAGCTCCTAGATGACCTTGTTGAAAAGTTCTGGTTCAAGTCCAGCAAAGCCGAGGTGATGTGGGCTAAGCCCAAGGGAACAGGAGCAATCCCAGGTAGCTTGAGAGGTAGGGGAGCATGAGCCTGGGCAAAGGAAGGCCAGCTGCCCCTCTTCCTCAGGATGAAGATGAGTATGAGGTAGACTGGTGGAGCAAGCTGTTCTGGGCTACAGGGGACGGCAAGTCCCTGAAGTACAAGGACAAAGACTATCACACCCTGGAGGTCTGGAAGCCCCAGGAGGGAGATTGCTGAGGTGGAATAAAACTTGCTGGGTAGCCAGCAGACCTAGACCTGATTCCTCTGGGAACCATGGTATGGGGGGGTGGGGGTGGGGGTTTCCTCATTGCCACCCACTCCAGGCCACACCTCTACCAGCCTCACCCATTCAGGGACCAAGGTTGCCCTGGGACCACTGAGTGGGCAGACGGCTCAGGGACAAGACCAGCAGCTGGTGGTCCCTCAACCCCCAATCCCAGGAAAGGCCCTCTGGTCAAGCCCAGGCCTGCTCCCCAGCAGCCTGGGTCCCTCGCACCCTCCTGCAGGTATATGACTGTGAGCTGGAGGCTGTGCCAGCCTTCCAAGGCCTGCAGGACTTCTGCCAGACATTCAAACTCTACCAGGAACAACCCAAGTCAGACAGTCCTGTGGTCGGAGAGTTCAAGGTGGGTCTAGCCCGGCTTAGCCGCCCCTTCTCCTCATGCCCATCTGTCCACAGAAGATCTAATAAAAGCCCTGGCTCTATATGCTCTTTGTAGGATGGGGCAGGGAGGACTTGAAAAAACACTTTGAAAGTGGGGAAGCAGAGACTGACCTATGCAGGGTTCAGAGTGGCCTCCCCCTAACACAGTAAGGATAAGGGCTGTCTCCTTCCAGCTCTGGCCTATGCACTTTCCCAAGGCCCAGTAGCTTTAGAAAAGCTCAGACCTGAATGGATGGGGCTGAGATAGGAGTTCCCATTAGCAGAGACTGGCAAGCACAATCCCTTTGCCCAGGGCCTCCTAAACACAAGTGGTCCCTACACAGCATCTCTGCTGAGCCTGCCTCTACCCGACCACGTGACCCCTGTCCCTGCCACCTTAACATGCTCACTCTCCTGAGCTCAGCAAGGGCACCTCTTAGAGGGTTCTATAGAGCTGGCTGCCAACACTAATCTCCCCAAAACACACACAGGGCCTTTTCCGGGTCTACCCTTTTCCTGAGAACCCAAAAGCCCCCCAGCCCCCTCGCCAGTTCTTGGTTTGGCCTCATAAAGAAGACTTCCCTCAGCAATGCCTGGTGCGGGTGTACGTGATACGAGCAATCAACCTGCAGCCCCAGGACTACAATGGCCTGGTAAGGAGCAGCCCAAACCTGCAGTGCCCATCTTCCAGGGCCCACCTAGCCCTGACACCTCCCACACCTGCCTACACCCCATGTCCTAGAGCTCTCTCAGGCTGCTGCCACCTCCCCATAAGCTCTGTCTGTGCAAGGGGCTCATTTCTGCCCCACTTCTGCCCTCCCTGGCCTGACTTTGCATTTCCTGTCCTTCCCTCACTTGTGCCTAACTCCCAGTGTGACCCTTATGTGATCCTAAAGCTGGGACAGACAAAACTTGGCAGCCGAGACATGTACCAGCCCAACACTCTGAATCCCATCTTTGGCACGTGAGCTGCCCCAACTTGCCCAACCCCACTCCTCCACTCCCAACCATGCAGCACCAAGAGAAAGCCAGAAGTAAAGAACTTGCACTCCCTTCTAGCCGCCCAATTCTTACCATGGAGCCTTACGCACTAAAGGTGCTCACCAGATGGGAGATGAACGGGTGGGTGGCCCAGTTCTATCCTCCCTCTCACATGCTGTTTGGGAAGGGATCCAAGTCCCATACCCAGACCTATTAATGCTTGTTTCCTTCCATACTGGCGATGGTTATTAGGAGACAACAGCCATTCGGACTCAGTTCTCCATGGTCATAGGACCAAACCAGGGGCTGGAGCATGGCCTGAGGGGCAGAGATGCTAGAGGGGAAGCATGTAGGTAACATGGTTGTGGTCTCTGTGGTCTCCAACACCATCCCACCAGGATGTTTGAACTGAGCTGCACCATTCCCTTGGAGAAGGACCTAGAGATTGAGCTGTATGACTTTGACCTGTTTTCACCTGATGATAAGATTGGCACCACAGTCATCGACCTTGAAAACCGACTCCTGTCTGGCTTTGGAGCTCGCTGTGGGCTCTCCCAATCATACTGCCAGTAAGAGTGGGCCTGACCCAAAGGCCGGGCATAGAGAAGGGTGGAGGAGGGAGCCCATAGCTGGGAGCCAGGGCCTGAACCTGTCTCTTCCAGCCCCCACTACTGGTCATCCTGTAGCCGAAAGCTCTCCAGGTCCCACACCTTTTCCTCTCACACATCCCCATAGGACAGGACCCTTTAGGTGGCGGGATCAGGTGCCCCCAAGCTTCCTCCTGGAACATCACGCCAAGCGGAAAGGACTGCTTCCACCTCTGTTCAACCCTGATGGTGACTCTGTTTTTTACAATGGGAAAAAATTCAAGCTGCAGCACTTTGGTGAGTACTGCATGTGGCCAGAAAGCACAGGCACAGGCCTCGGAAACCAGGAAGGCTCCAGGATGGAAGAGCTGATAGAGGGCACATCCTTCCCCTTCCTCCTATAGAGGGCAATTATGGCTATCATTCAGGCTGGGCATGAGGAAGGTGGGGGCCTACCTGGGAGAAGGGAAGACTACTGACCTCAGGATCCTCTCCTGTCCCTTCTAATTTAGAGCCCCAGCCCCCTACTGCTCGTTACTTGGGCCCCAAAAAGGAGCGCCTCGCACTGTACCTCCTGCACGCCCAGGGGCTGGTACCCGAGCACCTAGAGACCCGCATGCTGTATAGCAGCAGCCAGCCAGGCATTGATCAGGTATGAAGCTGGAGAGTCTGGAGTGGGAGACAGAGGCACACCCATCTAGGAGACAGCCCAGGAGAAAAAGGAGAGGCTGGACTTTCAAAGATGCACAGGGGCAGAAGACATGCATGCTTGCACATTAGTAAGCAAGAAGTTCCAGTGATGCCACTTAGAACGGAGAGGGTCAGAGCTGGAAAAGTCATGTACAGGAAACACCACTGTAGGGTGTGCTGAGGCGCCTTGGCAGCCAAGGCCAACCCTGCCTCAGTCTCTCCTGAGGGAGGGCAGGGCAGCAGCACCAAGTTTGGTGTGCAGACATAACAAATCTGAGTTGGCTATTAGTTGCAGGAACCCAGAGCAGAAAGAATAAAAATCCCAGGGATTACCATTCAGCCTTTAGCCACCAGAATGGCTCCCTTCACTCTTTACATTTCTCAAGCTGATACCACATTCTAGACAAAGTCATCTACCGAGCATTTTTAAAAACCATTCTCACTAAACCTGTTTTCAAAAAAAGAAAAAGAAAAAATTAGGTCAACTTGAAAAAACTAAAAATGAGGTCAGTTTGAAAGAATATGTTTATCTTTGTTCCAGTGTTGGCAGTTCCATCTCTTCCTTTTCCCCACCAGTTTCATCCCTCTTAAACCTCTGTTAGCTTCATACCCTCAGGATGTGGTTGTACGTCCTAAAATAATCTGGAAATCTGGCCTGGCAATCTAGATTATTCTGATTTAGGGCCACTAAGCTGGCTAATAAATAAAAGCCCAACACCATTCTGGAGTTTTCCAGCAGCTTCTACCATCACCTGCTAAATGGCATTAACCCTTAAGACCCGTTACTAGTGACATTCCAGCTTCATGACCATCAGCCTCAAAGACATTATACTTACCAACCTGACTGCATCTTCTCCTGGCCAAAAAAAAAAGGGGGGGGGGGTAGCTGGTGGGCAGTTGCCTGATTTCCTGTCTGAAGTCTTTCCACCTCATATGCTGTACCCCACCTCTCAGTGCTGGGAACATGGCCTCCACAGACATAAGAACGTGGAACAGGGCTCCCCTGGCCAGCACAGAGGACAGAGGCTAGGAATCCCTGCCAGCTAACCCATCTCTGCTCCAGGGAAAGATACAAATGTGGGTGGACATCTTCCCCAAGAAAATGGGGTCTCCTGGCCCTCCAGTCAACATCAGACCCAGGCAGCCTAAAAGGTGAGTGTGGGTGCACTTCCCTATCTCCGCACTTCCTAGGGGCAGGGCACCAGGGCTCCCAGTACTGAGCTGGCATCTTCCTTCTGCTGGGAATCTTGGGGACTCCCTTCCCACCAGTGCAGCATCAGTGTGGGTATGGAGGGTGGCTACCCAGACCAGTCTCCCTCACCAAGGCTGCCACTGGGCAGCAAGTCCTTGGCAAAGCCTCAGGGTGCTACGGCCACAGGTATGAGCTTCGCTGCATTATCTGGAAAACTGCCCACGTGGACCTGAAGAGTGTCAATTTGAGTAACGAGAAGATGAGTGACATCTACGTCAAAGGGTGAGGCAGAGGAGCAGGTCTCCAGCACAGTTTCCAAGCCCTGTTCTAGCTTTCCTGTGGGTCATCATCATCCTGGGGTGACATCTCTCCACTTCCACTGCACCTGGCGTTCACTGGGCGGCCCTTCTCAAAAGGCTCCAGCTCAGGACTGGGGACATTGCACATGAGCCCCAGGTGACAGGAATCTGACCCCAGGTGGCTATTCGGGCTAGAGAAGGACATGCAGAAGACAGACATCCACTACCAATCCCTGACTGGCGAGGGCATCTTCAATTGGCGGTTCATCTTCACTTTGGACTACCTGGTGGCTGAGCAAATGTGCGTCCTGAGTGAGAAGGTAATGAACATGGAGGTGGCTTCTTTTCCTGTCCTCTCTTCAAAGACTTGTAGTTGCACCAGAACACTTAGAATGAGGTCTCAGCAGAAGCCCTCTTCCTGGACAGTCCATCACGCTAGGTGTGGGCTCCTCAGAGGTCCAAGGGGACTCTCCTTAGAGAGTGGTGGTGACACGCTCCTTTGCCATGCTTCAGGACTACATATGGAGCTTAGACCCCATGGTGATGAAGTTTCCAGCCCGACTCATCATCCAGATTTGGGACAATGACATTTTCACCACTGATGACTTCCTAGGTGAGCTCCTGACCTGGGGCCCATGACCACAGGGCAGGGAGCTCCTTTGTGCTGACTGCATTTCTCTGGGCTCAGGGATCCTGGAGCTGGATCTGTCTGACATGCCATTCCCGGCCCAGCACCCAAGCATGTGCTCCATCAGGATGATGGATGCTGATCCCAAGTGGCCCCACTTCCTCCAGCACAAGCGCTTCTCCCTCTTTAAGAAGAGGACTGCAACAGGCTGGTGGCCTTGCCAGGTCCTCGAGGACGGCAAGTGGCGCTTGTCGGTAGGAGCTGGGGAAGTTGTCTATAGCACAGGACTGCTGTGTCCCATCCCTGGCTCTAAATCCCTGGGGCCTTACCTAAATCCCTCTTCCTTTGTGGGTCCTGGGAAGAGGGTCCTGCGACCATAACTCAGCCTGCAACCCCCTGCGGTGTTTCTAGGGTAAAGTGAAGATGACACTGGAGATTCTGTCTGAGGAGGAAGCCTTAATCAGGGCAGCAGGACGTGGCCAGTCAGAGCCCAACCAATACCCTACACTCCACCCTCCCCTGTAAGGCTCCTTATTCAGAAAGCTGAGCTGCTGAGCCTGGCAATATACCCAGGCCACAGTGGAGGGGTAGTTACTTCCCACACCTCAGCTCAGTGCTGTCACAATCGGGAGAGAACGGCCAAGGGGAGAGGGGGGAGATAGGGCAGAATTTGCTTTTTTTTTAAAAAAGTCTTTGCCTTGGAAAACTTGATCTGAAGGTCCCCTCTGTCCTCCATTCTCAAATTCAACTCTGCTCATGGACAGGCGCACCAACACCTTGCTCTCATGGTTTCAGTCACCTGTTAGAAACTTCTGCTATGTTTTCTGGAAACGCTACCGCTTTAAAATCATTGTCATCTCAATCATATTGATTGTCGGGCTTATGCTGTTCAGCTTCATGTACTCAGCTCCGGTAAGTGATACCCCTGGTTGCTCTTCGCTGCCTCTGGAGAGAGCCTCTAGTTGCTACTTTCAGCTGACTGTTGCCTGTTCTCTCTAGGGCTATTTGGCCATGAGCTGGGTCAAACCTGAGCTTCGGCTGACTGCACCTAAGGATATGTTCAGCAATATCATCAATTCACTGAACACCAGTAAGGCCAGCTCTTCCAACCTCACTACCTCACATCCTACCCTAGAGTCTACAACAGGCTATTAGCTGAAACTCCTGCAGGGACACATGAATCCCCTGCAATATTTTTCCAGAACTCCCAGCCCCACAAGGCTAATTTGGCCAGGTATGTCTTTCTCTTTCCCCACTGTCAACTATCCTAGAGCTTCTTGCCAATTCCTTATTTCTATCTTCCAGGACAGCAAGGGGCTAGGGATATTCTGGCCATTCTGCTGAGAAGCCACTTCCAGCAAGAAAGGCAAAGTTGTAATTTTAAACTAAAATAAACAAGCTTTGTAACAAAGCCACTTTGTAATTTGGGGGGGAGTGGGATTTGAAGACCATATGAAAGGCCAGCCTTTCAGATAAGACTTCCAGGGACAGGAAGTAGTGTCCCCCTTTAGCACTACCTCTGTCTTCTGTTTCTTCCACATGAAGAGGCTCTTAAGTCATAGGGAAACAGAAGGAAAGGGTGGCAGTGAGGAGAGAACGACCCTATGGGGTGAGCCGCTGGAGCCATACCATGAACCCTACACTGCGGTGCAGTGGCCAGAACAATATCCACCCCATTTATGGGGGCAAACATTTGTTTCCAGGAAAAAACACAAGAGCTAGGACAGAATACACCATGTATAGTCAGATGGCGTCCCTGCGCCTGAGCTGAAATCATACAAATCTGCATTCACACTCACATGCTTCCCCTCAAGAGCCCACTTAGGTCCTCCATCACAGGGCCCTATCCAATCTTCCCTTGATCTCAAAGAAGACAAAAGGACCATTTGTTTTTCCAGTTCTACCTGGTCCTAAGGCCAACCTTTCAACCGGTTGGTCCCCTCGCACTTTGTAGTTGCTCTACTGTGGTGGGGACAGGTTAGGCAGATTCCACCTTAATCCTGACTGCAGGAAAGTTATTACTGCCCATGATGCCTAGTTAAGCATCTGGAAGGCTATAAGCAAGTCCAAGAGGATAGAGACTATACCCAGTCAAGGTGACCCTTCTTTCCTTTTGGGTTGAGCTGAAGATTTCACAATGGAGGAAAGGCAGAGCAAGGACTGATGGGCTCAGCAAAAAGGCCTGGAGCCTTCCTAAACCCATGCCTAGAAGGAAGAACACAAATCAAAAGCTTGTGTTGGGTTTCCATCAGCCATTTTACAAATTTCCCTTAGGCTACAGAAGCACAGGCTAGGAGAGCTCAGCTCTGTGCCCTCTATCAACCAATCTCATCACAGGCAGATAGGTAAGTAGAGTGGTGTGTGACCCCTTGTCCAATAGGCAGTGAATAAGGGCTGATCCCTGGAGGATGACACTCAGGCTCTATTGCTCAATGACAACAAACTCTTCCAGGCCCAGATAACGAGAACCTATTGGCCCCAGAGAACAGCAACTTTCTTATCCATTAAGAAAAAGAAGCCCAATTTCCTCCTGGGGAATATCCAGGCCGAGGCTATGAGAAAAAGTTTTCTTACATTTTGAACACTCAAAGTAAGATTCCAAAGACCATGACAGACACAAAACATGCAGCTAAGCAAGCTCCAGTTGGTCCAGAAATATCTCTATGTGGTCAGGTCACTCAGCAAATGTTACTTCCGGTGTCAAAACCTGGAGCAGGTCTGTGTCAGTTAATCCCATTCATCCACGAGATCTTCCAAGCTTCTCTTGACTTGCACACCAACTTCTAGCCAAAAAAGACTGAGGGCCGAATGGAAGAACCTCATTGGGAAGATCATAAGCACGCCAATAGAACCAGGATCCACGCTGACAAGCAAAAGCTAGAGCAGCAGGCCAAAGCAGAAAGCCTTCCCTGCGGACACCTAATGAGGATCAGTGCAACAAGTTTGTTCTACAGCCCTGGCTCCAACAGACAGGCATAGAAGGTCTTCTCGATCTCAGGCTGCATGTGAAGAGGACGGTAAAAGGAGGGAGAAGTTTCTGCCCAGATTTCCAAGGAGAGCTGCTCAGGTGGACAGAGGCTTAGACCAAAAGCAAAAACGAATGAATGAATGGCAGGAAAATATGAGTGTTCCATTCTTTGCAGATTTAATCGAGAAGCACGGGGATCCTGAGTCCAACACCAAGGCATCCTGGGCTAAGAAGTTCTTTTTTCTGTGATCTTGGCATCATACCCGGAGATCCTATCTCCACCCTCTGAACTCCCAGTGGACAGACTACAGGGAAAGGCACATCACAGCAGCATTGCCCTGCGGTGGGTGAGCTTCCTGAACCAGAGTCAGAGGTCCTCACAGATGACCGTGGGAATACAGTGTCCCTGAACTCAAAGATCCAGTGGCAGAACATAGTCCCTGACCAGCTGCTGGAGAACGGAGACTACTGGGCTGTGTGGTGAGACCAGTGCCTGTTCCTCCTACACCTCATAGAAACAGCCACAGCGGAGGTGGCAGCAGGAGGGCTCAGTAGAAACGCTTTCGGTTCTGTTCCTGCCATTTGTTGTACAGTATGATCCCAATGACAATGGCAAATACGGAAAACACCAGAGAGAAGAAGACAATGAGGAAGAGGGCCAGGCCACTTAGGGGCGGCAGCGGGGCTGTCACTGAGGAAGCAAGAGAGAAGCAAGTCAGCCCCTAAGAGCCTACCCATTAGGAAAGACCACCAACAAGCTAAATCCCAGATTCTAGTGCCCATTCTGGGAGTCAGAACTCAGACTCTCCCTTTCCAGATGATTTAATCTAAAAACAAAGCCGCCTCCTCCTGCTCATCTGTAATCTGAAGACAAGTGACAAGAGGTGCCAGTACTCCATATCCCTCCAGGGAAGGACAAAGGAGACAGCCCTGCGAGCTGTGGGTGAAATCCCCTGGCCCGCCCCAGCATTGTGAACCTCCCACCGTGGGCCGTTTCCCAGGGTTCCCATGCTCACGCTCAGGCAGCTTCATATTGTCCACTGAGGGCAAGAACACATCTCGATGCAGCTTCTCCTCTTCTGGGGTTCTCTCCACTGTCAGCTCAAATAGCTTCAGGGAAATGATGTCATGGTTGTCTAAAGGAAAAAGTACTGCTCAAGCCCCCTCAAAAAGAAGTATCTTGGAATATCTTGGCTCAAGCTTACAACTCCACAACTAACTAGCAGTGACCTTGAAAAAAACAACCTCTGTTTCTCATCTAAAAATAAGGAAGGATAAGAAACGGGAATATTCTATATTATTCTACAACATTATACACACACACACACACACATATATTTCAGAGAGATAAAAATATTAATGATGAGAATCATTGGTTGGCTCCTCCTGTACCCCCACACTGGGGATCAAGCCCACAATTCAGTCATGTGCCCTGACTGGCAATTGAACCCTGACCTCCTGGTTCATAGGTCAACACTCAACCATTGAGCCATGCTGGGCGAGCTCTCTCTCTTTAAAGCATCGTTATAAACTCATCAATTCAAACACATTTGACATATTTTAATACACTGAGGTTGTACATCTTATTGATGCTCAACTCCACCCATTTTGTTGCAGTAGGAGCCTATGAAAGTTGGGTTTCTGAGTCTTTTTTCATGAATCCAGAAGGTTTTTAAGATTTTTAAAAAATTTTATTGACTTTTTTTTCTTCTTTTTTCTTTTTTTAAGAGAGAGAGAAAAGGAGAGGCAGGGAGAGAAACAGATGTGAGAGCATACTGGGGATCAAGCCTACAATCCAGGCATGTGCCTTGACTGGGAATTGAACCAGCAACCTTATAGTGCACAGGATGACATTCAACCAACTGAGCTACACTGGCCATGGCCCAGTAATTCTTGATATCTTTCCTTGCTTTTCTGGAAAGTTCCCAATTGTATAATTCTTTCCATAGATCTGCCATTTCTTCAAGAAGCTCCTGTTCCTCTCAGTGGAGACTTGTATTAAGAGACCACAAATCTAAATGCCATGGAGGTTATGGCTACTTGGTTGGATTTCTTGCCATTTCTATTACTAGGATGGCACCTACACCTGCTTAGACTTAGAATGTTAGCACACCCTTAGCAAACCCTGAAAAACTGGATTTGCCTTCAATGAGGTGTTTTTGCTATCAGGACTGAGTGGGAACCATGGACAGAATAAAAGGCAGGACACTGCTCCTCACAATGTGGGGCACCAATGACTGGGACGGCTGGAGTGTACCCCACTTTCTCAGCCATTCCAATACCCACTGCCTAACAGAAGGTATCAACCAGAAAGACCTTAAGAGAAAGACACAATTTCTATTTAGGGACATTGTATGGGCAGAGAACACAGACTCACTAACCTAGGTATTACCACCAAAAACCTAGAGCAAAGGATTCTTTAGGATAAATAAAAAATGATTGTATTCTCTTTGGTCATTTCTAACAGTTGGGAACAACTTCCCATTGAAAAATGTACCAGGTAGTTAACTGACAAGTCCTAGAAACATGAAAGCTTAAAGGAAAATGCAAAGAAGACATTTCAACTTGAAACATATACCAAGATTACCTAGCAAATATCTAAAGTTTGTGCCTCTGTGCTTGGGCCCAGGAGAACTCTGTCCACAGCCTCAGCCTTCTGCCCAGTACTCAGCCCCTGGCTGCCAGGGCAGAGCAGGTGAGGGCAGAGTGCTGCAAAGGGGCATCAGGACTTCTTGAAGTGATGGAAATGCTCTGTGTATTGATTGACTATGGAGGTCATGACACAGGTGTAAACATTTGTCAAAACTCCTGCCCAGTCAGGTGTAGCTCAGAGGTTGAGCGTCGATCTAGGAACCAAGAGGTCACCATTTCCATTCCCAGTCAGAACATATGCCTAGTGGGGGGTATGCAGGAAATAGCCAATCAATGATTCTCTCTCATCATTGATGTTTCTATCTCTCTCTCCCTTCCTCTCTGAAATCAATAAAAATATATTTTTTTTAAAAACTCTTCCAACTATGTACTTCTGTTGTATGGAAAGCACATCTCAATAAAGTTGATTTTTTTTAAAAGCCATGATTATAAAAATCAGATTTCATTTTAAAAATCCAGATTTCCAGCTTCTCCTGAAAAACTGACAGCATAGCCATATTGAGCCCACATTTGCTCTTGGCCACAATGCAGGAACCAAGCAGGTGTTGCCCATTTCAGATGGGTGTTTCCCTTTTCCTATTAGCTTTATTCATAATAAATTATGTAAAAAAATCCCAGGAGTTTGGTTCTTTACCTCTTCTCAAATGACATTATGATTGGGACTGAAGCTAGAGGAGAACAAATGGGGACAAGAAAACAAGTCAGAGGAGCCAGAAAGCAGCGGGTACTGTCAGTGGCACAGACCTTCAGAGCACATGGTCAAAAGAGCTGACGAGAGGACGCAGAGCCAGGACTAAGAGTGTCACTCAGGCAGGGACACAGAGTGCAAATGCACAGTCGAGACATGGGTCCAGGGCAGTATGTTCAGCGAGGAATGGCTGGAAACGGGAGCTTCTCTACACATGAAACCCAGAAGTTTGAGCACAAAGCAAGGCCTGGGGGGACGGCAGAGTCACGGAGAAGCCTTGTTCAGAGAAGGGGAATTAGGAGTGGGAGAAAGGAAGCGAACTAGAAAGGTGGCAACAGAGTCAGAAAAGTGCAGAGATCAAAACACAGCTGGAGAGCTGGCTCCTTGAACAGGCAAACACTACTTCCCCGTAGCTCCAACCATCTCCTAGGACAGCTGTCCAAGGCCAGTCTATGCTTGAGGTCTTAAGGAATCTGGGTATGAGATTGCAGGAAGATAAGCACTCCCAGAGCACCTGCTTCCCAGAGTCCTGCTTGTCTGGCTCTTGCCTCTGAGAAGCTTCATCATGACTTGGCCACTGAGACCTGACCTCAGTCAGGGCAAATGAGAAGTGCAGTAGTAGTACCTGAGAGATCCCCAGTGATGGAGGAGGTGCCAAAATAGTAGCCCCGGGGCAGGCGGACCCCGGGCATCTCAATACAGTCCCTCCACTCATGCTTGCCATCGATGTCCATCATTACCTTGAATAAAAAGAAGAGAGACATCAGGAACAGGCCCCGGGAGCAGGAGCCAGACAGCCCATACTGCCAACTGGTCCAGAACAGGGACTCACCGTCAAATGCCTCTTGACATAGCGAATCACAAGGAAAGTGTCATAATGGAGATTGCGGACAATGGCCGTACAGCCCCCCAGCTCTGTTGGCCGCCCATCCCGCTCATGATCATAGCTGAGGGAGCCATTGTTCACCATGGCTGAGATGTAGGGAAACACCCGCTAGGAAGGCAGGGAAGGAAAAGCAGAGGACAATGAGGAAGTACTCTCAGGAGTGCCTGTGCAAAAAGCAGTAAGAACTGTGCACACACAAGCTGAGCACCTTACAGCGACCAGACAATAGTCCAGCCTCATCAACAACCCGCCAGAATCCACACTCAAGTGATATGGCCCAGAAAGCGACTAACTCTGTCCTTGCCTTCAGGGATCCTCCTTGCTACAAGTCTATGTGGGTCTGACATGGTCCCTCTAAGGCTCTAACCTCCTCCCCGAGAACACCATTTTGCACTCTTCTTCTGCTCCACACTAGTAGCTTTTTGTGTTTATGTACATATCTACCCAACTGCCATGTTAACTCTTTTAAGAAAAAATAATTTGTTATGCTTTTTCGCATGCACCCCACCCCCCAAGTGTTTTGCACACAACTGGTATCCTGAAAATACCTTTTGATCAGGAAAATATTTCCATTCAGGATAGTTCCTTTCAAATTCTAAAATCCTATAAGTATATGATGGCAAGTGGACCAGGACTCAAAAGAATCAGGCTGCTGGATGGTGTTCTCCAGCCAACATGACTGTTTTAGCCAAAAAACCTTCCAGCCCATTTAAGCTTCAGCCACAACTTCTCCCAATAACACACAAGGCCCTCACTCTTCAATAAAATTGTAGGAGCACATCTTCCTTAGAAATGATGAGCTACCATTTAGAGCAAGCCCAGTGCTAGGCAGTGCAGATGGAAAGAGAGGTCACATGACACATGCCACTTGATTTCCACACTGTCCCCAATATCAACATGCAAGGTGAAGATGCACTCACAATCGGAGACTGGTGACTCGAGACAAAAGCCACATGGATTCTAAACAGTAGCAAATGTTGGATGAGCACACAGGGAATAAGGGATGGACATAGTGGGTCAAGAATTGAATACCTGGACTCCTGGAGAATATCTCCTCTTCTGAGCCTGAAAGGGTCCAACAGGTTTGAAAACAAGAGAGGGCACAGAAGACAGGAGACTAAGTCAGAAAGAAACAGCCATCAGAGAGCTAAGACCCAACAGTGGTGGGTAAGCAAACCAGTCTCAATCCCCAAACAGAAATTTAGGGTCTGTGAAGGGCACTCGAGTCCTTGTGCGTTATAGGCAAAACTATATGCACAGGTGCTTGTTCATTATGAGGAGAGGAGGTGTTACTATCACCAGATCTGCAAAAATGTCCTCTGAGAAGACCTCTCTAAGGTCCTGAAGCTTATAAAACACACAGCACTACACCATCTTAGCAGGCCCCACTTAAGTCTCTGAGAGCCAGGAGGTCAGGCCCAAGTTTGTACCCAGACTGCAGTATTTCTATAGCAAGGGAAGAGAAGGCCAAGTTCTTCCAAATTCAAGATGCTGTTTACTATCCAGGATCTCAGAATGTAGCTAGTGCCCAGAAGACAAAAAGCCAATACATGAGAGGCTGTGAAATGAATATAAATCCAAAGGGATCATTTACCCTCTAATTGAGCCTGTGGACATATATTTCCAAATATACAACCTATAACATGTGGGCAAGGTGAAGCTCCATAGGAGTGTTGAAACATGGCAGGTGGTTCAAGGATAGCTTTGCTACAGTACTAGCAACAAGAGATACCTACACTGGCTCAGTTCAGCCCTACCCTACGAGAAGGTGTGTAACAGTGTAGAGCACAAAGCATTCCTTCTTCTGATGCTTCCTGAGACCTGTTATCAGCCAGACACTGTTCCAGATGCTTTAAGTTCAATGGGAAACAACATAGACAGGTACCTGCTCTCATGGAGCTGACAACAAAGTGGAAGAGACAAATTCTAAGTAAATAACATTTCAGACTGTGATAAATACTATGATGAAAACAGAAGAGGTGATACAATAGAGACCAATAAGGAGACAACAGCTGAGACCCATGTAGTTAGAGGCAGCCCCCCAAAGCAGCATGTGTTTCTATTATTTGTAGCTAATGAGAAAGGGGCTGGTGTGAGCTGAGGCAGGAACCAGATGCCACAATAAGGAGTTTAGCACATCTTCCTTAGAAATGATGAGCTACCATTTAGAGCAAGACCAGTGCTAGGCAGTGCAGATGGAAAGAGAGGTCACATGACACATGCCAGAGCAGCTCCCAACTGTTAAATGTGTACAGGGCTACAACAGGAGAGAAAATGAATCAGTGACAATAAACTGCCAAAATGTACTCTTCTACAACTGTCATCTAGAACAGCGATTTTCAACCATGTACCACCAAGATCTTTAAAATGTGCAATACCTGACTATTTGGTCAGGGACATTGACCTCTTTTCTCTTAGATTGTCAAATAAAAAAATGACAACAGCCGTGGTTGGTTTGGCTCAGTGGATAGAGCATCGGCCTGTGGAGTGATTCCTGGGTTCGATTCCAGTCAAGGACACATGCCCAGTTGCAGGCTCAACCCCCAGTAGGGGGTGTGCAGAAGGCAGCCAGTCAATGGTTCTCTCTCATCATTGATGCTTATATCTCTCTCTCCCTCTCCCCTCCTCTCTGAAATCAATAAAAATATATTTTTTAAAAAGACAACAGCCAACACAGCAAGTTATCCGATGCAAATCAAAATTATACCTTCTGGCCTGGCCAGTGTGGCTCAGTTATTGAGTGTAGACCTATGAACCAGGAGGTCACAGTTCAATTCCTGGTCAGGGCACATGCCCAGGTTGTGAGCTCAATCCCGTGTGGAGCATGCAGGAGGCAACCAATCAATGATTCTCTCTCATCATAGATGTTTCTAACTCTCTCTTCCATTCCTTTCTTCTCTGAAATCAATAAAAATAATTTTTTGCCCTAGCTGTTTTGGCTCAATAGATTGGGCATTAGCCTGCGGACTGAAGGGTCCCAGGTTTGATTCCAATCAAGGGCACATACCAAGGTTGTGGGTTCCATCCCCAGTAAGGAGCATGCAAGAAGCAGCCAATCAATGATTCTCTATCATCATTGATATTTCTCTTTCTCTCTCTCTCTCTCTTTATCTCTCTCTCTCTCTCTTTCTCTTTTCCTCTCTGAAGTAAAAAAAAAAATGTTTAAACACATATATACATATTTTTAAATTACACCTTCTGATTTTTTTTATCAGATTGGCAAAAATATATATATTTTTGGTGTGCTGCAGAATTTTAGTAATTCATTTATGTGCCATGAGATGAAGAAGGCTAGAAAAAGCTGCTGTAGAATAACAGATTTGTGAGTATGTCACCAAACACTTTACAGAAATGGGCTTGACAAGAAATTCCTAAGTGAACAGTTAGGGAAAGGAAGGGATGAAAAATGCCCCAAAGGCTCCGATAATCCTAAGGCTTGCTTCATATACCAACTTCAGAGTGCCTAGAACCGTCCTCCACCTTAGGGGGCCTTATTGGTCCCAGGCTGGTGAGGCACCCAATTATCCCAACAGAGGTGACTGAGGGAGCTTTACACTGCACCTACATGTGTTCCTCAGTTAGTCACCTCAGCAGGTCTAGGGTAGGGAACAAGTTTATTCCTTTTTTTAAAAGCACCACAGATAGCTACAATGTACAGCCAAATTTAAGAAACACTGCATTGGACAAAACCCCACACCTTTAGAACTGACCTCTGTCTCCTTCAGTAACTCATGACTTTGGCCTCTGACTTTGCCCATCATATGAATAGTAAGAATTTAAATGGACCTTATTTTCCATGCCCAGTCAGGAGTCTGTGAAGTGTCTCTTGGGTTCCCACTAACATCACAAAGCAGTCGTTCCTTTCCTTGGAAAGCAGCCTTAATGGAGCTGGGACTAGAGGCTTGAAGAATCACGATGACTCGGGCAAAGGTGGCAGCTTCAATCTTAACTGAAGTTACCAAAAATGAGGAATTCCTGCCTATTGTGTAAATCGCTGTCTGGAGGGTGAAGAAATGCTTTCACGTTTTTTGTACTGCAAGGCCACTTTTTAAAAAAGGACACCTACATATAATTGTACCTTCAACATATCGTGATTGAAAGGAAACCCGTGAACTTGTGGGTTTACGAATCCTGTGCTAAAACTCCCCACATCCAAAGCACACAAGCTGTGAACCACTGAACAGAAAAGAGCAAACATGGCCTGCCAGCAGGGAGAACTGTTCTAATTGCGGCCACGCCACTCCCAACTCCATAATTTGGGGTGAGCTCCACCAGCCAAGACTCCCTCTCCTTGCAGGAAGCACACATGGCACACAGGGTTAATTATGAAGATGAAATGAGACGTGTAAAGCATCTGATATAGTGTCCGGCATTCAGGAGGGAGTCAATAAATAATAAATGTTCATTCAATCCATGACTAAATGAATGAATTTCAGGTAGAAACATTGTTTACAGGTACTCATATGTACTCACAATGCTAAACACATAGTTTAGAGCAGTAATTCCCAGACCACTGGCTTGACATGGACCAGTAAAATCTCCAAAAATATTAAAAGGTTTACCTTGTTGGTTTGCTGACCTACTAAATACATTAAAATACAATAATGACAAGACAACCATCTTTATAAACATCACTTTTTTATAAATATTATTTTTAAAAGAACATTTTAATACCAAAGATAGAAATATATAGTTATAATAAAACATTTAGCATCTATCAAAAGTCACTTTACTGTGCTTACTCTCAGACCAGTGAAACGGTCTCCAACCAACAGGAGCCACTCTTTAGGGTAGTTTTTCCAACTAAACCATCCTGCAGCTGAGTAAGCTGACCGAGTTTGCTCTCTGAACCTAGACAGATATGAAGAAAAACAGGGTAGGAGAGAACAGAGCCACAAAGCCTACTGTGCAGACACCTGCAGGATGGCCCTTGTGAGTGTCAGTTGGTGGTGAAACAGCTAACACTTTCTGAGAGTTTACTCTGTGCCAGGCACTGTATCAGTAATGAGCACATATGCATTCCTTTAATGATCACAACCCATTCGGTTATAGTATTGGCATTCCCATTTCACAGGTAAGAAAACTTGTTTAAGAGGACAGAACTTGTTTAATAGGTTTTGTCTTAGGTGTGACTCGGTTGGAGCATCATCTCATACTCCAAAAGGTTGAGAATTTGATTCCCAGTCAGGGCACATACCTAGATTGTGGGTTCGATCCTAGTCAGGTTGCATACAAGAAGCAACCAACCAATGTTCTCTCTCACCTCTCTCTCTCTCTTTCTCTCTCTCTCATTCCCTCTCTCTAAAATCAAGAAGCATATCCTCGGGTGAGGATTAAAAAATAGAGAGAGCAAGAACACAGGAATTGAGTAGTGAAAGCAGGATTTGAAACAGGCAGCAGGAGCCTGGAGTCCTAGCTCAGTCACTCAGTGAGAGCTAAATGGCTATCAATATCTACCAATATGGAAAAAATGCTTAGCTCAAACCGGTTTGGCTCAGTGGATAGAGCATCAGCCTGTGGACTGAAGGGTCCCGGGTTCGATTCCGGTCAAGGGCATGTACCTTGGTTGCGGGCACATCCCCAGTTGGGGGAATGCAGGAGGCGGCTGATCGATGTTTCTCTCATCGATGTTTCTAACTCTCTATCCCTCTCTCTTCATCTCTGAAAAATTCAATAAAATATATTTTAAAAAGAAAAAGAAAAGAAAAATGCTTAGTATATACTGTGAGGTATAAAAACAAAAGGTCTCTACCTTGAAACACAAACAAATACTGGAGAATGGTTCCAGGTTGAAGGAAGGACATGATAACTGAATACAACATGGCATCTGGGCTTTTCTTTTGCCATAAAGACAGATTTGACAACAGGTGAAATCTGAATAAGGTCAGTAAATTAGGTAACAGTATTGATATCAATATTAAGTGCCTGATTTTGATCATTGTGCTGTGGTTATGTAAGAGAATTCCTTGGGTTTAGGAAAACCAAGTGAAGTATTTAGAATAAAGGGAGTATCTTAAAGAAAGGCAATTTGCTCCTTAGTTTAGGAAAATATACACACACAGACACACACAGACACAGACACACACACACACACACACAGAGGTAAAAGAAAAGGTAAAGTGCTCTGCCAGTGGTTAGAATGGAAGAGTCTTGGGTTTGATTCTTGGTCAAGGACATGTACCTGGGTTGTAGGTTTGCTCTACCAGCCACAGTCAAGGCACATGCAGGAGACAACCAATCAATGTTTCTCTCTCTCTCCCTCCCTTCCATCCTCTCTCAATGGTAAAAAATACTTTTTGGTGAGGATTAACAACAACAACAAAGGCAGGGCAAATGTAATAAGACATTAACATTTTGGGGAATCTGCATAAAGAGCACCCTGAATTCTTTATTATAATTTATCTGTGTGAAACTATGTCAAAAATTTTAAAAGATTAGTCTGAATCTAGTATTTGACATCTTCGTAATTTTTCTATATATCTAAAAAACTTAAAATGGCCCTAACCGGTTTGGCTCAGTGGATAGAGCATCAGCCTACAGACTCAAGGGTCCCAGGTTCAATTCCGGTCAAGGCATGTACCTTGGTTGTGGGCACATACCCAGTAGGGAGTGTGCAGGAGCAGCTGAACAATGTTTCTCTCTCATCAACGTTTCTAACTATCACCTTCCCTTCCTCTTTGTAAAAAATCAACAAAATATATTTAAAAAAATATATATATATAAAACTTAAAATGAAAAAATGTTTAAATGGTATGTTCATGTGATGCAATGTTCTGTTTTTTAAAAGTTGTTTGTATGTTTTGTTTTAGCCTTTTCTGATTTTTCTATAATGAGCTTTAATATAAAAGACAAACAAACAAATGCCCCTTCTGAAGCATCTCTCTTCACACCTCCACCTGACCCTCCCTTTGGACACTTCTGAACACATAGAAGCCATTTTTTAGGCTTAGGAAACTTTGTAAGTCACTAGTCCTACAGTAATCTTCATCCACAGGTGACAGGATATCTCAGCAACATCCATCTTAGATAGAGTGGCATCAGTGAGGTTCTTACATCATTGGACAGCATGAGAAGGCCCCGGCTCCTAAGCTCCCAAACTACTACTAAGCTATACTAGGGACTGTCCCTAAGTCTTAAAGCTCAACTGAAGAGACTTCAGCCAGCTAACTGCCTGGAAGACTTATATATATATATATACACATACACACACACACACACACACACACACACACACACACACATATGTATATGTGTGTATATATATATATATAGAAACATCGATGAGAGAGACATTGATCAGCTGCCTCCTGCACGCCCCCCTCGGGGGATGTGCCTGCAACTAAGATACATGCCCTTGACCGGAATCGAACCTAGGACCTTTCAGTCTGCAGGCCGATGCTCTATTCACTGAGCAAAACCAGTTAGGGCATGCCTGGAAGACTTTCACATTTATGAACCATGATCTTTTAAACTCATGGGATGATTTTAATCCCATTTATGTTAGCTGTGACCCCATTAGAACAAACCAAAATAATGTAATTTGAGGACTTCAAAAGAGTGCTCTAAAACCAGAGAGCATTAAAACTGATGTATGCCCAAACACCAAACACTGAATCTACTCCAATTACAATTGCCAAGATTCAGAACACTGCCTAAAGCGCTTGTCTCCAATTCACTGCTGCCAATTATTCTGATAGTATGTGAACAGGTCTCGTTAATGAAAAGATCTTGTCTATAGTTGTACTTTGAGGAATTCATGAACTTCCTAAAATTGAATGCAAAATCCTGTGTAACTGCATCTTTCATCATATTCTCAAAAAGGTCAAAACCCAAATAAAGAACTAACCCAGAGCTAAGAACAGGCTCTCCCCTTTTTTTCTCCTTCCTCTCTCATTCATTATCTAAAAAAAAACACAACATTATTTCCTCCTCGCCTTCACTCAATTCCAGCAGAAAGCCATACATTTCTACTTCCCTCAAAAACCAGCTCTCAGCAATGAAACAGCCTCAGCCCTGACTGATTTGGCTCAGTGGATAGAGCGTCAGCCTGCAGACTGAAGGGTCCCAGGTTCGATTCCAGTCAAGGGCATGTATCTTGGTTGCAGGCACATCCCCAGTAGGGGGTGTGCAGGATGCAGCTGACTGATGTTTCTCTCTCATCGATGTTTCTGGCTCTCTATCCCTCTCCCTTCCTCTCTGTGAAAAATCAATAAAATATATTAAAAAAAAAAAAAAACAGCCTCACTACCTACTCACATCAGAACTTGTCAATACTCCACACACCTATCTCCATAAGAGTATCTTGAAAAACACTACCTCACCTGTGACCAAAACAAAGCCCCTAAGTCACATCCATGTTGGATGATAACAAGAGAATTTAAGAAGGATAAAGTTCCCTTAATAACGTAAAGATTCTTTCTGCCAACAACAAAGAGACAACGAGGGATTGGTGTCTTCATCAAGGGAATGTGTTGTTGTTTTTTGAAATAGAGGAGTATTTTTTAAAAACATATTTTCATTGATTTCAGAGAAAGGAAAAGGGAGATAGAAATATCAATGATGAGAATCACTGATTGGCTGCTTCCTGCATGCTCCCAACTGGGGATCAAGCCCACAACCTGGCCATGTGCCCTTGACCGGAACTGAACCTGAGACCCTTCAGTCTGCAGTCTGACATTTTATCCACTGAGCCAAACCAGCTAGGGTAAGGGAATGTGTTTTTAACCTGGATGGCACAGTTTCAAAGGAGGAAAAACAATGATCTCATTATAAAACATGGGCAATGCCTCAAACTCAACTTTCAAGCTGGCCAGACCTGGAACTCTGAACTTTCTCCCCACTCTCCCACCTGCGGTCTCACCTCAAGGAAAGAGGCCTAATGTCTCCCGGAAAGAATGAGGCCAAGGATGCAAAGGGCTGCACTTCTGTGCTCTTCTTCCAGAAGGCCTCTTGTCATCATACTGATTTCAACTGAAAAAGACACTCCCATTCCCAGAGTTCCCTGCAACTTCTCACCAACATCTGGACTGTCATGAGGAACCAAGACTGTCAGCTGATGATTTCATAATGCTAAGATGATCAAGTCATGCTTGAATCAACATTTTAACAAAATAGCAATAATAAGATATAGTTCACACAATATTACCATTCACCTATTTAAAGTCTATAATTCAGTGGTGTTTAGTATATTCAGAGTTAAGACTGTGATTACCACAAATTTTAGAACATTTCACTGCCCCAAAAAAGAAACCCTTTGCCCACTAGCAGTCACTCTCTCTACTCCTATCCTAGCTCAGTTTCAGGTATCTACTCATCTACTTTCTGTCCTATAGACCAATCTGTCTGGACAGGTGGTACATATGGGATCATAAAATATGTCTTTTGTGACTAGCTTTTCATTTAGAATGTTTTCAAGGGTCACCCACATTGGAGCACATATTAATGCTTCACTTCTTAATGCTAAATGATATTCCATTGTAAGGATACATCATATTTGTCTAACCACTCATTATTTGAGTTGTATTCATTTTTTGGCTATGATCATAATGCTACTATGGATATTTACATAAAAGTTTTTTATGTAGATATATTTTCATTTCTCTTGAGTATACACCTAGGAATGAAATTGCTGGACTAGGTGAACTCTACGTTTAAGCATTTGAAGACCTGCCCAACTGTTTTCCAAAACAATTGCTCCACTTATATTCCCACCAGCAGTGCATGAGGGTTCCAATTACTCCACAGCCTTAACAATACTTGTTATCATCTCTTTTCCATTTTAGCCATACAAGTGAGTGTGAGGTGACATCTAACTACGGGTTTTAATGTTTGTATTGACTTTTTTAGAGGGAAAGTGGGAAAAAGAAACATTCATGTGAGAGAAACATTAATCATTTGCCTCCCTGACTGGGGATTGAACCCAAATACCAAAACCCGGTAGTATATGCCTTGACCAGGAATCAAACCCACAACTTTTTGGCACATGGAACAATGCTCAACAGCCACACCAATCAGAGCTATGGTTTTCATCTGTATGTCCCTAATGGCTACAGATGTTGAATATCTTTAAATGTGTTTATTGGCAATCTATATACAGCAGTACCTCGAGATACGAGTTTAATTAGTTCCGTAACCTTGCTTGTATATCAAGTGGCTCATATCTCAAAGCAAATTTCCCCATTGAAATCAATTGAAATGCCGTTAATCCATTCCAGCCCCTAAAATGCCACCCCAGTTGTTCTTGTTACGTGTTTTTGAATAAGAAAAATGTATTTATAAATGACATATTGTATAAAAACATAATAAAAGAGAATGTAAAGGAATAAACTGGTTTTATAAAGTGTATTTACCTACTCGTTACACTCTTAATGCTACACTTTATCCCTAAACTGAATGTAACTTAACTAATCTTCACTGAACTTAATTGCTACTGGTCTTTGCATTTTTGGCCGATTTAAAAAAAAAAAACGAGTCCAATGAGGTTTGCCTTTTCCTCCCTTTCAGAATGTTTCTGAAATGGGTGAGGCAAGTTTCATTGAACAGCTCCGATGCACAACCAGTAGCAACTTTTTCGGGGTGTTTCTTTTCCACAAAGTGTGACACCCACTCCCACATTCCTAAGATCTCCTTTATCTCACTTGAAGAGATCTTCTCTACCTCTGGCTCCTCCTTCAAAAACGAGATAAATAAGCACACTGACTGAGGCATGGGAAACTATGAGACACTCGAGTCGAGGTAAACTGGTGGGTCATGTGCAGCCGGCCGATCCGCGCAATTACTCCTATCTCAAATGTTGCTCGTATTTCAAAGCAAAAAATCGCTCGCTCGACGGCTCGGCTCGTATCTCAAAAATCTGGTATGTTAGGGCACTCATATCTCAAGGTACCACTGTATTTTCTTCCAGTCTGTCTTATAAAGTCTTATCACTTCCTTGATGTTATCCTTTGAAGCACAAGTTTCTAATTTATCTTTTTTTGTGTGTGTGGCTTTTGTTTTTGGTCTTGTATCTAAGAAACCATTGCCTAATCCAAGGTCATGAAAAATTAATCCTGTTTTTTCTTCTGTGAGTTTTATAGTTTTAGCTTTTACCTTTAGTTCTTTGATCTATTTTGAGTTAAAATTTGTGTATGGTGAGGTTGGAAAAACTTCATTTTTCTCCTTGTAGAAATCTAATTGTCCCAGTACCATTTATTGAAAAGACAATTCTTTCCCCATTGAACTCTTGGCATCCTTATCAAAAATCAACTGCTCATGGGTGAAGGAGGCCAAAAGGGAGGTAATGGGGGACATCTGTAATACTGTCAATAATTGTTTAAGTCCTCCAAAGTTTACTCTTCTTTATCAAGATTGTTTTGCCTATTCTGATTCTCTTGAATTTATTTTAGAATTAGCTTGTCAATTTCTGCATAGCCAGCTAGATTTTTGATAGACAGGGAATGCATCAAATCTGTAGATCAACGTGCAGCGTATCACCATCTTAACAATACAGTGGTACCTCGAGATATGAGTGCCCTAACATACGAGATTTTTGAGATACGAGCCGTCGAGCGAGTGATTTTGCTTTGAAATACGAGCAACATTTGAGATAGGAGTAATCTCGCGGATCGGCCGGCTGCACACGACCCACCAGTTTACCTCGACTCGAGCGTCTCATAGTTTCCCCCGCCTCAAGGTTACGGAACGAATTAAACTCATATCTCAAGGTACCACTGCACTAAGTTTTCCAGTTCATGACACAGAATGTCTTTACATTTATTTAGATAATCTTTAAATTTTTTCAACAATATATCAAAACAGTAAAAGTTTTCTTAAATTTATTTCTAAACATTTTGTTTCTAGTTAAATCATGTCTAAGTATTTTATTCCTTTTTGATGACAGTGTAAATGGAATTTCTTACTTTCATGTTCTGATTGTTCAATGCAAATATATAGAAATACAACTGAGTTTTTTTGTATGTTGATCTTGGGTCCTACAACCTTGCTGAATTCATTTATTAGTTCTAATAGTTTGTGGATTCTTTAGAATTTTCTATATATAAGATAATGTCATCTGCTAATAAAAATAGTTTTACTTCTACCTTTAGAATCTTAATGTTTTTATTTTCTTACCTAACTGCCCTGACTAGAACATCCAGGATTGTGTTAAATACAAGTGGCAAACGCAGAATTCTTGTCTTGTTCCTGATCTTAGGGGGAAAGATTTCAGTCTTTTAAAATTAAGTACATTATCTGAGAGTCCTTCACAGATACCCCCTACCAGGTTGAGGAATTCCATTCTATTCCTGATTTGTTGAGTGCTTTTATATCACAAAGAGGTATTATATCTTGTCAAATACTTATTTCTACATCCATTGCTATGATCAAATGTTTTTTGTCCTTTATTCTATTAATATGGCCTATCATATTAATTTTCAGATATTAACCAAACATTAATTTTTAGAATAAATACATTCAGTCATGATGTATAATCCTTTTCATATGTTAATGGATTTGGTTTGCTAGTGTTTTGTTGATAATTTTTACATCTGTATTCATAAAGACATTGGTCTGTAGTTTTCTTGTGATGTCCTAAACTAGTGTTAATATCAGAGTGTCCCTTCCTTTTATATTTTGTAAGGGTTTGAGAAGAATTCCATATAAATTCTACTGTACATATTTGGTAGAATTTATCAGTGAAACCATCTAGTCCTGGGCTTTTCTTTGTGAGTTTTTTTTTTTTTAATATGTTTTTATTGATTTCAGAGAGGAAGGGAAAGGGAGAAATAGAAACATCAATAATGAGAGAGAACCACTGATTGGCTCCTCCTGATCACCCCCTACTGGGGATTGAGCCTGCAACCTGTGACCTTGATTAGAATGGAACCCAGGACCCTTCAGTCCGCAGGCCAACACTCTATCCCAGTGGTCAGTAAACTCATTAGTCAACAGAGCCAAATGTCAACAGTACAACGATTGAAATTTCTTTTGAGAGCCAAATTTTTTAAACTTAAACTTCTTCTAACGCTACTTCTTTAAAACAGATTCGCCCAGGCTGTGGTATTTTGTGGAAGAGCCACCCTCAAGGGGCCAAAGAGCCGCATGTGGCTCACGATCTGTGGTTTGCCAACCACTGCTCTATCCACTGAACCGAACCGGCTAGGGCTGAGTTACTCTTCATTACTAATACAATCTCTTTACTTATCTATACAGATTTTCTATTTCTTCAGCAGTTATTTCAATAATGATTTATGATCAGACAACCTTACTATGGCACAGGTAGTACCCCTGCACTCCCAAATATGCAAGCTCTTGACCTACTTACTAAACTGCAATCCCTATATCACTGGTGAGGAAATTGTTACTTTGGACAACTTGTCCTGATGTGGATAGCCAAACCTAAACCCCTTCTTGAATGCATTAATGGTTGCTAACATTTTTCCAGGATTTTCCGGTGGACAAATGTGGTAGGAAGTAAGCTGAGCAACAAGGCCATGTATACTCTGGTGACAAGGTAACAAGAAACCAGAGAAATGTTTTCACTGCAGCAACTTAAGGAATTTGATGAACTGTTCAAAACCCCTCCTGTAGCCTCCTTGTCCTCCTCATCTAGCATATCTTTACACATGACATTTGCAAGCTTTTAAAAAGCACCATATTTATCACTCTATCCTTATGTGCTCAAAATAATAAATCAAAATAATGAGACTGTGGTCTCCGATTTCAAACCCACTACCTGGTCTGGCAGCTGATCGATGTCTCTCTCTCATCGATGTTTCTAACTCTCTGTAAAAAAATCTATAAAATATATTAAAAAAAAATAATACTGACTATAAGGAGATTTGATGAAGATTAAGACTATCTGTAAAATGGTAAGCATGAGTAAATAAAAACTTGCTTAAGTTTTTTAAATTTTATTTTAATTTTAAAATTTGTTAAATAAATAAATAAATAAATAAGAAAACAAAGAGCTGAAACCAGTTTGGCTCAATGGATAGAGCATCGGCCTGCGGGCTGAAAGGTCCCAGGTTCAATTCTGGTCAAGGGCATGTATCTTGGTTGCAGGCACATCCCCAGATAGGGGGTGTGCAGGAGGTGGCTGATCGATGTCTCTCTCTCATCGATGTTTCTAACTCTATTCCTCTCCCTTTCTCTCTGTAAAAAATCAATAAAATATATTTTTAAAAAAGAAAAAAGAAAACAAAGACTAGATGGTAGTCCAGGGCTTCTCAATCCTGGCTATACATGTAACTCACCTGGAGAGCTTTGAAAAGTAAGGTTGGCTACACTTTACCTAAGACAAATGGCATGAGACTCTCTGAGGTTGGGCCTGGACATCAGCATTCTAAATGCTTTCTAGGGAATTCCAATGTGCAGTTGGGAGTGAGAACCATAATAGCTAGCCAGAAAAGAAGTCCTGCTTTTTACCGCCTGCAACTAATTTTTCTGATTAATGGCTATTCTCCTTACAAAATAAACCCATATATCCATCCCCTCTCAAATTAGAATTAATAGTACTTCATGATGAAATGGAAGCTAAGACAATTTGAACAATTCACAGAAAGGCAGGTTTAAAAAACTCTAGTCAGGCCCTGCAGCCCAGACCTCTTATTCAAATGCATTTCTACCGACCGCTATTTCCTCAGCACAACAGCAAACCTAGTCACAACATACCCCTCATTAAAATCCTTTAATGCACTCACTGCCTTGGAACACAGTCAGACTCCTTAACTGTTAACCACTCTTCAGAACCTCACCCCACAGTGTGCACAGTGAGGATGAGTCACACACACCTGTGCTCTGGTGCTGGTCTAAATGGCCAAACCACCAACCACCCAAGGAGACGGTGCTCAGTCTCAGTGTCCAGTTAACATGCCCAAGAGACAACAGTGTCAATACAAAAGAATGCAATCTGAATGGTAGCCCCTGGAATTGTGGAATGTGGCAAGGCTGCTGGCCCCATTTCTCTTTCTAGCCTCATCTCTTTCTCTGATCCCCCTTTGTGCTCTCACACTCACTGTCCCTTCTCTCACTTCATCACCTTAACACATGCTTTTCCCTCAGCATGAAACATTGGTTCCTCATTTTACAGACTTTAATGTAAATGTCATTTCCTGGAAAAAGTCTTCCCCACCACCACCTCCACCATCACCGAAGTCTCCCGCCTCAGGTTAGATGCTGCTGCTATAGCTTCACTTTTATATCCCCTAGTTCCCCCACCAGGACTCTCACACATCAGTGCTACTGAGTGCAAGGACCATATTAGTCTGGCTCAAGATTCCTAGGTTGTGGCGCCTGAACAGGGTTTGATGATGGTGGAGTTAAAAGAGGGGCCAAACACAACCCCAGTAGGGGGCGTGCAGGAGGCGGCTGATCGATGTCTCTCTCATCGATGTTTCTAGCTCTCTACCTCTCTTCCTTCCTCTCTGTAAAAGATCAATAAAATATATTAAAAAAAAAAAAAGTGGGGCCCACAAACAACTCTGCAATTGACTCACAACAAAAGGTTATTCTCCTAACTCAGGTCTCACTTTCCACATCCTCTAAGATAAACTCTGTGGGAAATGTTAAAAACTGTTGAATCTGGTTGTTGAATATATAATGATCTGTTCTTCCAATTTTTTATAAGTTTGAAATGTTATATAAACTTTTGGGGTAAAAATAAAGTGAGTTCTACTTCTATTCCTAATCCTTCCTTTCCTGCTAAATATTATTTAACTACAGGATGCCTAGCAATAACTTGTCATAACCATGCTCCCACCACCTGATGGTAAGGCCATCAGGCAGAGGGTACCAACCTGCTGGTAGCCTAAGAAAATACTACAGAAACCTTAGGGTATGCTAACAAAAAGCAAGAAGCTTCCTGAGGAGAGGAAGAAGAAAAGGATTCTAGACAGGGTGAACAGACTGCAGGAGGACATGGCAGTGATAGATTAAATCACAGGTGAGTGACATACATCAGCTTGATCTGGTGCTGGCCTAATAGCCAAGTCACCAACCAGCCAAGCATGCTCACTTCCAGCAACTACCTAATGTGCACAAGACAGACCATTGTTAACGCTAAAGAGAAAGCTGCCATTCAGATGGCCATTCCCACAGGACTGTGCCCCATAAACAGCTCTCTCTAGAAAAATCTGAGAAACACATTAACTGCTGAAGCTCAATAGAAAGTAGAAGTGAACCCCCTCATGTCCTAGCCCCTCTGTTCCCTCCTGAACAGCATTACTGAGACAGAGGATGGGAATGTCCATGAGGCTGTCTTAAGCTCTGACACTTGCCATTACCTCTTGCTGCTTCTCCTCATTGGGGTAGGTGTCTACAAATACTCCCAGCCCCACAAATTTGTCCATGTTTCCAAACACAGGCCCTAGAGAGAGAGAACAGATGATGAACAATGAAATAAAGCTAAGATCAAGGAATAACATTCACTATGATGAAGGAAACGATAAAATTCAAATGACTCTCAGACCTCAATTAAGACAAGAAAACATATAAAAGCACCCAACAAAGTGCATGGCCTGTAACAAGCACCCAGTACACAGCTGTAGTTGTTATGAAAGCAGGGGAAAGAGAGAAGGCCACTGCAACCTTGTTTGCACTACAGCTGCTCCCTGATCCCTACTGGTTGCTAAGGTGCTCCTAGAGAATTCTGCCTCACAAACACTTGTTGATGACCATGCCCCTAAGAGACATTCAAATTCCCAAGCTTGATTTATTGCAAAGGAGATTAGGTTCAATGAGGGGGAGTTTGCCATTTGCTTTGGGTAATGGCTCCCGCACAATGGAGGGAAACAGACACTCTTCTCCCAACTCAGGAGTGCTGAATGGGTCACTGTGAAGGCCCAGAAAGAATCTGCTCACCCAATCATCAGTGTTCAGGAGAGCCAGTGCTTTCACTTCATCAATAGGCCAGGTGGGTTCAACAGGGAAATAAGAAGGAACTAATAAGCAAGAAATCAGCCCAGGAAGAGTCAAGTTCAGCTCCTTCTGAGGACTCAGACCTCATTCTAGAGACTAGACAGGGCCAGTCTTCATCCATAGACATCAAGGGAGAGGGGAAACTGCTGATATATAAGGACATATCCTCCTCAAAAAGAGGGCACATGAAAAAGCAGGTCAGTCACACTCTACACAAGAGCAACCCAGGATCCCAATACCTGGCTGCATCCGATCCTTTGTGTACCAGATTGCCAAGCCATCCCCATGTAGATTCTTCTTCCCTTGTCCATGGATTTTGAAGTGCACCTGCAACTCCCAGTCTCTCAGGAAACAAGGCTGAAGCGAGAAAAACACACACACACACACACACACACACACACACACACACACATTGGGATCAATGAAGAGTATGAATGCAAAATGACTGAAGCCCTCAGCAGCAGTCTACAGACTAGGAAAACATAAATGCATGTAACACAGGGCTACAGGTTAAAATTGAAATCTAAGACTTGCTAAGTGTTGTGTCATAAACTTAAATAAATAGAGCCATTCAACTGTATATGAGATTTAATATAAAAAGTGAATAAACCTCTAAATTTTCTTCAACATCTCCCAATTGAAATAGGACAGTACTCCAAAGTTAGGAAAGACACCAAAACACCAAGTGAGATTGCTATCGTCAGACACCCATCCAACAGCATTTCAGCCTGTAGAGTACAGGTGGCTGAATTAACTCACCTACAGTTTAAGATCACACCTCTGATAGAAGGACTCTAAAAAGCTTAGATTTACAATGGGGGAAAAGGAGACATATATAATACTTTCAACAAGAAAGAATTTTAAAAATAAGTAAGTAGCTTAGACTTTAAAGGAAGGTCAAAACTTCATTCATTGTGAAAGAGTAAGAAAAATGAAGTCATTAGGCAAAGGTTTCCAGAAATAATTAGCAGATGCTATACACGCTATTTAATTGGACATGGCCCTCTACCAAGCTGAGGGAGGGATAAACTGGAGTTCCCTTGAGAAGTGTAAGTTACAATCCCCTCAAACCTCATGCCCATGGCCAGGAAGCATAAATGCACCAAATAAGTCCACTCCCAACCTTACCACAGAAATAGCCTTTGGTGGGAAAATTTTAAGGAGGTGGTTATGAATCAGACTCCTATTTCTTTTTCTGAATTGTGTAGCAAACCTTGGAAAATGGAAGAGGTAAGTGCCCAGCCAGTGTGGCTCAGAGGTTGAGCATCAACCCATGCATGAGGAGGTTGCCAGTTCGATTCCCAGTTGGGACACATGCCAGGGTTTCAGGCTGGATCCCCGGTAGGGAGCATGTAGAAGGTAGCCAATTGATGTTGATGTTTCTCTCATTAATATCACTAATGTTTCTACCTTTCTCACCCTCTCCCTTTCTCTCTAAGTCAATAAAAACCTATTTTTTTTTAAATAGTTGAACACTTTAAAGTAGAAACCAGAGTGAGTATTTGATTTAGAGAGGCTCCTGGTTCAAGTTCACCATGAAGAAAGAAGAGGATCAGAGAGAGCAATGGGGTTCAGCCAAAGGCTCTCCAAATAGACTGTTCTGGCTCTCGAGCAACATATCGCTATATCATTTTCAGTTTAATTTCTGGGAAATCTTCCAAAAGTGTTAGTATTAGGAGTACATATTCCAAATGAAAGGGGTGCGGATAGTTCTGAATTTTCCAACAGCTAACCCTACTCTGATGAACCCAGTCTCTGGGTGATCATCTTTCTGCTGTTACATTTAGATTTCAGGGCAAGAGTGAAATTCAGTGGTAGAAAGCTGCCCCATAGCCAGTTGGTGTGTATTATGTCCCTGGGATAAGGATAAGGCGCAAGAGGTTCATACTGAGCCAAGAGGTGTCTGCCACTTATCTTTGGCCTCCTATAGCACAATGCTATACAGTTTTGATCAGGGCTATGTCTAACAGTGGTTCTGAACATTTGCTGCACATTAGACTCACCTAGAGGGCTTTAAGGAAAAACCCCAATGCCCAAGCCATACCCAATTCCAATTAAACCAGAATCTCTGGGGTGGAATCCAGACACTGACTCCAATAGACAGCCAAACTTGAGAACCCACTGCTCAAACCAATGCTTCCTATCCAAATACAGTGGTACCTCGAGATACGAGTTTAATTTGTTCCCTAACCTTGAGGTGTGGGAAAATATGAGACGCTCGAGTCATGGTAAACTGGTGGGTCGTGTGCAGCCGGCCGATACATGAGATTACTCCTATCTCAAATGTTGCTCGTATTTCAAAGCAAAAATCTCTCACTCGATGGCTGATATCTCAAAAATCTCGTATGTTAGGGCACTCGTATCTCAAGGTACCACTGTACATAATTCAGAAACAACTCCAAGGCTCTTTCTGATAGCCAGTTATAAAAAAAACTAGAGGCCCGGTACACAAAATTTGTGCTGGGGGAGGGTAAGTGTCCTTCAGCCCAGCCTACTCTCTCTCAAATCTGAGACCCCTTGAGGGATGTCTGACTGCCCATTTAGTCCTAGTTGGTCATCCCTCTCACAATCCAGGACTGCTGGCTCCCAATTGCTCATCTGCCTGCTTTCCTGATTGCCCCTAACCGCTTCTGCTTGCCAGCCTTATCACCCTCTAACTACTCCCCTGCCAGCCTGATTGATGCCTAAATGCTCCACTGCCAGCCTGTTTGCCCCTAACTGCCCTACCCTGAGGACCTAGTCACCCCCAACTTCCCTCCTCTGCCAGCTTGGTCACCCCTAACTGCCCTCAACTGCAGGCTTGATCACCCCTAACTGCCCTCCCTTGCAGGCTTGGTCCCTGCCAACTGCCCTCCCCTGCTGGCCATCTTGTGGTGGCCATTTTGTGTTCACATGGGGACAGGATCTTTTGACCACATGGGGGCAGTCATCTTGTGTGTTGGAGTGATGGTCAATCTGCATATTTCTTTTATTAGATAGTATAGAGGCCTGCTGCACGGGTGGGGCCAGCTGGTTTGCCCTGAAGAGTGTGCTGGATAAGGCTGAGTGTTCCCTTGGAGAGTGGGGTGGCCTGGGCGAGAGGCCTTGGGGAGTGGTTTGCAGGCTGGCTACACCCCCCTCAGCAACCTAAGCGGAGGACCTGGTATTTGGGATTTATTTATCTTCTACAATTGAAACTTTGTAGCCTGGAGCGGAGCCAAGCCTTCTGATCGCACAGCCATTGAAACTTTGTTGCCTTAACCTCCTAAGTTCAGGCTTTGAGGAAAGCTTGGCTTCCTCCATTGCCAGGGGCAACTCAAGCCTCTCTCCTGCTCTCTCTGTGGCCGTGGCCATCTTGGTTGGGTTAATTTGCATACTTGCTCTGATGGGCGTGGCTTGTGAGTGTAGCAGAGGTATGGTCAATTTGCATATTACTTTTTTATTAGATAGGCTACAGGTGGCCCAGCCAGTGAGGCTGAGAGGTTAGTGTAGACCTATGAACCAAGACTCCATCAGGCCACATGCCCAGGTTGAGTGCCTGATCCCCAGAAGTGGGCATGTAGGCAGTAGCCAATCAATGATTCTCATTGTTGATGTTTCAATCTCTCTCTCTCCCTTTTCCTTCTTTTCTGAAATCAATAAAAATATATATTTTTTAAATACAGGTAGCAGAGAATCTGAAAAAAGGCAGGAAAACCAGAGACTAGAATTGCTGCTATGAGTTATGTAGCAAGACAGCTAGCAAGACAGCAGCAAAGTTTTGAACCCTGGATAGAATAATTTAATGACCCAGAGATCTCCATCAATGCACCTTATAACAGATGTAGGCCATAACAACGTACATTTCTGTAACTACTTTAGCTTTCCAAAGCTTTTTCATGTCTATCCTCACAACAATTCTGGTGGGCATGCAGAATAGGTATTATGAAGTGCATTTGACAGATGGAAAAACTAAAAATGGAGATGTTAACTAACAGCCTAGGGCTCACAGTGGCTGTATAATACAGCTACATCTGGAACCGGAGTCTTTCAACTGGCAGCCCTTCACCTCTTCTTCCAGAACACACTACCATACATTGTAGTGTACACATAAAAATGAGCAGGGAGAAGAAATAGTGCTCTTTTCTGGGGTTCACTTATCTAAAACTAATGATTAAACAAACATGAAAAAGCTTATGTCAGTGGTCAGCAAACTGCGGCTCACAAGCCACATGCGGTTCTTTGGCCCCTTGAGTGTGGCTCTTCCACAAAATAACACAGCCTGGGCAAGTCTATTTTGAAAAAGTGGCATTAGAAGTTTAAAAAAGAAATTTCAATCATTGTACTGTTGATATTTGGCTTTGTTGACTAATAAGTTTGTCGACCACTGGCTTATGTGAACCCAAAAGTATTCAAGAATGCCAAGGCCATTCCCAAAAGTAAAGCGGTCATAAAAGATTTTGAAAAAGCCCTGTAAACCAAAAAGAAAGCATCATCTTACACTTGTACAAAATCAGCCACACCAGGAATACTGCATTCACTTCTTGCCGCCATACCCCAAGGAAGGCAATATAGCTAGAAAAGGTCCAGAGGACAGATAAAATGACCAAGGGCTCAAAGTAGCTTTCAGATGACAATAAAACTTAAAATTAGATTCCTTAAAGTGAATTAACATGAGAGGGGGAGAAACTAGGATGAAGTTTCTGATATATTTAAAAGACCAGTCTTCTACTTTGCAAAGTAACTAAACATAAATTTTTAATCTCCAAGAAGTCATATTACCAAGTCTGAATTAAAGACATTTCATAAAACAGAATAAAAATGAATTACTTGCTATAATTAGGGCAATAGAGAGCATTTCTTTAAATATCTGATTTCATTATAAAGGGCATCATAACCTCTGAAATGAAAAACTTTTATAACCACAGAAGACAAAGATAGTAAAACTAAGCCAATATGCCTCTGGTGAACTTTCTGGGTCACCAACACAGGAGGGAGGAAGATTCTTACCACCCGGTTCCAGAGAGCACCCTGTTTACTTTGCACATCTGGAGTAAGGCGGACATATTGCGTCATCACCATGGCGTTGCCCATCAGATTCCACAATGCGGAAGTGCTAGTGCCCACACCTACAGGGAGGAAGTAGATCTGTTCGTACTCTTCAACACCAACCCATTCAGAAAGCCATCACAAAGCCTTGGAAGAGCTGCAGTCATCTCTTTTTCCCCCTTTCATGTCAATTTCCCATGTATCACTCATAAATCTTAAATCCTTACCATCTTTGCAGCTTCTTTTCACAAAGCCCTTCTTAAGTGAAGACCCCAAAGCACATCAGAGCTATCACTTTATCCAACACTTTATGCCAGAGTAACCATAGCTCAAATCTATTTTTCCCTTTTTAATTGTAAGTAAATTGTAGCTCCATGAAAAAAAAAAATCCCCAGTTAAACAAAAAAGAGTTTGATCCTCAGGCTTCTGGGGCTTAATCACATTCTTTAAACAGTCCGAGTATGGCTTTAGCAGATACATAAGACTATAACTGAGAGTGAGAGCTGGGTCTATAACCCACAGCATTAGCAGGGACACACACAATGGTGACACCCCGTGCATCTGCTAAGTGAACAAATAATCACCCTGAGCAGTAGCGAATGTGCTCTTCCGCTTGGAGTCTGTGTTTGCTTGTTCGCTGTCCCCCTACCTACACTCCAGTGGGGAAACGGCTTGTGTTAGTTACGCCAACCGCACTGATTTGGTCCTCTTTGAAGCCTACATAAATGTTCTAGTTGATAAGCTGCACCTAGAAATCTATGAACCCTAACAGAGCAAAGCTGCCATACCCTTTCATCAACAGGACTCCTGAATTGGAGAACAGGTGTTTTAATGGGAAACAGAATTTTGTCTTCTTTCTCCGCTGGGTCAAGTCCTGCCCCAGCTCTGCCTTCTGCTTTATTGTAGCACCTCCATAACTCCACCAGGCTCACTGCTAGTGGCCCTCCATCACTCGCCCTCATTCGCAGTTCTCTCTCCTCCCCGGCGTTCAGGCCCTGGCGGCGGCAGAGGGCCCCGTGACCACCTGCTAGAAACCTCCAGCGCTAGTGCGGCGCCGGGAGGGGGAGGGAGGCTGACCCCTGCCCTTCGGACCCGTAGTTCCCAAACTCCGCGGGAATCCACGAGGGCCCCTACCCATCGCCGGCAGTAGCGGGTCACGAAGCCCGTCGCCGCCCGCCTCTACCGAGGATGTCAGGTCCCCAAGCCCTCCCCATGCACCATCACCTCGTCCCGGGCGCCTCACCCTGGTAGGGCTTCGACAGTGAGTGTTCCCGCTTCAAGTACTCGAACGTCTGACCCGCCCCGACTTTTCGGGGGCCCTGCCCAGATCCCAACAAAAGGAGAAGGAGCAACATCCGGGACCCATCCCAAGCAGACAGACGCCGCCGCCACCGCCACTGCCACCGCAGCCACCACCACCCAGAAGGGCCCAGAGTCGCCGCCATCTTTCTCACCACTGTCCCTACACCAAAAGCCCGCCCCCCCTCTCAAGCCATTGGGCCATAGAACTACCTGCCCCGCGTTCCATTGGCTCTCATCGATTCTCCGCCCTCCGCAGGTGAGCATCTCACTGATTGGCTAGCTTGGTATCAGTTGCCTTGCCAACCCAGGAAGGGGGAGTGGTCAAGTGCCTGGACTCCCTTATTTGCATTTGTCCTGCATACCGCTAGGCCTGCTGGGATAGGTAATGCTTTCCAGTTTTCTCTGCAAGCTAAAGAAAATTTAAAAAGGTAAAATGTTTCTTTGGTGATCTAGAGTAAATTTAAAGATATAAGATGTTTATTTCTGTTGCATACAAACGTTCTAACCTCTGTGCCATAGTACTCTCTCCTCTATGCAGAACTAGCCATCAATCAGGATGATACAGAACTGAAAAGAGAAATAGACAAATACACATTTGAAGTAGCTGAAAAATTGTCAGGAAAATTAGCAAATTTATAAAAGACTTGAACGGCACTATAGAACAACTTAACCTGATGACATTAATAGAAACCACACACAACAACAGCTGAAGACATACTCTTAAAATGCAAAAGAAACATTTGCCAAGATATTGTGGGTCAAAACAACAAAACTCCACAAAAACCTTCACAAATTTTAAAGAATTGAAAGCACATAAAGCACATGGCAGAATTTGACTAGAAATCAACAGAATATTTCAGAGAAATCCCTTAAGATTTGGAAATTGAAGAACTAATCTGTAATAATAAAAGCATAATATGCTAATTAGACAGGACATCCTTCCTGAGGACCTTCCAGATAACCCAGGACTGCGAGGGAAGCCGGGGTCTGGGTGCTGGAAGGAAGCTAGTGCTGACAGCCAGGGACAGGAAGACCTACTCTTGCACGAATCTGGGACCACTGGTTTTTATATAACCCAGGAGGAAGTAGGAAGTACTAGAGGACTTAAGCAAGTCCTCTAAGAAATGGAACAGAGCAACCAATGCTTTACTCGGTAAGCACAATAATACACTCAGTTCCCAAATCCAAAAAAGTGACAGTCATCCCAGTTTCTCCTTGACTCACCAATTCCACCATGCAACCAATAATTAATCAGGCCTTGATGACTTTATTCCTCTTCTGCAAAGCCATAACATCCTGTCCATCTTCTAATTTATCTGGAACCACAAAATGGTTCCCTAATGTTGTTCCAGCCACCGTCATCCACGTGCCCACCCAACTGATCTAAGCAATCCACCATGCCATTTCCTCAGTGTCGATGTTAAATAAGTCGAAAATGGTAAAGCTCTTAGAGTAGTGCCTGGCACGTAGTAAGCATTATATCATTATTATCGTTATTAACAAAGCCCTTTTAGGGTAACCAGCATGTAGGGAAAAGATTCAGGCCCTACACAATGCCCTTTGCCATTGGCTCTGGCCCTCCTCTGGCCTTGTTTTGTTTTCTGTTTTTTTAATTAAATCTTTATTATTCAGGTTATTACATTTGTTTCTCTTTTGTTCCCCTCCATAGCTCCCCTCCACCCGGCTCCCACCCCTCCCTCTCACCTTACCTTCCACCCATTGACCTCATCCATAGGTGTATGATTTTTGTCCAGTTTCTCCCTGCACTCCCCTCACCCCTTTCCCCCTGAGAATTATCAGTCCACTCCCTTTCTGTGCTCCTGAATCTATTATATTCACCAGTTTATTCTGTTGATCAAATTTTTAATTCACTTAATTTTTAGATTCACTTGTTGATAGATATGTATTTGTTGTTCAAAATTTTTTATCTTTTACCTTTTTCTTCTTCCTCTTCTTAAAGAATACCTTTCAGCATTTCATATAACACTGGTTTGGAGTTGATGAACTCCCTTAGCTTTTTCTAATCTGTGAAGCTCTTTATCTGCCCTTAAATTCTGAATGATAGCTTTGCTGGGTAGACTAATCTTGGTTGTAGGTTCTTTCTATTCATCACGTTGAATATTTCTTGCCATTCCCGTCTGGCCTGCATCGTTTCTGTTGAGAAATCAGCTGACAGTCGTATGGGTGCTCCCTTGTAGGTAATGAACTATTTTTCTCTTGCTGCTTTTAATATTCTCTCTTTGTCTTTTGCTCTTGGTATTTTAATTATGATGTGTCTTGGTGTGGTCCTCTTTGGATTCCTTTTATATGAGGTTCTGTGTGCTTCCTGGACTTGTAAGTCTTTTTCTTTCACCAGGTGTGGGAAGTTTTCAGTTATTATTTCTTCAAATAGGTTTTCAGTATCTTGTTCTCTCTCTTCTTCTGGCACCCCCACAATTCTGATGTTGGTACACTTGAAGCTGTCCCAGAGGCTCCTTACATTATCTTCACATTTTTGGATTCTTTTTTCTTCTTGCTTTTCCAGTTGAGTGTTTTCTGATTCATTATATTTCAAATTTTTTACTTGATTCTTGCCTTCCTCTAGTCTGCTGTTAGGTGTCTGTATAATATTTTTTTACTTCAGTCAGTGTATGTTTAATTTCTAGTTGGTCCTTTTCCATCTCTAGTTGGTTCTTTTTCATCTTCTCTTGGGTCTCGCTAACTTTATCCATCTTTTCTAGGATATTCTTGAAAAGCTTTATAACCGTGGTTTTGAACTCTATATCCAGTCATTCGTTTTCCTCCATTTCTTTTGTTTGTGATCTCTTCCTTTGTCTCAGCATTTTCACTATGCCGGGAGAACTTCTGTGTTGGATTCAGCCTTATGATACAAGATTTGCAAAGCTGCAAAAGCCTCTCTGTTGAGCCTGGCATGGGTGGAGTCTCAGAGCTTAATGGACTGCCTTGCCTTCCAGTCGGTCCCGCCGTCCACTGCCCTTGGGTCTCACATGTCTGGGTAATCACTGGAGCGGTCCTTGTGCACGTGCACACTCATGCAGTGCCTCTAGACCTCTGCCTTTCTGGGACCCCTGTGCTCCGGGACCATATGAGTCTGGGTCCCCAGGGTTTCACCCCAAACTGGGGTTCAGTAGAGCTAGAAGTGGCGCAGTTGGGAAGCTCTGTCCCCCGCCCACTCACCCCACTTACAAAAGCCAGTGGCACAACCAGCAGTCGGTCCTCTGTGCACAGTGCTGTGCGCACCACCAGACCTCCGCCCTTTCGAGACTCCCCCAGATCTCCGTGCACTTCTCCCTCTTCACAGCCCAAACTCCCCCAGTATGAGTCCCGGCCAGACGTGGGGTTTAGTGCCATAGGATAAGGGTTTCAATTCCACTGGGAGTCTCCGTCCCCCTCCCGCCAGAGAAAGCCAGCCAGGCACTCTGGCACCCCGCTCTCTCCACGCGCGCGTCTCTGCACCTCAGCTTTTTGCAGCTCCTCTGGGTCTCCGTGAGCCCTTTTCTTTCCTTCTAGTTGCAGAATTTCCATTCAGCCAGCTTTCCTGTGGTTCTGGATGATGTCCGTTCTGTCTTCTAGTTGTAGTTTTGAAATTGTTGTGCGAGGCAGCAGTGTATGTGTTTACCTATGTTGCCATCTTGGATTCCTCCCATAAGCTTTTTCTCCTCTGGCCTTATTGACCTCAGCTCCTGCCCTTAATCTATATGCTCCAGCGTTCCCTCTTCCTTCTCTTTTTCCACAGCCCATTTCTCCTGGAGGCCTTCCTTGGCTCCCTCAGGTTGGAGCAGGTGCTCCATTCTGAGCAGTCAACGTGCCTTGAGCACTTTGCCAAATCTGTGTTTCTATCCTTGCCATAGATTTAACCAAAGTTAACTTTTTCCCCCCTAAGCATAAATATATTTAATAAGAGAAACTTTGAATGCAAGCCTGGTTTACACAGGGGGTCAACCTTTTAAAATTAAAGCTGTCACTGTCATTGATCTTTTACACGCTTCACACAGAGCAGATGTCTGGTGATAAAACACCAGGAATTGCAGAGAATCTATTCCATGTCACACCCTCACTTTAAAACCATTCATGGCTCCCAATTACCATAGAATAAAATCCAAACTCCTTAATGTAGTATTCAAGGCCCTTGAATCACAACCTGACTCAAATCAGGTTGTACACATGTCTATTACATTGTGTCACCCTGAATAATGTAGCTCAATGAGTAGATTATGTTTGTCTTCCAGACAAGGCTGGGAGCTTCTGGACCACAGGAAGCAGGTCTTTCTCATTTCAGGTCCTGCCCATTTCCCCCTCTGTCTAACCCTTTACCCAGCACATGGAAGGGGTTCTTATTGTTTTGGATAAAATTATTTCTATTGTCTTTCTGTCAGGTGGAATTTTTATTGTGGTAAAATATACATTATTTAAAATTTCCATTTTAACTTCCTCCCTCCCCCTAGTGTTCACCTATAGATATGTTTTCACTGCTTTCTAGAGAGAGAAGAAGGCAGAGACAGACAGAGACATAGATCAGTTGCCACACCCAAAACTTAGGTATGTGCCCTGATTAGAAATTGAACCTGCGTTTGGTGTACCGAACAACATTCCAACCAAGTGAACCACCCATCCAGGGCCCATTTAACCATTTTATGTATACATTTCAGAGGCTTTAGTGCATTTATACTGTCAGCTGGATTTTTGATAGATTATCTCAGCAGCTCTCTCATTGTAAAACTCATCATGATGAGGAAAAGGGGAATAAAGGGGAGCATGTGAAAGACAGAATGCGCAGGATAATAAATTCAATGACTGTTCAGATTTTTTGCAGTGGGGATAGTGCTCATTAATGAGGAACGTACTAAAGAAAAGGAAGGTGGCCTGATAAGGAGGTGACCGACAAGGTCTTATTTGGATCATCGAAGCAAGGTGGATGTGGATCTTATCTTGGAATATTCTTTTAAAGTCAGCCACTTCTTAGAATTCAAAATGGGGTGTTGGGGAGTCACAAGAGAGTGAGGGTGATTTCTTGACTGTAGCAGCTCTCCAAAAGTATGGGGTTCAGATAAAGCTCTACACTGTCAAGGTATTGAGGGGAGGTGAAGGGAAAGAGAAAAAGGAGCCAGGCCCCTCCAACACTGTTCTACACGTGCCTAGAATCTTTGGAAAGCCCATTGAGGTCTTGACCTACCATCCTTTCAGCTGCTTAATATTCCTCTCTGTCTTGGTGGAATAGTCTCCCAAGACAAAGGAATAGGATTGCACACCTTCAGGGCATGGGGCATTCATACACAATGTGCTTTATATGTTCTAGCAGTTCTAGGTGATTCCTCTACTTTCCCTGTCTTCAAAGCCAAACAGGTACCTTTACTCAGGAGCTTCTTGAAGCCTGACGCCCATGCTACCCTTCATGACAGAGACTCCAAGGCAGCCTCATGACCTCATCCTTTCCTCTCCCTCCCACTTTTCACTTTTTTTTTTTCAATTAACAGTAATCGTGCCTCAGATAAATCTCATTGGCTATGATACTGCCACTGCACAAAGCTAGCACTCTTCAGTTTAAACCATGTCATTCCATTTAAACCCACTCTGACCCCAAACTTAGGACCCAAAGCAGAGCTTGCCAGGTACATCATTTCTTCCTCCTCAGGGACCCAGTTTGGGCTCTGAGGTTGAGCCCGTCTTCAGCCCAAGTCGAAGTTGGCCTGGTCCCTCCCTTCAATTCTCTGAGCAGACCCTGGAGCATAGAATAGGACACTGACTAGCTACTTTCTAGTGGTGACTTATAAATTCTGGCCCCCTAAACAAGCCTCAGTTAAATATCCAGGAGTGCTTTAGGCATCCCCAGATTCCTGAATCCCACTCCCAGACACCTAATTCATCTGTCTGGGGTAGGACTCAAGGGTTTGGTTTTGAAAATATCTCCCCAGAGAGTTTGATATGCAGCCAATTTCCAGAACCATGGCCCTTTCATCTCTAGGATCTCATTGTGACGTCACGATGTCTTGGTGTGGTGGGCATTTAAACTCAGTTCAGAGAGTGAATTTCAAACAGGATACAGCATCTGAATTGAGAGATAACTCAATTTAGAGATAACTTAATTTAGAGATTTGCTTTAAAATAGTCTGGGGAAAATTATGTGCATGTTGCCGGGAGGGTAGAATAGATAAAAAAAGCAGAATGTTGGTGGATATTGAAGCTGTATTATGGGTATGTGCAGAGTCCCTCTAGCTCTTTAATAAAAAGCTTTTTTTTATTAATATATTTTATTGATTTTTTACAGAGAGGAAGGGAGAGAGATAGAAAGTCAGAAACATCGATGAGAGAGAGACATCGATCAGCCGCCTCCTGCACGCCCCACAGTGGAGATGTGCCCACAAGCAAGGTACATGCCCCCGACTGGAATCGAACCCGGGACCTTTCAGTCCGCAAGCCGATGCTCTGTCCACTGAGCCAAACCGGTCTCGGCTTTAATAAAAAGCTTTTAAAAATCTCCTATGGAGGTGATTAGGAAATACGCTGGGTATGCATTTATGTTGTTTTCTAAGTTTTCTCCAAGGAATGAAAACTATAATTAACTATAAGCTAGTAAAGTTCAATGTGGCCTGTCCAATACAGTGTTTTTATAACTAAAAAGAAAGAGTCTGAAATCTAGAGGAACAGGCAGGGGATGAGAATATGTCAGATCATGTCATTTCTGTCCAGGAAACAAAGTATTTCTAAGTGTCCTGTGCTGGTTATTCAAATCAAGTCTACTGTCCAACGCATTAGTAAAGACTTCCCACTTAATATTCTAGCTCTCTTAGCAGTTTAATTTCTCAATATATCAAGGAATTAGTATCAGTATATTATTTTATTGCTGATATTAGTATATTAATTAAGAAATTAGCATTTGGGTTTATCACTCAATTACTTGTTTAGTCAGTGTGACTTACCCTCCCCAATCTGTTTGCCCTTCAGTGAAATGATAAAAATCAATTCCTGAGGGCCAAATCTTATATCTGTAGTGACTGATGAAGTGGCAGAAGTCCCACAAATTAGGGACTGCCTCTAGACATCCAGATGCTTGCCTGTCACAGAGCTTGAGCATAAGGTTCACCTAAAATTGCAGAATGGGTGAAGAGGAGGGAGAAGAATTCTGGCTTATTTGAGTTGGAATGCAAACATCTGACCTTTTGTGACCTGGCTCTATTGTATAACCTTAGGCACATTATGTAATCTATCTGAGCCTCAAATCTCCTCTCTTCAAATTGGAAGTGATGACACCTACCACACTGGATTGTTGGAGCCATTACATGTAAAATTGTATAAGGAATGCACAAGCACACCATGGATTCTAGAGAGTTCTATATATATGCAAATTACTATTGTTTGTACAGCTTTGTTATGGCTTGCCTCCTTGTGTTCTGCAATGTTTGGGAAAATGGGTTTGGTCCCTTTGGAAGAAAGTACATGTGTCAGAAGTACTACTGGCTTATCTGAGGATATCACTCAGGGATTGGGGTACAGATAGACATGTGTAAAGTGCAAATCCTATCACTGAGATTTATAATTAGAAATATGATAGCCTTGGCCACGTGGCTTGGTTGGAGTGTCGTCTCGTACACCAAAAGTTTTTGGGTTTGATTCCTGGTCAGGGCATATACCTAGGTCAGGGGTTCGATCCCCAGTTGGGGTTCTTACATTTCTTTCGCTTTCCTTCTCTCTCGCTCTAAAATTAATTTTTTAAAAATATCTTTGGGTGAAGATTAAAAAGAAATATAATAAACTATTGCTTTGAAGATCAAACAACAAAGAAAAGGTTTTGGTGGGTATAATTTTCCTCATTTGCCTTCTTCCTATGGAAGATAAGCAGGTGGAGAAGTTCTGAGCTCCCTAGGAGCTGGGTGGATGTAGGGGTGCATGAGTGAGCTAACCTACAGCTATGGCAGAAGCCAAGGGTCAGGGTGCATGAGGTTGGAAATTTCCATTCTGGTAGCAGGCAGAGCCCATTGCCTCAAGGCATGGCAAGCTCTTTAGGATGAGTGGAAGCCTTGGGGTCTTAGGGAGGACACCTGGGGGCTCTCATGTTTACCTGGCCCAAAGTCCTGAGCCAACCTGATGACGGCTACTTCCAAAACGCAGATTGAGGGTTGTTGCTCTGGAGGCAAGCCAGGAGGACAAGGTTAAATTAAACATTAATTGATAAAAATTGAAGATTAATGTGTAAGGGGCCTAATTACAAAAAGGTGGTTGTATTTCTTTAAATTGAATTCCATTTGGTATTTCTTCAAACAACTGGCCCATGCATAGCTGCTTTGTAGTAAAGATTTCTATTTTATTTTATTAATCCTCACCAAGGATATGTGTTTCCAGTGCTTTTCAGAGAGTGGAAGGAACGGAGGAAAGGAGAGAGAAACATCAATGTGAAATCTCACATCGACTGGTTGCCTCCAGCATGTTCTCTGACCCAACCTGGGGCAGGGAGCAAACTGGCAATCCAGGCACGTGCCCTTGACCAGGAATGGAACCATGACCCTTCATTGAGCGGGCCAATGCTCTAACCATTGACCCACTCTGGCCAGGGCAAGATTTCTATTTTCTATTATGTAGACTTGTACAATGTCTCTTGGTTTCAACATTTCTCAGTAAAAATGACATCTTGGAATTCACTGCACATAGACAGGTTTGGGTTTCAATTCTTGGCTTTGTTGAACTTGCCTAGTTGCATGACCTTGAAAAAGTTATTTAACCTTTTTGGATCCAGTTTTTCTACCTGTAAAAAGGAGAGTTATAATAACACCTACCTCACAGAATTGCTATGAATATTTAAAGGAAGAAAGATGTGGGAGGCATAGTGCCTGGTACATAGCATTCAAAAAATTGGAGTTATTTTTTAAAAGTATGTTTTACTTATTTTAGAGAGAGAGGAAGGGAAAGGTATAGAGAGGTAGAAACATCTATCAGTTGCCTCCTGCAGACTCCTACTGGGGGTCGAGCACGCAACCCAGGCATGTGGCCCACGTAGAATTTGAACCAGTGACCTCCTGGTTTATGGGTCGACGCTCAACCACTGAGTCACACTGCTGGGTAAATTGGAGCTATTTTTATTGTTATTTGGGCCTTCACTTTTGGATTGCAGTGGCAGCTTCTTAACTAGACTGTCCCCCACCCCATCTACCCAACATACTGCCAACAATTAACCTTCCAAATTTTTAGTTTCCATATCACTTCCCCAATAGAACCTTCTGTTTCTCTTTAATTGGATTAGAACTAAACACCAGTGTAAGACAAAAAGCAACAACAACAAAAAACGGCAAAATAAACAAACTCATACATATAAATAGAATGGTAGTTACCAGAGGGAGAACAGGGGTGGGAGAAGGTTGAAGAAGAAAAGAGGGTCAGATAATAATGTGATGGAAGTAGACTAGACTTCGGGTGGTGCAATATACAGATGTCATATTATAAAGTTGTACACATGAAATTTATATAATGTGATTAACTAATGTTACCCCGATAAATTTAATTAAAAATAATAAAATTAATTAAACATGTTTACATATTTAGGAAAAGACTAAATCAGTTTAAGGCCAATGTCATGACTATGGCTGTTATTTTATTTATTTATTTAACACGGTTTTTTTTTTTTTATTGATTTCAGAGAGAGGAAGGGAGCTAGAGAGTTAGAAACATCAATGATGAGAGAGAATCATTGATCAGCTGTCTCCTGCATGCCTCCTACTGGGGATTGAGCCTACAAGCTGGAGCATGTGCTTTGACCAGGAATTGAACCATTGAACCATACCAGTCAGACTGTGGCTATTTTTAAAAAACGGAGAGCCGCTGAGGCAGAGTGGCCCAGCTAATTGGGCATCATCCCATGCACTGAAAGGTTGCTGGTTCAGTTCCTGGTCAGGGCAGGTGCCTGGGTTTCAGGTTCAATCCCTGGTTGGAACAAGTATGGAAGGCAATTAATTGATGTTTCTCACATTGATGCTTCTCTCTCTCTCTCTCTCTCTCTCTCTCTCTCTCTCTCTCTCTCTCTCTCTCATCTCTATCTCTATCTCTATCTCAAAAAAAAAAAAAGAAAGAAAAGAAACTGAGGGCCTCTGGAAGGTTTGATCAGAGAAATTTATAATCTAATTTTACGTTTTTGTAGATTTTTTGTTTTGTTAATCCTCACCTGAGGATATTTTTCCATTGATTTTAGAGAGAATAGAAGGGAAGAGGAGAGACAGAGAGAGAGAAACATTGATGTGAGAGAGACAAGCCAACTGGTTGCCTCTCATGTGTCCTGACCAGGGCTGGGGATCTAGCCTGTAACTGAGGTACATGCCCTTGACCTGAATCAATCCCAGGACCCTTCAGTCCTTGGGCCAATGCTCTATCCACTGAGCCAAAACCACTAGGGCAAATTTATATCTTTATTTTTTTTAATATATCTTTATTGATTTTAGAGAGGAAGGAGAAGAGAGAGAGAGAGAGAGAGAGAGAGAAAATACCAAAGATGAGAGAATCATTGATCAGCTGCCTCCCACACACTCCCTAATGGGGATCGAGCCAGCAACCCGCGCATGTGCCCTTGACTGGAATCGAACCTGAGAGCAAAACCAGCCAGGTCCAAATTTATGTCTTTAAAGTATCACTTTGGTTGCTGCCTTGAGAACAGACTGTAGGAGGGGAAGGGCAGAAGCATAACAGAGTATATTGGTAATGCAAGTGACAGATGGGGAGTGCCTGGGGTCTGGGGGAGGCAAAAGAAGTGGAGAGGGGTAGTAACTGGATTTTAGATATATTTTCAAGGTACAGCTTACAGGATTTACTGAAGGATCAGACAATGGATTTAGAAAAAGAGAAGAATAAAGAATGACTTGAAGATTTTGGCCACAGCAACTGGAAAGATGGAATTGCCATATGCTGATGGAAGGGAATTATGAGCAATATATGTTCTGTAGGGAAAAAAAATCAGTATTTTAATTTTGGTGATTTAGTTTTTTAAATATTTTTTATTGTTTAAGGTATTAAACATATATTAGTACATATATCTCCTTTTTTTCTCTATTGACTTTCCCCCAGCCTTCCCTACCCCCTGTCCCATGCCCTCGTCGCTGCCCCCCAACCCCCGCCAGTGTCTTGTGTCCATTGGTGTGCTTATATGCATGCATACAAGTCCTTTAGTTGATCTATCTCCCTCCCGCCCCCGGCAACACTCCCCAGCCTTCCCACTGTAATTTGACAGTCTGTTTGGTGCTTTACAGCCTCTGTATCTATCTGTGTATTCATCAGGTTATAATGTTCTTTATTTTCCATAAATGAGTGAGGTCATGTGGTATTTTCCTTTCATTGCCTGCTTATTTCTCTTAATATAATGCTCTCCAGGACAATCCATGCTGCTGCAAATGGTAAGAATTCCTTCTTTTTTATAGCAGCATAGTATTCCATTGTGTAAATGTACCATCATTTTCTAATCCACTCATCTGCTGATGGGCAGTTAGGCTGTTTCCAAATCTTAGCTATGGTGAATTGTGCTGCTATGAACATTGGGGTGCATAAATCCTGACTGATTGGTGTTTCTAGTTTCTTAGGATATATTCCTAGGAATGGGATAATTGGTTCAAATGGCAGTTCCATTTTTAGTTTTTTGAGGAAACTCTATAGTGTTCTCCATAGTGGCTGCACCAGTCTGCATTCCCACCAGCAGTGCATGAGGGTTCATTTTTCTCTGCATCCTCACCAGCACTTGTCATTTGTTGATTTGTTGATGATTGCCATTCTGACAGATGTGAGATGGTACCGCATTGTCATTTTAATTTGCATCTCTCGGATAATTAGTGACTTTGAGCATGTTTTCATATGTCTCTTGGCCTTCCTTCTGTCTTCTTTCAAAAAGATTCCATTTAGGTTCGTTGCCCATTTTTTTATTGGATCATTTATCTTTCTTTTATTAAGTTGTATAAATTGCCTGTAGATGTTGGAGATTAAAACTCTATCAGTGAAAACATTTGCAAATGTTTTCCCATACAGTGGGCTTTCTTGTTGTTTTGTTGATGATTTCTTTTGCTGTGAAAAAGCTTTTTATTTTGATGTAATCCCATTTGTTTATTTTCTCTTTAGCTTCCATTTCCCTAGAAGTGGCATCGGTGAAGAAATTGCTTTGGCATATGTCTGAGATTTCTCTGCCTGTGGATTCCTCTAGTATTTTTATGGTTTCCTGTCTTATGTTTAAGTCCTGTATCCATTTTGAGTTTATTTTTTTTGTATGGTGTAAGTTGGTGGTCAAGTTTCATTTTTTTGCATGTATTTGTCCAATTTTCCCAACACCATTTATTGAAGAGACTGTCTTGCCTCCTTTGTCAAATATTAATTGAGCATGGTAGTCTGGGTCTATATCTGGATTTTTAAATCTATTCCATTGATCTATATGTCTGTTCTTGTGCCAGTACCAAGCTGTTTTGAGAACAGTGGCTTTGTAATACAGATTGAAATCTGGTATTGAGATTCCCACCTACTTAGTTCTTCTTTCTCAGGATTGTGTGGCTATTTGGGTTTTCTATGTACAGTATCATGTCATCTGCAAATAAGGACAGCTTTACTTCTTCTTTTGGATGCCTTTTGTTTCTTCTTCTAATTACAATGGCTAATACTTCCAGTACTATGTTGAACAGGAATGATGAGAGTGGGCATCGCTGTATTGTTCTTGTTCTTAGGGAAAATGGTTTTAGTTTTTGCCCATTGAGTATGATGTTATCTGTGGGTTTATTATATATGGTTTTAATTATGTTGCAGTATGAACCTTCTATTCCCACCTTGTTGAGAGTTTTTATCAAGAAGGGGAGTTGGATTTGTCAAATGCTTTTTTTTGTATCGATTGATATAACTATATTCTTTTTATCTCGCAAATTTGTTTATATGATGTATCATGTTTATCGATTTGCGGATATTGTACCATTCTCGAATTCCTGGAATAAATCCTATTTGGTCATGGTGGATGTACTGCTGGGTCTGATTTGCTAGAATTTTGTTGAGGATTTTGGTATCTATGTTCATGAGGGATATTGGCCTGTAATTCTCTTTCATTATGTTGTCTTTATCTGGTTTTGGTGTTAGGGTGATGCTGGCTTCATAGAAGGAGCTTGGAAGTGTTCCTTCCTCTTGAATTTTTTCAGAATAGTCTAAGGAGGATAGGTTTTAGTTCTTCTTTGAATGTTTGGTAAAACTATCCTAGCCATCTTGTCCCGGGCTTTTGTTTGCTGGAAGCTTTTTGATGACTGTTTCCATTTCTTCCATAGCTATTGGCCTATTGAGATGTTTAGATTCTTCCTGATGGAGTTTTGGAAGGTTATATTTTTCTAGGAATATGTCCATTTCCTCCAGGTTGTTCAGTTAGTTGGAATAGAGTTGTTCATAGTATTTTTTTTAACAATCCATTGTATTTTGGTGGGGTCTGTTGTTATTTCACATCTTTCATTTCTGACTTTATTTGGGTCCTCTCTCTTTGCTTCTTGGTGAGCCTGGCTAGAGGTTCATCAATATTGTTTATCCTTTCAAAGAACCAGCTCTTGGTTTTGTTGATCTTTTGTTTTGTTTATTTGTTTTTGTTTTTTGGTCTCAATATTGTTTATATCCACTCTGATCTTTATTATTTCCTTCCTTCTGCTTACTCTGGGCTTTTCTTGTTGCTCTCTTTCTAACTTTTTGAGTTGTAGGGTTAGGTAATTTATTTCCATTGCTTTCTGTTTTGTGCAGTAGGCTTGTAGAGCTATTAACTTCCCTCTCAAGACTGCTTTCGCTGGGTCCCATAGATTTTGGGTTGCTGTGTTTTCATTATCGTTTGTTGCCATGATGTATTTTATTTTTCCTTTGATCTCTCTGGTGATCCAGTCACTGTTTAATAGCATGCTGTTTAGTATCCATGTGTTTGATTTCTTTGGATTGTTTTTATTGTAGTTGATTTCCAGTTTTATGCCACTGTGATCTGAGAAGGTGCTTGATATGATTTTTATCTTCTTGAATTTAAAGAGACTTTGCCTATAGACCCAACATATGGTCTATATTTGAAAATGACCCATGTGCATTTGAGAAGAATGTATATTCTGTGGCTTTGGGGTGAAATGTTCTGAAGATGTCAATTAAGTTCATCTGGTCTAGTGAGTCATTTAGGATTGATGTTTCTTTGCTGATTTTTGTTTAGAGGATTTGTCCAGTGGTGATAGTGGGGTATTAAAGTCTCCTAGTATGACTGTATTGCTGTCGATCTCTCCCTTGATATCCTTCAGGAGTTTTTTTATGTACAGTGGTACCTCGAGATATGAGTTTAATTCGTTCCGTAACCTTGAGGCGTGGGAAACTATGAGACACTCGAGTCACAGTAAACTGGTGGGTTGTGTGCAGCCGGCTGATCTGCGTGATTACTCCTATCTCAAATGTTGCTCATATTTCAAAGCAAAAATCACTTGCTCAATGGCTCGTATTCAAAAATCTCATATGTTAGGGCACTCGTATCTTGAGGTATCACTGTATTTGGGTGCTCCTGTATTGGGTGCATATATACTTATCAGATTTATTTCTTCTTGTTGGATTGCTCCCTTTAGTATTATGAAGTGGCCTTCCTTATCTCTTATTATGTCCTTCACTTTGAGATCTAATTTGTCAGATATAAGTATTGTTACCCCAGCTTTTTTTTTTCATTTCTCTGCACCTGAAAAACCTTTTTCCATCCCTTCACCTTCAGTCTGTGTGCATCTTTTTTTCTGAGGTGGCTTTCTTGTAGAGAGCAGATATATGGGTCGTGTTTTCTTATCCAATCTGTTACCCTATGTCTTTTGATGGGGGCATTTAATCCATTTACATTTAAAGTTATTATTGATAGGTACTTATTTGCCGCCATTTTTATTCTTTACCCCTGTGTTCCTTCTTCGCTTCCTATTTCTTATTTTTCTACAGCAGACCCTTTAGCATTTCTTGCATTGCTGGTTTGGTGGTAATAAATTCCCTTAGTCCTTTTTTTCTCTGTTAAGCTCCTGATTACACCTTTAATTTTTTTTTTAATATACGTTATTGATTTTTTACAGAGAGGAAGGGACAGGGATAGAGAGTTAGAAACATCAATGAGAGAGAGAGACATCGATCAGCTGTCTCCTGCACGCCCCCTACTGGGGATGTGCCTGTAACCAAGGTACATGCCCTTGACTGGAATTGAACCTTCACTGAGCCAAACCGGTTTCGGCTACACCTTTAATTTTGATTGATAGCCTTGCTAGGTATAGTATTCTTGGATTCATACCCTTCCTTTGCATGACTTTATATATTTCATTCCATTCCCTTCTGGCCTCATGAGTTTCTGTTGCAAAATCAGTCGCTAGTTTGATGGGGGTTCCTTTGTGGGTAACTTTCTGTCTCTCTCTGGCCACTTTTAAGATTCTTACTTTGTTGTTGGTGTTTGCCAATTTAATTATAATATGCCTTGGCGATGGTCTTTTGGATTTCATTTTGCTTGGGACTCTGTGAGCTTCTTGGATTTATGTGGGTTTTTTCTTCCCTATATCAGGGAAGTTTCCTGTCATTATTTCTTCAAACAGGTTTTTTATTCCTTACTCATTTTCCTCTCCTTCTGGCACTCCTATTATGTGGATTTTGTTTGTTTGTTTCATGTTGTCCAAAGTTCCCTTAGGTTCTCCTCCTGCTTTTTAATTTTTTTTTCTAGAAGTTGCTCTACTTGAGTATTTTTTCCTACCTTGTTTTCTAGCTCACTGATGTGGTCCTCTGCTTCTTCTAGTCTATTCTTGATGCTTTCTATTGAGTTCTTTACAGCAGTGATGTCATTTTTTCATTTCTTCTTGGTTCTTCTTCATTTCCTCTTGGTTCTTACTCATATTGTCGAATTTGTCTTCCATTCTTTTCATCCACCTTATCACCATTTCTCTGAATTCTTTTTCTGATAGGTTGCTTGCCTCCATTTCATTTACTTTCTTTTCTGGTGATGCCTGCTTTTCTTTCATATGCAGGCTGTTTTTTTGTCTCCCCATGGTCTCTCTTCTCCAGATGTCCGGTTATGTAGTTCTCTCTCTCCTTTCCATGGTAGAAGGTAGAATTCCTCTGAATCCACATGTTCATGCCAACTAGGGACCGGTGCTCTGGGGTTTGAAGCTGTTCGGTGGGTGCCACAGTTGTAGATTTTCAAGGTTCTGATAACATCCACTTTCCCCTTCAAGATGGTGTGGGAAACAACCTTCAGACTGAAGGGTCCCAGGTTCGATTCCAGTCAAAGGCATGTACCTTGGTTGCAGGCTCCTCCCCAGCCTGGGCCCTGGTTGGGGCACATGCAAGGGGCAGCCGATCAATGATTCTCTCTTATCATTGATGTTTCTAACTCTCTCTCCCTCTCCCTTCCTGTTTGAAATAAATAAAAACACATTTTAAACAAAAGCATCTGTTGGGGATTTGGGTAAGGGAAGTTCATCAGATGCTCAGTAGAGAAGATTTTCCCTCACCTCCTACACTAGCCAGCTCCAAATGAACCCCAGTGATTCCTGCCACCTGCTATTTATGCCCTTGTGTAGTCCCCTCCCACAGTATATCAGTTTGGATCCATATGACCCATAGAAGGCAGAAGACATGGTAATTTGTTACCTCTAAGGCTAGGTCATAAAGATTCTGGTTTTTATCTTATTTTCATTTCTGAGATCACTTACTCTGGGAAAACCAGCTACCATGTTGTTAGTTGTCTTGTGGACAGGTTGCCTTGTAGCCTTCTGCTACAGCCACATGAGTGAGTTTGGAAGTGAATCTTCCAATCCCAGTCAAACTTGAGCCGACTGCAGCCCTAGCCAATACCATACTTCGATTCATGAGACATTGAGCCAGAACCACCCAGCCAAAATGCTTCCAATTCCCTGACCCACAGAAACTATGACATAACATATATGTATTATTTAAGCCAGTAAATTCTGGGGTAATTTGTTATGCAGTAATGAGTAACTAACACACCATTCAGTCAAGTGAAGGAAGCTCTCTAGGAAAAGTTGGAGGGGTCCTGCCAAAAGGGAGACTGGCATGTAATGTCACGATCAGACCTTTGCTCAGATAGCCAAATTGCCGTGTTGCCCAGGACTCCTAGAGCAAAGGGAGAAGAGAACTATGAGAGAGACCTGGGACAGAGCAAGGGTCAGCAGTCGAGTGGTCTCTACTGCAACCACTGGCTGGAGTCATTTGAAAGAGGCTACCTTACTGGCAGAGGTTTCCCCACCAGCAGGAAGTTGGGGTAAGAAGTCCCAACAGAGGCTGAGCTGATTTTCCCCTGTAAGAAATTAATAAATACACAAAAGCCACACTCAGTCAAGCAGCTACAACCACAACCAGGGGGGTTCAAATTGTGAGAGAGAGTGAGTAAAGAAAAATGACCCTCTTTTCCTCTTGCCCCTGCCAGGCCTCAGCACTAGAGATGTTCAACCCTGAAAAGGAAGAGGGATTGTCTCAGAACCAACACATGAGTTCCTTCGCTCAACATGCACCCACACAAACACCTCACCCCTTCCCCACCATTGGTTGCAGTGACTGGAGGATTGAAAGGTTGACCAAAGCCCTTCCCTGGTCCAAATCCCAGGAGCAGATATTGGGCCCCAAGCCTGGATGATAGGGAGAGTGCCGATGATGTAAATCAGAAGTGAGATGGTAGTTTTTCATGGACCTGACTGGACTTTTAACAGAAAAAAGTTACACTACAATGGGGGATCCAGCCAAGACAGCAGGTAGGAAGAGAAAAGGGCAACTGACAGAAATGGATTACAAGCCTTGATTGGAAAAGAAATAAAAGCTCCCCAACCCCCCAGTCAAAATTTCTTCACCTATTACGATTCCATTCCCGTAACTCTAGTCCTCCAAGGTGCAATACAGCGCATCTGGAATCCAGGCAGGTGTGAAGGTATAGAAATCCATTCTTGTATGATCCCGAGCAAGTTTCTTCAGCTTTCCAAATTCCCATCTTCTCATCTGGAAAAGGAGACAATACTGGCATTCTCTCTTGCAGGGCTGTGGAGAAGTTGAACAGGGAGAGGAGCAGGCAGCATAAGACTTCTATAATCTTCAATGAGAGACCTTCCCCCTGTATAAAAGCCCAGACTGGACTCCCGATGGCCCACCCTTGGTCAGCTGTGGCCTGGGTGCTTTTCTTCAGGCCTGGTCAGTTGCCTATCTATCTAGAACCCGTGGAAGTAGAGGTGGGACAGGTCCCCAGAAGGAAGGAAGGTAATTGTTCTCAGAAGAAGGGGACAGGAAGTGGAAGCAGGACAGCAGTTACTCACATCTGAATTTGATCTTGCCTTTACATTCCTCCTTTGGCTACCCAGGAAGAATTATACATAAAAGAATTTAAATTAGGATAGAACCTGGTTATCTGATCCAGTGCCCTCATGTTAGAGATAAAATAAAGGCCCTGAAGCCTAGCAAGGTGAGCTGGTTGCTGGAGGCTCTCCAGGGATTTGGTGCCTTGGCAAATGTTGGAGCAAACCTGAGAAAAATCTCAACACTTGGGAAAGAAGATCTCAAAGGCTGTCTCCCTTTCTGGATAGGTCTAGAGACAATGAGATTCAAGAGTCAGGAACTTGCCTAATTTCTGACCTGGGATGATTTATTGCCTCATGTGGATTATGCCAGGCACTGTGGGTGTGGTGCCATTTACATGGAGAACATTCTAGCTCACCCATCCTCCCAGGCTTCCTTCAAAGGCAATTCCAGTAGATGTCATGAGCCACAAATGAGACCTGTATTTTTAAAATTGTGAATCAGTCAAGAAATCAATGTAGTTGGGTCAAGATCAGATTTTTTTTATTTTAAGAAATAGGATAGAGCAGAAATTATATCAACATGTAAATATAGTTCCATGAAAGAGTTTTTTCAGTTATAATTTTATATAGAGAGCTACTGGTTACATTGTTCCTCCTCATTTCCCCCTGTCCCCCAACAATACTATTCCTACCCCCTTTTAAAGGGCAATCCAATTCATGCCATAAATGCAGATGGACTGCCGAGATCCAATACAGAGATGACCAGGACACAAGTTTGGCCTTGGGGGACTTTCCCTCCAGTCCAGAGCAGGGAAGAGAAAAAAAAAAAAAGAAGAAGAAGAAGAAGAAGAAGAAGAAGAAGAAGAAGAAGAAGTAGACAGGGGGCAGAAAGGGGGACCTGGGCAGACCCTCCATTTTCTACTTTATACACTCTGTGTCATGTGAATTTGTTGCAATAAACATGTATAACTGAGCAATTTTAAAAGACCAGTAAAAATATAAAAATACACGAATAAATGAATGAAATGTCATGTGAAATCCTGGCCCATGAGAAGGAAAAGAAACCAATTTTTAGGGAGAAGCCCTCAGACATGGGCTCATTTAGTCCTTTCAATACAACTAGAAGGTTTCTGGGTCCTTATCCTAAAAATGGAGGAATGCGAAGCCCTCAGAGGCAAACAAAGCATGTTACCCAATTACCAGCTGTTGAGGGACAGGGCATGACATGGCTGTTACAGCATTTCTCCATTGGCCAACTAAGGAAAAGGGTCAGAAACTAGAGACACTGACTCCAAGAACTTTGTTCTTAAGCTTTTCTTTGTGAGTACTAAGCGTTTGTCATCTTGGGAGAAAAGAGGAAGGGAGCCCTCTGTTTTGAGAGGCAGAAGGAAAAGCTTCCTGGGGCAGCCAGTCTTGAGGAAGAGGGTGCTACAGTACACCAGGGAGGAAGAAGACAGAAAGAAGAGACAGCCAGCGGAGCCCTGGTCCCTGGTAGGGCGTGCATGGACTTCTTAGGCCCTGTTCTGCCCGGGACTCCTCACAGGAACCTCTTAACCAACAGGGGTTCCTAGCAGGCCTTGCCTTTCACGCCATCAGGCATCCCCCTCTCTCCCTTGTCAGCCTTGGCAGCCTGAGCCCTCTGTTGCAGCAAAAGCCCTCCTGCTGCACCTCCACCAGCTTTACCCACCCCCAGCCTCCCTTTTTCCTCTTCCTCCTCCTGTGAGTCTCTCCCTCCACAGGAAGAGGAAGAGAAAATACAATCCTGGGGCTGGAGTTAGATAGAGACACATTGGAGCTAAGGGAATGTGAGTGTCCTTTTAAAAATCTCAGCCCTATCATTTGTCATTGTCATGGCTACTGATCATGTTTATTGAGCTCTTGAACCAGGGCCAGGCATTGTCTCATGAGCACTCAGGAATGTCCCCAGAGTCCCAGGTCACACAGGCAATCCATGGTCAAGCCAATCAAGAACTGTACCTGAATCCCCCCTCCCCTCAGGGGGAGCATCCTACCTCCGGTGGTCCTATCCCAAAGGAAAACAACCTGTCCTATCGCCACGCAAGTCTTAAAGCTGCCCAGTTAATACGCACTCTTGCTCCTTGCTGTTCTAGTACCCTTTTAGGGCCTGGACCCGATGACTGAATATCTTCACCCCTCCTCTGGTTCAGTGAAGTGCCTGTTCCAGGTGGAAATTGTGGCACTGGGTTTTCATGATCTGATTATTGGCATGACCAGAGCTGGTACAACTCCAGCTGGCCCAGGCTCACTTTGATTGCATGTGTCCTGTAAACACTCAGGTTCACTGTAGATTATGGATGGTGGGTGGACAGGCCCCGGAATGTAGTGACAGTGGCCTGAGCCTCACTCTGAGGTGTCCCATTGCTCCCATCTAGGTTTAGGGAGCCCAGGACCTACAGTGCCCCCAGAGGGACTCTGCACAGGGTCAGAGCTCCAATAGCAGATAGGCAGCTTCTCTGCCAGCAGCTTCCCACCTTGGAGACCCAGAAATTAAAGATGGAGAAGAATCCTGGTCGGAGGATAACATCCCAGGGAGTGGAGCAGGAGATCCCAGGTGACAAGTCAGGCCCCGTTCACCATTTGAACCTCAGCATCAGCACAACACCAGGCACAGGAGAAGGGCTGGTGGACCTTCAAAACTACCTGCACAGAACCAGAGAGCAGCAGACTCAACCAGGGAAGTGTAGGCCTGCTGCCAGAGGGCCTAATCGGAGAGAACATGTCAGATTCAAGATCTCCCAAATAGAGTGCTTGGAGACACTCTGGGATCAGATATCAGAACCCCTCTAAGAGAGAGCCCTAAACTCCTTACTTGCAAATGGCAGCAACACAGATGAGAAAGGGCTTCCACCTGTAGGCAAAGAATCAGGTCTGCCCCTAGAGGAGTGAGGCTTCTCATTTGCTGGTTACATTCTGCCTCTTCCACAGCCTGGTTCATAGGAGCCACTTCCTTCCAGGCTCCTGACTCTTCCTGTTAATAGATCTCTACCTCCAGGTTGTCCTCACCATTCTGTGGGGAGGTTTTTCAACTCTGCAGGCGTGGAAGTTTAAATGGCCTAAGCAGGAGTACAGACAGCTAGTAAATACATTTGAACTCCAGCCTGGGTTTCTAGTACCTGCTGTGACACCCACTGCTTCACACTGCATTTCTCTTTTACCAAGGGAGTCTTGTGTCCTTGGCTCAATCAAAGGTGCTGGGAGGGCAAAGAGAAATCTTATTTTTTGCTTCATTGGTTCTGCCCTACTCTTTAATCTCAGATATGGATATAATTGTGTGTGAGTGTATTTATTTATTAAAATCCTCACCAGAGGATGTTTTTCCATTGATTTTTAGGGGAGTAGAAAACAGAGGGAAAGACAGAAGAGAGAAACACCTCCATTGGTTGCCTCTTGCAGGGCGGGGGGAGGGGCAAGGGAGAAGCCTGCAGTCAATTACGTGCATGCCCTTGACTGGAATGAAACCTGGGACCTTTGGTCTGCAGACTGATGCTCTCACCACTGATCAAAACCAGCTAGGGCCTTGAGTGTATTTAAATGAACTTTTAGCAAAGACTGGTTTTTCCTACCAGATCCTCATCACTCAATTATCTCAAAAGCTTATACAGTGGTAGCTCGAGATACGAGTGCCCTAACATGAGATTTTTGAGATACGAGCCGTCGAGCAAGCAATTTTTGCTTTGAAATACGAGCAACATTTGAGATAGGAGTAATCTCTCGGATTAGCCGGCTGCACACGACCCACCAGTTTACCGTGACTCTGAGCGTCTCATAGTTTCCCACGCCTCAAGGTTACGGAACGAATTAAACTCGTATCTCGAGGTACCACTGTAGTTTCCTTTTCTTTGTTGGCTTCTGTCACTGGACTGAGTGCATATGTACAGAGTCTCTGAGTACAGACAGTCTGAAAAGAGCAAAATAAAAATAGCCAATTGGTTGATAATAGAATGGGAAAGTGCCAAGGGGACAGCACTAGTCCTAAAGCCAGCTGGGAAGAGGTGAGGTGGGTTGGACAGTAGCCTCCCTGAGAGCTGGACTTGCTCTGCGGTAAGCCCATGCAGGTGGCTCCTCCGGGTCAGGGGAGATTGAAGGAACAATGGATCAAAGGTCCTGCTTTCTGCTTTTATTCTCTATTGGCCAGTGCCCATCCTGAGGATCCTGTTCCCTGAAAACCTGACACTCATGTGGAATATAAAGTGAGGCACTGAGGTGCATGGGATTGCTTCACACTGGCCAGTATGCACACCCTTGGCCCCTGATAACACCCATTAAGTGAATCAGGACTTTACTATCACATCTCATAGCCTGTATGATTGTTTAGACTCTTTCAGGCTGGTATTGATTGTTGTTTTTTTTTGGCAAATAATATACTAAAATAAAAATAAACACAAGGGTTTGTGCAGGCACAGAGGAAAGTAGATTCTGTGTTTCCAGGGCTGTGAAAAAAAAAACAACAACCTTGCAAATTGGCACCCAATGATCGCTTCAGTGCAGCTCTGCAATTATAATAAGGATGTTTGTCTGTCTCCTTCTCCCTCATAGGGCAGAAGTCACTCTCTTCCCCATACTCCTTGAGTGCTCAATTCATAGTTGCCGGCTGCTACCAAGGCAGGTCTATCCAGGAAGCAGTCATTTAGGGCTAGGCTAGGCCTGGTGCCCACCTCTCAGCTCCAGTTTCCACATGCAGCTGCCCCAGTCACCCCCCCAATTTGGGGTAAGTTTGGTCCTGGAAGGAACAACAACTACACAGCCAAAGAGCCTTCACACAGATGTCCTGACGTGTTGGGTGCTGAGGCCAGGTGTTCCCACCCTCAGTGGAGTGGTTCTATATTATCATTTAACCCTTAGTTCACAGATGTAGAATCTGGGATGAGAGACATCAGCTTGCCTTACCAAAGTTATACAAGTCTGCTGTCCAGATGATGGTTTGGAAGGACCCAAATTTGTGCCTAGACTCAAGCTCTTCATGTGTAATACAGAAATAATGACATTACCCCTTAGGTAAGAATGTTATATATATATATATATATATATATATATATATATATATATATGATTACTTGTTTATTGTTTGTTTTCTACTCTAACTGTAAACTCCAGGGGGCAGGGACTTTGGCTTATTCATGTTATGTTGTCAGAGCCTAAAACGAGTGCCTAGCAGATAGTAGATGCTCCATACTTGTGTTATAAATGGAAATGACGTGAAATTAAGCCCAGGCCAGACGCTGGCCCTTCTATCTGCAGGTACATTTTAGCCTTATTTCCCAACTTTTCCTCCACCCGAGGCAACCACAGACCGAAGGAAGCCTTGAGCTGGAGCTGGGGGAAACTACTGCTGACCTTAGGTCCTAAGGCTTAGGGGAAGGTCAGCCAATCCCCTGGGGTGCGGAGACCAGAACAGTTTGCAAGAGGCTGACTGCAGGGCCGTGGTCTTGACTTCTCCAGGCGTAAGCCCTCTGGTTCCCCTTTTCTTTTTTTCTCTGCAGAGCTCAGCGCGGTGCGGGTCCGCAGAGAAGACCCCGGCCAAGAGCTTCAGAGTTCTAGGGAAGGGAAAGGGGAGGGCAGGCGGACCGGGCAGACGCCAAGCCCCGCCGGGTCGCTGAGTAAGAAGGTGCTGTCAAGACAGCAGGTCGGAGCCGAGGTGGCCCGGGGCTCGCGCTGCTGCGGCTCGAAGGTAGGGGCCGAGAGGAGGTACGCGGAGGGGAGCGGGGAGGAAGGGAGACGGGCGGGTCCAAGGGACGTCAGAAGGGCGTGAGGGGCGGGGCGGAGAGCGGGGCGTGGCCCGCGCGCGGCTCCCGCGCTCGGGCTCTGTTCTAACTTGAGCGCCGGATTTCTTAAGCGTGGGCGCGGAGGCGCGCTCCGGGGGGCGGGGACTCCCATGCAAATGAGAGGCGTGGGCCGCGGGGCGGAGCGGGCGGGGCGCTGCCCTGACGTCAGGCCGGCGGCCCGGGCAGTTGGCTCGGCGACGGCGAAGCGGCAGGAGCAGCGGCGCGAGTGGGCCGCGCGGCGGGGCACGGGGTGCGGCGGCGGCCGAGCCGGAGCAACATGGCGCCGGCGGGCGGGGGAGGGCGCCCGGGCGGCGAGCCGCCCCGAGGGCGCCTCCTCCTGGTGGCGCTGGTGCTGCCGGTGCTGCTGTGGGCACAGGGGGTCCGGGGCCAAGGGGACCCCCAGCGGAGCACGATCCTTGGCATGCGACTGGCGAGCTGCGACAAGCCGTGTGGGATGAACCCAGATGGCATCATCTTTGTGTCCGAGGATAGCACGGTGAACCTGAGGCTGTATGGCCACAGGCTGGGCTCCATCTCCAGCAACCTGATTTCCTTCACGGAGGTGGACAACTCCGAGGCCCTCCACAACTCCACCCACTGCCCCGAGCTCACCAAGGACCTGGTCGTCCAGCAGCTGGTCAACGTGAGCCGCGGGGACACGTCCGGGATGCTGGTGGTGTTCACCAAGTTCCTCCGGAGGAGCGAGAACATGAAGCTGTACGCGCTGTGCACCAGGGCCAGCGTGGAGGGGCCCTGGCAGAGGTGGACGGATAAGGACTCGTTGCTCTTCATGGTGGAGGAGGCGGGGAGGTTTCTGCCCCTCTGGCTGCACATACTGATCATTTTGGTGCTGTTAGTGCTATCGGGTATCTTCTCTGGCCTCAATCTGGGGTTGATGGCCCTGGATCCTATGGAACTGCGAATCGTCCAGAACTGTGGCACCGAGAAGGAGAGGCGCTACGCTCGCAAGATCGAGCCTATCCGTCGCAAAGGCAACTACCTGCTCTGCTCGCTACTCCTGGGAAATGTGCTGGTCAACACCTCTCTCACTATCCTTTTGGACAATCTCATCGGGTCTGGACTCATGGCTGTGGCCTCCTCCACAATCGGCATTGTCATCTTTGGAGAGATTTTGCCACAGGCCCTGTGCTCCCGACACGGACTGGCTGTGGGTGCCAACACGATCATTCTTACCAAATTTTTTATGCTACTCACTTTCCCCCTCAGCTTCCCCATCAGCAAGCTCCTAGACTTTTTTCTGGGCCAGGAGATTCATACTGTTTACAATCGCGAGAAACTGATGGAGATGTTGAAGGTGACAGAGCCCTATAATGACCTCGTGAAAGAGGAACTAAATATGATCCAGGGGGCCCTGGAACTACGGACCAAAACCGTGGAGGACATCATGACCCAGCTTCATGACTGCTTCATGATCCGCAACGATGCCATCCTGGACTTCAACACGATGTCCGAGATTATGGAGAGTGGCTATACCCGCATCCCTGTGTTTGAAGATGAGCACTCCAATATTGTAGATATTCTCTATGTCAAAGACTTGGCCTTCGTGGACCCCGATGACTGCACCCCCCTCAAAACCATCACCCGCTTCTACAACCACCCCGTGCATTTTGTCTTCCATGACACCAAGCTGGATGCCATGCTGGAGGAGTTCAAGAAAGGTAGGGACTGAACCACTCTCCCAGCTAACTTTGGTCACACCTCTCTGGTCTGATCCTTTTGTGGGATTCTGTCCCTTTGCCCCTGTCACTTTCTAGGTCTCTTGGATGAATGGTATTTGGGGCAGTAAAACAGTTCAGCATTTGCTGTCTGCCAGGTCCTGTGTTTTGCTTCAGCTGAATCTAAGCTGAGTAAGACTCTTGCTCATTTGGAGGATGGAGTAAGACCTCTGGGAGCTCTCGAAGCATGACAAATGAAGGCAGTTGCCTTCAGGAGGCCAGTACCAGGGCACACAGATTAGGTCAGGAGCATGCAAGTCTGATTGGGGTGGGGTGAGTAAGGGGCTGAGGAACTGGGAAGACTGTCACAAGGAGGGGAGTGTATGAGAAGAGCCTTAAAAGGTGGAGAGACTTGGTACCTGAGGTAGAGAGAACCCCTATGAGTAGAGAACTCAAGTGGGGGGAAAAGGATGTCTTATGGCCCAGCAGGCAGTCCTGTTCAGGGAGGATATAGGCTCCGCTGATGAGTGGTCAGCAGGCTGAGGCATTGGGGGCCTGAGGAAGAGCCTGAAGGTCAGGGTGGTAAATTTGCTAGGAGCTGGGAGCTATGAAAGGTTTGTGAGTAGGGGAATGACATCACTGAAGCTCCTAGCCCACAGAAGTTGATTGGGAGCTCAGAACAGTGCCAAGTAATGCTTTCGAATCTTCAGCAGAAGCAAGCAGGTTAAGTTTTGGTTATTGTTCTCCCTTTCCCTGGCATCAAACATAAGCTTTCCTCCTGTGGTCTGCTGGAATCTTCAGCTGGCCTTGCGCCCCTGTGTTTTTCTTCCTCACATAGATTCTTGACCTGTACTAGGTTGTCAGAGAGGCACTTGGAGGGTTTACACACCAGCCTCAAAGCTCAGCAAACTCCTTCTTCCAGCAAACTTTCCTCCCACCTCTGCCACTCAAAGCCCTCAGCGGTGGTAAACAAGCCAATTATGGAGTAAAACCCTCATAGGCCACAGGGAATGAGGAGGCAGAAAGGGAAGCTCTTTGTGAAGGAATGGAGTGGGGAGGAGCTCATCCTAAACCCAGGACTTTGCTTGTTTCCCATAGACAGGGCTCCTGCTGGCTAAGCTTCCCAGGCCACCTAGGGCCAGGAGCAATTTCTGAGCAAACCCCAGACCCTTGTCAGTTCATTTCTGGAACAGAGTGCAGGAGAGCGAGGAACTGGCCTGGCCAAGTTTGGTCTGAAAGATTATATATATATATATATATATATATATATATATATATATATATATATAATCACTGCTAGAGTGGTGGGTGGCAAGTGGTGGGGGTAGAGGGGAGGTTGGTACCCAGTCTTTTCCAGTTTGACAGACTGCATCTCAGCAGCAGAGCTAAGGGGCACTGGAGTAATGTAAGCCCCAGTGGAGACGGCAGAGGGACAGAGGTGGCTGATAATGATGGCACCACCTTCCTGGAGCTTTGGTGTGCAGACCCTGGAACCTGTTTCTTCCAGGTACCCAAACCTGGAGCAGAGGCACTTGGAGGGTTTACACATCAGCCTCAAAGTTCAGGGCACACACCCTTCTAACACCCACCCTGCAGACCCTGAGCCCTGAAGACTTCTCCTGTGTCCTTATCAGGAGCCTGGTGAGAACTCGCTATGGAGACTTACTTCTGGTCTTTGGAACTGTTGCTGATGGCCCACCCAACAATCAGTCAGATTGTTGCAGCCAGAATGGATGATCAGTAGATCAGTAGAGTAAGTTCTCACAGGATGGGAGCTTCCTGAACCTTGGCAGGACCATCTTTGGACTCTTGTTAAAAAAAAAAAAAAAAAAAAAAAGTTAAAAGGCCACTTCACATCTCTCAGGCCTGAGCTCTATTGAGCAGATCTCTTCAGATGCTGTCTCTCCTTCTAACACAGTGGTTCTCAACCTTCCTAAGGCTGCGACTCTTGCATACAGTTCCTCATGTGGTAGTGACCCCCAACCATGAAATTTTGCTACTGTTATGCATCGTGATGTAAATATCTGCATTTTCCGATGGTCTTAGGCGACCCCTGTGAAAGGGTCGTTCGACCCCCAAAGGGATCGAGACCCACAGGTTGAGAACCGCTGTTCTAACAGAAGGGGGTTGATAATCCCATGGAAAAGCAGGTGCAGTTTGCCCGTTGCAGCACCAAGTCCTGAAGATATAGGTGTGACAGGATGTCACTCCAATGAACATACATGGGCTTTACACTATCACCTCCCAGTTTCTGGTCTTAACTCACTGCCATGCTATTCCTTCCTCCTTTTCCCAGTATGGCCTTTTCCAGATCTTTCCATCTAACATCTACCTTTTCAGTGTGAGGCCATCTAGGACATGGCAGAAATTAGTATACACCTGCAACCTAAGAGATTTCCTTTACATATTTGGTGTTTGGAAAGTTTCTTTTTTAGCTAAGAAAAACAAGTGAACTGGGGTGCCTGTGCTTCAGTGAGCCTTTAGCATCTCCTAGTTGGGTAGTGCCCTGAGCTCTAGCTGAGTCTTTTAAGTTAATTTTGACTTCTTCTTGCTCCCAGCATTATAAGCTTCTTGAGGGTAGAGATTCTGCCCTATTAGTGTTCTCACCACTCAGTGCCTGGCAAAGAGAGGAGCAGTAAGTGCTTGTTACACAATGAATGAATAAATGAACGAATGAACAAACAACAAATGAATGGATGGCTGACTGGCAAATCCTACTGGCATTCCTGCTGTTCCTAGAACACACCATGACGCCCCCAGCCTGGGCCTTTGCCCTAACTGTTCCTCTGGATGCCTCACTCTCTCCCGCACTTATGTCTGCTTCAGCTTCACATTCTTGGTGAAGCCTTCCTGCTTCCTGATCTCCCCATCCTGTGCTTAATTTTCTTTTTCTCATAGCACATATGACTTTTTCAGCACATATGTCTTTCTAACAGCCATGTAGTTTATGAATTTACCATATTGTTTATTGTCGTCTCCTCTCATTATAATGAAGTTCCAAAAGACAGGGTGCTTGCTCTAATTTGCTCGCTGATGTGTCCCTAGCCCCTGGAATGGTTCTTGGCACAGAGCAGACTGCAATGAAAAGCCATTGAATGAATGACTTGTCAGGATTGAGAGAGAGTGTTATCTCATTTCAGTAGTGTTAGGATTTTGAGGGGCTGAGAAGAGATAAAGAAAAATGGGTGCTTGACTTTCTCATCTGCCCCAAGAAAGACAGGAGGAGCTCTTGCAATGCGTGTGTGTGTATTCATGGTTTAGGTCAGGGACTGAGAAGCAGAGCCTGAGGTCTTGAGTGTGACACATGGTTCCCCTTCCCCATGCCTCAGTTTCTCTGTAAGTGGTCTTTGACCATCAAGAATTTACATAGCTTCACACATTAATATTAATGAATCATGAATATGCTCCTGCACACTGAGAGACAGGCATGGGATCTGGGCTTTCCCTAGACAAGGCAAGGGGCTTCTAATTGCTTTTGCCTCTCAAATCAAGGCAGTTATTAGATCTTTATTGAGGCCATACGTGTGCCAGACACAGTGGTAGGTGCTGCAGGACCTCAGGAGTAAGACCCTCTAGTTGGTGAGAGCTGTTAGGGCACTGAGAACGGCTGGTACGCTTTGAACTTTGGCCCTTCCACTTAAACCTCACCTAGAACTGTTTGCAAGTACGAGTGTTGTGGTTGAGTTTGTCTATAGCTGGAAATCTTAGAACAAAAGCTCCCGGGGCTATTCCTGGCCTGGCTGCATTTTTTTCTGCCCACAAATGCTCCCACAGGCTCTGATGGAAAATATGAATGAAGTCTCCACAAGGAGGTCCAGAGGTCAGGAGCACAAGCCCCACACACTAGAGCTGCCTTTCAGCTTTCCACTGTGCCCCTCCCTCTGTGACACTCCTGCCCCTCCTACGCACTTAGCTCTGCTTTAGTCATCCTATCTTTCCCCACCCAATTTATAACCTTCCAGCCCCCAATAAAGAGCTGCATTTAAACTGCATTCAGCTCGGTCACTGACCCATGAGGTGACCTTGGATCTATCAGGCTCCTCTTAGTGATTTTGTGGGTATATATTAGAGGGAAAACTAGAAATATTTTCATCAAAACTCCTCCCATATTTCCATGTATGCCACATCACATTGCCCCCACCTACTTTTATTCCTGAAACAACTTTATAAAGTCAAGAAAAACACTTTGTAATTTTACATTCACTTTTGGTTCCCACCATCTGCCACACATTCAATATCTTACACACCTCTTCCCCCAATTACCAGGGAAACAGACATATAAACAGGTTAGCTGTACACAGCTCAGATAGGTACAGTGGAGCCAAGGAAGGAAGGCCAGGCCTGCAAGGTGCTTCTGAAGTGCAAACAATAGGACTCATCTGAGATGTCAGGGCTGGCAGATAGTTTCGAACAGCTGAGGTTTCTGCTTGGGGTTCAATTGGATGGTGTTGCCATGTAGTATAAGTGGGGGGGCGGGGTTGGGTGGAGAGCAGAGCCAATTTGGGAAGGGTGTAGCAGAAAATTATAATGGTGTGACCTTTATTGGACATCTCTGTGCCCAGCCACCTGCACACCAGAGCTTCTCACACTTGACTGTGGGCTGAGACTGCCTGGGTGTTTTGTTAAAATGCAGATTTGAGCTCAGTGGGTCTGGATGTGTCTGAGAGGTTGCATGTCTGACAAGCTCTCAGATGATGTCTGCACTGCTGTTCCTGGGCCATACTGAGCAGCATGAGGGTGCAGCCCCTCTGCAGGTGTGCAGGGGAAGGTACCCCTGTGGGGCTTGTCATTGAGGCCAGGACCAGTTGAGGTGGTCTGAAATCAGCCAAGAGCAGGCAGAATGTGTGGAGAAGGCAGAAGCTTGGCTAAAGTGATTTCTGGGAGAGATGAAAAAGAGCCAAGCAGGCATGATTTGAGGAGCCTCCTACAAAGGTCAGATTACGGCTGAGGGTGAGGACCCAGCACAGACAGTGGGATAGACAGTGAGTCACAGAGTGCTTGGAGAGCGAGGGCAGCCACAAGGCAACTGTGCACCTGGTCTCAGCTTCACCTGGAAACTGTCTGAATTGGGCAGGTGATTTGATCTCCAGAAGCTGCCTGGGGGCAAGTATATCTGAGATAGGAGCTAACTGCTAGGGCAGAGGTGCTGGTGGGCAGCTGACAACACACTGGCCAGGCTCCTCCTCTCCTTTTTTTAGTGTGGTGCTTGCGGGCAGGGAATTTGGCACCTCTTGCCCTTGCCAGCACGGTGAAGTTTGTGGGCAGCTTCTGCGGAGGAGTCAGGACTGGGAGCTGTTTCCCAATCTTCTGTTTACAGTTCTGTGCTAAAGTAGTTGTGTCCTGGAAGGCACTGCCTTACATCTAGGCCCTAACAAGAGCTTCGATCATAGTGAGATGATACTGGCATTTCCTTTTTAAAGTTTCCTATTTTTTCATTAGAAAGCACAGCTCCAGAGTTTTTCTGGACTCCTCTGGTCAGGATAGCAGGTACTGAATAGATGTTTAACCTTGAAAATAGATGTGAGAACAGCAACACAAAACCACAGGAGAAATAGAGGAGGAACTGGTGCTTGTTTGGGGAAGTCTGGGAATACAATCCAGAGGAGGTGACATTGCAGCTGGTTCGTGAACTAGACCACAGAATGAGAAATAAGCTTATCAGGCCAATGTAGTATGAACTGCTTTTATGTATTGTGACTGCTTGCTTCTCAGCCCTTTCTAGAAGAATTTTGAGGTCAGGCCACCTTGAGTCTTCTCTCTCCATTCTTTTCTCCCAGTTAGTGTTGTCATACAGGAGCTGGGGGAATGGACAGCAAGGACATCCGAAGGAAGAAAAGGCACCTCAAATTGCCTTTGGTCTCATCTCCTTGAGGGCAGGGACAGAGAAGTAAGTGCTTAGCAGGCACTCTCCCAAAAGGCTGCACAGCCAGGGAGAGGAGAGTGTGCCTAGTTGGGGAGGCTGGATCAGACCCTTTTGTCACTGTCATGATTGATTTTGGCACAGTCACTTGGTTCGTTCAGCCCACTCTGTGGGGAGGCCTGGGCACCTCTCTTGTCCTAAGCTGGCTCTCTCTTGAAGCCTCCCTTTTGTCTTAGGGATTTTTTTTAACTTTTCAGTAGAACTTGCCAGGAGGATGTGAGCAGTACGGAATTTTCCCCAGTTGCCCAACATGGTCCTCAGCTAAGGGATGGGGAGCAGCTTTCTGGCGCTGTTGTTGCCATTTGATCCAGCCCTGTCCTCCCCTCTGAGCCATTCCTGTACCTCAGGTTAACCCTGGCATCACACTTGAGTGTGCTGAGACATCCTGCTGCCAGAGGCTTGGCGGCTACGTAAAGGACTCCTCATTTCATAGGCCAGAGTCTGGATTCCTTCATCTATTCCTGTTCTGATTATTATGTGACTCTTTTTACTAGTGGTTATTATTTAAAAAATGTAGCTCATTGTTAGAACTTTAGAAAACACAGAATGTACAAAACAATCTACATGATTGTGGCCTAGAACTACTTGTATTTTTTATTTTTTAAAAATGGCTTTGTAGCAGCTTTAATTTTTAAATCAACTGTAACATTTAAAAAAATTATTTTGTTAATACTCACCCGAGGGTATTTTTTCGTTGGTTTTTAGAGAGAGTGGAGGGAGAGGGAGAGACAGAGAGAAACAGCAATGTGACAGAGACACATCAATTGGTTGCTTCCCACGTGCTCCCTGACCAGGGCCAGGGATTGAGTTTGCAAGCTAGGTATGTGCCTTGATGGGAATTGAACCTGAGACCCTTCAGTCTGTATTCTGATGCTCTATCCACTGAGCCAAACCAATAGGGCTAGAAAGAACTTTTAATATTTTAACTTATTGTAATCACTTTTATTAGAAATATAGATTAAGTTTTTTTAAAAATATATATATATTTTTATTGACTTCAGAGAGGAAAGGAGAGGAAGAGAGAGAAAAAAACATCAGTGATCAGAGAGAATCATTGATTGGCTGTCTCCTGCATGCCCCACACTGGGGATCGAGCCCATAACCCGGACATGTGCCCTGACTGGGAATCGAACTATGATCTCCTGGTTTATAGGTTAATGCTCAACCACTGAGCCATGCCAGGCTAGACAAGATCTTTTTTTATAAAGTTTAAAATCTTGTGACAAACAACAAGATGAAAATCATTTTCATTTTTATAGCCATGCTATCCCATTAACTGCCCATATGTATTTTCTTTTTATTTCATTTTTTAAAATATTTTTTATTTTATTGATTTTTTACAGAGAGGAAGGGAGAAGGATAGAGTTAGAAACATCAATCAGCTGCCTCCTGCACACCTTCTACTGGGAATGTGCCTGCAGCCAAGGTACATGCCCTTGACTGAAATGGAACTTGGGACCTTTTAATCCGAAGGCTGATGCTCTATCCACTGAGCCAAACCGGTTAAGGCTATATTTTCTTTTCTTTTTTTTTTTTTTAATATATTTTATTGATTTTTTTACAGAGGGGAAGGGAGAGAGATAGAAAGTCAGAAACATCGATGAGAGAGAGACATCGATCAGCCGCCTCCTGCACGCCCCACAGTGGAGATGTGCCCGCAAGCAAGGTACATGCCCCCAACCAGAATCGAACCTGGGACCTTTCAGTCCACAAGCCGATGCTCTATCCACTGAGCCAAACCGGTCTCAGCTGTATTTTCTTTTTTTTAAAAATTATCTTTATTGTTGAAAGTATTACAGATGCCCTCCCCGCATATCTCCCCAACTGATGCCCATATGTGTTTTCATTAATGGTCTCCCTATAATTTTTGGAACACTGTTTAGATTGGATCTTTAGATTTCTCTTCTGCTAAGCAGTGAAACTCTTTATCATCTCTGGGATTCTGGGGAGGAGCATCTGGGGAGATTTCCACAGGCCGAAGCCAAAGCCAGGCAGTGCTGTGGTGACAAGATGAGCCCAGAGGGCGGTGGGGAACTGTGTGGGGGAGGGGAGGTGTTAAACCTGGTGTTGCTAAGCATTGCCCGGAGGCACAGTCTCCTGGAGGGCACAGTCTCTTCTAGCAGCAGGGCCCTCTCACTGGACCTGGGCAGGCTTACTGGGCTCTATGGAATGTGTGGACTTTGGCCAGCAGGGAGCCTGGAGCCTGGAGCCCCCACCCCTCCAGGCAGGCTCACTTCACCATACACACGATGTAAACACACACCCCCTACACATACAAACACACACAAAGACAGGCTCACACAGATACACCTCTGTCACATAAAGACAGGCTCGTTTCCCATACACACTCATCCCCCTTACACAGAGACACGCTCACTTCCACACACACTCACCTCCCTACACACATTCATTCCTCCCCCCGACAGGCTCACTCTTATACATACTTACTACACACATATACACACTCAGCACCATATACATACAGTCATCCCTACCCCCAGAGAGGCTCACTCCCACACACACTCACTGAACACACTCACCCTCCCAACACTCAGATGGGCTCATTCCTGGGGAAGGGTCAATGGAGAATAAAAGGGGTCATTGTAATACTTTCAACAATAAAGATAAATTAAAATAAAAAGATAGGCTCATTCCCACACACACTCCCCACCCCACAGAGACAGGCTTACCCACATACTCAGCCCCTCTACACACAAAAGCAGTCTCACACACATAAACTCTCCCTCCCCTCATTGGCATGTTTAAACACATAATACACAGACAGGCAGACTCATACACATATTTGCCCCCTCTAGGCAGCCTGCTCCCTCCCCCCCCCCTCTCTCTCACACACACACACACACACACACACGTGTGTACATGCTTGTACACAAGCAGAGTCACTTGGAATCCTTCTTTAAACTTATATCTGTGTCTCATCAAACTTGCCTAAGAGTGGTTTAAAAAATGAGCAAATGCGTATGCAGGGATGTTTATTTCATGAAAGGCTCAAAATAGTGACTGACTCTTGGTCTCAGAAAAATCTCTTTGGTGGTTTGGTCATCCACATTAATGATGATATCCAGCTCAGAGGACTGTGGTGAGAACTAAGTAAAGTAAGGCACAGAGAGCCGTTAGCTCAGTGCCTGGAACCAGTCATCATGCAATAAATGTTTGTTATTTTAAAAATTACTGTTATTACTGTCCAAAGGTGCCCCAGTTGGCGTTGTCACCAACTTGGGCCACAGTAGTTTGCACAGGTGGCATGCTGCCCCACTGTCTGGGCGTGGTGCCTTTCTTGGAATTATGAGTTCACTGAGGTCAAAACAGCCCACTCCACTCTAGCATACAATTACATGCTAATTTCAATACCATCTTATCCCGACCCTCGTGTGCATACTAAGGGTAACAGAACCCAGAACTTAAGAAAAAAAATATGGAAGAGAAACTTAAAACTGAGGCATTTCTCCTCATTTCCTTAATAATTTGTTTCCTGCAAATTGGAAAAAGTTAAATTTTTTATCTTGATTGCCAGCATATTTGTGTTGTAAGAATAGGAGTAGAGTCTAAAGATGGCTGCTTGGGGCCTGCCACATGGACCCATTGCACCTCTGTTTAGATCAGCATTTGCAAGTGACCTGCTCCCTCCCTGGTATCCCAGTGAGGGAGGGAAGAGGGAATGGTAGAAAAACAGCAGAGATAAGAGGGGATCCAAGGGAACAGACTCCTCCAGAGGCCCAGCCCCAGAGCTCTGGAAGAGGGTAGAGCAGAGAGTATAATAAGGAAGGAAGATGTCTCATTAATGGTTAACCTTTATTGAATACTTACCTAGTCCTCCAAGTGCTGGGCAGGGGTTGGGATGGGGGGGTAGGCTAGGGAGACTGAGGCTCAGAGAAGCCAAGAATCTCCCCAGTCAGACAACAACTAAGTGCAACTCCAGACTGCTCCCCTCCAGAGTTAAGCTCTTTAAAAAATAATAATATTTTTTAATTGATTTCAGATAGGGAGAGAGAGAGAGATAGAAACATCAATGATGAGAGAGAAAATCATTGATAGGCTGCTTTCTGCATGCCCCCTGCTGGGGATTGAGCCTGCAACCCAGCATGTGCCCTTGACTGGAATCAAACCCAGAATCCTTCAGTCTGCAGGCCAACGTTCCTATCCACTGAGCCAAACCAACTAGGGCCAGAGTCAAGCTCTTAATCACTGTTCTGTGTCACTTCTCAGTGAGGTTGTAGATAAAATGAAAGAGGCCAGAAGATTCAGATTCTCCAATAACTCTAGGTTAGGAGATTTAATTTACATATAGCATTATATTAATTTCAGGTATACAAAATAATGATTCCATATTTGTATATATTGTGAAGTGGTCATCACAATAAGTCTAGTTTAACATCCATCACCTCACATAGTTACACAGTTTTTTTCTTGTGATGAGAACTTTTAAGATTACTCTCTTAGCAACTTTCAAATATATAACCCAGTATTATTAACTATAGTCACCATGCTGTACATTAGATCCCAGCACTTATCTACCTTATAAGAGGAAGTCTATACCTTTTGACCCCCTTCACCGATTTGTCCCCACCCGTCTCCTACCTCTGACAACCACACCTAGATTTGTTTTACAGTGAACTTTTCATTGAAGCAAAGTACACACATCATAAGTGTACAACTTGATAATTTTTCACAAAGGAACACCCTTATGTAATTACCACTGAGCTCAGGAAGCAGACCAGTATCAATGCCCTAGGAATCCCTATGTCCCTTCCCAGACACTGCCCTTGTCTCCAAATCATCCTGAGTTAATATTTAATTAACTTTCATAAGTGAATCATGTAGCGTGTGCTCTTTAGTGTCTGGCTATGCTGCCCGCTATTGAGGTTATGTGCTTCATGGTGCAGTTCTGTGTTTTCTGGTTGCTGAATAGTGTTCCATGATAGAAACATACCTCGGTGGTACTGTCAGTGGGTATTTGGATTGTTTCCAGCTTGGGACTATTACAAATCATGCCACTAAGAACACTCTTGGGTATGTCTTCTGGTGACTCTATGGACTCTATGTGGGCATTTCCGTTGGCAATACCTCCAGGTGTAGAATTACTAGGGCCTAGTGTAGGTGAAAGAGTGTTCCAGAGTGCTCCTATCTGATCTTCACAACTCTGGTATTGTTGGCTAGTTATTTTATTTTTTTGTTACTCCTTATCTGAGGATATTTTTTTCATTGCTTTTCAGAGCAAGAGTAGGAGGGAGGGAGAGAGAAACATCAATGTGTGATTGGTTGCCTCCATATGCTCCCTGACTGCAATGCACACCCACAACCCAGGTACATGCCCTTGACCAAGAATCAAATGAGCAACCTTTTGGTGCATGGGCTGACATCTTAACCACTGAGGCACACCAAGGCAACTTTTTTTATTTTACAAGTCAGCGAAGTGCTATCTCGTTGTGATTTTCATATTGATTTCCCTAGTGACTAATGATGAGCACTTTTTCCCATCCTTATCATCCATTATGGTTAGTGCTTTTGATATCCTGTTTTAGATTCTAAAAAGTCTTGCCATCTGGTGATGTCAAGTACTCTGTTCTCTGTTCTTCAAGATGGTTTTGACTATTCTTAGATTCTTTCCTGGGAATTTTATAGAATTGCATTGAATCTAGAGGTCAACTTTTATCTTTATAACTAGAGGCCTGGTGCACAAAATTTGTGCACGGGGGTGTGTGTCCCTCAGCCCAGCCTGCACCCTCTCCATTCTGGGACCGCTCGAGGGATGTCCCACTGCCTGTTTAGGCCACATCCTGCTAGGATCAGGCCTAAAGGGGCAATCAGACATCCCTCTCACAATCCAGGACTGCTGGCTCCCAACTGCTCACCTGTCTGCTTTCCTGATTGCCCCTAAATGCCTCTGCCTGCCAGCCTGATGACCCCCTAGCCACTCTTCTGCCAGCCTGATTGATGCCTAAGTGCTCCTCTGCCAGCCTCTTTGCCCCTAACTGTCCTCCCCTGCAGGTCTGGTCCCCCCCAACTGCTCTCCCCTGCAGGCCCAGTCACCTCCAACTTCCCTCATCTGCTGCCCTCCCCTGCTGGCCATCTTGTGGTGGCCATCTTGTGTCCACATGGGGGCAGCCATCTTGTGTGTTGGAGTGATGGTCAATTTGCATATTACTCTTTTATTAGATAGGATAATCTTCTAATCCACAACATAGTTACTCTTCGATGTATTTATGTCTTCTTAATTTCCTTCAGTGTTTTATCATTTCCTGTGTAGAAGTTTTACACGTCTTTTCTTAGATATTTGGTGATTTTATATATATATTTTCCACATGTTTATTGAGATTGTTCCAACTGGGATAGGCTCCAGTTCAGTTCTGATGCTAACCACCTCGGGTGGACCCCTGGCCCTTCCCCACTGTTTACTTTTTACCAAATGTATAAATTTGGGAGCTCCCATGACTCCCCTCCGATTCAGTAATTCACGGAAGACTCCCAATGACTCAGGAAAGTGGCACACTTATGATTAGTTTTATTTTAAAGGATAAATATGGGATGAGGGCTGGAATAGTCTAGAACAAGCATGTCAAACTCAAAGGCTAACATGAGCCAAAATAAACAAGGTTGAAGTTTATATGGGCTGCAAAAAACAAAAGCTTCAATTTTCATAGAAACGTAGGTTTATTTCGATAGACACATGCTGAATACAAAGAGCTGAAATAAATGAGTAATTGTTAATATAAAATAATAGAACATTTTAATAAAAATTAATATTTTTCCTGAACATTAACCACCAGACACTGAATAACTGCACAGATGAGTAAGCATAACGCAAATAAACCTATTTTTCTTGTTCCTTAAAAGCAGAATATTTCCTGTTGTGCACATCAAACAAGTCAGTCCAAGTCTAATGACATGGCCATTAGCTGCTAAAATATTCGCTGCTAATATTAGTAGAGAGAAATGGTGCGCCTGCATGTAAGGCGCATAAGGGAAATGAATGCAACACAATTATAGTAACCAGTCATTAGTGAACGTTGTAGTTAGTCAATAATTATATATAACAGGAGATTGTAAAAATTAAGTTATGACATTTTCATTAAATCGTTTCTTACATACCGTTATATTGGCCGCAAAAATACTCATGCAGTCCGTGGGTCCAAGTTTGACATGCTTGGTCTAAGGCAATGGTCAGCAAACTCATTAGTCAGCAGAGCCAAATATCAACAGTATAACGATTGAAATTTCTTTTGAGAGCCAAATTTTTGAAACTTAAACTATATAGATAGGTACATTATTATTAACTTACTTAGGGTACTCCTAAGCTGGCCTTTGCTAAAAACTCAAGGGGCCAAAAAACTGCAGTTTGCCAACCACTGATCTAAGAGCTTTACTGTCATCTGCCCCTGGAGTCAGGATATGTCGCCCTCCTAGTACATCAAGGTACATCAATGTATTTACCACCTGAGAAGCTCTACTGAGCTTTGGTCTTTATCAGGATTTCATTGCCTAGGCATAATTGATTAAATTATTGATTGACCTTAATCTCCATGCCCATCTCCCTTCCCTGGACGTAGGGCAGCTGAAAGTTCCTAGCTTGGTTTTACTGGTGACCAGTCCCATCAGGTGGCCCACCTAGAGTCGTATCACTCTCATAACAAAGTTTCTACAATTACTCAGGAAATTCCAAAGGCTTTTGAATCTGTGCCAGGAACTAGGGTCAGAGACTAAACATATTCTTTATTGTACCACACAAGTATAGAGAAGTAATAGTTAATTTTTATATAGTCACTTTTGCTCCATTGGCCTTGCTAAATTCAATCATTAATTCTAATAGTGTTTTTTTTAGATTTTCAATACACATAATTATGCTGTCTGTGAATAATGGCAATTTTATTTAATTATTATTAAACTTTATACACTTTATGTCTAGTTCTTGTCTTATTCACTTTTTAAGACATCTAGGATCATGTTGAACTGGTGACAGTGGACATCATTGTTTCATTCTATGTCTCAAGGGAAAGCTTTCAGAATTTGTCATTTTGCATGATTTTGCTTTGATTTTTTTTGTATATTTTCTTTTCTTAAATAAATCTTTACTGTTCATATTATTACAGATGATCCTCTTTCTCCCCCATAGCTCCCCTCCACCCGATCCCTCCCCCATCCCGCCTCATGCCTTTACCCCCACCTCAATCCTCATCCATAGGTGTAAGATTTTTGTCCAGTCTTTTCCCGCACCTCCTACACCCTCTTTCCCCTGAGAATTGCCAGTCCACTCCCTTTCTATGCCCCTGATTCTATTATATTCACCAGTGTATTCTGTTCATCATATTTTTTATTCACTTGATTTTTAGATTCACTTGTTGATAGATATGTATTTGTTGTCCCTTTGTTGTTCGTAATTTTTTTATCTTTACCTTTTTCTTCTTCTTTCTTTTCTTAAAGAATACCCTTCAGCATTTCATATAATCCTGGTTTGGTGGTGATGTACTCTTTTAGTTTTTTCTTGTCTATGAAGCTCTTTATGTGACCTTCAATCCTAAATGATATCTTTGCTGGTAATTTTGGTTGTAGGTTCTTACTGTTCATCATTTTGAATATTTTTTGCTACTCCCTTCAGGCCTGCATAGTTTCTGTTGAGAAATCAGCTGACAGTCGGAATGGTACTCCCTTGTAGGTAACTAACTGTTTTTCTCTTGCTGCTTTCAAGATTCTCTCTTTGTCTTTTGCCCTTGGCATTTTAATTATGATGTGTCTTGGTGTGGTCCTCTTTGGGTTTCTCTTGTTTGGAGTTTTCTGCGCTTCCTGGACTTTTAAGTCTATTTCTTTCACCATTATTTCTTCTAATAGGTTTTCAATATTTTGCTCTCTCTATTCTGGCACTCCCATAATTCAGATGTTGGTACACTTGAAGTTGTCCCAGAGGTTCCTTACACTATCTTCATATTTTTGGATTCTATTTTCTTTTTGTTTTTCCAATTGGGTGTTTTTTGTTTCCTCATATTTCAAATCTTTGGTTTGTTTCTTGGGGTTCTCTAGTCTACTGTTGAATTTCTGTATATTATTCTTTATTTCAGAGAGTGTATGCTTAATTTCTGACTGGTCCTTTTCCTTTTTTTTTTTTTTGGGGCATTCTCATAAAGATCCTTGAAGGGCCCTAACTGGTTTGGCTCAGTGGATATAGTGTTGGCCTGCAGACTGGAAGGTCCCAGGTTTGATTCCGGTCAAGGGCATGTACCTTGGCTGCGGGCACATCCTCAGTAGGAGGTGTGCAGGAAGCAGCTGATCGATACTTCTCTCTCATCGATGTTTCTAACTTACTATCCCTATTCCTTCCTTTCTGTAAAAAATCAATAGAAATATATATATTTTTAAAAAAGATCCTTGAAGGTCTCTTGGAAGGTCTCTTGAAGTTTCTTGGAGGTTTCTAGAAAATTCTTGAGTAACCTTATAACCATGGTTTTGAACTCTATATCCATTAGTTTGCTTTCCTCCATTTCTTTTATATCCATTAGTTTGCTTTCCTCCATTTCTTTTATTTGTGACATGTTTCTTTGACACTGCATTTTGCCTGCTTCCCTGTGTTGATGAAGTGGCCTTGTGTGGTAAGTGACTTATAGGGCCCAGAGGTTCAGCCTCCCCAATCACCTGAGGTGGACATTCTTGGTGTACCCCTTTGTGGGCTGGGTGCACAGTCTTGTTGTAGTCAAGCCTTGATTGTTGTTGGTACACTGGGAGGAATTGACCTCGAGGCCAATTGGCTGTGAGGACCATCTGTGTCTATAATGGAAGAAGTACTGTGCTGGAGACACTCTTATGGGGCAGGACTTGCTTCAGTGGGGCTTTGGTTTCTGCCTCTTGAGTGTGTCACTTATGATGTGAGGAGTTGAAATCTGGTATTGTCTTACACTGACCACTAGGTACACTGGCTCCTGGATCTCCAAGGAAGTGCAAGTCAGCTACTATCTGAGGCCACCCAGCAGAAGCTACAGGGAGATCTGCAGACTTCTCCTCTTTGTTTGGGGTTTGGAAATTTTGGAGCTGTCTGACCCATTTGCAGTTTGTTAGGTTAAGCTGTGAAAGGGCAGGCCATTCATATGCAAAAGTCGCTGCACACAGTTTGGGTGGGTTTGTAAATTGGGTGGGGCGGGGGTCTCAGGGAATCAACAGGGTGTGGCAAACACGATGATTGCCAGTCAGCCATCTCTGCGTCTCCGCATTTCCGTGTTCCCATGTCCTGGTGTCTTGCTTCCCAGTGCAGAAAACAGTGATTTCTGCAAGCACCTCTGTGAGAAAGCCACCCTCACTTTCCAACCTGATGGCAGACAGTCCAGCTTCTACCTGTAGGAGTTTGGGTCCTCAGAGTCTCGTTGGAAACTGGAGTTCAGAACAGTCGGGAGCTTGTGTCTCCTTCCAGATTGGAAAAAACAGTGCACCCAGTTGCCAGCCTGATTTTCCAGCCTCTGTACCTCTGCTTTTCTATGTCTCTGCATGTTATACCCAGTTTCAATACGTTTTTTATTTCCTTCTAGTTGTAGAACTTCTACTCTGCCAGCTTTCCTGTGGTTCTGGGTGATAGTCGTTTTGTCTTTTAGTTGTAGTTTTGGTATGGTTGTGAGAGGCAACACGAATAGGTGTTTACCTTATGCCGCCATCTTGGTTTCTCCTGTAGATTTTCTTTATGAGATCAACAAAGTTTCCCTCTTTTCCTAGTTTGCTAAGAGTTTTTATAATGAAAAGATGTTGAATTTTACTAATGCTTTTAGAATATCTAAGATTGATACTGTTGTGATTAGCTAGTTATTAAGAACTAGAGGCCCGATGCACAAAATTCATGCACAAGGGGTCCTTCAGCCCAGTCTGTACCCTCTCCAATTAGGGACCCCTTGGGGGATGTCTGACTGTCAGTTTTGGGCCTGGCCCCCTGCCGGCCTGGTCGCCCCTAACTGGCTCCCTGCTGGACTAGTTACCCCCTAACTTCCCCCCCTGCCAGCCTGGTTGCCCCCTTACTGCCCCCCTACCGGTCTGGTCACCCTCTAACTGTCCAGAAGGAAGTCATACGTCCAGAAGACGACCTGGTCTTCCTATTAGTATAAATAGGGAAGGAGCAAAGGGAAGGCCAGACATTATAGGCATGGCTCTTGCAATGCCTGTCTGTCAGTCAATCCTGGGAAGAGAGGTCATTGTCCAGAATGGGCATGGCCACTGCAAACACACGAAAATTTAGGAATACCTGATTCCCTAAACAAAGGAATTCTCTCTCTTGTTGATTCTACTCTTTTTTTTAAAAGTATATTCTTTACTGATTTTTAGAGAGGAAGGGAGAGGGAGAACAAGATAGAAACATGAATGTTGAGAGAGAATCGTTGATTGGCTCAGCCCCTACTGGGGATCAAGCCTGCAACTCAGGCATTTGCCCTGACTGGGAATCAAACCATGATCTCCAGGTTCTTAGGTCAACATTCAACTGCTGAGCCATACTGTTCAGATTATTACAATTGTTCCTTCCCCCTTCCCCATATCTCGTCTCCACCTGGATCCCACCCCTTCCTCTACCCTTACCTCCCCCCCCCATTGTCCTCATCCATAGGTGTATGATTTTTGTCCAGTCTCTCCCTGCACCCCCCTCAGCTCTTTCCCCCTGAGAATTATCAGTCCACACCCTCTTTCCCCTGAGAATTGCCAGTCCACTCCCTTTCTATGCCCCTGATTCTATTATATTCACCAGTTTATTCTGTTCACCAGATTTTCATTTTACTTGATTTTTAGATTCACTTATTGATAGATATATATTTGTTGTTCATAATTTTTATCTTTCTATTTTCTTCTTCCTCTTAAAGAATACCTTTCAGCATTTCATATAATACAGGTTTGATGTTGATGAACTCCTTTAGCTTTTTCTTATCTGTGACGCTCTTTATCCCACCTTCAATTCTGAATGATAACTTTGCTGGGTAGAGTAATCTTGGTTGTAGGTTCTTGCTATTCATCACCTTGAATATTTCTTGCCACTCCCGTCTGGCCTGCATAGTTTCTGTTGAGAAATTAGCTGACAATCGTATGGGTACTCCCTTGTAGGAAATTAACTGTTTTTGTCTTGCTGTTTTTAATATCCTCTCTTTGTCTTTTGCTCTTGGTATTTTAATTATGATGTGTCTTGGTGTGGTCCTCTTTGGATTCCTTTTGTTAGGGGTTCTGTGTGCTTCCTGAATTTGTAAGTCTATTTCTTTCACCAGGTTGGGGAAGTTTTCAGTCATTATTTCTTTAAATAGGTTTTCGGTATCTTGCTCTCTCTCTTCTTCTGGCACCCCCACAATTCTGATGTTGGTACGTTTAAAGTTGCCCCACAGGCTCCTTACACTATCTTCACATTTTTGGATTCTTTTTTCTTTTCCAGTGGAGTGTTTTTTGCTTCTTTGTATTTCAAATCTTTGACTTCATTCTTGTGTTCCTTTACTTTGCTATTAGGTTTCTATATAAATATATTTTATTTCAGTCAGTATATGTTTAATTTCTAGTTGGTCCTTTTTCATCTCTAGTTGGTTCTTTTTCACCTCCTCTTGGGTCTCGCTAAATTTATCCATTTTTTTCTAGGAAATGCTTAACAAACCTTATAATCGTGGTTTTGAACTTTATATCCAGTCGTTTGTTTTCCTCTATTTCTTTCATTTGTGATCTGTTCTTTTGTCTCCACATATTTCACTGCTTCCCTGAGTTGGTAGAGTAGTTTTGTGTACTAGGTGGCCCAGTAGCTCTGCCTCCCTGTGACCTGAGGTGGACACTCTTGGTGCACCCCTTTGTGAACTGTGTGTACAGTCTTGTTGTAGTTAATTCTTTTTTTTTTTTCATCGCTTCTCGGCCTTTTGGCTACGATCAAGTGTAGTTAATTCTTTTTTTTTTTTTAGATATTCTTATTTTTTAAATTAAATCTTTATTATTCAGATTATTACATTTGTTTCTCTTTTTCCCCCTCCATATCTCCCCTCCACCCGGTTCCCACCCTTCCATCTACCCTTGCCTCCCTCCCGTTGACCTCATCCATAGGTGTATGATTTTTGTCCAGTCTGTCCCTGTACACCCCTCACCCCTTTCCCCCTGAAAATTATCAGTCCACTCCCTTTCTATGCTCCCGATTCTATTATATTCACCGGTTTATTCTGTTGATCAAATCTTTAGTTCCCTTAATTTTCAGATTCACTTGTTGATAGATATGTATTTGTTGTTCATAATTTTTTATCTTTTATCTTTTTCTTCTTCCTCTTTTAAAAGAGTACCTTTCAGCATTTCATATGATACTGGTTTGGAGTTGATGAACTCCTTCAGCTTTTTCTTATCTGTGAAGCTCTTTATCTGCCCTTCAATTCTGAATGATAACTTTGCTGGATAGAGTATTCTTGGTTGTAGGTTCTTGCTATTCATCACGTTGAATATTTCTTGCCATTCCCGTCTGGCCTGCATCGTTTCTGTTGAGAAATCAGCTGACAGTCGTATGGGTGCTCCCTTGTAGGTAATGAACTGTTTTTCTCTTGCTGCTTTTAATATTCTCTCTATGTCTTTTGCTCTTGGTATTTTAATTATGTTGTGTCTCGGTGTAGTCTTCTTTGGATTCCTTTTATATGGGGTTCTATGTGCTTCCTGGACTTGTAAGTCTATTTCTTTTACCAGATGTGGGAAGTTTTCAGTTATTATTTCTTTAAATAGTTTTTTCAGTATCTTGCTCTCTCACTTCTTCTGGCACCCCCATAATTCTGATGTTGGTACACTTGAAGCTGTCCCAGAGGCTCCTTACATTATCTTCACATTTTTGGATTCTTTTCTCTTCTTACTTTTTCCAGTTGAGTGTTTTCTGATTCTTTATATTTCAAATTTTTGACTTGATTCTTGCCTTCCTCTAGTCTGCTGTTAGGTCTCTGTACAATATTTTTTAATTCAGTCAGTGTATGTTTAAATTTAGTTGGTTCTTTTCCATCTCTAGTTGGATCTTTTTCATCTCCTCTTGGGACTCGCTAACTTTATCCAAATTTTCTAGGATATTCTTGAAAAACCTTATAAGCGTGTCGTTTGTTTTCCAGTCGTTTGTTTTCCTCCATTTCTTTTGTTTGTGATCTCTTCCCTTGACTAGGCATTTTCACTATGCTGGGAGAAGTTCTGTGTTGGATTGAGCCTTATGATACCAGACTTGCAAAACTTCAGAAGCCTCTCTATTGAGCTTGGGATGGGTGGAGTCTCAGGGCTTAAGGGACCGCCTGCCTTCCAGTCCACCCCGCCCTCCACGGCCCCTGAGTCTCACGTGACTGGGTAATCGCTGAAGCAGTCCCTTGCACTCTTGCAGTGCCTCTAGACTGCTGCCTTTCCCGGTTCCCCTGTGCTCCGGGACCATATGAGTCTGGGTCCCTAGGGTTTCGCCCGAAACTGGGGTTTAGTGAAATTAGAAGTGGCACAGTTGGGAGAGTCTGTCTCCCACCCACTTGCAAAAGCCAGTGGCACAATCAGCAGCCGGTCCTCTGCGTGCAATGCCGTGCGCATCACCAGACTTCTGATCTCTTGCAACTCCCCTAAATTTCCATGCACTTCTCCCTTTTCACAGTCCAAACTCCTCCCGTATGAGTTTCGGCTGGACCTGGGTTTTAGTGTCATAGGATAAGGGGGTTCAATGCCGTTGAGAGTCTCCATCTCTCTCCCGCCAGAGAAAGCCAGCCAGGTTCTTCGGCACCCGCTCTCTCCACATGCGCGTCTCCGTACCTCAGCTTTTTGCAGCTCCTATGGGGTTTCTGTGAGCCCCTCTCTTTCCTTCTAGTTGTAGAATTTCCACTCAGCCAGCTTTCGTGTGGTTCTGGATGATGTCCGTTATGTCTTTTAGTTGTAGTTTTGAAATTGTGCGAGGTAGCAGTGTAGGTGTTTACCTATGCCGCCATCTTGTATTTTCCCTCTGTAGTTAATTCTTGATTGTTGTTGGTATCACTGGGAGGAATTGACCACCAAGCCAATTGGTTGTGAGGACCAGTTGTATCTACATGCGCGCTTGCCTCCAGACTTCTGGAGACTTCAGGTGCACGTGTCAGCTTCCGGACCTCTGCCTTTCCGGTTCCCCTGAGTTTCCATGCACTTTAGGGACCCGTTTAAGTCTGGTTCCCCAGGGTGTCACCTGAAACTGGGGTTCAGTGCAGTTGGACCTGGATTTCAGTGCTGTTATGAGGTTCTGTTTTTCTCCCGCTAGAGATAGCCAATGGCACAATCAGCAGTCAGTGCTCTGTGTGCACACTTTCGCGTGTACTTTCACATGCCCTTTTGCAAGACCCCAGACTTCTGTCTTTCGCGGCTCCCCTAAGTTTTCATGCACTCCTTTCTTTTCACAACAGTCCAGACTCCCCGTATGAGCCTCACCTGTAGCTGGGGTTCAGTGGAGTCAGGATTTTCCATCTCCCTCCCTCTAGAGGAAGCCAGCCAGACCCTCCCCCGCCCGCGCGTCCTCTCCACGAACATATCTCCATACTTCAGCTTTTTACAGCTCCTCTGAGTCTTTGTGAGTCTCTCCCTTTCCTTCTAGTTGTAGAATTTCCACTCAGCCAGCTTTCCTGTGGTTCTGGATAGTGTCCATTCTGTCTTTTAGTTGTAATTTTGAAATTGTTGTGCGAGGCAGCAGTTTAGGTGTTCACCTATGCCCCCATCTTTCCAAAGCCATTATTTTTAAAAAATATTTTTATGGTATGGGAAAAGAAAAGAATGTAAAGTATTTAAAAAGTGGGGTACAAAACTATATACATGATGATCCAGTTTATGGTGAAATATATACTGAGTGGCCAGATTATTATGATCTCTGAATGCATTATAATCTGGACACTCAGTATATATATATATTAGAGGCCCATTGCATGAATTCGTGCATGAGTGGGATCTAGCCATCCTGGCCAGGGGGAGGGGACAAGGGCAGTTGGCTGGCCTGCCTACTGGTTGAACTCCTGTTGGGGGACAATTTACATATTCGTCTTTTATTATATAGGATATACACTGAGTGACCAGATTATTATGCATTCAGAGATCATAATAATCTGGCCACTCAGTGTATATTGTAATATTTTATGTACTAACGTTTAAGAACGAAGAAAATACTCAGTTAACAGTAGTTACTGTTGGAAGGCTGAATTATAAGTGACTTTAATTTCCTTCTTTCTACTTTTAGTACCAGTATAAGAAAAAAAATCATAAAATTGGGGAAATTAAAACACTATTGAGCCCTGGACCATGTTTCTCAGTGGTTAGAGTGTTGGCCCTATCCACACAAGGGTCGTGGGTTAGATTCCAGTCAAGGGCATGTCTGGAATATAACCCATGCCCCATTGGGGGGGTGCACACAGGAGGCAAGCAATTTATGTGTCTCACATCATACATCAATGTTTCTCTCTCTCTCTCTCCCTCTCCCTCCTTCCCTTCCACTCTCTCTGAAAAGTGATGGAAAAAATGTCCTCTGGTGAGAATTAACAAAATATAAAAATAAAAAATAGATTTAAAACAACAACAACAAAAAGCACTGTTGATGTTATTGCTCTTAAGGAATTTCTGTATGTTGTAATAGTGTTGTGGTTTTGCTTTTAAGACTGTTTACTTACTATAAAATGCTTGTAAAATTGTTAGATGTTTACAGATAAAATCTGGGATTTGCTTCAAAATAAGCCAGTGGAGTGAGTGGGAGGAAAGAGGAAACCAGATTGGCCAGGGGAGTTAGTTGAAGTTAGGAGAAGAGCCCTGAGGGTATAATTATATTATTTCCTCTTTTTTCTATATATGTGATAGTTTTCATAATAAAAGGATAAAAAAGCCAGAGACTACTGGCTAAGTGAAAAATCAAAGTCATGAAGACTTGTCCTGGGGTGAGAGACCAGCCTTAGGGTCTCCTGACATCCATTTGTCAACAGCTTTATGCTCTGGACATTTTGGTTCAAAGAAAGCTTTTTAGCCCTAACTGGTTTGGCTCAGTGGATAGAGCGTCAGCCTTTGGACTGAAGGGTCCCAGGTTTGATTCCGGTCAAGGGCATGTACCTTGGTTGCGAACACATCCCCAGTGGGTGGTGTGCAGGAGGCAGCTGATTGATGTTTCTCTCTCATAGATGTTTCTACCTCTCTATCCCTCTCCCTTCCTCTCTGTAAAAAAATCAGTAAAATATATTTAACAAAAAGGAAGGAAGGAAAGAAGGAATGAAGCTATTTAGAGAAGTTCCATTTCTGAATCCCAGCTTGCTTACCCTTCCTTGGTTGGTTGGAACAGGACTTCTCTGTGCCTCAGTTTTCTCCTGTGAAGGGTGGGGTCAATTATACTTGAGGCACCGGGCAGCACCTGAGCCCTGCTCACCACAGTATGCTCACCCCTTGTTCATCCCAACTGCTCTGTATTTGGTGGGAGGTGGGCCTTGAGGGAGACACCCAAATGTCTACTGGGAAAAGAGACAGCTAAGGTCCAGCCATTTTTATAGGGCTGTTGTGAAGGGAATTCTCCAGGCTTTTGTGACCATACACCTTGTTAAAGACATTTTTAAAATTTGTATCTCCATTCACTCAATAGTTATATACATGTACTATTTTCTGATACATGTATTATGAAATAAATACATTTTTAAAAGGTAAAGATGAAATAACCTTAATTTTAAAAAAAAAATATGTTTTTTATCTTTTAGAGAGAGAGAAAGGGAGAGGAGGAGAGAGAAACATTGATCAGTTTCCTCTAGCATGCACCCCAATCTGGAATGGAGCCAGCAACCTGGATATGTGCCCTGACTTTTTGGTGCACTGAACAATGATCAACCACACTGGCCAGGAAAATAACCATAATTTTTTTATTTTTTTAAATATATTTTTATTATTTTTTAATTTATTTTTTAATTTTTATTGATTTCAGAGAGGAAAGGAGAGGGAGAGGGAGAGAGAAACATCAATGAGAGAGAATCATTGATAGGCTGCCTTCTGCATGCCCTCTACTGAGGATCAAGCCCGCAACTCGGAATTGAACCTTGAACCCTTCAGTCCACAGGCCGACACTCTATCCACTGAGCCAAATGGGCTAGGGCATAACCATAATTTTTAGATGTCTTGCTATTAGTTACTATTCTATTATCTCTAGCACATACTTTATATCCTTTTACAGGGAACAGAATATTCTTATGATGGGATTTGTCAGTACCGACAGTGACTGTAAGCCTGTGTTTCAAATAGTTTTCTTCTTTTTTAAAATATATAGTTTTATTGATTTCAGAGAGGAGAGAAAGAGAGAGATAAGGACATCAATGATGATAGAGAATCATTGATCTGCTGTCTCCTGCATGTCCCCTACTGGGGACTGAGCCTGCAACCTGTGCATGTACCCTGATCAGGTATCGAACCGTGACCTCCTGGTTCATATAGGTTGACACTCAACAACTGAGCCACTCTGGCTGGGCTCAAATAGTTTCCTTAATAATTTTGATCCCTAGCTGGTTTGGCTCAGTGGATAGAGTGTTGGCCTGAGGACTGAAGGGTCCCAAGTTTGATTCCGGTCAAGGGCACATGCCTGCGTTGTAGACTTGATCCCCAGAAGAGGGTGTGCAGAAGGCAGCTGATCAATGATTCTCTCTCATCATTGATGTTTCTATCTCTATCCATCCTTCTCCCTTCCTTTCTAAAATCAATAAAAATATATTTAAAAAAATAAAGTAATTTTGAATTATTTTGGCCAATCCCTCAGCCCTGACTCTATGGTTACTGCTTCCCCCAACGCTGATTGACAGGGCTGGCAGGAGTGCAGAGGGTGTAAGCCTTTGTGCTCGCTTTTTTCCTGGGATTTCCCTGCTGGGGGTAAATTTGCTTATTTATGTTGGATGAGTCCCCCTTCGGAGACCCTGTTCTAAAAGGTTTCGTTCAGATGGCAGGTCTCTCTTATGTGGGCATAGGAGGTGTCTGGCTCAGAATGGTGGGGCAAGTCTCCTGGGAAGTCTCTAGGAATCCTTTTCCCTATAGACCCCTATCTGTTCTGGCCATGTTTGTTTATCCATTTTTCCTTTCCATGTGGCTACTCTCCTATCACCTTTCTCTCATTTTTGCTCTACTCTTTTTTGTCTTGGTCTTGCCTTCCAGTTTTCTTTCCTTTAAAAACATAACCAGTTTATAATACAATATTTTCATTGGTGGTATTTATTGAATGGCTGACTTATTGAGGGCCTGCTATATATTTAACCTCATGCTAAGGATTGAGGAATGGCTCAAGAAGCACCAAATATAATTTGTGCTGGTGAGAGTGTAAACTGGGAACCTTCTGAAAGATTTGTCAATGCATGAACCCTTTGACCTGGATACATCTTGAAATGTATTGTCATCTCACATGGGTAAAATAATGGATTTAACAGGAACAGTAGGAAAATACTGGAAATAATCATGTCCAGCAGCAGAAGGGCAAGGGTTAAGTTCATCCTGGCTTCCACCAATGGCATATTGCACAGAACAACAACAACAAAAAAGTAAAAATAAAGTAATATATTTATTGTAGAAACTTTGGGAACATAGAAAATGATTAAGAAGTGAAAATTATACTTATTCCACCACCCAAAGTATGAAATGCATGTTGCATTTTCTTCTAATAAGTCAGCAATGAGCTATATTGCTTTTTTCCCCCCTTTAAAATGAGATATTCTTATTTCTTCTGATTGTAAAAGAAAGAGTAAAATAATTCATATTGATTTTAAAATGCATTAAGCCAAAGCATAAAAAACTGCTATAAATTGCTCCTCTCTATTCTGTAACTCCGCTTTATACAAATGGTGAGCACCATTTCTTTATATCTCTGGCTGCAGCCTCTTTTTTCAGTGGCTGCAGTTCCAGTTGTAAACTACCTTGGACAGATCTTCCTGGATAGATCTACTGGGCCCACTCCTACTGCTGGTTGAGGTCAGCACTATTAATAGTCACTGGCCTGGGTACTTTCTTCATATTAAGATTTTTCCTAGAAGTGGAAGATTGGCTGAACCCAGATTATGCACATTTTATATTTTGACACATACTACCAAATCCTAAAGAAAAAATGTCCTTGTTTTCTCCAGTACTACTGTTTCAGGCACTGTGGTCTGATAATATGCATTAATTAATGTTAACATGAAGGACCTCCTCAGTATTCTTTTAAGTTGCTTATTGAGTAAACATTTTCTTCCCACTCTCACGTTACAGAGATCACCTCCCATCTGGGAGCTAGGGGTGTGGGGTGGGAGAGCTGTCCAGGATTCTTTACTTGCTGCTGTGTCCCCTTGGGTCCTCTCCTGCCTTGCCTGCATCTGGCTGGGCTAAGCCCTCTCCTCCTGCTGGTTGAAGTCAGCACTATTAATAGTCACTTAATCCTACTGTGGTCTGGGGCCAGTGGGGAGGGAGGAGAAAGGAGGGTCCTATGGGAGGGCCTGGTAGCTAAGGGCCAGCTCTGGGGACCTGGAATGGTGGGAAGTGGGACATGCTGGGGAGGCCAGTAAGGAGGGTGCCAATGACAGTGTCTTGGGTGGTGGGACCCATATCTCATCTGGAACCTTTGTATCTAACCCATGAGAAAAGCAGCCAGAGTTGGTGAGTAAGGCCCTCACAAGACTTCAGTAGACTTTGAAACCCAGTACCTGGTGATGTGTCCTTCTAATGGTATGGAAAGATAAAGCTTTTTATGAGGGAGGAGGACACAGCAGGGGCTGCTGGGCTTCCTGAGGCTTCTGGAGACAACCTATGTGTATCCAGCAAAGAGTCCGGAGCATGTGCTGTGTTCCTGGCTTGGGGTAGGAGGAGGGTGAGCAGATATGGAGAGGAGTGAAGTCACAGTGTAGGCTTGGCTGAGCTTTACCTGCTCCGGGTACATGGACAGCAGTTGGCCAATGGCACAAGCAGGCTGCATAGCCATTCAAGTTCTGGGAAAGGAAGAGCTGGGGCACCCAGGGCTGAGCTGGGGAAGGGTCCCCTGGACGCATGTCTGTGTTCTCTCATTGCTTCCCCCTGTTCCAGGTGAGAGAGGGCAGTGGAAAAGGTCTGGGCTTGCTATCTGGTCTGCCTGGTACCTCTGGGGTTTCTAGAAGCCTCATATGCAGTTCTCTAACCTAAGAGGAGAGCTGGCTGGAAACCTGGGTGACGAAGGGCATGGTGGGCAAGCTGGCAGCCAGGTGTAGTCTAGAGGAGACCAAGGGACAGCAGCTTCAAGGTACCCCTCTCCCAGAGCCAGGTTCTTAGCAGTGCTCAAATTAAAGGCTAAGGAAGCCCCAAGTCCCAGAGGAAGCAGTATTAGAGTCTTTTTAAAAAACTAATATATTTGTATTTATTTCAGAGAGGGAGAGGGAGAGAGAGATAGAAACATCAGTGATGAAAGAGAATCATTGATCAGTTACCTCCTGCACGCTCCCTGCTATGGCTCGAGTTGGCAACCTGGGCATGTGACCTCCTGGTTCATAGGTCGATACTCAACCACTGAACCACACCTACTGGGCAAGAGAGTCTTTTAACAGTTCCTTTAATGTATATGTCCCTTTCTGATGATAACATTTATGGTATTGATTATGGAAATTTTAGAATTTTCTACTCAGAAAAGTATAAAAAAGAAAACTAAAACCATTTTTAACTCCCTATACTTTTAAGGTTAAATCATATGATTCTTATTTTGTCGAATGTCAGCAATTTTTTATGGGTCAGCCAAATATGAACATTTAGGTATATTTCCTTAGTCTTTTTTCTTTGAATAAAGACTGCTTTGAAAAATGTGGGATTCTCAGCTTTTGGGGTAAATGTATTATATTTAATTTCATGTTGAATTTCTCATCCCAACCACCTCCAAAATCCAGTTATCCAGTTGAATGGAAACTAATAATAAGATGAGGATACTCATTAAAATAAAATTCTATATTAGATTGGATTTTATACAATGAAAATCTCAAACATGTAAGTCCTAAGTTGATCCTCTTATTTTAAATCGTGCACAGGTGGGATCTCTCAGCCTGGCCAGTGATCGGGGCTGTCTAGCGCAGTCCAGGGGAAGGGACCATGGGAGGTTGACTGGCCCTGGGAGGTTGGCCGTGGGAATGCACTGACCACCAGGGGCAGTTCCTTCTTTGAGCATTTGCTCCCTGGTGGTCAGTGCACATTATAGCAACTGGTCGTTCAGTCAACCGGTCATAATGGTTACTTAGGCTTTTATATATGTATCAGAGGCCTGGTGCATGACATTTGTGCATGGGGGGCAGGGGTGTCCCTCAGCCCAGCCTGCACCCTCTCCAATCTGGGACTCCTTGAGGGATGTCCCAAAGCAATTGGACATCCCTCTCAAAATCCAGGACTGCTGGCTCCTAACTATTCACCTGCCTGCCTTCCTGATTACCCCCTAACTGCTTCTGCCTGCCAGCCTGATCAACCCTTAACCACTCCAGTGCTAGCCTGATTGATGCCTAACTGCTCCCCTGCCAACCTTTTTGCCCCTAACTGTCCTCCCCTGTGGGCCTGGTCACTCCTAACTGCCCTCCCCTGAAGGCCTGGTCACCCCTAAGTGCCCTCCCCTGCAGGCTTGATTGCCCACAACTGCCCTCCCTTGTAGGCTGGTCCCTGCCAACTGCCCTCCCCTGCTGGCCATCTTGTGGCGGCCATCTTGTGTCCACATGGGGGAAGGATCTTTGACCACATGGGGGCAGCCATCTTGTGTATTGGAGTGATGGTCAATCTACTCTTTTATTAGATAGGATAGAGGCCTGGTGCATAGGTGGGGGCCTGCTGGTTTGCCCTGAAGGGTGTCCCGGATCAGGGTGGGGGATCCTTTGGGGCATGGGGTGGCCTGGGCGAGGGGCCTGTGGTGGTTTGCAGGCCAGCCACACCTCCCAGCAACCCAAGTGGAGGCCCTGGTATCTGAGATTTATTTATTTATCATCTACAATTGAAACTTTGTAGCCTGGAGTGGAGCCAAGCCTCCTGCTCACTCCATAGTGGCAGCCATTTCTGTTGGGACTTATTTATCTTTCATAATTGAAACTTTGTAGCCTCAAGCGGAGGTCAAGACAGGCCAGGGCTGCAGAAGCTTGGCTTTCTCCATTGCCGGGGGCAACCCTAGCCTCCTGCTCTCTCCAGCTCCATGGCTTCTGCCATTTTTGTTGGGATTTATTTATCTCCTATAATTGAAACTTTGTAGCCTTGAGTGGAGGCGTGGGCCTGCCAGGGTGTCTGGAAAGCTTGGCTTCCTCCATCACTGGGGAAACCCAAGCCTCCCTCCTGCTCTCTCTGTGGCTGCAGCCATCTTGGTTGGGGTTAATTTGCATACTTGCTCCTGATTGGCTGGTGGGTGTGGCTTGTGGTATAGCGGAGTGATGGTTAATTTGCATCTTACTCTTTTATTAGATAGGATTGTTGGATAGGATTTATTAGATAGGATAGATGGTAAATGAGTTAATAGTAATTTCTGAATTACAGAAACTTCTTATTTACTAAAATTCAAAACAATCCTTTCACTACTAGCCTCCCTCTCCTTCTCCCTGTGTGAATGAACGCATTCCTCAGAAACACTTACAGAACACTTTTTTGTGTTTTGGGAATACAGACTGGAGCTTTGCTATAATGGACTCACAATTAGTAAGAGGAGAGGAGCTATACACCATAAGTAAAGTGAGTAAGCATGTCATATCATTTATTTTAGATAATAAACTGATGGGGTGCTAGTGGAGGTTGGTTGTCAGTGAGGCCTTCACCAGGAGAGTGACATTTGAACAGAGACATAAAGTGTGGCGAGTGAAGCAGATGTATATATAGGGAGGGGCTGCTCAGTTAAGGGAGCAGCGTTAGGTGTTGGAGGGACAGCAAGGAGGCTGAGACTGATTGGAGTACAGGAGAGAGGAGTAGGAGAAGGGTTAGGGGTCAGAATGAGGGGTGTGTGGGACCTGGCCACTGAGGAATGTGGCTTCTCTGTGGAGTGAGGCATAAGGCAACCTGACTTCCCTGTAAGGGGTCCTCCTTGCTATGTGTTGAGAGTGCACTCAGGTTCAGGGTGAAGCAGGGAGATGGTGAGAGGCTGCTCTCACCCTCTGAGTGAGAAGGAGATGCCTGTGACCCAGAATGGGACAGTGGCAGTGCAGGCTGCCAGAGGAGGCTGGGTTCCAGGTGCCTCTTGCAAGCAGAGCTGATGGCTCTGCTGAAAGGGTTGGGTGTAAAATGGTAAAGAAATAGAGGAGGGTGGCAGAAACCAGATGGTGGCATAGGTGAACACCTGAACTGCTGCCTTGAACAACAATTTCAAAACCACAACTAAAAGACAGAATGGGTATCATCCAGAATCACAGGAAAGCTGGCTGAGTGGAAATTCTACAACTAGAAAGAAAGAGAGGAGCTCACAGAGACTCAGAGGAGCTGCAAAAAGCTGAGGTGCGGAGACACTCACATAGAGAAAATGGGCGGTGCTGTGCCTGGCTGGCTTCCTCTGGCAGGAGGGAGACAGAAACACTCTACTGCACTGAACCCCACTTCCGACTGCACTGAACCCCATTTCTGGGCGAAACTCATATGGGGGGGAGTTTAGACTGTCGTGAAAAGGGAGGAGGGCACCGAAACTTAGGGGAGCTGCAAAAGACAGAGGTCTGGAGGCGTGCGAGCGTGAGTGCGCACACAGAGGGATGACTGCTGATTATGCCGCTGGCTTTCTCTAGCGGGAGGAAGACAGAACCTCACAATTGCACTGAAATCCAGCTCTGACTTCACTGAATCCCAGTTTCAGGCGAGACCCTGGGGACCAGACTCATACAAGTCCCCAGAGCACACGAAAACTCAGGGGAGCCGGAAAGGCGGAGGTCTGGAGGCATGAGTGTGTGCAGAGAGGGCTGCAGCGATTACCAAGGGACACTGAGACCTAAGGTCCTCATAAGGCAGGGCTGACGGGAAACCAAGGCTGTCTGCTCAGCCCTGAGACTCCACCTTATCCAAGCTGAGCACAGAGGCTGTTGCAATCTTGAAAGTCTTGTATCATAAGGCTGACTCCAGCACAGAAGTTCTCCCAGCATAGACACAACTGATCCTCACAGCCAATTGGCCTGGAGGTCAATTCCCCCCAGTAATACCAACAACAATCAAAGCTTACCTACAACAAGGCTGTACACACAGTCCACAAAGGGATGCACCAACAGAGTCCACCTCAGGTAACTGGGGAGGCGGACCTACTGGGCCATGTAGGACACCTAACACACAAAGCTACTCTACCAACTCAGGGAAGCAGCGAAAATGCAGAGGCAAAGGAACAGGTCAGAAATGAAAAAAAAAGGAGGAAAACAAATGACTGGATATAGACTTCAAAACCACGGATATAAGGTTTTTCAAGAATTTCCTAGAAAAGATGGATAAATTTAGCAAAACCCAAGAGGAGATAAAAAAGGACCAACTAGAAACTAAACATACACTGAATGAAATAAAAAATATTATACAAAGACCTAACAGCAGGCTAGAGGAATGCAAGAATTAAGTCAAAGATTTGAAATACAAAGAAGCAAAAGACACTCAACTGGAAAAGAAAAAAGAATCCAAAAATGTGAAGATAGTGTAAGGAACCTCTGGGACAACTTCAAGCATACCAACATCAGAATTTTGGGGGTGCCTGAAGAAGAGAGAGAGCAAGACACTGAAAACCTATCTGAAGAAATAATGACTGAAAACTTCCCCAACCTGGTGAAAGAAATAGACTTATAAGTCCAGGAAGTGCACAGAACCCCAAACAAAAGGAATCCAAAGAGGACCACACCAAGACTCATCATAATTATGCCAAAACCAGTGGATAGAGTGTTGGCCTGTGGACTGAGAGGTCCCAGGTTCGATTCCAGTCAAGGGCATGTACCTTGGTTGCAGGCACATCCCCAGTCGGGGGCTTGCAGGACGCAGCTGATCGATGTTTCTCTCTCATCGATGTTTCTAACTCTCTCTCCCTCTCCCTTCCTCTCTGTAAAAAAATCAATAAAATATATTAAAAAAAAAGACTCATCATAATTAAAGACCAAGAGCAAAAGACAAAGAGAATATCAAAAGCAGCAAGAGAAAAACATACGATTGTCAGCTAATTTCTCAACAGACACTATGCAGGCCAGACGGGAGTGGCAAGAAATATTCAAGGTGATAAATAGCAAGAACCTACAACCAAGATTACTCTACCCAGCAAAGCTATCATTCAGAATTGAAGGGCAGATAAAGAGCTTCACAGATAAGAAAAAGCTAAAGGAGTTCATCAACTCCAAACCAGTATTATATGAAATGCTGAAAGGTACTCTTTTAGAAGAGGAAGAAGAAAAAGGTAAAAGCCAAAAAATTTTGAACAACAAATACATATCTATCAACAAGTGAATCTAAAAATTAAGTCAATTAAAAATTTGATCAACAGAATTAACTGGTGAATATACTAGAATCAGGAGCACAGAAAGGGAGTGGACTGATAATTCTCAGGGGGAAAGGGGTGAGGGGTGTACAGGGAGAGACTGGACAAAAAGCATACACCTATGGATGAGATCAATGGGAGGGAGGGAAGGTGGGAGATGGGTGGAGGGGTGCTATTGAGGGCAAAAAAAGAGAAACAAATGTAATAATCTGAATAATAAAGATTTAATTTAAAAAAATATTCAATGTGATGAATAGCAAGAACCTACAACCAAGAATAATCTATCCAGCAAAGCTATCATTCAGAATTGAAGGGAAGATAACGAGCTTCACAGATAAGAAAAAGCTAAAGGTACTCTTTTAGAAGAGGAAGAAGAAAAAGGTAAAAACCAAAAAATTATGAACAACAAATACATATCTATCAACAAGTAAATCTAAAAATTAAGTGAATTAAAAATTTGATCAAC
>JAAGEH010000041.1:8772724-8786026 GCA_011751065.1 Lasiurus cinereus | reverse complement strand
AGGGCAGAGGGAGGGGTGGGAGCTGGGTGGAGGGCTGCTATGGAGGGGAAAAAAGAGAAACAAATGTAATAATCTGAATAATAAAGATTTAATTTAAAAAAAAGCAGCAAGAGAAAAACATACGATTGTCAGCTAATTTCTCAACAGACACTATGCAGGCCAGACGGGAGTGGCAAGAAATATTCAAGGTGATAAATATCAAGAACCTACAACCAAGATTACTCTACCCAGCAAAGCTATCATTCAGAATTGAAGGGCAGATAAAAAGCTTCACAGATAAGAAAAAACTAAAGGAGTTCATCACTACCAAACTAGTATTATATGAAATGCTGAAGGTACTCTTTAAGAAGAGGAGAAAGAAAATGGTAAAGATAAAAATTATGAACAACAAAAACATATCTATCAACAAGTGAATCTAGAAATCAGGTGAATTAAAAATCTGATGAACAGAATAAACTGTGAATATAATAGAATCAGGAGCATAGAAAGGGAGTGGACTGACAATTCTCAGGGGGAAAGGGGTGAAGGGAGTGCAGGGAGAGACGACAAAAATCATACACCTGTGGATGAAGACAGGGGGGGTGGAGGTAAGGGGAGTGGGAGGGGTAGGAGTCGGGTGGGGATAGCTATGGGGGGGGGGGAAGAGAGGAACAATTGTAATAATCTGAACAATAAAGATTTATTAAATAAAAAAAAGAAATATAGGAGGCAGAGTTTTTTCTCTCCATGCTGGTCAGTTAGACAGAGGGAGATGGGGAGGTTGGGAAGAAGAGCAGGGGCTTGGTTTTGATAGTAAGTCCTAGGTGTTAGATATCCACTTGGATCTAGCTGTCAGCAAGCAGTTGGATGTAGGCGTCTGGAGGTCACAGAAGAGGCCTGGGCTGCAAGTATGTATTTGAGACACCTTGACATATAGTTTTTATTTAAAGTCATAAGGCAAGAGACCAGGTACCCTCCTGAATCAAGAGGACAGGACTGACCTGAAGTCAGAACACCAGGAGATTGCCAGAGGAGGGAGAGAGTGGCCCCTGGTCAAAGACTGCAGCCTGAGCATGAGACCTCCCACTACTTGCAGGCATTGCTGACTTGGAAAGGGCAGATAGATTAGAAAAGGCAAACACAGCCCAGAGTCTTATGGCTGGGTCAGCAGAGGGTGAATAACTAGTCCTTTGTGTGGGGGCCGCAACCAGCCAGCCACAGTCAACACCAGTGCGCCAGGCTCCTTAGCATGCAGAGCAGGGGTGAGTGGGCAGTGCTCCAGGCCAGCACATCTATAAGGTACTCATCTTGATGGTGCTGCCACTAGAGGGTGCCACACACACCAGTGGGTTCCACATACAGGAGCTTCAGAAAGCAGGCAGGGAGGCAAAGAGTGCCCCCAATCCAGCACAATAAATCCACTCATTTCAGCCACAGGAGGATAGTTTTGTCTTTTAGAGGAACCACCAGCCTTTCCCGGTGAGGCCTTGTGCAGCCCTTGACCATGGGTTGATTGGAGGTTTCATTGGGGGTACATTTTCTCAGATTATTGATGCTCAGTCCACTGGGGCTCTGATTCCTAAGGTATAAGCAGGTGCTGCTAATTGGGCAGTATTCAGAGACTCACCCCATTCCTGGGCTCCTTGTGCTGTAGTGTCTTGCTCACCTGGCTCTTACCAGTTCCCCTTAATTTTGTGTTTCTCCTTAATATTTTTTAAACATATTTTTTATCAATTTCAGAGAAGTAGAGAGCCGGAGAGAGAGAGAGAAACACCAACAATAAGAGAGAATCATTGATCGGCTGGGAATGGAGCCCGCAACCTGGGTATGTGCCCTGACCAGGAATTGAACCGTGACTTCCTGGATCGTAGGTTAATGCTCAACCACTGAGCCCCACCGTCCAGGCTCTCCTTAATATATATATATATCTCCAAAACCGGTTTGGCTCAGTGGATAGAACATCAGCCTGGGGACTGAAAGGTCCCGGGTTCAATTCCAGTCAAGGGCACATACCTTGGTTGTGGGCACATCCCCAGGAGCGGGTGTGCAGGAGGCAGCTGATAGATGCTTCTCTCTCATCAATGTTTCTAACTCTCTCTCTCTCTCCCTTCCTCTCTGTAAAAAAATCAATAAAATATATTAAAAAAAAAATATATATATATAAAATATATATATATATATATTAGTGAATCATGCCCATCAAATAGAATATGGAAGTGAATAGAGTGATACACCCCCCCTCAACTTCAAAAGCCCCCAAAGATGACCACTGTTACCTCTTCCAGACAGTTTAATGCCCTCTCCACCCTCCACCCTCCATCCCCATTTCCATGCAGGCAGATAGCACCATGCATTCAGTCCTATCACTTGTTTCCCCATTAATGGCCTGTCTCTGGTTTTCCTCCCTCAGGCTCTGCTGCCTCTCCCCAGGCAGCAGTAGCCCCTGTCCTGCACTTCTGCTCTCTTGCAATTGATTCAGAACGTCTCTAGTTTGAGGCTGTGAGAAAAAAATGTCTTGATGACCCCCTTGGCATTTATGTCTTTCTGCTTTAGTGAAGATTACATCCATAGAATAAGTTCCCACAAGTGGAGTTTCTGAGGCCAACGAACCCTTGGTTTTGAGACTTGCTGTCAAATCAGCCTCCTGAAATGTGCCTATTTTCCTGCCCACCAATCAGAGTCCTGTGTGGGCCTGCCTGTCTCCCGCAGCACTGGGCATCACCGGCTGCTAGAGCATACTGGTAGGAAGTGATAAAAGCTACCTGCTTTCACTCTGGTTCCCCTCTGATGACATGGTCTAAGCTGGCTGTGCCGGCCCTCAGCACTCTTTCTCTAGAGGACTCTCCTGCAGGGCAGCCTACTCAAGGGCCCTGCCAGATCACTTGTTCTCATTGGCTCATAACTAGAAGAGAGGGAATTCTTTAGTTAAGTCTAACCATGGCCTTTCTATCAAGATCCTGAAAGTATTTTTTTTAAGCTTATCTTTTTTTAAAAAATAAATCTTTATTGTTCAGATTATTACATTTGTTTATCTTTTTCCCCCCATAGCTCCCCTCCACCCAGCTCCCATCCTTTACCCCCTCCCCGCATTGTCCTCATCCATAGATGTATGATTTTTGTCCAGTCTCTCCCTGCACCCCCCTTTCTCTTTTCCCCAGAGAATTATTAGTCCTCTCCCTTTCTGTGCCCCTAATTCTATTATATTCACCAGTTTATTCTGTTCATCAGATTTTTAATTCACTTGATTTTTAGATTCACTTGTTGATAGATATGTATTTGTTGTTCATAATTTTTATCTTTACCTTTTTCTTCTTCTTCTTAAAAAGTACCTTTCAGCATTACATATACTACTCCTTTAGCTTTTTCTTATCTCTGAAGCTCTTTATTTGCCCTTCAATTCTGAATGATAGCTTTGCTGGGTAGAGTAATCTTGGTTGTAGTTCTTGCTATTCATCACTTTGAATATTTTTTGCTACTCCCGTCTGGCCTGCATAGTTTCTGTTGAGAAATCAGCTGACAATTGTATGGGTGCTCCCTTGTAGGTAATTAACTGTTTTTCTCTTGCTGCTTTTGATATTCTCTCTTTGTCTTTTGCTCTTGGTATTTTAATTATGATGTGTCTTGGTGTGGTCCTCTTTGGATTTCTTTTATTTGGGGTTCTGTGTGTTTCCTATTGTAAGCCTGTTTCTTTCACCAGGTATGGGAAGTTTTCAGTTATTATTTCTTCAAATAGGTTTTCAGTATCTTGCTCTCTTTCTTCTTCTGTCACCCCCAAAATTCTGATGTTTGTACACTTGAAGTTGTCCCAGAGGCTCCTTACACTATCTTCACATTTTTGGATTATTTTTTCTTTTCCAGTTGAGTGTTTTTTGCTTCTTTGTATTTCAAATTTTTGACTTGATTCTTGTTTTCCTCTAGTCTGCTGTTAGGTCTCTGTATAATATTTTTTATTTCAGTCAGTGTATCTTTAATTTCTAGTTGGTCCTTTTTCGTCTCCTCTTGGGTCTCGCTAAATTTATCCATCTTTACTAGGAAATTCTTGAAAAACCTTATAACCGTGGTTTTGAAGTCTATATCCAGTTGTTTGTTTTCCTCCATTTTTTTCATTTGTGATCTGTTCCTTTGTCTCGTATTTTCATTATGCCCAGAGAACTTCTGTGCTGGAATCAGCCTTATGATACAAGACTTGCAAAACTGCAAAAGCCTCTCTGTTGAGCTTGGATGAGGTGGAGTCTCAGGGCTTAACAGATAGCTTCCAGTCAGCCACACCCTACACGGCCTCTGGGTCTCAAGTGTCTCTCGGTAATCGTTGCAGCCGTTTCTGTGCACACGCGCATGCGTGCACACGTGCCTCTAGACCTCTGCCATTCCGGTTCCCTTGTGCTCTGGGACCTGTATGAATCTGGGTCCCCAGGGTGTCGCCTGAAACAGGGGTTCAGTGCAGTCAGAAGTGACACAGTTGGGAAGCTCTGTCTCCTACCCACTAGAGAAAGCCAGTGGCACAATCAGCAGTCTGTCCTCTCCACGCATTGGTGTGCGCTCCCCCAGACTTTAGCCCTTTCGCGGATCCCCTAAATTTCCGTGCATTCTTCCCTTTCCACAGTCCAGACTCCCCCTGTATGAGTCTCACCCGGAACTGGGGTTCAGTGCAGTCAGGAGTCTCTGTCTCCTTCCTGCCAGAGGAAGCCAGCCAGGCACTCCACCACCCGTCCTCTCCACATGTGTGTCTCTGTACCTCAGCTTTTTGCATCTCCTCTGAGTCTCTATGCGCCCCTCTCTTTCCTTCTAGTTGTAGAAATTCCACTCAGCCAGCTTTCCTGTGGAAAAGCTGTATGTTCTGTCTTTGAGTTGTAGTTTTCAAATTGTTATGCCAAGCAGCAGTTTAGGTGTTCACCTATGCGGCCATCTTGGTTTCTCCCTGAAAGTGTTTTGACCACAACTCCAAGCTGTAAATTAGTACCATATGACCAGCACTGTGTGTGAGGATGTCTCATAGGACAGTACTCCCCCTTCATATGGGTGCACTCAGGCACTTGTCGTTTGTTTTTCCAAACGCTGGCTGTGAGGACTGGCATCTCTGTTCTCCCTAAGAGGCCCCTAGGAGCTCTGAAGGGTTTGCTGTGGCCTAAGGACCTGGAGAACGTGATCTACAGGGACATCCTGAGAGTGAGGCCCTAAGACTGGATTGTGAAAGGGAATCTGTGAGGAGTCTCTGACTTGACCTTCACAGCTCTCCCCGGGCTTTCTCCCTGAGGCTGCTGCAAATCTGCCTCCCCCTGTGTGGGGCATACCTTGTTCAATCCGGAATGTGGGCCAGGCCCCTCTGGGTGGTCTCCTGTTGTCACACACTGGGTTCTGGGACACAAAAGCAGGGTGGGGACCCAGGAGGGCACCCAGCCACCCACAAAGCTTCTGTGGAAGGTTTCCCCCAACCCCTTTCTATCTTTCTCTTGCTTTAGGTTGAAAGGATGGCCTTTCTCTAATTATAGTGCCTGCCTGGCCCAGTTATACCGGGCTAATTTGTTAATGGTTTGGGAATGCAGAGCCTTTGCCTGGGACAGTGTCATGGCCCCAGGGTACTTGCAGGAGAGCTCTGCCAAGGAGCTGGAGGAGGTAGTGAATGGCTCTTGGAGCCCCAGGGAAGATGGGCACCCTTGGAGCCCTTGTCCAGCTGGCACCTGCCTGTCTATGACATATGGCTTCTCTGTCCACAAGTTGTCAGTGTGGGTTTTTCCCTCCCCAGGAGGGCCTTGCCCTTTCCATTCTATTTAAGCCAATGGTCCGTAATGCCTTGACAGTAAAAAATACTTTTGGTTTTCCTTTTCATAAAAGCAGTATTGGTTTGCAATAGAAACTCCAGGAAGAGAGATCAACCAAAGGACTTATATGCATGCATATAAGCCTAACCAATGGACACAGATAACAATGGGGAGAGGGCATAAGTTGGGGGAATAATAGGGAAATAAGAGAAAAAAAAATGTTATAACTTGAAATAAAATTTTAAAAAGAAAGAAACTCCCGGAAATATAGAAAAGGGTTAAAAACTACCCCTGACCCTACCCTAATGACTCAGGTGTGTTAACATTTTGGTGGAGGAGTCTCATGATTGGTCCCTTTGCTCTTGTTTGACTCATTGTGTTGTCCCCCAGGTAAGTCTCACCTGGCCATCGTGCAGAAGGTGAACAACGAGGGGGAAGGTGACCCCTTCTACGAGGTCCTGGGCCTGGTCACCCTGGAGGATGTCATTGAGGAGATCATCAAGTCCGAGATCCTGGACGAGTCAGATATGTACAGTGAGTCCACCCCCCACAGGCCCAGAGGCCCTTTCCCGCTCAGGCCTGACGTCTGCTGTCCTGGGTGAGAAGGCCACTGTGCAGGGACACAGACCAACACGACCTGGGAGCATATTGCTTGGAGCAGGGACCGGAGACTGCCTTGGTTCCTCTTGGCTTCTGTGGCTCAGTATCAATCTGGGGACTTGCCTTGGCCTAGACACTGCACGTTCTGTGTGGAGGGAGGGACGGCAGAGCCGGCAGCTGGTGGACAGGTTCTGTTCTGTTCCCGAGTCCACGAGGGGACAGCATGCTCAGCTCCAGATCATTCTCTTGCAGCTGACAACCGAAGCCGGAAACGGGTATCTGAGAAGAACAAACGGGACTTCTCAGCCTTCAAGGATACTGACAATGAGCTCAAGGTGAAAATTTCACCTCAGCTACTCCTGGCTGCTCACCGCTTTCTGTCCACGGGTAAGAGCGAGAGGATAGCCTTCATTGTTGGTGGGACAGTCAGAGAGGAAAAGGACTGTGTCTCTAGCTACTCCCCTCCTGGGATGAAGCTACACAGATGCACAAGGTGCAGGGCCTCTAGCTACTCCCCTCTGGATGGTGCGAGGCAACCTGGACATGCCCTGCAATATGCTTCCCCCATTGCAGACTTCTAGAAAGCATCAAGTTAGTTTTGAAAATAAGACTCAGGAGGACCTGAGATAGGCCCATCGAGGCTTGTGGAGTGGGAGGGAGAAAGAGGCTCTTGCATGTGCTATGAGCCTGCCCAGGTATAGTGCATGGCCTGTGCCTGGCTCATCACCTCTGAGGAGCCTGCATCTAGCTCTGTCCTTGTCTCTCCTGCCTCTGCCTCATGTACTGGACTTGACTGCAGACTTGACCTGTAGATCAATGTCATGTCTCTTCTCACCCCTGATTCACAGCTCCCTTGAGGGCCTGGGCAATGGATTAGAAAGAAACGAGCCTACTCCCTCCCCCTATCCCAGTCAGACTTCAGTAATTCCTTTATTTTTTCTGCAAGAGTATGGATGAGGTCAATGATGATAACATTCACCAAGCACTTTCCTTATGCCAAGGATGTGTCTAAGTGCTTTACATGTACGTATTATTCTGTTTAACCTCACAACCACTCTGAAGTTTTTAACCCCCATTTTACAGATGAGAAACTGATACACAGATTAAGTAACTTGCCCGAGATCATGCCCAGGTAGTGCAGGAACTAGCATTCAAGGCCAACAGACTCCTATCTGACTAGTGTGGACCCCAGGGCTCTCCCTTTTCTCAGAATCAAAGGGAAGAGCCTGGCAGTGAGGGAGTTGTCCCTGTACTGCAGCGACTGGTCTCATGTGCAGTCTCCCTCCCCGCTGCAGAAGTCCCCCAGTTCAGCCCTGCTCTGATATCAGAGAAGATTCTGCTTCGGCTGCTCAAGTACCCAGACGTCATTCAGGAACTCAAATTTGACGAGCATAACAAATACTATGTGCACCACTATCTGTACACCCGGAACAAGCCGGCCGACTACTTCATCCTCATCCTGCAGGTGAGCCTGCCACGCCTGCTTACCTCACTGTGAAATATGGGGATGCAGGGCTTTCCTGACCTGAGACTGTGTGAGCTGGGCCTGTGCTCCTCTTCTGAGCAGCTCACAGTGCCATCACCCCTCATGTCTTCCTCTTGCCTCATCTTTTTGTTGCTGTTGTTTTTTGCTTCTCACTCTATAATCCTAACCCTGTGTTTTTTTCAGGGGAAGGTGGAGGTGGAGGCTGGGAAGGAGAACATGAAGTTTGAGACAGGTGCCTTTTCCTACTACGGGACCATGGCGCTGTCCTCGTCACCCCCTGGTGAGTGGCTGGGCTGCACTGGCTGCACTTCAGCGGCCTGGAGGGGGAGCGGCAGTGAGTGGCCCCTGGCTCCTTGGCATCAAGATGGCTCATAACTTCGGTGGTTCGAGGAGAGGGAGACCTGTGAGGTCTGTGCCTACAGGAGGTGGCCTGGAAAAGCAATGATTCAGAGGAGGGGAAAAGGTGGGTGGCATTCTGAGCAAAGGCCTGGAGGGAACTGAGAGTGTGTCTTGAGATGGTGAGGAGGCCTGCCTACCAGAGGGGAGGAAGACTGGGAGTAAGGATGAGTCGAGGAGCTCCAGAAAATCGATGGTGTATGGCTGTGATAGGAAGCAGGAAGCTATCGATGGCCTTTGAGAGTAGAACGGGCCAGTGGGCCCATGGGCCATGGTGACCCTTACTAGCCATCATGGCAGGCGGAGAGTTGAGAGAGTGGGCATGTGGAGGGAGGCTGTGTTTTCCGATGGTCTTAGGCTCTACAGCAGCAGTTCTCACCTGTGGATCGCGACCCACAGGTTGAGAAATGCTAGCAGGGTCGCCTAAGACCATCAGAAAACACAGATATTTACATTACTTTTAACAGTAGCAAAATTACAGTTATGAGGTAGCAATGAAAATAATTTTATGGTTGGGGGTCACCACAACATGAGGAACTGTATTAAAGGGCCGCAACATTAAAAAGATTGAGAACCACTGGAATAAAGGGACTTGGGGCAAAGAGGGTACTGGACAACCTCCAAGCATCTCTGGCCACCCCAGTGCCCTCTGCTTCCCCAGTCCTGGGTAGCTCAGGTGCCACTTGCCAAAGAGGCCAACACAGCTCCTCACTCATTGTGGGACACACACCCCAATCACGAGAGGGGCCTGGCTGGCTGTGGGCTGGAGAGTGGAAGTCCACTTTGGTGTTGGGGGACAGGCTACAGATGAGGCAGGTGCTGTAGCTTCTAGGAGCCTTGGCTGTGCCTGTTGTTAGCCTTTGACAAAGAGAACCCGTGTGTGGGGGGGAGGCCGGGGGTGGTGGTGAGCCAGAGCATCCCTGCCTATTGACACAGTTCTGCGTCCACCCTCTTCCCTCCCCCATCGCCACCCCCAGCATAAGCCAGCCTGTGAGGGAGTGGAGGAGAGAAGAGGAAACAGGCTCTGGACCTGAGTTTTGGACTGGCGGCCCTGGGAGAACTGCTCAGCATCCATCCTGGGGAAATCTTGTTCAGAAGGATACTCAGTCATGGGACATTTCCTCTGGGCACTCTCTGCCCCTGGTGTCTCAGGGGCCTGGGTCATGGTCCTGCGCTCTGTCCCTTGACCTGGAGGATCTCAGTTCCCATTGGAGTGACGGGAATGGAAAGGGGTGTCTTCTGGGCTCTGGATTCACTGTGGGAGTTCTGGGTCCCTTTGTCAGCACCTGCCCTTCTCTGAGCAGGCTCGTGAGTCTGCCCGAGCTCCTCCCTGTCAAAGTCATGTCTCCTTTTCCACTGAGCCCCTCACTGCCCGAGGGTCTGCTTCTCCAGCCCATTCCTGTGGCTCCATGTCCTGCCTCCTGACCTTTTCCTCTTTTGCTCCAGTGCCTTCATCCCAGGTTGGGTGTCCGCCTGGCAAGCAGAATTCCCTGCTCTCCTGGCTCCCAGGTAACATGGCATGGCTGGAGAACATTGCACTGCCACCTGTCGCCTGAGCCCACACACCACAGCTGCATTAATCTGTCCCAGTGGGCACTGGGGCTCTCCACCTGTTCACACTTGAGAGCCAGCTTGGCCTAGAGCTCAGTTACTGGATAGCTTTGCCCTAATCCTGGAAGGGGTTCCTGAAGGTTCTTCAGTCTCTGAGAAGGTGTGTGTGCGCACACATGCGCGTGCTGGCCAGACTGATTCCTACTCACTAGCAGCATCCCTATGTCCTGTGATCCAAGGCAACAGATGGTGGCGGGAGGTGCTAGCCTTGTCACCAGGAGCCCTGGCCGGGCCTGGTGAGCCATGAGGAAGTTAAGAGTTCCAGGCTCAGTGCGTAACCTAGAGCAGCTCCTGAGCCTCTACAGGCCAGAAAGCCTAGCACTGCAGTAAACTCTCCTACTTTATATTCCTGCATCTGTTTTTTCCTTCTAAACTGTACCAAGGCACACTTTACTATTGATCCTCTTCTAAAAAAAAAATGTTAAAGGTTCCTTTCAAACACAACAAACTTTTGGCTGTGATGAGAAGTAGGAAGTCGGTAATGGCTCTGAGTAGGGGTGTCTGATAAGAGCAGATGGGCTATTTGGCCTTCACTGACCAGCCTCCCTCTGCCTCTTCTGCACTTTCTTGTTTCACATATGGCCAGGAGTTTATGCATACAGGTTTCAGTCCTGATGTTTTTATGTAATATGGGAGCAGAGTCCACCAGGCAGATGTGCCTTCATTTGTTATTCCCCTTATGCTTATTCATGGGGGTCTGTATGCTAAATAATACCATAACATAAACCTCTTTATGAAAAATGTCATCGGTGTTTGAGATTATATCCTTAGAATATTCTTTTAGAAGTAGAATTACCAAGTTAAAAATTTTATTTTTGTTACACATTTTGCTTTTTTTAATCACAAAAGTAACATAGCTTATTGAAGAAAAAAGAAAATTAATAAGCATTATAGTTTCATTATTCAGAACAAATGATTCATTTTTTGTTGTAGTTTCTTTAGAATTTCTTTTTAAAAATATATTTTATTGATTTTTTACAGAGAGGAAAGGAGAAGGATAGAGAGTTAGAAACATCGATGAGAGAGAAACATCAATCAGCTGCCTCCTGCATACCTACTGGGGATGTGCACACAACCAAGGTACATGCCCTTGACCGGAATCGAACCTAGGAACTTTCAGTCCGCAGGCCGATGCTCTATCCACTGAGCCAAACCGGTTAGGGCATAGGATTTCTATTTTTAATAGGCCATGTCACCAATCTGTGTTGGGTTTTTTTTTCCCCTGTTTTTATATATATATATATTTTTTATTGAATTATTACAGAAAGGAAGGAAGAGGGATAGAGAGTTAGAAACATTGATGGGAGAGAAACATCAATTAGCTGCCTCTTGCACAGCTCCTATTGGGGATGTGCCTGCAACCAAGGTACAAGCCCTTGACCGGAATCGAACCCAGGACCCTTCAGTCCACAGGCCTACGCTCTATCCATTGAGCCAAACCGGTTAGGGCTGTGTTGGTTTTAAATTCATTTCCTGTTCTGGCATGTTCATAAGCATTAATTAAAAGCAAATAATTAACTAATGTGAAGGATTTTTTTGTTTTTAGTTTTTTTTTTAGTTTTTGTAAGAGTTTATTTGAACTAAACTGATTACAATTGCCAAAAGGCAAGATCTCAAATGCTCCCATTAATGTGAAAGGTTGCTCTTGCCAGTATTTGTTTTATTCTAGAACTTAATCCGAGCTGTTGTTACTTACTTTAAAATAAGTGATACATGCACATGATCCTCTAATAATGCAAGGGTGGGAATGTCCTACCCTCGGGCCATATAACTCCTGTGGAACCATTTGGTCTGACCCTACCAAGGCATTAGAAGTGAGTTAATTAAGTATTTAGGCTAATAGAGCAGGCTAATTTTTAAGTTGGTAATTTTATATGACCCTCAAATGATGTTATAAATATTCAAATGGCCTTAGGCAGAAAAAAGTTTCCCCCTCCCTGCTCTAATGGTTGTACACTGCCCAATTGTAGAATATCCAGACTATATTTTTCTTGTTTTCTGACTGAAGCTCAAAGATGGTGTATTACTGATGCAGCCTCATTTGGTCAAAGCTCCACTGGTCATTCAGTCACCCAATGTTTGCTCTCTTCACTGAGTTATTTGTTAGAATGGCTAACTTAGTAGATAGTTAATAACTTAGTATTTAACTAAGCTTAGTTTATTTCCTGTTTGTTTGAAACAAGCCAGCATGCCTTCACAATTAACTTCTTTGTGGATTTCATTGTTTTATAAATATTTTAAAAAATAAGAGTGCAGTTTCTTTTTCAAAATAAGGAATGTGTTCCTCATTGGAGGTTGAGTCATCCAGCTGCCCTGGTCAGTCAACGGAATGAGGCCTGTGTTATCCTGGTGGCAGAAAGAGGCACCGCCAAGCACTGCCCAGGCTTTGCCTCCGGGAGTGAGACTGGCACTAGCTGGAATGGGAAGCCTGGCGATCTGGGGCCTCTAGTTCCTGGGGAAGGAATATGCTGCCCTTGCTCCTGGCCAGGCTGGGACTCAGTCGACAGTGGGTAGGTAGGACTGTCCACACAAAACACGTCATGTGGAGAACAAATATTTGTCATCTTAAGAGCATTTTTATTTTTTTTTAATATATCTTATTGATTTTTTACAGAGAGTAAGGGAGAGAAATAGAGAGTTAGAAACATCGATGAGAGAGAGACATCAATCAGCTGCCTCCTGCACACCCCCCACTAGGGATGCGCTCGACCGGAATTGAACCCAGGACCCTTCAGTCCACAGGCCGACGCTCTATCCACTGAGCCAAACCGGTTCCAGCGTAAGAGCATTTTTAGATATGAGCAGGGTGTCATGTTGAGGGGTGTGTGTATGAGAGAGATGAGAGTGCAAATTGAGTAATTTTTCTTTTAATATAATTTAAAGGTATGCGGTATGTGTCCATTGACATGAGCTGTTACTTAGAGGAGAGTGGCCGCCACATGAGGGTAACCATCGTGCTGCCCTGGACTAATCAGTTGTTAGGGTTTTGTAGCCATAAACTTTTGAGTCTTTTGGTTTTTGTTTTCTGTTTTGTTAGACTTTTTAGTAGGCATTGCATAATACTGCTAAACAAACTAACTTGTTTGCTTTGACAAGGTTAAATATGCTTCTGACTTGTCCTGAAGAAGTGTTCCCATTCCCAGTGGGGGCAGCATCCCCTGGCATACATGGGACTGGGCTAGCCAGGAGGGCACCACAGTCCAAGTGGTGCCTGTTAGGGCCTGACAGCCTCTTCCTCCCCACAGACCACTCCCCATCGCACCCCACCTGCCTGAGCCGCTCGGCCTCCCTCAGTTGCCCGGACCGCACAGACCTCTCGAGCCCAGCCCCTTTGGCAGGCAGCAGCAACCAGTTTGGCAGCTCTGTCCTGGGTCAGTACATCTCTGACTTCAGTGTCCGGGCACTCATGGACCTTCAGTATATTAAGGTGAGTGCTCGGGGATCACTGTCTCAAGAACCAGCAACTCTTTC
>JAAGEH010000041.1:8739921-8762728 GCA_011751065.1 Lasiurus cinereus | reverse complement strand
TGAATGGAAAACCTTTGGTGTACAGGACGATGCTCCAAGCAATTGAGCTACCTGGTCAGGGCTGTGCTGGATTTTGTCTTTGGATATTGACAGTCAAATGACCATTTGTGTCATTTGATCCACATGGCTCCAACTGTCTGTCCAAAGGTTTCCCAACAAAATGAGTGATGATAGGTCCTTTCCTCAGGAAGCCTAAGACGAAGGAATAACCAGAAATGGAGCTGATAGGTCAGGCATTCCTGACAGTCTCCGAATGTGGCTGGGGTAGTGACCTGGGAGGATGAAGCGATATTAGGTAGGTCGTGTTGGAACCCAACATCCGCCGAGTCATGCTTCACTTTTCTCCTGGAAAATAACATGAAGTAGCGGCGAAGGTCCCAGGGGGTGGTGATCTCCTGTGTTTGCAAGAGCTGTCGCTGTTCCCAGGACTAGAGCGAGTCAGAAACCATCAACAAGCATCTTCCCGAATCTTAGCTTCACCAGGCCCAACTCGGATTTCCCTTCACCCTCTTTGCCTCTAGTCGGCAGTTCCCAGGCCCTTTCCTCAGAAAGCTACACGTCTCTCTACAGCGAAACCCTCACTTGCGGCGGCCGCTCGCCAGCCTGGGACCTGTCAGCGTTCAGGTGGGCCTCTGGAGCCAGGACGACGGCCTCCGGAGCACCGCCCCCGCCCCCCGCCCCGGGCCGTCAGCCCCGCTCCTCCTCGCCCCGCGCCATTTGTTTACGCCCCGGCGCAGCCTAGCCCGACCCTAGGCCCGCCCCCAGGCGTCGCCCATTGGCGAGAGGGGGCGCGAGGCCGGCGCCTATTGGCCGACGGAGGCGGAGGTAGGCTGCACGGGGGCCCGAGACGGGCAGCGGGCGATGGCGGCAGCAGCAGCGGCGACGGGGTGGCTGGGCTGGCTGCTGGCCGCGCTCTGTCTGGGTCACGCCGCGGTGGAGGTGGTGCAGGGCCCACGGGTGCTGGGCATTTGCCTGGAGCAGACCGGATCCGCGGGAGCGGTGTGGGCGCGCGGAGGGGAGGTGCCGGCCGTGCCTGAGGCCACCTTCCGCTTGCGCCTCTTTGGCTCGGGCTTCGGGAACAGCTCCTGGTCCTGGGCGGCCCCGGAGGGTGCGGGCTGCCCCGAGGGCCGGCCGGTTGGGCCAGCCGCGGCGCCCGGGGAGGCGGCGGGGGCCCCGACAGGCGAGTGGCGCGCGCTGCTACGCCTGCGAGCCGAGGCCGAGCACGCACACTCGGCGCTGCTGGCGGTGCGCGGAGAGCCGGACGGCGCAACAGCTGGGGAGGCGGCGGCCGCGGCCCCCGTAGGCGAGTGGCATGCGCTGCTGCGCCTGCGCGCTGAAGCCGTGCGCGCGGAGCCTAGTGTAGAGGCCACGTTCCAGGAGGCGGTGCCGCCCTGGGCGCTTGGCCTGGGGGCTGCCGGGCTGCTAGCGCTGGCAGCGCTGGCACGCGGCCTGCAGCTGAGCGCGCTAGTGTTGGCACCAGCTGAGGTGCAGGTGCTGCGCGAGAACGGGTCGGAGGCGGAGCGCGCGGCGGCTCGGCGTCTGGAGGCGGCGCGGCGCTGGGCCAGCTACGCCCTTGGCGCGCTGCTGCTGCTAGCCTGCCTGGCACAGGCGGCGCTGGCGGTGCTGCTGTATCGCGCGGCCGGCCAGCGCGCTGTGCCCGCCGTGCTGGGCAGTGCAGGGCTCGCGTTCCTGGTGGCCGAGGTACTGCCGGCCGCCGTGAGCGGACGTTGGACGCTGGCGCTGGCCCCGCGCGCTCTGGCGCTCAGCCGCCTGGCTGTGTTGCTCACCCTGCCCGTGGCCTTGCCGGTGGGTCAGCTGCTGGAGCTGGCGGCGCGACCCGGGCGGCTGCGCGAGCGCGTGCTGGAGCTGGCACGAGGTGGCGGCGATCCCTACAGCGACCTCAGTAAGGGCGTGCTGCGCTACCGCACCGTGGAGGAGGTACTCACTCCGCTTGAGGACTGCTTCATGCTCGAGGCTAGCACTGTGCTGGACTTTGGCGTCCTGGCCAGCATCATGCAGAGCGGCCACACGCGCATCCCTGTGTACGAAGAGGAGCGCTCCAATATCGTGGACATGCTCTACCTCAAGGACTTGGCCTTCGTGGACCCCGAGGATTGCACGCCGCTCAGCACCATCACCCGCTTCTACAACCACCCCCTCCACTTTGTCTTCAACGACACCAAGCTGGACGCTGTTTTGGAGGAGTTCAAGCGAGGTAAGGTCTGGGAATCGCGGAGAGGATCTGAAGGCTTTTGGTCTTCCCTAGAAAGGGGTGAGGGGTTACCGAAGCCTCGGAGAGAGGGTCCCAGCCCAGCCCTGTGGAGGGCAATGAGACATCTAAGTGCTCTTTTAAAGAAGATGATAGCCTTCTGAAATGTCACTTAAGGACCATCGTTCAGAGGGTGACAGCACCATAGAGAGCAAAACGTCCCTTTTCCTGGTAGACCTTCAATTCTGGGAGGTATGTCCACTAGATTCCAACCCCCATTATGGGCTTTGGGTTTGTAGCACATCCAAACTCTCGGTTAGAAACTAAAAAACGTAGGAAAAAACTTGTCTCCAGATACCTGTTATCTGCCTTCATATACAAGCACACCCCAGAGATATTGTGGGCTTGGTTCCAGACCACCACAATAAAACGAGTCTTAATGTTTTTGCTGGTGGAGGGATGCAGGGATGTAGGGCTTTGTGGAACTGACCCTGTTACTCCTGTGTTTGCACTGCCGAATGCCAGACTGTACTGGACGCTCATGCGCATCCTTGTGGGAGACCTGGGTGTTGCCTAGTCTGGTGTTACTGTTATTGCTGTGCCTCCCATTGGACTGGAGGCTTGATGGATAGCTCTGACTGCTTCTGCTAGAGAACCTCATGGGTGCTCCCAGCTATCTTCCAAGAAAAGGGTCATTCAGCCTCTCTCAGAGGTGGGAAGCCCTCTGGGTAGGGGTCAGACAGAACCCCCTGGTGGTAAGTACTCCATCTGGGCCCTTGTAGTTTATGAGGTGGCCCTGGAGTCAGTTGGGAGGGTTTATTCCATCCTGCTCCTCCTGCCTCCCAGCTTGAGACCTGGGGAGGCTGGACTTGACACCAGGGTGGTGCCTGTGAGCTCTGCATCTCACCATGATTGGTGTGGAGACCAGTGGGAGTGGGGGTGGGGAGAGGCAATGGGCACAGAGGGAGAGGATGGCAGGCTGAATGGGCCTCATGGGGTGGAGACCAAAGAGGGCATTTGGAGGTAGAATTGGGAAGGTTTTGTGGTTATCAGGGGGCTTTCCAGCAAGAGGAGGAGCTGGTGATAAGACCTGGATTGCAGGAAGGTGAAGGCAAGGGGCTGGAAGAGGAGTTTGTTCTGGACTTTGGAGTTTGTGCAGTGGCCGGAGGCCAAGTCCTAGGCTGCAAGTGACATGAAATTGGAAGGACCTGAGTGGAGGTGAAGGTCTGGTTCTGGGTGTAGAAGTGGTCCCTCAACCTCAGGAGGGGAGCAGAGACCCTAATCCTGAGGGGCACAAACGTGTCTGAGGAGGGCAGCAGAGAGGCTGCTAAGGAAATCCAGTAGCTTGGAACATCTGGAAGACAAGAAAGGAGACCACTCATCAAGGGAAGGCGAGAGATCAGGAGAGGAGGCTAGCATCGTGTCGTCTGGTCCAGCAAGCATGGACCAGGTCACTACCCCAGCCACAGATGGAGTGAGTAGAGCATGAGAGGTATGATAGGTTATGAAGAGCCTTCAGGGAGGTGTGTCTGGAGAGCAGAAGCTGGAGAGCAGTGGCTGGGCGGGAATGGCCGGGATTAAGATGTGCGAGTCCGGTGGGTTTAGGTTTAGATGTTGGAAAGGAGCCAGTAGAGAGGGATGGCCACTGTGGTGGCCCTAGAGCAGCTCTGGAGAGCCACACAGGTTTCATGCAGCCTGATGCTGGCCCTGTAGCTGCCTACTGACCACTGCTACTACTACAGGGAGGTGATGGAGGTTGAGTGGGGAGCACTTCCCTCTCCTGCCTGCCTTCTGTGGTGAGTGAGGGCCATTCTCAGGGCAGAATGACCATGTCATTTCTGTGAAATCCTGGAGCTTTCTCTGCTTCTTGTACCGTGCAATTCTTTGGTGGATGTCTTTACTTTTCCTCGTTAGAATCCTTTCTAGCATAATGCTTATGAACACAGCATATTGTAGCCTTGATGGTGCCTGAGGTTTTAGAGTTTGGTTCCCGTCTCGCCTCTACCAGCCATGTGAGGTGGTGGTGCCTCTGAATTCCCGCAAGCTGGAGTCTTTTGGCATCTTGGCAGCTACCGTTCCGGCCATTGTTTCTGTCCTGCTTCCAGAGCCATCTCTTCGGGACATCATTGCCTCAGAGAGTTACCTTTCCCAGTGGGGAGACTTCAGTCAGTGTGCATACTTAAGTCCACATGATGATTTTGTGCAAAGATTACAAGGAAGAGTGAGTGCTTTCGGGCTTTATTTTCTTTAAAGCCTATCAATCCCTGCTTTCCTTGTCCACCCGCTGAGATGATTCAGGGATATTCAGCCAGAGGAGGGGCTAGGATAGGTGAGTTTGTTAGTTTCTGCTTTAAATGGTCTGAGTTCGGGGTCACTATCAGAAGCCACAGCTCTAGAGTCAGACCTGCCATGGGGAATGTTAGTAATGTCCCTTCTCGCAGGACAGATTCAAATAGTAGTAACTTTAAAGGCAAAAGAGGGGTCGAAACCAGTTTGGCTCAGTGGATAGAGCATTAGCCTGCAGACTGAAAGGTCCCAGGTTTACTTCCGGTCAAGGGCACGTACCTTGGTTGTGAGCACATCCCCATTAGGGGGTGTGCAAGAGGCAGCTGAGTGATGTTTCTTATCGATGTTTCTAGCTCTCTATCTCTCCCCCTACCTCTGTAAAAAATTAATAAAATATTTTTTTTAAAAAAAAAAGCAAAAGAGGGAAGGCAGAGAAGCCTAAACTCCAAATGTGTTTTTAAGAATATCCTAGAAGCTAGGCATTCCAGAAGAGTCCTTGAGCATTCATATAACTTATGAGTACCCTTGTGCCTGCTAACTAAACAACAAAGATTCAACAGTGGAGTTTTTCCAGGGCTTTCTGGACTGTGCTGGTGAGATGCACCATCTGCCTCGTTTTTTGTTTTGTTTTGCATTTTGTTTTTAAATATATTTCATTGATTTTTTTACAGAGAGGAAGGGAGAGGTATAGAGAGTTAGAAACATTGATGAGAGAAACATCAATCAGCTGCCTCCTGCACACTCCCTACTAGGTATGTGCCTGAAACCGAGGTGCATGCCCTTGACCAGAATTGAACCTGGGACCCTTGAGTCCGCAGGCCAATGCTCTATCCACAGAGCCAAACTGGTTAGGGCAATGGTCGGCAAACTGTGGCTCGCGAACCACATGTGGCTTTTTGGCCCCTTGAGTGTGGCTCTTACACAAAATACCACGGCCTGTGTGAGTCTATTTTGAAGAAGTGGCGTTAGAAGTTTAAGTTTAAAAAATTTGGCTCTCAAAAGAAATTTCAATCATTGTACTGTTGATATTTGGCTCTGCTGACTAATGATTTTGCCAACTACTGGGGTAGGGCAACCACCACCATCTGCCTCTTGCTTGTGGCTCTGGCACTGTGCCAGGGCTGATGGCAGGTTTGCAGTCAGCCAGCAGGGTCCATATTTTCAGGGCATTTTATCTTCTCAGGTGAAAAATAAACCTAATTCCTCCAGCTGCCCTTTCTCTGTGTACTTCCACTGCTTCCTCATAGCTGCCTTCTGGACCCTTTCAGATGTTGTCTTGAGAGGAAATCCCCTTGGACACTGTTTGAGGGGGTCTTCCATGTGGCAAGTCACTGAGAAACTTGTGACCATTTCATAGAAGTTTGAAGGCAAAGGAGAAGTCATTCCATTCTGCAGGTAGCCTGCCAAAGCCAGTGGCTCTTGGGAGAAGGGAGCCAAGGTGGGTCTTCTGCAATCTCAGAGAGCCCCTAGAGCTTGGGATCTGGTTTCAGAAACCGAGAAGGCTGCTGCCAGAGTAGTATGTCCTGATCTGGCCTGGCATTGGTGTCATGTGGCAGGGTGCCCTGGCCCTTCTAGAAATGGTGCCTGCATTTGGTGTGAGCCATTCCCACCACAAACCCCAAGGGCCGGGAAGCTGCCGTCCCCTTTAGTGCCGCCTCATCAGGAACAAGCAGATCCCTGGCGTTTCCTCTGGGGGCGAGACAATGTAATATAGTCATTTCTATCTTAAATTATTGAGCATTTTAGAGCATCCTTGAGATGACAAGAAAACGATGCTCTCTTTTCTTTAGAAGAGCCCGTGGGAGTCACCAAGGGAAGGGCTTTCTCAGACTCAATGAGAGCCAGTGGAGTGTGGTAGTGTGAAGAGAATGGATTCAGAAGCCAGCTGTTTGCATTCGAACCCTGGTTTTGCTTTTGGATGGGTCACTGGACCTCCCTCAGCCTCATTTTCTCTGTAAACTATAAGTGAGGATAATAGTACTGTATGCCCCAGAGAGGTGTCAGAGGACTTGATACGTTAATAAGTGAGTAAAATCCTTGGTGTCCAGCACAGGCTAAGCATTAAATCTTGCTGCTTAACCTAACTGCAATCAGGCTGTGCTCACAATTGATGGCAGCTGAGGTTTGATGAGATACAACAAATATTTTTTTATCCTTTTACAGCCTCATTCCTATCTAGATCATCCTGTTAGTGGTTTTCTACTAATAATACTTAACTAGAGGCCTGGTGCACGAAATTCATGCAGGGATAGGGTCCCTAGGCCTGACCAGCACCTAGGGCCTTCCTGCTGCTGGCCGGGGCCTTCCTTCACCCCCTGGTGGTCAGCGCACATCATAGCGAATGATTGAACCTATCTCTTGGTCAAACTCTGTTGGGGACACTTTGCATATATACTGTATATTCATGGCCTGGTGCACGAAATTTGTGTACTTGGGGGTGTCCCTGCCTGCTCTAGGAGCTGCCACTGCACTTGTCAGCTGTGAGCCTGGCTTCTAGCACACTGACCACAGGGGCAGCTCCTGCATTGAGTGCCTCCTGGTGGTCAGTGCATGTCATAGTGACTGGTTGTTATGCTGTTGGGAAAAAATGGACTCTCCAGCATCCCCCAAGGAGGCCCCAGATTGTGAGAGAGCATAGGCCAGACTGAGGGGCCCCACTGGTGCATAATTGGGGCCAGGGAGAGACTGTGGGAGGGCTTCAGGGTGTGTCCGGCCTGTCTCAGTCTTGATTGGCTGGACCCCAGCAGCAAGCTAACCTACTGGTTGGAGCATCTGCCTCCTGGTGGTCAGTGTACATCACAGTGACTGGTCGACCAGTTGACTGCCCCCTGGTGGTCAGTGCATGTCATAGCAAGCAATTGAGCAAACTTAGCATATCATTAGCATATTACACTTTGATTGGTTGAATGGCCAACGAGATGACTGGACACTTAGCATATTAGGCTTTTATTGTATAGGATAGATAGTTTCTGCTTGAGTCTTCACGTTTGCAATTCCATCCAGCTTTGGAGAGGAGGTCCAGATCCCTGGTGTGTGTGTGTTGCGGAGGTGCGGCATGGATGCTGCAGGAATGGGGCACTCGTGCCTAATAAAGCTCCATGGAGTATGTTTCTAAACTCAACACAGAATTGTGATTATAAACCCAGGGTATAGAAAGGATGATTCACGGAAAGAAGGGAAATTGACTTCTTGCTTTACCAAAAGAGTTGAAGCAAGTACCCTCTTTACTTTGTAAGCCCAGGCCAGCTTTTCCCCCAAACCAGCTGTTTTCACTAGTAACAGAGAAGGGTGTGGTGGAGATCATCCTGCTCTTGGGCCCAGGACCCATGTGTTGCTCCTGAGCTCTGGAGAGGTAACTAGTCTGAGGTAACTGTGCTGTAAACACAGACACACAGCAGACTTCAAAGACTCGCACAAAAAAGTAAAACATCTATTCATGTATTTATATTGATTGCATGTCAAAGTGGTGTTTTAGCTATATTGCCTTAAAACAATAGATTATCAGTTAATTTTTTTTAATGTAGCTACTCAAAACTTTGAAATTACATGTGTGGCTTGCATTGTGTTTCTCTTGTGCTTTATACAGTTTTACAGATGAAGATCACTTGGCTAAGGCAGAGTGAGCTCCTGATGTTTTCCCAACATGCCCAACACTCAAAAAGTGTGGGAATTTTTTCAAGTTTACATTTTCTTATTAAACAAATAGGAAGGTAACTGAGAAAGACAGAAGAAGAAGGGAAAAGTTCCCACACAGATCCCCTGGTAACCTTCATAGACCTTGGCTTCTGGAAAGAAAGGGCAGCTTTCAGAACTGGGAAATCTGCTCTAAGAGGGTCAGACTGGAGGGTCTCTCTCACCTCCATTTAGTCCAGTGGTTCTCAACCTTTCTAATGCTGCGACCATTTAATACAGTTCCTTGTGTTATGGTGAATCGTAATGTAAATATCTGTGTTTTCTGATGGTCTTAGGCGACCCTACTAGTGGTTTTCAACCTGTGAGTCACTGCTGTAGAGCCTAACACCATCAGAAAACAGGTCACGACCCACAGGTTGAGAACCGCTGACTTTGTCGGTCCTGGGAGCCTCCATTTCTAGAGTTGGTGCCTTGTGTCTGCAGTTTATCTGATGCATTCATGGCTAAGCCACATTGACGGCGTGGAGCTACACATACCTGGGGCTGACTCTAGCTCGGGGGCCTTATGCTGGGGAGTGCAGTGTCTGGGGTTCGGGTTCCTCCCATGTGAGATGAGTCTTCATGAGCATGTTGAAAATCTTCAGTAAGAGCCCAGCTCTAGCTGGTTTGGCTCAGTGGATAGACTGTTGACTGTGGATTAAAGGGTCCTGGGTTTGATTCCTGTCAAGGACATATGCTGGGGTTGTAGTCTCCATCTTCAGTTGGGGACATGTAGGAGGCAGCCAGTCGATTCTCTCTCATCATTGATGTTTCTATCTCTCTCCCCCTCCTTCCTCTCTGAAATCAATAATAATAATAATAATAATAATAATAATAACAACAACAACAACAACAGCAACCACAGCAACCCAGAAAAGTCACACCCATTGCTTGGTGGATCTTAGGGACACAAACATCAGCATCTGTCCTGTTGGTGGTGGGCTTGTGCAGGATGAGAGAGCCTCTGGCACCTTGTCACAGGCACTTCCGCTCCTCTAGGGAAGTCTCACCTGGCCATCGTGCAGAAGGTGAACAACGAGGGGGAAGGTGACCCCTTCTACGAGGTTCTGGGCCTGGTCACCCTGGAGGACGTCATTGAGGAGATCATCAAGTCTGAGATCCTGGATGAGTCCGAGGACTACCGTGAGTCTCACCTCCTGGCAGCTTTTTGGCTCAGTTGGGCCTTTGGGCTCATTGAAGTGTTTGCTTCAGTTCCAGGGGATGCCAGGCCTCTGGTTGGAGCTGTTCCCTCTGTTCTTCCCCTGCGTGGACCAGTGTTGCCCCTTATAGGAGAGCCCCCATCCACCCAGGGCCTTGCAGTTCCAGCACTTGCTTGAGGTGCCACTTGTTTCTCCCATCACTGAGGGCCTCATTCTTATGGGCATTTCCAAGACTCCTCCTCACTCCTTTTGCTTCTCATGTGGTTTGTACAGTATCTCCTCAAACTTGTTCTTTACTAAGAACCTGTTCTTTATTAAGAGATCTTCCCAAAACATGTCTCTGGGGCCTGTGGTGACAGGTCTGCAGGATGGGCATAGAACCCATGCTCAATGGCTGGGGCCTCCACGGAACTTGGGACCAGGGCCACCCACCTGTGCTGTCTGGAGAACTGCTTTGCCCATACATGTGTCCCATCCTGCAGCATCTTCAGTTCCATTCCTTGGGCTGCTCTAGGCTTAGAGCTACTAGTTAGCTGCCATGGGGTAGCACCAGAGGCCCTCCAATACCTGCTTTCCAGCGAGTGGTCTTCTAATGACCACAGGTGCCTATTACTTTGCTTCTTTCTGTCTTGTCAGCATTATCTTCTCCCAACTCCAAGGAGAGGTACTTTCTTGGGGTATGGCTGCATGTGCGCCTCTAGCCCTCTGTCCTTGAACATCAGGATTACTGTGTGGTGGGAATGACAGCCAGGCACCATCCAAGGATATGTCCTGGGGGCTCCAAGTTGTCTCCCAGGAGCCCCCGGCTTTGGAGGGGTGCAGGCAACATGCCCCTTGGTTTATTCATGTTGTCAGGAGGGCTGCTGGTGCCTAAGCTGCCTTCTGCTCGCCATCCCAGGAGACACCCCGGTGAGGAAGAAGCCTGCTGCTCTCAGTGTCCCTCTGAGGCGTAAAGAGGAATTCTCCTTGTTCAGGGTGTCTGACGATGATTATAAAGTGAAAATCTCGCCTCAGCTGCTCTTGGCCACCCAGCGCTTCCTTTCCCGAGGTGAGGATGAAGGGTGGTTCTTGTCCCCACTCTCTTGCTTACCAGTCCAATGGGTCAGGAGACCCCCTGGGCAGCCATTGCCTTCCCATCCCAGTAAGCAAGAGAGTGTCCGGAAGCACCTCTGTGCTCCTCTTGGCTGGCCTGGCATCAGAGACACCCTTCTAGACACTCAGGTCACCCAATGGGACTGCTCTGCTCCAAGTATCCAAAAGCAGGGCCAGGCTGATACCACCTGTGCGAGCCTCCGCCAGGAAGCCTCGGCCGGTGGTGTGTGTGGCTGCCAAATCCTCTTGTGTTGGGAGGGGACTCGGCTTGAGGGCCAGCCAGGAGATTCCAGGTGGGCAGCAGGCGTCGGTGTGGTTACACTGGCCGCTTAGGGCCCAGTGGACACTCTCTTCTCTCTGCCATGGGCAGAGGTGGATGTGTTCAGCCCATTGCGAGTCTCCGAGAAGGTCCTGTTGCACCTGCTGAGGCACCCCAGCGTCAACCAGGAGGTGAGGTTTGACCAGAGCAACCGCCTGGCTGCACACCATTACCTGTACCAGCGCAGCCAGCCGGTGGATTACTTCATCCTCATCCTGCAGGTAACAGGAGCCCGGGCCAGGCCCCCACCTGGTCGGAAAGCAGGGAAGGGTCTGAGCGAGGGAGGCACATCTAGGTACACCCCTGCAAAATCAGAGTGGGTGTTTTCTGCTTGTGCTTCCTTCTGGCAGGAAACATAATATGTATGCATCTGTTTCTCTCCACCTCCCAGGGCAGGGTTGAGGTGGAGATCGGGAAGGAGGGCCTTAAGTTCGAGAACGGGGCGTTCACCTACTATGGCTTGTCTGCCCTGACAGCCCCATCTTCGGGTAAGCTGTGGCCCCACCTGTGAGTGAAGACTGGGCTGGCTGAGGCTCTCCCTCTGCTGTGGCTGGGTCTCCAGGACCAGGGTTCTACCCTTTTCTCCCTCCAGCGTTCGGCCTCCTACAGGGTGGTCTGCTTCAGGACCTGCTGGACTTTCTACTCTCGGGGTCGTGGGAAGGGGCAGCATTTTTTCAGGGCTCGTCCTGGCTGCAACTCTCCTAAGTTCCTGGCCGTAGTCCCTCGGTGTGACTGTGGGGTGGCTCTCAGCGGCTGTGCAGTTGTCCCCACCAAGGTGGGCTGCCCAGCTCCCAGCAGGCTTCCCGTGACTGCTTGTTCCTCTCCCTAGTTCACCAGTCCCCAGTGTCCTCGCTCCAGTCCCTCTGCCATGACCCGCAACCCGAGCCAGCTGACGGCACCCGCTTGTCCACGTATTGTCCTGACTACACCGTGAGGGCCCTCTCTGACCTGCAGTTCATCAAGGTTTGGACTGCTCATTGGTTCTGACGTCTAACCAGCTTTGTGTCCCCAAAGATTAGACCCTTCTGGTCACCAGTTTGTGTGAATTGAAAGTAAATTCCTAGGAAGTCGGTCTCAGACGTCCCAGAGCAAACCTTGAACTGGCTCTGCCTCTGACCACTGCTGATCTGGTCTGGTCTCTGAGATCTTAAGGACACTTTGCTCGATTGCCCTTAGCTAGCCTGTGGCTCTTCCTTCCCCTCATCCTGCCAGTGTGACTCTCCCACCTGGTTCAGGTGCTTGTGGGCAAGAGGGGGTGGCATGAGCAGGCGCTTCACCTGCTCCGAAATGCGTTCTGTCCTCCAGGTCACGCGGCTACAGTACCTCAATGCACTCCTGGCCAGCCGAGCCCAGCACCTGCCACCGTCTCCTGAGAACCTGGACCTCCAGGTCATCCCAGGCAGCCAGACCCGGCTCCTCGGACACAGGACAGCCGCAGCAGCAGGTGAGCCCAGAGGCCACGTCCTCGTGTCGACCCAGAAGGCACGTGCCCTCCCGGGGCCTTGCTGCTGGCGCACAAACACTAGCTCTCTCTGCCCTACATTCTTCTTTCTTCCTCCCCTTTCCTCCCCAGCCTCTCTTGCTGTTTTTAATAGTTCGGACGATGTTGAGTTCTGTAGACCTGCAGGCACTTAAGTCTATGAAGGCAACATTTTCTCTTGAGAGCCTGTTCGGGTGGTTGACTTAGGGAATAGTTGTTGAATGGGAATAAGATCACGTTCAGATGTGGTCATTTAGGATTAAGATTAGGTCACTCAGAAAGTGAGGGTTTGGGTCCCGGTGGGCTTGGCTCCAAAGGCAGGTATCTTGTGGGCACATCTAGCTAGAAGGGCCCCGAGGCCTGTGTTAGGTGACGCTTGTATCCTGCCCTGGGCGCCTCTGTGCAAAAAGCGTATGTTGGGAGGCACAGCTTTGTGATGGGAAATGGCAAACCCCACCCTCCACTGTAAGGAGGGCTTTCCAGGAGTGGCTGTGAGGAGGAGTGGCAGCATCTGGAAACCTTCTTGCCCTTTTTAATCAAGAATGTTCCTTTACTCTGAGCTCCTCTTAGAGATGTGCCAGGGCATGGTCTCCCTGGAGAAGTGTTGGCTTCCCCAGGCTGTGGGTGGAAAGGCCGGCCTCGCCTCACAAGGGGGACCTGAGCTCCTGAACTTCACTGGGCACCGTGCTCTGCACTTCACTGGTTCTGACTCATCTGAGACCCATCCCTGAGACTTGAAATGGGTGGTTATGCTCATTTTCCAGATGATGATTTGAGGCAGAAACGGACTGAGGCCCTCTGGCGTGCAGCCTGTGCATGCCCTTGGCTCTGGTTGTGGTGCCTCACGGAGAACAGCTGTGCCTGCTCAGGCCCATGATTGGGAACACGATGTGTTCTTACAGTAGAAAGATGCTTTCTAAGAGGTGAGGGGCAGGTGCAAGGAGAGCAAACCCACACTGGGCCGTGTTGCTGGCTTAGCCAGGGCCTCCTCCCCACTGGTCATTGGGAAAGAGGATCCCAGGTAGGGTGCGCTGCTTCAATCCGGCGTGTAGGCGGCCCAGGGCCCCTTCCAAGTGAACACCCACACCACCGCTGGTGCTAGTGACACTCCTGTGATGGGCGTTGATTTTGTGACATCCCCTTGTTTGCATTTTCCCACTAGACTTGGGTCTTAGAAGCCAAGTTGTTTCTTATGGAGTCTTTGTTTTTGGTTTTCGTGCGTGAGAGCCTTTCCTGGCCCCATCTGCTACTCAGCCTGCATGTGTCGTGTTCAGAATATAGGCTTAAATCTAAGAAGGGTGGTTTTCTCTTCATTTCATCCTTTACCGGATTCCCAGAGGGGTCCTTTTTTTGCTTCTGCTGCTTGTAGGTCAGTCCACTAAGGAACTAATTTATAGTGAGCCTATGCATCATTTCCCTTTTGTAACAGATTACTGTCCTGCTCTGTAGTCATATTGGGGGCTGTTTCCTCCTAAATGCGGCTGACATTTGCCCCCAGGAGGTTCACCTACTGTCTTTCTGCTCCTGACCTTGGCTTTCTGGCTTCTTGCTGCAGTCTCTGCCTCCCTGGAGGGCTGTCACTGCACCCACGGAGATGTTAGATGCGCTGCTTCGTGAGTGTAGTCAAAACCACTCCCAGAGAACGTGATGATTTTTGACTAACGTATTTTCCGGCGTATAAGACGATCCCCAACCTTTCCAGTTAAAATAGAGAGTTTGGGATATACTCGCCCTGTAAGATGACACCCGGCGTATAAGACGACCCCCGACTTTTGAGAAGATTTTCCTGGGTTAAAAAGTCGTCTTATATGCCGGAAAATACAGTACCTATATAGCAGGGTTGGTAAAGTGGACAAAGGGTTGGATCTGGCTGAGCCACACCAACAGGGCATAAATAAAGTTTTATGGGGACCCACCTGTTTGCTCATAGATTGTATGCGGCAGCCTTTGAGCTACAATAGTTGAGTCAAATTGTCATAGAAGCTATGTGACCTGCAAAACCTGAAAGTAATGGCCTTAATATATATGTATTAATTGATTTCAGAGAGGAAGGGAGAGGGACACAGAGAGAGAGAAACATCAATGATAAGGATCATTGATTGGCTGCCTCCTGCATGCCCCCTACTGGGGATCGAACCCGCAACCCAGGCTTGTGCCCTTGACCGGAATCCAACCCAAGACCCTTCAGTCCACAGGCTCCACTGGCTAGGGCAGAACTAACCTTTTACAGAAATAATTTTCTGACCCCTGACCTGCATTTTACATTTGGAGTAACTCCTCTACGTTCAGCAATCACAGAACTGGACTTTCAGGGGAAAGTTCACTGAAGACTCTGTGTTCCCTGACCCTCTGTTCCAAGCACTGGAAGCAGAGCGCATGCCTCTGCCTGGGCTCCTGCCCAGCAAGTGCCCGTGTCCTCGGTGTGTGGGCAGAGGCTTTGCAGGTTCGGCTCAATAGCCACCTCCTCTCTTTCTGCTCTCTCCAGCCTGCCCAGTAGACCTTCCCCTCTTTGGCTCATTTGGAAACTGCAGTTGATAATTGCCTGGATTAGTGAGCATTTTTTGTTTTAAGAAAACGCCCAAGGTAAATACCTTCCTTCCCTTTCCTTTGGCTTTGCTTTCCTTTCCCAGCTCTTCTGGGAGGAGCTCCGAGACTGCTTCCCTGGCCTGGGGGCCTTTCTCCAGGGGGTGTGGGACCCTTCTGTCCCTTCTGCTGCTTCTCATTTCATTTCTCTAGAAGACCGGAAAATTCATGGAACCCTGCCCAGCCTTGGAAGCTAAAGCTCCCTTCCAGGGCAGGCTTCCCTTGCCCAGCATACCACCTCAGCCTCCTGGGGCCACAACCCAGCTCCTGTCTCAGTGATGACCATGTCCTCTAAGTGGTGTCTGTGAGGCTGGTCAGGCCGACTGTTTCCTAACTAGTCATTCCCAGTTCTGCCTCGACACCCCTGAGGCGCTTCTGTCTGCCCTGCCCCTTCCTGTCTCCAAGAGGATAGTCACATTTTCCATCCCAGGTAGTAATTCTTCTTTCCCTCTCTCTTCTAGGGTCCAACCACGGTGGGCTCGGCCTCCCAGCAGAGGAGAGTCCTGGGCGGAACCCAGGAGTTTAACTGCTTCCCAGGCAACCCAGGTCTGGGGAATAGGCAAGCACGTGGGGAATGCAGAGAGCCCTCTGGAGTAGCTTCTTACCAGCCCGTTCTCATCCCCTCGGGCCACGTTTTAGATGGCCTTTCTAGATGCAGTCCACAGTCCACAGTCCGGAGCCTCTGGGGGCCTGCCTCCTCTAGGAAACAGGGGTCAGCAGGCACAGCCCTGCAGGCCTGCTTCCGAAGGGATGAAAGGATACTGCCGTCATCCTGCTTGGGGCCCAGCCTGCTCCCTGTGACAGTGCAGAACACCTGCACCCTCTGGGGCCATGCCATGATGTGAGTGCGCGATCGCGGCCTTTCTGTGGCTGTGGCCTGTACTCGCTTTGCTTTTCTGCCAACCTTCTGTTGTTGGCAGCACTTTCTGAGCAAATCAAGAGCACCAGTTTTGGGTAGGGGTTCAAATCCATGGCCTTGTCATGGCGAACATGGTGGCTTCCCTGACAGTGCCATGTCTCAGCACGCCCAGCCCATCCTTTGTGCCAAACCTGGAAGTACAGTTCCTCACAAGTCTGTGCCACTAGCCTGCCCCTCCTGTGGAGGTGGCTGGCTGACCCAGCAGAGCCCTGAGCAAGTTGCAGGTCCTGGGACAGGACAGGGGCCCTGTGCTTCCCACCACACATCTACCTAGGGGACCGGGAGAGCCCAGCCATGGAGTAGCTTCCTGCCAGCCCATTCTCACCCCTTCAGGCCACTTTCTGTGTTTTAAGGAGAGGTCATGTGTGAGAGGAAGGGCTCTTCTGCAGCATCCAATTCTTTCTTCATGGTCAGATCCCAGGAAGAAGACCCAACTATACTAGACCAATTTCATGCCTTCCTCCTAGGCTTCCGGGTTGTGTGACTATGAGTGCATGGAGAGCAGTGAGGGAGGGAGGTTGAATGAGGGCCAGGTGGATCATCGCCACCTTTCTTTTAGAAAAATGAGATTTCTGTCTCTGAAACATTTCAAGTTTTTGCCTGTTTCCTGTCCCTAGCTATGGGGTTTTAGAGAATCGGAGCATTCAGATTCTCTTTTTGTTTTTTGTCTTTTCCTTCCCATTTACCTTTGTTAACCGTCCATAGTTCAGCTACGTAAAAGTAGGCATCACAGAGACCTGGATCTTAGAGTGGGTAGAGGAAATGGAGGGTTTCTGGAACCTTTCTCAAAGGAATATGGGCCCTTATCGGGGGTCAGCAGAAATGAAGGTCATACAATGGCCTGCTTGCTGAGAAGCTGTTCTCCTGGAATTCACTCCAAGAGCAAAATCCCAGGTGGGAAACAGCAGGTCCTGAGGATGTCTCATTATTCTCTGTCTCTATAATGCCAATGAAGATGCCTGTGACAGGTTGCAGAACCTGCTGCGGACATTGAGGACTTCACTGTACTCTACAGTCACCTCTCTCCAGAACAGTGGCTCTTCACCTGGGCTACACGTTAGAATCACCTGGCAAATTAAAAATTCTGATAACTGGGCCCACCCCAGGGAGGATGCAATGGGTCTAACATCAGGATTTTAGTTTTGAAATAACTTTAGATTCACAGAAGAGTTCCACGTAACCTTCATCTGGCTTCCCCTAATGTTAACATCTTACATCACCTCGGTACCTTTATCAAAACTAAAAGTTAACACTGGTACAAAAATAACTAAATTACACTCTATAATATGGATTTTTACCAGTTTTTCTTTCCTTTTTTAATATATATTATTGATTTTCTACAGAGAGGAAGGGAGAAGGATAGAGAGTTAGAAACATCGATGAGAGAGAGAGATCAGCCGACTCCTGTATGTCCCCTTCTGGGGATGTGCCCACAACCAAGGTACATGCCCCCGACCGGAATCAAACCTGGGACCTTTTAGTCCGGAGGCTGACGCTCTATCCACTGAGTCAAACTGGTTTCGGCACCAGTTTTTCTAATGTCCTTTCTCAGTTGGAGGATCCATTCCAGAGTACCAATTTTCTACCTATTTGTTTTGAATGTTCAGATTCATAGGAAGTTGCAAAGGTAGAGGTACCCTTCACCCTGCTTTCCTCATTGGTTACATCTTAGTTATAATCAGTATCAAACTGGTAATGGACACTGGGCAGTGTGGATGATTAGTTACATATCATCCCATGTAGCTTCGTGTGACCATCGCTACAGCTTGGACACCACTGTCCCATTGCCATCAGCATCTCACTCTACCCTTTTAGAGCCTCCCCCAGCCCCCCACCCCTCCAGCCACCATCCCTAATCCCTGGCAACCCTTGATCTGTTTGTCAGCTTGCCAATTTTGTCATTTCAAGAATGTATAAATGGGGTTGAGTAATATGTAACCATTTGGGGTTGGGTTTTCTCAGCATATACTCCAGATATTCATCCAGCTAGTTGCGGGTTCGGTCCACAGTTCATCCTTTGGTGGTTGTGTGGTTTTCCATGGTAAGCTCGTTCTGGTTAAGGACATCGAGGTGGTTTCCAGTTTTTGGCTATCCCAAATAAAGTTGCTGTGAACATTCATCACAGGTTTCTGTGTAAATGTTGGTTTCTTTCTCTGAGAGAAATGTCCAGTAGTATAATCACTAGATTATGTGATTATTGCATGTTTTGTTTTTAAAAATTGAAAAACTTCCAGAGCGGCTGCACCGTTTTCCATCTCCACCAGCAACACGTGTGACCCAGTTTCTCTGAACCCTTGCCAGCATTTCATATTGTCACTTTTATTTTAGCCATTCTGGTAGGGGTTCTGACATCTCACTGTGGTTTTCATTTGCATTGACATAATGGCTCATGTGTTCTTTTCATATGCTTATCCACTCCATGAAATACCTGTTCATGTCTTTTGCCCATTTTCTAATTGGACTGTTTAATTTTTTTTAATGTTGAGTTTTGTTTTTTTAAATATATTTTCATTTATTTCAGGGAGGAAGAGAGAAGGAGAGAGAGAAATATCAGTGAAGAGAGAAAATCATTGATTGGTGCCCTGCCTAGAAATTGAACTATTACCTCCTGATTAATAGGTTGGTACCCAACCACTGAGCGACACTGGCCAGGCTGCTGTTGAGTTTTAAGAGTTCTTAATATATATTCTAAATACTAATCCTTTTTTAAGATTTTGATTTACAAATAGCTTATTTTTTCATCCTCTATAAACAGGATATTTTACAGAGCAAACGTTTTTAGTTTGGTAAAGTCCTGTTTACAGACTTTTTTTTCTCTTATTGATTATGCTTTAGATGAATCTGCCTCCTGCTAGATACTGAAGATTGTCTCCTATGTTTTCTAAACTTTATAGATTTGTTTTACATTTAAGTCTGTGATCCATTTAGAGTTAATTTTTGTATAAGGTATGACCTCCTGGTCAAGGTTCTATTTTCTCAATTTGTATTTTACTGTTTACTAATGAGATTGAGTGTCTTTTTACGCGTTGCTAGGCAATTCATATTTCTCTTCTGGGAAATTCCTGTTACATCTTTCGTCTTTTTAAAAATTTTAAATATGATTTTATTAATTTTTTAGAGAAGGAGGGAGAGAGAGGTGTAGTATTATAGAAATATCAATGATAGAGAAACATCACTGAAAGGCTTCCTCCTGCACCAACTCAGCAACCTGGTCATGTGCCCAGACCGGAAATCAAACCAGTGATCTCGTGGTCCTGGTCAAAGCTCAACCACTGAGATACAGCAGGTGGTCTCTTTTACCCTATTTCCATTGAGTTTGTATTTTTCTTATTTATTCATATGAGTTCGTTATATGTCCTGGGTTCTAATCATTTGTAGAATAAATGTGTTGCAAAAAGTTCTCTGTCTGTAGTTTATCATTCTACTTTGATAAATAGTCATTCTTAATTTTTCTGCAGACTTACCAAATATTTTCTTTAATGGTTTGTATTTTGTGTCTTGATAAATCCTTTTCTACCCAATTTTCATAAAAATATTTTTCTACATTATCTATCTACATGCATACATACACACACATTTAAATGTCTAACCCACCAGAAATTGATATGTGTACGCACTATTCAATTTCCTTTATTTTTTCCTAAATGGATAACCAACTGTTCAAATCCTACATATTGAGAAGCACATCTTTCTTCTCCTCTCTGTCATGCCCTCTGTCATAAATCAGATGTTCACATAAGTATTGATTTGGTACCTTGCAACTTGACAATTTTTTTTCCCTAATAATCTTATGGTGGCATCTTTAGGGTTTTCTATGTAGTATCATGCCATCTACAAATAAGGACAGTTTTACTTCCCAGTTTGGAAGCCTTTTATTTTTCTTGCCTATTGCGTTGGCTAGGACTTCCAATACTATGTTGAATAACAATGGTTGAATAACATCTTTTCCTTGTTCCTTATCTTAGAAGAAAAGCTGTCAGTTTTCCATCATTGGGTATGATATTGACTGAGGGTTTGTCAGAATTGGTCTTTATTATGTGAGGTACTTCTGTACCCATTTTATTGAGTGTTTTAATCATGAATGGATGTTGGAGCTTGTCTAATGCTTTGTCTACACTTATTAATATGATCATACAGCTTATTTTGTAAATTTAGTGTATTATTGCATTGATTGATTTGCATGTGTTGAACCATCCTTCTGTTCCATGAATGAACCCTCCTGGATCATAACGTATATGATTCTTTCAATGTTTTGTTTGATTTGCTAGGATTTTGTTTAGGATTTTTGCATCTATGCTCCTCAGAGATATTGGCCTGTAGTTTTCTTTTTTTGTGTTGTCCTTGTCTGGTTGTGGTATCAGGGTAATATTGGCCTCATAAAATGAGTTAGGAAGTTTCTCCTCTTCTTCAATGTTTTTGGGAGAATTAGAGGAAGATATTAAATATTCTCTGAGTGTTTGGGTAGAAAAGCCATTTGCCCTGGGCTTTTGTTTTTTGGAAAGGTGTTGTGCTTTGTTTTTTGTTTTGTTTTTTTAGTGTTTCAATTTTGTTACCAGTGATTGGTCTATTTAGATTTTCCAGTATCTCATGATTCTGTCTAGGGCAGTTATATATTTTAAAGAATTTGTCCATTTCTTCTAGGTTATTGAATTTGGTGGCATATAACCTTTAGTAGTATTTATATATATAAAAAATCTTAAGCTTTATATATAGATCATCCGGCTATTTGACTGTTTGACAAGTAGCTATGACACACAATGACCACCGGGAGGCAGATGCTCAACACAGGAACTGCCAAGCTGCAGTGACTTGGCAGCTGCAGCTCTCAGGTGACGCACCTGGAACCAGAGAGGAGGGAGCCCAATTCCGGGGTGTGTCTCCTGAGAACCACCCTCGCCATTCAGGACCCCTTGGGGGATGTAGGAAAGTCGGTTTTGGCCTGATCCCTGCAGGCTAGGCTGACCCCACCAGTGCACGAATCCGTGTACCAGGCTTCTAGTTATTATATAATACTTATATTTCTGTTGTATTCATTGTAACTATCTTTCACTTAGGATTTTATTGAGTCTTTTTTCCCGTAATTTAACCAGAAGTTTGTCAATTTTATTCTATTTCTCTTTGTTCTTTATTTCATTTATGTTCACTCTAATTTTTATTATTTCCTTCCTTCTACCGACTTTGTGCTTTTTTTCCCTTTTTCTAGTTCTTTAAGGTTTAATGTTAGATTATTTGATTTTTTTTTCATGTTTTTTTGAGATAGGCCTGTTATGCTATAATCTTCCCTTTTAGAGCCACTTTGCTGCATCCCAAATATTTTCATGTGTCATGTTGTCATTTTCATTTGTCTCTTATGTATCTTTTTTACCATTAAAAATATTTTTATTAATTTCAGAGAGGAAGGGAGAGGGAGAAAGAGAAACATCAATGATGAGAGAGAGTCATTGATCAGCTGCCTCCTGGGGATCAAGCCCACAACCTGGGCATGTACCCTGACGAATGGACTGTGACCTCCTGGGTTCATAGGTTGATGCTCAACCACTGAGGCTCACTGGCTGGGCTGGATGCATATATATTGATCAGTGTTAGTTCTTGATTGTCTCCTTTATCATTGTATATATCTATCTTTGGTCTCTAATAAGGTGTTTGTTTGTTAATCCTCACTCGACAATACTTTTCCATTGATTTAGAGAAAGAGCGGAAGGGATGGGGAGAGTCAGAGAGAGAGAAAAGTGGATGTGAGAGACACATTGATTGGTTGCCTCCCGTACTTACCCTGACTGGCGGGCTAGGGATCAAGCCTACAACCAAGGTACGAGGTGCCTTTGACCAGAATGTAACCCCCAACATGGGTTGATGTTCTATTTACTGAGCCAAAATGGCTAGAGCTCTAATAACTTTTTTATCTTGAAATGTATTTTGTTAGATATAAGTACAATGACACCTACTTTTCTTTGGATGCCATTGTTTGGAGTGTCTCCTGAAGGCAACATAGAGTTGGTTGTTTTTTAATTTATTCTGATACTCTGCCTTTTGATTGGCGAGGTCAGTGCATTTACATTTAGTAGGATTGCTGGTTTGTGAGGACTTTACAGGCATTTTATCTTTTGTCTTCTGTCTGCTATTTTAGTTTGGTGTTTTTTTATTTCCCATCCCACTACCCCTTGTTTTCTGTTTTATGTTTCGTGTCTCAGCTCTGGAGCTTTGTTTTATGGTTACCATTAGGTTTATGTAAAATTAAGGTTCCACGCTTACCCCTAGTTCTTTTTCTTCCGATTGCAGCTCTACTCACCTGTGTAAGTTTCAGTCGTCTTCCTTTATGGTTTTGTTGTCACAAAGCATCCCTTTTTATGATGTTCATTTCCAAATTGCAGAGTTATAGTCTCTTTTTAAAATATCTTTTCCCCTTTAACCTTTATGTCATATTTGTTTAATACTATATTCTAAAGTAGAGTTGCAATTTTTTCTATCCATTTTTCTTCTTACTCAAAAGTTTTTATTGATTGATTTTAGAAAGAAACATTGATTTGTTGTTCCATTTATTTATATGTTTATTGGCAGACTCCCTGACTTGATATGCCAAGGTGGAATTGAACCCTCCACCTTGGCATATCAAGACGACGCTTTAACCAACTGAACTACCTTGCCAGGGCTTAACAGTTTTAATACATTTCCATCTTTTTGTTTCCTGTAGAAGAGCTCCTCTAAACATTTCTTGTAATAAAGGTCTTGTGGTGGTAAAGTTCCTCAGCTTTTTTTTGTCAGAAAAAGCCTTTATTGCTCCTTCAGATCTAAAGGCTGACTTTGTTGGATATATTCTTGGCTGGTGATTTCTCTTTCAATATTTCAAATATTTCATCCCATTCTCTCCTGGTTTGTAGGTTACAATCTTTTCCCCCCTTGGAATTTTTTTTTGGTCAATTTCTGACAATTTTAATATAAGGTGTCCTGGAGGTCTTTCTGCATTGACATAATTAGGTGTTCTTTAGCTTCTATTTTCCCCCTGTATGATTCCACTTATTTATTTATTTTTAATATATTTTTATTGATTTCAGAGAGAAAGGAGGATATAAAAACATCACCGATGAGA
>JAAGEH010000041.1:8646997-8739521 GCA_011751065.1 Lasiurus cinereus | reverse complement strand
AAAAAAGTAACCTATAGTGACAGGAAACAAGCCCCAGCTGTGGGGCCTGAGGGCTGGTGGGTGATTGACTACAAAGGGGTGTGGGAGAATATTTTGGAAGATGTTCTGTTTTTTGTCTGTCTCCTTTGGTATGTGTGTGGTTGTAATTACATGGAAATATACATTTGTCAAAACTCGTGTACTCTGAAATTGGGTGCATTGTAACTGCATGCAAATTATACCTTAACTAAGTTGCTTTTTTTTGTAAGAGGACATTTACTGGGTAAATTACAGAGGTAGAAAAAGTAATTCCTAGAAGAAATGGGCTTAAGAAACAATTATAGAGGTAAAGGAAGGGCCCATGGAGCTTGGAAGTGAGGAAGCTAATGATAATGTGTGTGTGTTGGGGGTGGCGGAGAGGCACTAGTGTGCTCCCAAGAGGGAGAGCAGTTGAGTGGATTTGTAACAGGATAGAAAGGCAGCAAGGGCAGCATTTTCACAATAAAGATAACATGAGCTCTGTTCGCTTCTTGAATTTAAGGTCCCAGTCCACGGAGGGCGGGGGCAGCCCGTTCCCTTCTGCTCGTCTCTTTTCAGGTATACCCGTTATACTTGTCTCTAATGGAGGCATGTGGTTCTCATCGCGTTCTTTCACTGTTTTATACTCTCAGTTCTCTTCCACCTGAGTAATTTCTAGATTTCTATCTTTGAGCTCCCTACTTCTGTCTTCCATGTGGTCTGCTCTTTTCTATATTTCTAATTAATTCTTCATCTCATTTCTTGAGTTCTTCAGCTCCAGAATTTGTTTCTTTTTATAGTTTCAGTCTCTGATAAAAATTTTTTTAATATTTTATATATTTTATTGATTTTTTACAGAGAGGAAGGGAGAGGGATAGAGAGTTAGAAACATCGATGAGAGAGAGACATTGATCAGCTGCCTCCTGCACACCCCCTACTGGGGATATGCCCGCAACCAAGGTACATGCCCTTGACCGGAATCGAACCTGGGACCTTTCAGTCCACCGACTGACTTATCCACTGAGCCAAACCGGTTTCTGCTCTGATAAAATTCTTGTTTGTAGATTTTAGATTTTATTCCTTAGCTCATTGAACTACCTGAGTGTTTTCATAATTGCAATCTTGAATTCTGTCATTTAAATGAGTCTTTCATTGTCTTGAAGTTTGTTTCTAGAGACTTTTCCTTCTGAGCTACCTTTTCACTGTGTTTATTCATTGTGCTTGATGGGTTCTCTGCCTGGGCTTTGCTCACAATTCTGCAGGTCAGTAAGTATAGGACTTTCTTTTGTTCCCCACTAGATGGTGGTATACTGCAAGTTTTCATTTTGTCTTACCTGCTCTGCTGGCACCTGGGGACCTCCTTGGGGCAGTGTTGCCTCAGTCAAGGAAAATGCCCCGTGTTTCCCAAGGAGTTGGTTGTCCCCTCCGTATCTGGGTTTCCTCAGTTCCCTGTGATAGGCTATCGGGCTCTGGGCCTGTGAGTCCCCAGTGCTGCCTCTTTGTCATCAGAGGCTGCCATCTGAGGTATCTCCATATCAGGTTCCACCATGATGGTTGGTAAGGGTGGTGATGGGGGTGGGAGGAGAATGGTTCACAAGTCTGAAGTTTTGCCTTCTTGTTCATAATGGTGACCACCAGTCTGCTGCACTCGGGACACTGCTGCGTCATGTTGCAACCCATTTTAGCTGCACTGGGAGCTTGCTACTCACTTCTGCCCATTCCACCCTTTGGGCTGCCACCTGAGGTCTGCCTCTGGCTCCTCCACTCCTAGGTGAGATGGTCTGCAGCAGGTGGAGGTGGGGCAGGTTTGAGTGTCTGTAGCTGTCACACTGCTGTACCACATCTCCATCCTTGTCACTCAGGCTGCAGTGCTGCTTCTGCCCTCTACTGTTGTGTGAGAGGAGCTGCCCGACTCCTTCCGGTTTTTGAATCAGCTGGGCCCAGGGTGGGTGCCAGACTGCATCTGCGGACCATCTCTGTCCTCCCCGCCCTGCCTTCCCTGCTCGCTGTGGGACACCCACCTTCAGGTGTCTCAGTGTGCAGATCTCAGGTGTTTGTATGTTGATGTTGACCAGGGAATCCTTTTTGGTTAGTTGTCTGACTTGTAACTTTCTTTTTAGCCTATAGATGTCCAGTTGCCCCGGCACCTTTTTTCCTTCATGAATTAACCATTTGTACACCATTGTCTATATACTCAAGCAGTGGATCTTTTTAAATTCAAAATACTGACAGTTAACTGGTTAAATCTTGCATCTTTGTAGAAAATCATTTGGGCATATTGTGCCTATTTCTAGATTGTGGATTCTGTACTATTGGTCTGTGTCCATCAATACCACACTGTGATTCCTGAAACTGCACAAGGCACCTCATTTTATTGCGCTTCACCTTATTGCTCTCCACAGGCGTTGCATGGCTAACAAATGGGAGGCAAGACTTCCACCAGCAAAAAGATGAGTTTAGTGTATTGCAATGGCGTGGAACCAAACCTTTGCTATCTTCGATGCATGCCCGTAATGAGTTTGGAAATCTGGTTGACTCCTTCCACTTTATCTTTTTCAAAATTGTTTTAGCTATAAGTTTAAAAATAATCTTATCTACCTCTATAAAATATCTTATGGGGGTTTTGGCAGGAACTGCATTAAATCTGTACATCAGTTTGGGGAGGATTGAAATCATTGCTACGTTGCATCTTGTAGTCTATGGATGCTGTAAGTCTCCATTTAACTCTTGTTCAGTTTCATTTGTTCGTGTTTTGTAGCTTTTGGCATATATGTAAGTCTTATGTGTTTTGTTATATTTACAATTAAGGACTTTATTTTTAGAAGCAATTGTAAATAGTACTTTGTTTTATGCTCACCAAGGATATGGTTTATTGATTTTATTTTTTAATCCTCACCGGAGGACAGACAGACTGATTTTAGAGAGGAGAAGAGAGAAATAGATTGGTTGCCTCTGGTATGCATCCCGACTAGGAATGAAAACTGCAGTCTAGGTATGTGCTCTGACTGGGACTCAAACTGTAACCTTTGGGTGTATAGGACTACACTACAACCAACTGAGCCACCGGCCAGGGCAGCACTTTGCGTTTCATTGTGGTGTCACATGGTCATTGTTAATATGTAGAAATAGGTTTTTGTATGTTTACCTTATATCCTGAGATCTTGCCGAACTCGTATTCTAAGTGGTTTTGTGGGTTCCTTAGGATTTCCTGTGTCACCAGTGTGTGGTCTGCATGACAATGCTAACACCTGGGTCCCACCCTGGGGACTCTGATTGCGTTGTCTGGATATTAGGACTTTGAAAACTTTCCCTTGTGATTCTAATAAGCAGCCAAAGGCTGAGAACTACTGCTCTTTGAATTTGTCCATCTATGAGCAGAGATGCCTTGAGTGTGAGGGCCAAGAGCCCAGACTGCCCAGTGTGCATGGGACCTACCTTGCTGTCTGCTGTGGTGTGGTTAACAGGCTTGCACTCGGCTGCTGGAGAAGACAGAGTTCTGAGCCTGATGGCCTTGCTGCTTCTAGCCCAGCACACACTAAACCGGGATGGGTAACCAGCCAATTTTAATGAACACACTGATGTGTATAAAAGGGTACTGTTGTCGGTCACAAGTGTCCCCATTTTCTGGGTGGGGAGTTATCTTCTCCATGGACTAGAGTCCCTGCTTCTCCCATGGCCCCAGCATCTGGTGAGTGCTGGCTCTGTTCCCCAGGGCAGGGGCCGCCATGGGGAGGGAAGGTGTGGGCTCTAGTCAGCTTTTTCACACAATAAGAGCCTGGATCTTGGCCTGAGAAGGCCACCAACTTAGAAGTAACTGCTTGGCACAGTGTCTGCCCAGGTGCTACGTGGGAGGGAGGCCAGCCCTTCACCTTGGAGCAGCTCCTCGGCTGAGCTCCTCAAGGCTCACTTCCTGGCACCGAAAACCCAGCCCTGCTGGGAGCACGTGCACACCAGCTCAACTGGAAGTGCCAGGGACAGTGGGAAGGGAGGGTCCATTTGGAGAGTGTGTAAAGTTGGGCCCTACACTTGCGCCAGCAAGCCGTTGGGGGCAGGTGTGCTGCTCTGCTTCCCTTCACGGTGGTCCCAGAACCTGCAGTGCCCTGTGCGGAGGTGGCAGAGGCGATAGCCGCAGGGTACAGATAAGAGTTCCAGTGGCATTAGTACCTGAGGCAAAGGAGGGTTACGGGCCACTGCCCCAAAAGCTGAGTGGGCCACAAGCAACCCCAGCACCCAGGCACTTCACCGTTACCAGGAGAGCTACCAGCTGACCACCTGCAGAGCAGCAGACAGGCCTGACCACAGCCTTTCGTCAGTGGACACAGACTCGAGCTCTGGCAACCAGGTTGGCACTGGATTTCTGCGGTGGGGCCTCAGACCTGCTGAGCAGCCCCATCCAGACCCGACACCAGAGGTCCTAGGACCGGAGCTGTCTAGAGCCACTCCTGACACCTGCTGACAGGAGCAGAGTCACTGAGAGACCCATCCAAGGCGCTGGCCAGCTGCACAATTACACCTGGCAGGAAATGCCCGTGGGTGGGAGGGACACCAGCAGTCTCCTCGATGGAGTACCGGGCAGCCTAGCACAGCCCTGGCGGCTGGAGGCTGAGCTTCCTCAGCTTTGTGATCATTCCGAGCACCCAGTTTCACTGCACCTTGTCTGGACCCTCTTGGGTTCTGCTGCAGTCTTTCTCGGCTTGAGTCCATGGCGGAGGGGAGAAGGGGCAGCTGCTCCATCTACCTGCTAGATGGCTCTGAGCTGACAATGACTGCCTGCCCTGGAGGCCTGAGGTCAGAACTGCAGACACGGGAGGGGTGGAGGAGGTGGAATGGTAGCTGAGTGGCACTGCAGGGCTGCTGTCATCAGCACCGGCTGCGGGGATGCCCCTGGTAGGCCTGCAGAGCCTCCCGGATGGCCCGCTGCCAGTCTCGGGCCAGCTGCATGGGGGTCACGGAAGCCTGGGAACAAGGTTGCTGGGTCAGTCCTTTCCTCGTAGCAGCCCCACCTGCCTTCCCTGGGTGCTGGGCCTGCTGGGTCTCACCTGGTTCTGCACGCCCAGCTGGGCTCCGTAGAGCAGCAGCATCTTCATGGCTCTGTAGTGGCCGTGTCGCACAGCCTCGTGTAGAGCTGTGTCCCCTTCCTATTGAGAAAGGGGACATCAGTGCTCTCCCATGCCTTTCCTTCCCCCACAGGAACGCATCTCCTAGACTCTAAGGTACCCCATTAGGTGTGCAACCAGGGAAGCAATGGGCAGCAGCAGCTCTTACTTGACTCACCCCTGAATCTGTCCCCAAGGTTCCCTGATCTCTGACTTCCCAAGGACCCAGAGCAGCGCCACCTCAGCATTCCCGTTGCTGCTTCAATCCTAAACCCTTATTTTACTGTCCTCAGCTTTAATAAACGTATTCTCAAAAAAGGAAACATCATCCTCTTATCCCTGAGCTCAGACTCCAGGTCACTGTCCCCCGCTGAAGCTGCCCCCAAATAAACACCTACCTTGTCCTGTGCGTCAATGTGGGCCCCACACGCGATGAGGTGCTCCAGGCACTCACAGTGCCCTGTGCGCACAGCCACATGTAGGGGGGTGCTCCAGATCTAAGGGTACGAGTGGCAGTGTCACTCCTGAGTGGCAGGCTTCACCCCAAACCCAGGGCTGTGCTTGCTCTAGGAACAATCAGCTCCGAACAGGCCGCACACTGGCGTGCCCTCACCTTGTCCCGTGTGTTGACTTGGGCTCCATGGTTAAGCAGCTGTTTGAGGATGTCCAGGTGTCCTCCACGGCAGGCCCAGAACACAGGTGTCCTGTCCAGCTGCAAAGCAAAAGTGCTGATGTCTGATGCATTGCATGCTGCGCCCAGCCTCTGCGGGAGGAGGAGCCTTCCCCGATTCTCACCAAGTCACGAGCGTCCACAGTGGCCCCTGCCTCCAACAGCTTGTTCACAAGCTGGCTGTGGCCCTTCAGGCAGGCCCAGTGCAAGGCCCTGCGGTGGAGCTGGCGGTGGAGACTGGGAGGGTAAGCAGGGGCAACAGGGCCACCTCTAGAGGTCCCACCCCCCTTTTCACACACACCCCGCCCCCCATTCCCAGAGTTGGTGCCCTAAAGAGAGCTACCTGCTCCTTAATCATGCAAAGAGCCCCTCTCTCCTGGCTCAGGAGGCCCCGGGATTTGTGTCCCATAAACAGAAAAGCCCTGTGGTTCCCTAGGCTGCACTATAGCGCCCCGACAACGGCACTCCTGCAGCGCTGAGCTGCTCTCCGATTTGCCCTCCCTCGCTACCTTGTCATGGGCATTGGGGTCCCCTCCATCCGCCAGGTACTTGTCAATCAGGGCCTCCTGGTTCTCAGCTGCTGCCTTCAGGAACATCTCCAGGCCCACGGGCTCTGGCTGGGCTTGAGCCTGGGGCTGGGTAAGGACGAGAGCAAATCAATTGCACACTGTAGGCTGCAGGGACGAACATCACCGCTTCACTGGTCACACCAAGTGGTCCCCACAGAAACACTGTTGGCTTATTCAAATGAAAGTTTTTAAAAACTCATCTCAGTAGATTCTGACTAGATAGCTGGTGGAGTGGGAGAGTTATGGGTTGACTTGTGCTCCGCCCCCAGTTATATGTTGGAAGTCCTGACCCCTAGAACCTCAGGATGTGACCTTATCTGTAACCATCATGGCAGCTGTTGTGCAGGTGAGGGCACACAGAGCAGGTAGGCCCTAAGCCAGTGTAACTGGTGTCCTTACAGAAAGGGGGCATTGGGAACAGAGTGATGCACAAGGAGAAGGCCATGTGGGCATGAGGCAGAAGTCAGAGCATGTGGCCACAAGCAAGGGAACAGCATGGATGGCCACAGCCTGAGGAGCTTGGGGAGCAGACCCTGCCTTCCCCTGACCTCAGACTCCAGCAGTCCTAGGGCCTAAGCACAGGCAAGCTGTGCAGCTGGACAGTTGCTGCCACGCAGGCATGGCTGGCAGTACCCACTCTTCCCCAAGCCCTCCCACAGGTGCCGGAAGCTCTTCCTCAGAACTCAAGCCTTGGGGTGCGCCCCCTTATTTTCCCCATCTGACTGCTCACCCACCTTAACCACAGGCTCAGGTGCCCTGGGGGGCGCTCTGCGTTTCAATTGCTTTTCTCTTCGTCTCTGAACCAAGTTTTCCAAGTCAGCCAGATTCTCCAGATTAATTCTGGAACTCTTAAATCTCTCAAGCTGGGACAGAAGACAAAAGACCATGCCATTCATCAGCTAGGGTGCCAGGATGGGGCAGGCTCTTGTTCTCGTCTGGCCTCTCCCACCTATCGCAGAAACACCAGCCACCCCGGCTGCCAGCACACCCTGCTCTCCAGGCCCTCCCGGCTCTGGGCCTGCCCACCCGTCAGGGCCACTCACTCTCCTCCTCTTCTCCTCTTCCAGTCTCTGTCTCTCCTGGGCCACGGCCTCATGGGGTCCTAGCCTCCAGTCTACTGGCCAGCCTCCAGGTATTCCATGTCCACATCCCAACACTTTCCTTCCTTCTCTTTTTCCACTTACCTATAAGGACAGGGATGAAGAAGACAATTAGGAGAGTCCTTAGAAAGCCCAGCTGTGCAGTAGGGGGTCCAACAAGAGCTCACCCTTTTCAAAACTCTCGATGCAGGGTTGTTGCTGGCTCTCACCACCTTGGCCTGCCCTGCCCTGCCCTGTCAGCAAGGGCACAGGATGGGGGTGACCCCGTCTATTTATACTGTTGGGCTTTGTCCAGAGGAGTCGGAGCACATGACACCTCAGCTTCCCTTGCATTCCTACCAGATCACGCCACACTGCCAGCCGACCCCAAGCTCAGGGGCACAGGAGATGCCTCAGGGAGTGGGGGAGAAGAGGGGGAGGGAGGTTGAATTCCTGGGTTCCAGTCTTGGCTCCTCACAAAGCTGTTTCTTCATCCGTAAAAGGGTGTAGAACTACCACTCAGCTCAGCTGTGCTGGGACAGAGCCCCCATTCCCAGCGTTGGTGCCCTGAAGAGAGCTACCTGCTCCTTAATCATGCAAAGAGCCCCTCTCTGCCTCTCTGCCTGGCCCACCCCAGGCATCAGGAGCTGGACACATCAAGGAATGAGCGTGTAGAGGCAAGAGGTTGGAATGGCAGGATGGCCGGGCCTGGGTCTTCCAGTCACAGGAAACTATTCCCTTTCAAAGCAAATGCTGGCCACCTAACACATCTGGGGCCCACTGCGCACTGTGGCCCCAAAACATGTCCCAAAGTGCCATTGGTGCTGCCAGTTCTCTCATAGCCCAGGGAACTAGAAAGAACCCTCCTCTCTCCCCAACCAAGGCAGCTGGCCTCTGGCCCATTTCCAGAGCAATAGATATCCATCAGTTGAGCTAAACTGAGAGGCAGCTACAGTGGTGTTTTCCAAGACAACCTGCCATTTCCTGTGCCTCTTTAGCCATCATCATCCCTATCCAGGGCAAAACTCACTCCACTCTAGGATTTTCATGTCACTGTTTTCCTCTCTTGCTCCCTAACCCCCTCCCTTGCCACCCACAGGAGAACCAGCACACAGACCAGGGATCTGCCTGTTTGTGCTCTGAAAACCCATCCTCAGACCAGAGAAGCAGCTGCTGCCTCATTTTGCTGAGAAGGTCTGGGGGTACCCAGATGACTGGCTGCCCTCATATCCCTCTTCCCATGTCCTTACCAACTGCTGCACACTGATGACATCCATGGTCCCCCCACCAGCTCTCCAAATCCCAGTGAGAAGAACTGAGCTGCCAGCTCTTTTATAGGCAAGCTGTCCCCTAGGGGCAGGCAGGGCGGGGCAGTGGCTTGCACCTGAGCCAGATGACTCTGTAATGCCCACTAAAATACCAGGGTGGGCCTGTAGCCGTGCAGGCATAAGGAGGAGCTGCTCTGAGCTGAGTCAGATGCATCCTCAGACACCTACTACCCTGCACCTATGCCATCCCCCATGCCTACTCCGGAGCAGTTCCACCAGACACGTGTCCTAGGGTGCCTGGGCCACTGGCCCGGATTCAGGGGGAAATAGCTCCCAATTTCCTAAGTCCAGACACCACTTATGAAAAAGAGTCAAGTGTGAGCCTCTACACTGTAGGTCCGGCCACCTGAGATCCTGCAAGGGCCAGCCCTATTGCCCTTGTGAAAAGAGGCCTGAGTCCCAGAGGGCCTGGGAACCCTCATGGCACCAACAGGAAGAAATCAGGCAGCAAGGGATCTCCCAGTGCCAAGGCTGCCCCCACTCTTGGTGGCTCCCCCAAGGTGCCCTTGCTTCTCTCTCACCATTGGGGCCAAGTTCAGCCTGTTGCCAGCACCTCAGCCCTGGGAGACCAAGGCCCCGCAAGCAGGTCCCTATCAGATGCTCTCCTGGAATAGGACATGTCTTTCCATAGGGAAGGTGAAACTGACATCACTTCAGGTCCAAGTATATATAACTTTAACCGCTAATCCAGTTGCAAAGCAACCTGTCACCAGCCACAAAATCAAAGTTTCTAATAGTCCCTAAATGCCAGCATGCCCTTCAACCAGCTGAGCAAAAAACTGTCTTGACCTTTGAGAGGAAACCTGATAGCCAGTAAATAAGACTCCAGAATGGCAGTAACATGAGCAGAGATGACCAAATGAGAGGGAGGAGGATTTTGGGTCAAGGGCAGCCCAGGCCTTGAAGGGCTGCCAAGGTCCTACCCAGGGCAGGCTGGCTAATTTGTTAAGTTCTTGCCATTCTGAGACCAGATTTTTAAAAAAATTGTTACATCTTTTTTTTAAAAGTATGTTTTTATTGATTTTACAGAAAGAAAGGGGGAGGGATAGAGAGAGAGAAACATCTATGAGAGAGAAATATCATTGATTAGCTGTCTCCTGCATGCCCCCACAAGGGATCGAGCCCACAACCCCGTCATGTAACCTGACTAGGAATCGAACCCTGACCTCCTGATTCATGGGTGGATGCTCAACCACTGATCAACACTGGCTGGGCTGAAACCAGATTTTTTTTTTTAAGAAACTCATTCTGTATGCTTCATGGTGTTCTGTCAAAGGTGCTTTCGTGTTTTTCATTATGAGAAGGGAAAGGGTTACCTAGACCTGAGTGATGGTGGATAGACAAGAAAAAGTTAGACTTCAGCTCTGGGCTCCACTGCCAGCCACCTACTCATACTCCTCCCCCTCAATGTTCCTGGTAGATTTCACCTGAAACTCAGCAGAAAAGTAGTTTCTTCCACATGAAACTGACTTATTAAAAAAGTTATTCCTTGTAAAAAAATCCATACATAACAAATAAAGCTTTACAAGAATCCCTTTACTAACCACAGTGGCCCTAGGGAATCATGGGCACAGATTGCTATACATCCTCTGACTTGCAATTTTGTGTATGTACATACGTGTTTCTATAGACATGTTGTTTTTTTGTTTTTAATATATTTTATTGATTTCTTACAGAGAGGAAGAAAGAGTTGGAAACATCGATGAGAGAGAGACATCGATCAGCCGCCTCCTGGACGTGCCCGCAACCAGGATACATGCCCTTGACCGGAATCGAACCCAGGACCTTCCAGTCCGCAGGCTGACGCTCTAGCCACTGAGCCAAACCGGTTTCGGCTATAGTCATGTTTTTAAGAAGCACATATTGTGATCACAACTCAGCATGCTTCCCACATTAGCATACACCATTCCACTACATTGCACTCAAATGGTATGTAGACCAGAAGTTAACCATTTCCCTATTGGGAGCACCCTGGTTATCTCTCTCTTTCTCCCCACCCCCTCTCTTTTAAATATTACACCCCAGGCTCAAATGTGTATCTTTGTGAATACTTCCATAAATAGGCATCTTTATAGATACGAATATTCTTCTACGTAGCTACAGAAAAACCAAATTATTAGCCCATTTAACAAAATTTTTAAAAAATGTTTTTCTTGATTTCAGAGAACAGAAGAGGGAGAGAGAGAAACATCAATGATGACAGAATCATTGATCAGTTGCCTCCTGCAGGCCCCCTATTGACCAGGAATCGAACCCTGACCTTCTGCTTCATGCTTCAATGCTCAACCACTGAGCAACACTGCCAGGCTATTCATTTAAAAAGTTTTTAAAATATATTTTATTGATTTTTTACAGAGAGGAAGGAAGAGGGATAGAGAAGTAGAAACATCAATGAGAGAGAAACATCAATCAGCTGCCTCCTGCACACTTCCTACTGGGGATGTGCCCGCAACCAAGGTACATGCCCTTGACCGGAATCAAACCTGGGACCTTTCAGTCCACAGGCTGATGCTGTATCCACTGAACCAAACTGGTTTTGGCTATTCATTTAAATTTTAATAGATATTGTCAAATTGCCATCTATAGTGGCTGAACCAATCCATGAACAGATGCCAACAAAGACAAATGACAGTATGAAATGAAAAAATAAAAACATCTAAAACAGTCAATATCCAGAAGCCACAAACAACTCCTATCTGCCTATCTAATAAAAGAGCAATATGCAAATTAACCATCACTCTTAAGCCCATCAGCCAACCAGGAGTGAGTATGCAAATTAATCCCAACCAAGATGGCTACAGCCACAGAGTGAGCAGGAGGGAGGCTTGGGTTTCCCCAGAGATAGAGGAAGCCAAGCTTTCCACACAGCCTGGGGGGCCCAGGCCTCCACTCAAGGCTACAAAGATTTAATTATAGAAGATAGATAAATTCCAACAAAATGGTGGCAGCCACAGAGCTGGAAAGAGCAGAAAGCTAGGGTTGCCCCTGATGATGGAGGAAGCCAAGCTTCTGCAGCCTGGCCTGTCTTGGCCTCTGCTTAAGGCTACAAAATTTCAATTATAAAAGATAAATAAATCCCAACAGATATGGCTGCCACCATGGAGCGAGCAGGAGGCTTGGCTCCACTACAGGCTACAGTTTCAATTGTAGATGATAAATAAATCCTAGATACCAGGGCCTCCACTTAGGTCGCCAGGGGGCATGGCCAGCCTGCAAACCACCACAAGCCCCTCGCCCAGGCTGCACCATGCCCCAAGGGAACCCCCACTCTGATCCAGATCACCCTTCAGGGCAAACCAGCTGGCCCCCACCCATGCACCAGGCCTCTATCCTATCTAATAAAAGAATAATAGGCAGATTGACCATCACTCCCAACACACAAGATGGCTGCCCCATGTGGTCAAAAATCCTGCCCCCATGTGGACACAACATGGCCACCACAAGATGGCTAGCAGGGGAGGGCAGTTGAAAGGGACCAGGCTTGCAAGGGAGGGCAGTTGTGGGTGATTAAGCCTGCAGGGGAGGGCAGTTAGGGGTGACCAGGCTGGTAGAGGAGGGAAGTTGGGGGTGACTGAGCCTGCAGGGAGAGCAGTTGGGGGTGACTAGGCCTACAGGGGAGGGCAGATAGGGGCAGGGGAGCAGTTAGGCATCAATCAGGCTGGCAGGGGAGTGGTCAGGGGGTGATCAGGCTGGCAGGCAGAAGCAGTTAGGAGCAATCAGGAAGGCAGGCAGGTGAGCAGTTGGGAGTCAGCAGTCCTAGATTGTGAGAAGGATGTCCTGGATTGTGAGAGGGATGTTCGACTAAACGGACAGTCGGACATCCCTCAAGGGTTCCCAGTTTGGAGAGGGTACAGGCTGGGCTGAGGGACACCCTTCTCCCCCGTGCATGAATTTTTTGAACCAGGCCTCTAGTCCTTTATAATAAAAGGCTAATATACAAATTGATTGAACAGCAGAATGACTGGTCACTATGATTCACACTGACCACCAGAAGGCAGACACTCAATGCAGAAGCTGTCCCCTGGTGGTCAGTGCGCTCCCACAGGGGGAATGCTGCTCAGCCAGAAGCCAGGCTCACAGCTGGTGAGTGCAGTGGTAGTAGCTGGATTCTCTCCTGCCTCCACAGCAGTTGTATAATCCCTGAGGGCTCCCGAACTGAGAGGGCACAGACTGGGCTGGGGGACTCCCTCCCTGAATGCACAAATTTCATACACCAAGCCTCTAGTCTATATATATGAAAGCCTAGCAACTGGAAAGGTGGAACAACCAGAACAAACAGTGGCTATGATGTGCACTGAGGCAGACAGCCAGCCTGATTTGGGCCCTGATAGCGCCCCCCCCCCAGCTGGCCTGGCCTGCAATCGGCCCCTAACACCCTGATCAGGGGTGGGGTCAGCCAGCCAACTGCCCATGGCCCTTCCCCTCTGCTGGCCCAATGTGCCACCATGGGGGTGGGCCAGCCAGACCCCACCCATGCATGAATTCATGCACTGGGCGTCTAGTGAGTCAATAAAAACAATTTTTTTAATGGGCAAAGGATGCTGACAGGAAGTTCACAGAAGACTGGTGTCGGTGTCAACCTCACTAGTAATCAGCAATTCAAAATAACAGCAACAGCACTTTATGAAACTATGGTATAAAAACGTGATCAGGTTTTGAGAAAGGATATGTTCTAATACACTGCTTGCAACATGCCAAGCACTCTCTCCAGTGCTCCCCATACATTCAAATACCTAATCTCCAGTGACTTCGAAGCAGGTCCTACTAAAACCATCCTCAACTCACAGATAAGGAAAGTGTCATTTACCAAAATACCTCAGCTAGCAAAAAGCTTATTACGTATTCTGTAGTTTCTCCTAATACTTACTTGCAAAATTCTGTGGTTTTCAATTTAAGTCTTTTTATTTAAGTTTTTTGTTGTTGTTATTTATTGATTTTAGAAAGAAAGGGAGAGAAAAAGAGAAACATCTATTTGTTGTTGTCCCACTTATTAATGCATTCATTGATTATTCTTATATGTGCTCTGATGGAGAATTGAATCCACAACCTTGGAGTATCTAACCAACTGAGCTACCTCACCAGATACAATTTAGGTCTTTAATTTACTTGAAATTTAATCTGGGCATGGGTGAGATAAGGATATAACTTTATTTTTCCAAACAGATGTTTCCACACGAACATCTAATTTAGAATAGGGTCATCTGTCCAGGCTTGAGCACTTGCAGCCCCCCAAATCTACTCGGTCACTCCAGGGGCCAAAATCAGGCTCTTCCTGGGACTTTGGGCTTCACTTCCCCCACCCTGCAGCATGGATACTGACCAAAGTTGGGGCTTGGAGACCTAGTCTATGTACCCTTGCACAGCAGCCTGAGACAGAAGGGTGGTGATTCAACTGGCCAGCAGGTCCTGTAATTCACTGTTGCAAGGCAGCAGGTCACATGCTAGTCGTGCCTTCCGATCCCGGACGGCCTTCAGGGCTGGGCTGTGTTGCAACAGAAGGGAGCAGATATCCATGTGACCCTTCTCAGCAGCCTGTAGAGAGAATGGCCTGAATCAAAAGTCACATCTCACTAGCCCCTGCTCTTGTACTACTTCTGGGGGTCTCTTGGCTCTCATGGAAATGGAAATACTGGCTGACTGGGTAGACTTCACCTAACTCCGACACACTCCCATGACTGACACCCAGATGGGCAGGGTACTCTATGACCATCCTGGCAGTTAGCTTGAATTTTTGATTCTCATGGTCTTTGGCTCAGTGGTCATTCTTCCTTGTCCAGGCTGCACATGAAGACAAGTACAGAACCCTGGGTCTCTATGTGTATATTACAAACATTCTGATCATCTATAGGGTGCTGGGCACCATGAGCACAGGAGACATCAGACATGGTCTCTGACCTCTTGGTACTTTCAGATAAGCAGAGAAAAATGGGCCCAGGTCCCCAGCTTTCTCCTCTCCTCCTCTCAGATAGATTATCCCAATCTGGATGTCAATTTCTAATTTATTTCCAAAAAATAGCAATTAAGTGATTTACATAAATTATCTTATTTAACTTTCATAGTAACTATCAGAAGTAGGCACTATCATTATTCCCATTTTATAAATGAAGAAACTGAGGCTTATAAAGGATAGTGACTTACCTAAGGTCACAGAGCTAATGTGGCAGCCTGGGGATTCTAAAGCAGGTCTGTCTGACCTCAAAGTCTGAACTCTTAACACCTGTTATACTACTAAGCTCCCTACTCCTCCCAATAGACAAACTGATGGAATACAGGGGCTTTTGAGAGGTATCAAAGTTAATATTAGTAGCAACCATCATCTCAAATTTGAACCCAAATCTTTTTTATTTTTTAGCAGGTCCTTTTGATGAATATAGACCCAGGTTCTTAATTCTGTTGCCTCATTTCAGGCAATGGTATGTTGTGAACAACTGGAGAAGTATTTCAAGTAATTTTTTTTACTCCCCCTCCCCCCCCGCAAAAAAAAAAGGATCAATGTTGGCAAGTAGTTTATTTCAAAAAAAGAAAGAAAGAAAGTGAGATCCAAGATGGTGGTAATGAACCCACCCCTTCATGAGCACCCTGAAATATATGCCCATATGTAGAGAGAGCCATTCCTCCAAAGAGAACACTGGGAGCGACTAAACTGCTTCTGCACAACAAATACCAGAGAGGAACTCTACAGAGAAGGCTGGGGGACCATGGAAGCCCTCCAAGATGGTGGGAATTCTCTGGGTGCCAGTGAACACCCTTGCTTATATTTCCCTCCACCTCCATAGGGCAAGTAGCAGCTCTATCCAGGTACTCTGACCTCCATGCAAGGTCACTGCAGTGCTTTCCAGCCATAGCACCCAGAGCCCATTTCTGTTCTGAACGAAGGGAGAAAACAGGATCAATAGGGCATTACCACACACAGCTGACTCCAATGGCCTGCCAAACGACCCAGCACACAAAGCCACTAGGCCACTTTTTCTTTTTTAATTTATGTTTATTGATTTTAGAGATGAAGGGAGAATCATTGATTGGCTGCCTCCAGCACACCCCTCACTGGGGATCGAACCCACAGCCCCAGGCAAGTGTCCTTAATCAGAATATGACCTGAGACCCTTCAGTCCACAGCCCGATGCTCTATACACTGAACCAAACCAGCTAGGAAACACAAGGCCACTTTTTCAAGACTGGAAAAGATAGTTATTTTGTCTAATTATATAAACTAGAATGTTAAACAAAATGAGAAAATTAAGGAATATCTCTCAAAGGACAGAACAAGAAATATCTCCAGAAAAGAATCCTAATGAAACAAAGATCAGTAATTTACCTGATAAAGAATTCAAAGAAATGGTCATAGGATGCTCATCAAACTTCAGAGTAAAAAAGGACTTAGAGAGAACTTCACCAAAGAATTAGAAAGTATAATAAAGAACCAAGCAGACCTGAAAAATATGATGAGTCAAGTGAAAAATATGGAAGGAATCAACATCAGATTAGCTACAACAGAAGAATGGATCAGCAACCTGGAAGCCAGCTAGTGGAAAACAATCAGAACAGCAAAATAAATAAATAAATAAATAAATAATAAAAAATGAGGATAGTTTAAGGGGCTTCTGGGAAAACACCAAGCACATAAAGATCATATTATAGGGATCCCAGAAGGAGAAAGAGAGAAAGGAACAAACTTTCCTAACCTGAGAGAGGAAACATAGCCAGGTTCAGGAAGCTCAAAGAGTTTCAAACAAGATGAATCCAAAGAGACCCACACCAAGACATATTGCAATTACAAAGGCAAAAGTTAAAGATAAAGAGGCCATCTATAGATTTCTCAGCAAAAACTGTACAGGCCAGAAGGGGGGCAGGACATATTAAAGTGCTAAAAGAACCTACAATCTATAATACTTTACTGGGCAATATTATTATTCTGAATTGAAGAAAAGATAAAGAATTTTCTGGACAAGCAAAAACGTAAGGAGTTCATCACCACTAAACCAGCTTTACAAGAAATGTTAAAGGGTATTCTTTAAGCAGAAAAGAAGAGGCCATAACCAGAAACAAGGAAATATGAGGAAGGAAAATAACCTACAGGCAAAGGCAAATATTTAATAAACACAGCAAATTAGCCATTTAAAAAGCTAATATGATAGACAAAAGTACCAAATTCAATAAAAACTACAACAAGTAGTTAGGAGACATACAAAACAAAGATTTATTAACAACAAAAATGAAAACAAACAAAAAATATCTAAAGTATGACTTCAAAAGCCCTAGTTGATTTGGCTCAGTGGACAGTGTCAGCCTGTGCATTGGGCATCAACTGGGCAGCTGCCATCCAAGGCTTGCCTGTGCCTTGGGCTAGCCATGGGCAGCTGGTGGGCTGAGAGGACTGGGGGACTCCAGAGGCAGGCAGGCAGAGCAGCCGCTCCACAAGCCTGCTACCCTAACAGGGTTGAGGGGACTGAGCACTGCCATCTTGTGGCTGTGGACGTCACCATCTTTAAAGGCAGGGCAGTCAATTAGCATATTCCCTCCTTATTGGCTGTGGGCACTGCTATCTTTGCAATGGTGTGAGGGTCAATTATCATATTTTCTCTTTATTAGATAGGATAAAGTGGCCAATCCAAATAGACGATATAACAATCATAAATATATACACTGAACATAGGAGTACCTAACTATATAAAGTAATTATTAATGGACATAAAGGGAGAAATCTACAGTAATCCTCCTATATAATAAAAGGCTAGTATACAATTTTTTAAATTTAAATTTTATTTTTAAAATATATTTTATTGATTTTTTTTTACAGAGAGGGAGAGAGATATAGTTAGAAACATTGATGAGAGAGAAAGATCGATCAGCTGCCTCCTGTATACCCCACACTGGGATGTGCCTGCAACCAAGGTATGTGCCCTTGACTGGAATCGAGCCTGGAACCTTTCAGTCTGCAAGCTAATGCTCTAAACACTGAGCCAAACCAGTCTTGGTGGCTAGTATACAAATTGATCAGCAGAATGACTGTTCGCTGTGATATGCACTGACCACCAGGGAACAGACGCTCAATGAAGGAGAAGCACTGCTCAGCTAGAAGCTGCACTCAAGGCTGCGATGTCTGACTGACAGCTATAAATTTATTGAACAGAAGTACGACCGTTCGTTATGATGCATTCTGACCACCAGGGGAAGCACTGCTCAGCTAGAAGCTGGGCTCAAGGCTGGCGAGCGCAGTGGCATTGGTGGGAGCTTCTCTCACTTTCATGGCAGCGCTAAGGATGTCTGACTGATGGCTTAGGCCTGCTCCCTATGGGTCCTCTTTGGATTCCTTTTGTTTGGGGTTCTGTGTGCTTCCTGGACTTGTAAGTCTATTTCTTTCACCAGGTTGGGGAAATTTTCAGTCATTATTTCTTCAGATAGGTTTTCAGTATCTTGCTCTCTCTCTTCTTCTGGCACCCCCACAATTCTGATGTTGGTACACTTGAAGTTGTCCCAGACGCTCCTTACACTATCTTCACATTTTTGGATTTTTTTTTCTTTTCCAGTTGAGTGTTTTCTGCTTCTTTGTATTTCAAATCTTTGACTTGATTCTTGCATTCCTCTAGTCTGCTGTTAGGTCTCTGTATAATATGTTTTATTTCAGTCAGTGTATGTTTAATTTCTAATTGGTCGTTTTTCATCTCCTTTTGGGTCTTGCTAAATTTATCCATCTTTCCTAGGAAATTCTTGAAAAACCTTATATCCGTGGTTTTGAACTCTATATCCAGTTGTTTGTTTTCCTCCATTTCTTTCATTTGTGATCTGTTCCTTGTCTTCACATTTTCACTGCTTCCCTGAGTTGGAAGGGTAGCTTTGTGTGCTAGGTGTCCTATATGGTCCAGTAGCTCCATCTCCCCAGTTACCTGAGGTGGACTCTCTTGGTGCACCCCTTTCTGAACTGTGTGTACAGCCTTTTTATAGTTAAGCCTTGATTGTTGTTTGAATCACTGGGGGGAATTGACCTCCAGGTCAATTGGCTGTGAATGTGAAGATCAGCTGTGTCTATGCTGGGAGAACTTCTGTGCTGGAGATACAAGATTTGCAAAATTGCAAAAGACTCTGTGGTTACCATGTGAAGTGGGCCTTTGCCATCAGTCAAACATTCCCCAAGGACTCCTGGATTGTGAAAGGATACAGGCTAGGCTGAGGGACACTCCACTGAGTGCATGAATTTTGTGCTCCAGGCCTTCAGTACAAAATAGTAAGGGATTTTTAAATTTCTTTCCTTCCTTTCTTCCTCTCCTTCGTCCCCTCCCTCCCTCCATCCCTCCACCACTTATATTCAGTATTGGAAATTCAAAGCCTTCTCCCTTCCTTCCTTCCTTCCTTCCTTCCTTCCTTCCTTCCTTCCTTCCTTCTAGTCAAAGCCTTCTCTCCCTTCCTTCCTTCCTTCCTTCCTTCCTTCCTTCCTTCCTTCCTTCCTTCCTTCCTTCCTGTCAAAGCCTTCTCTCCCTCCCTCCCTCCCTCCCTCCCTTCCTTCCTTCCTTCCTTCCTTCCATCCATTCATCCATCCATCTATTTTAATCCTCATCCAAGGACATGCTTAGAGAAAGGAACAGAGAGAGGAAGAGAGAAACATCGATAGAATGCCTTCTGAATGTGCCCCAACTGGAGATTGAACCCGAGACCCAGGTATGTGCCCTGACCAGGAATTGAACTGGCAACCTTTTGGTGCACAGGATGATGTTCAACCAACTGAACCACTCTGGCTAGGCAAAAACTGACAATTTTTAGCTAAACTCACAGGAGAGAGCTCAAATACATAACATTAAAAATGAAAGAATAGATATTACAACTGAATTTGTAATCATTACAAACAAATTTGTAATGATACACAGCATCATTAAAGGAAAATATAACACCTATATGCCAACAAACTGAATGACCTAAAAGAAATGGATAATCTTCTAAAAGCATATAACCTTCCAAGACTAAACTAGAAAGAAATAGAAAATCTAAACACAGTGATCACTAACAATAAAACTGAAAAAACTCCCAACAAACAAAAGTCCAAGATCAGATGGATTTACAGGAGAATGTTTATCCTTCTTAAATTATTCCAAATAAGAGAAGAAGGAAGAATGCTTCCAAACTCATTCTACAAATTCAGTATTATCCTAAAACCGTAATGAGAAAAATACATTACACACACACAAAATTATTTACAGGCTAATATCTTTAATAACATAGATGCAAAAATCCTCAACAAAGTATCAGCGGAAAAAAAAATTCAGCAATACATTAAAAAGATCATACATTATGATCAAGTGGTACTTATTTCTAGGATAAAAGGTTGGTTCAATATCCACAAACCAATTCATTTGATATACAACATAAAGTTAAGAATAAAAATCATATGATATTAATGCAGACAAAGCATTTGACACAAAAACAACATCCATTTATGATAAATTCTCAGCAAACTGGGGACAGAAAAAAATACCTCAACCTAATAAAGGCCACACATATAACAAATCTACAACTAACATCACACTCAATGATGAAAAGCTGAAAGCTTTTTCTTTAATATCTGGAACAAGAATGTCCACCTACACGACTTATATTCAACACAGTACTGGAAATTCTAGTCAAAGCAATCAGACAAGAAAAAGAAATAAAAAGCATCCAAATTGTAGAGGAAAAGTAAAACTGTCATTATTAGCAGATGACATGACATTATATAGAGAGAACCCTAAGGATTCCACCAAAAAACTATTAGAACTAAATTCAGTAAAGGAGCAGGATACAAAATTAATACTCAAAAATCAGTTGCATTTAAAAAAAAAAATTTGAGTTTTTACAGAGAGGAAGGGAGAGGGCTAGAGAGTTAGAAACATCGATGAGAGAGAGACATTGATCAGCTGCTTCCTGCATGCTCCCCACTGGGGACATGCCCGCAACCAAGATACGTGCCCTTGACCAGAATTGAACCTGGGACCTTTCAGTCCACAGGCCAACATTCCATCCGCTGAGCCAAACCGGTTTCAGCATCAGTTGCATTTTTATACACCAATATAATCAGAAAAAGAAAAGAAATAAAACAATTGCTTCAAAAAGAATAACATATATAGGAATAAATTTAATTAAGAAGGTTAAAAGACTTACACTTGGAAAACTACAAGACACTGAAGAAGATACAAATAAATGGAAGCATACACATTTAATTAAGAAGGTTAAAAGACTTACACTTGGAAAACTACAAGACACTGAAGAAGATACAAATAAATGGAAGCATACACCACATTCATGAATAGGAAGCATTAATATTAAAATGTGCATACTAGGAGAAACCAAGATGGCAGCATAGGTAAACACTTAAACTGCTGCCTCACACAAAAATTTCAAAACTACAGGAAAGCTGGCTGAGTGGAAATTATACAACTAGAAGGAAAGACGGAGGCTCACAGAGACTCAGAGGAGCTGCAAAAAGCTGAGGTACGGAGACATGCATGTGGAGAGGACAGGTGGCGGAGTGCCTGGCTGGTTTCCTCTAGTGGGAGGGAGACAAAAACTCCCAACTGCACTGAACCCTAGTTCCAACAGCACTGAACCCAAGTTCTGGGCGAGACTCATACAGGGGAGTCTGGACTGTCAGGAAAAGGGATGAGTGCATGGAAACTTAGGGGAGCCCTGAAAGGCAGAGGTATGGAGGCACGTACGCAAATGCACACAGAGAGGACTGACTGCTGATTGTGCCGCTGGCTTTCTCTAGCGGGAGGGAGACAGAACCTCCCAACTGCATTGAAATCCAGTTCCAATAGCACTGAACTCCAGTTTTGGGTGAGACCCTGGGGACCCAGACTCATACAGGTCCCTAGAGCACATGGAAACTCAGGAGAGCCCGAAAGGCAGAGGTCTGGAGGCGTGCGAGTGTGTGCAGAGAGGGACACTGAGACCCAGGGGCCTCATAGGGCAGGGCTGACAGGAAGCCAAGGCTGTCTGCTCAGCCCTGAGACTCCATTCTGCCCATCCAAGCTGAACACAGAAGCTTTTGCAATTTTGCAAGTCTTGTATTATAAGGCTGACTGCAGCACAGAAGTTCTCCTGGCATAGACACAGCTGATCCTCACAACCAACTGGCTTGGAGGTTAATTCCCCCCAGTAATACCAACAACAATTAAGACTTAACTACAACAAGGCTGTACACACAGTTCACAAAGGGGTGCACCAAGAGACTCCACCTCATGTAACTGGGGAGGCGGAGCTACTGGGCCATATAGGACACCTAGCACACAAAGCTACCCTACCAACTGAGGGAAGCAGCGAAAATGTGGAAACAAAGGAATAAATCACAAACAAAAGAAATGGAAACAAATGACTGGATATAAAGTTCAAAACCACGGAAATTTTCAAGAATTTCCTAGAAAAGATAGATAAATTTAGCAAGACCCAAGAGGAGATGAAAAACGACCAACTAGAAATTAAACATACACTGACTGAAATAAAAAATATTATACAGAGACCTAACAGCAGACTAGAGGAATGCAAGAATCAAGTCAAAGATTTGAAATACAAAGAAGCAGAAAACACTCAACTGGAAAAGCAAAAAGAAAAGAATCCAAAAATGTGAAGACAGTGTAAGGAGCGTCTGGGACAACTTCAAGTGTACCAACATCAGAATTTTGGGGGTGCCAGAAGAAAAGAGAGAGCAAGATACTGAAAACCTATCTGAAGAAATAATGACTGAAAACTTCCCCAACCTGGTGAAAGAAATAGACTTCCAAAAGTTCCAGAAGTGCACAGAACCCCAAACAAAAGGAATCCAAAGAGGACCACACCAAGAGACATCATAAGTAAAATACCAAGAGCAAAAGACAAAAATAGAATATTAAAAGCAGCAAGAGAAAAACAGTTCATTACCTACAAGGGAGCACCCATATGATTGTCAGTTGATTTCTCAACAGAAACTATGCAGGCCAGATGGGAGTAGGAAGAAATATTCAACGTGATGAATAGCAAGAACTTACAACCAAGATTACTCTACCCAGCAAAGCTATCATTCAGAATTGAAGGTCAGATAAAGAGCTTCACAGATAAGAAAAAGCTAAAGGAGTTCATCAATACCAAACCAACATTACATGAAATGTTGAAAGATATTCTTTAAGAAGAGGAAGAAGAAGATAAAGGTAAAGATAAAAATTATGAACAACAAATACATATCAACAAGTGAATTGAAAATCAAGTGAATAAAAAATCTGATGAACAGAATAAACTGATGAATATAATAGAAATCAGGGGCATAGAAAGGGAGTGGACTGACAATTCTTAGGGGAAAAGGGGTGTGAGGGTGTGGGAATAGACTGGACAAAAATCATATACCTATGGATGAGGACAGATGGAGAGGTAAGGGCAGGGGTTGGGGTGAGAACCAGGTAGAGGGGAACTATGGGGAGGGGAAAAAGGAACAATTGTAATAATCTGAACAATAAAAATTTATTAAATTAAAAAAAATAAATGATACTACATTTAATTCTAATTTACATGCACTGGAAAAATGCTGGAGAATTACACATTAATCCTAAAGTGATGAGACATGAGCACTGCAATTACAAATGCTTTTTATTTTCTGTTTTATGCTTTCCCGTTTTCCCTAGATTTCCTACTGTGAACATGCTCTATACCTTTTATAATGACAAAGAACAAGGTTTTGAAGGGCAAGAGGGGGCATACCTTATGTAGACTGGTCATGCCATCATCATCTACCAGCCTGGGATTGGACCCATGTGAGAGTAGAAGCCGTGCAATCTCTGTGTGTCCACAGTAGCTGGCCCGGTGCAGAGCAGTGGCACCCCCATGTGTCTGAGCGTCACACTTGGCCCCACTTTCCAGCAGGAACTGGCATACTGCGTAGTGTCCATTGCGGCTGGCATAGTGCTGCAGGGAACAGAGACCGAGGTTCGGACAGCAGAACCAGGCAGGCAACAGGGGAAGGGGAAGGAAGAGAAGGGGAAAGTATGGGTCCTAGAGCAGAAGCCTGGTTCCATCAGCTGTGTGACTTGGGCAACTGGCTTCCTCAATCATTTCTACCTCACAGGATTGTTATGAAAATGAAATGAAATAACTAATGTAAAGCACATTTATTTTAAAAACCCAGGTTCACATGACACTTAAAAAGAGAAACCCTGGTGGGAGAGAAGAATGGGAGAGAGGAGACAAGGTAAACCTCAATCCCCCTCAGAGAGGAGGACCCCAAGTTCCTCCCAGCTCACCAGAGCTGTGTAGCCAGCCAAGTCTGGCTGACTAGGGTCCACTGCCATCTGGATTAAATACTTCACTCGGCCCAAGTCTCCATTCAGGGCTGCTGACCAGATTCCTAAGGAAAGACAACCAAAGTACCAAAGTACTGAATGATGCCGACCAAGGACATTTAATATTTCCTTCACCCCTTGACCTCCATTTTTTTTATCCATAAAATTGGTAAGAAATGAGTGTTATTATCCATTCAACAAATATTAACCAAGCATCTCCTCTATGCCAAGATTGTCCTAGATGCTGATAACATAGTAGTGAACCAGACAATGAGCTTGCCTGACCAGAGCAGGGGGAGTTGGACACAGAAATCCCTTCTCCCCGCTTTAAATGTTGAGGAATGTTTAAAATGGTTGAATGCACAAATTCAAAAGCAAGACAAGAACCTTGCTAGGTGCCAGGACAAGAAGGAAACCATAGCCACAGCAGTGAGCAAGCACTGGGTATATAAGATCTAGAGTCCTTACAACTAGACACACACCTCAAGGGCTTGGGCTCCAGTGTCTGGAGCAAAGGGAACGAGATAAACTCTGTGCACAAAACCAGGAGGTGCACATCATGGATGAACTGCGACTGAAAAATATCTCTTGTCCTGGGAAGCAAGCCACCATGCCCAGGCCCTTCACTCATTCAACAAATATTTACTGAATACTTACTATGTACTAATATCTGGCACTATTCTGGGTACTAAGGGTCAGCTGAAAATAAAAGACCTTTTCCCAAATGTTGTTCTTATGGAGCTTATATTCTAATTAAAGGAGACAGACAAGGAGAAAAAAACATCATGAAGTCAGATGATGCTAAATGTTATGAAGAAAAATAAAGCAGAGAAGGGGTACAGGCAGTGGTCAGGGATGGCATTTCTGATAAGGTGACATTTGAACAGAAACCTAAAGAAAATGAGAAACAGCATCATTTGAATAGGTGTAATGAGAAGACAGCAATGCAGAAGAAAGTTAAAAAATCAGAGGCCCTGACCTATGCCACTTGGAGGTGTGAGACCTGTATCTACTACATTACCTTAAAGAGCAAACCCCCAAGCTAAGAATGTAGCATAAAAACTGATCCAGAGAAGTGAACCCTGTAAGGGCCAGTCAGAAGTAACTTTTTAAAATGACCCTGAAGGTCCAGCCAGTGTGGCTCAGTGATTGAGCGTCAGTGGTTGAGCGTGGACCCATGAACCAGGAGGTCTTGGTTAGATTCCCAATCAGGGAACATGCCTGGGTTGCATGCTAGATCCTCAGGAGGGGGCATGCGAGAGGTAGCCAATCAAAGATCCTCTCTCATCATTGATGTTTCTCTTTCTCCCTCCCTCTCTCTACAATAGAAAAATAGTGTGAAAAATAAAAGAATAATATTTCCAAAGGATTGGGTGTTAACCTAGAATTTTATACTAGCTAAGATGTGTGTGTGTGTGTGTGTGTGTGTGTGTGTGTTAGTGAAGCTTGCAACTCAAGTGCATCTAGACGTTGACAAAGACCCTACGGGGCAGAACTATCCCAGATGAGAGCTACTAATGCTAACTACTCGGAGACTCTTCAGAGGCGTGGGAGAGCGGAGGGAAGAAGGCAGGTGGAGGCGTGTTACTTCTCGGCCCCACGCGGCGGGATCCCTGGCCGGCCTCAAAGACCACCTAGGCCGTGTCCGGCGCACACAGTGCGGACACCGTGGCTCAGAAACGCCAGCCCCGCACAGCGCCGCAGCTTGCCCTGCAGCTGCAGCCCTCGGGTGAGCGCAGATCCCCAGCTGAGTTCGTGCCAGGCCTCGGAGGGAGCTCGGTGACCTAGGACCGGTGCCCCCGACCGCCCCCTCGGGCCGCCTCCGGCCCCCGCGGCCGCCTCACCCCTCTCAAAATCCATCTCGTCCAGCGTCTGCCGAGCGCCAGAGTGGGTGCAGCAGGGGTCATCAGCGCAGGGCCCAGGCGCCGCCATGCTGGCCTCGGCGCCGCCCGGCCACCTGGCCAGTTGGCGTCTACCGTCGCGCGGACCAATCAGACGCCCGAGCTCGCACACGAGAGCCAATCGGACGGCGGGGCGGGACCCGGGCTGCGCGCCTGGCCCTAGGCTGCCGCTGGGGGGCGCCCCAGCCCCGGCGGAGCCGGGCGCCAGGACTCTGGGGGAGGGCTGGGCGCGGGTCGGGGGCGAGATACCGCCTCAGGTCCTCCCCCGCCTTCACCGCACCACGCAGGGCCCAGGAAGGAGGGTCCCCGCCGCCGCTTGAAAGGCATGAAGGACACACTGCCTCCTCACAACCTCCTGGCCCATTTCTAGAAAATCCGTGGGAGTCAGGAGCAACTGTAAATCGGCGGGCAGGAACAGGACCTTGAGTGGGGCGGAACCCCGTCCCAAGTGGCGCCTAGTTTACGGACTCAGCCTTCAATACATCAGAAGGTGGTCGCAAGTCCCAGCGGGTCACCCACAGCCAGACACCAGCGCTGCAGCCGGTTCTGGCCACGGCAGACCCCGCGCGTTCAGGACACTGCACCTCAAGGCCTGTTTGCGGGCATTTCCACAGTGCACGCTGGCTGGCGTGGTCACGCCTCCAGTCCACGGAGCTGCTGCCCATCCTGGAGAAGCTGGAAACCACCTCTGCGCCCAGGCGAGGTGAGCCAGTGCGACCTTACGTGCTTCCTGGGAGCGGACCTCCTTCCCTCACGCCCCTCCCCTTCCCCGAGTTCTGGGAAGTCAGTTCCTCTCCTGCTTTGGCTCCCAGTTCCCTGACTTCTCCCTTTGGCCAGAAGCCAAGGCTGGCTCCCATAGGCCTTGGCCCTGGCCTGGTTCCCAGCCCCACAGCCACTACTGGGGGAAACACTGGAGTCTGGCTGTTCCCCTTTGGAGGTGCACAGGCAGGTGGGGCCCCAGGACGATGGGGAAGTGGGATGGTCCAGCCTGATTCATTCCACAGGGAGCTTTCCCTCTTGGCATTCAGGTTTTAGCCTAAATGTCTCATTCCAGTCTGTTTCATTTTCTCCATTTTATTTGTCAATATAAAAATACTCAAATATTTACAACAAATAAATACGCGGGGACACAATAAGTTACACTGTTAGGAGCCCTCCTCCAGGTCTGGGAGAGGATATGCCATATCCACAGCATGCCCACCCTCTCCCCCTCCCCCACTTCTCCCAGCCCTGTAAGGGAGGACGAGTATAAAATACCATGGAACCCCAGGGCCAAGTGGGAGGCCCTCCCTCCCTTTCCCCAAACACACAGGAGGTTCCACTCCCTCCCCCCTGAACCCTGAAAACATTCACCACCCTAGAAGCAGGACTAGGCCCACTCCAGAGCCCTGTACTCCCCCCAGTGGTACAGCACCCTGCCCAGCCCACCCCCATATGTACATCCCTGCCCCTCCTGGGGACAGTGGGGGTAAGAGAAACAAAGTGATAGACCCCTTCCCCTTCATAGCTCCAATGACTCACCAGGAGGGCCCCAGGCCAAGGGAAGACTCCACAGAGACAGAAGACTGCCACACAAACACCCATGTGCACACACACACATACACAAACACACCCATATTTCCAACTTCTGTCTTGAAGTTTTGGCTGCTGGGGTCCCACGTGTCTGTGATTCACAGCCCCTCACAGAGAGGAGGAAGACGCCTTGTGGGCGGTAGTGCCTTGGTGAGCCACCAAGTGGCAGTGCCCATGCTGAGAGAGCAGGTCCTTATGGGCAAGCAGGTGCTGGGCAGGATCTGTCCCAATAGAGCAGGTGCCCATGCCATGTCCCTGAGGTAGCTGGTGCCTGTGCAAAACTAGGAGCCATGGCTCCGAGGCTGCCCCACCAACGTGGTGGGGGTCCCTCATACCGAGGACTCTTCGGGATTCGAGTCTGGTAGGGGCTGGCGCTGATGTAGTTTGCGCCTCATTTCGTCTGCCAGCTCAGGCAAGGGGTGCCCAAGCCCCTCGCTGTGGTCCTCCCCACCTAGCTGTAAGCGCACATAACCGTTGGCATTTGAGTTCCGCCCACCCCCCAGGTGAAGCCGAGTTGGGGATGGCAGGGGCTGGCCAGGGATGCCAGGAGGTGGTGAAGGGGGCCCAGTCCCGGGCTGGCACCGGGCGTGTCCAGGCACAATCTTGAGGGAGCCATCTGAATAGTAGTAGCCAACAGGGTCCCAGAGCTTCTCATCAGTCTCGGGGCCAGGGCGGAAGGGGGGGCTGGTGGGTTCCTTGGGAAGCTCCAGAGGGTACACCAGGGTCCTCTCTGCTGCCTTGGCACCTTTCTCCAGCTCCTCACGCAACCGACGGCGCAGTGACAAAACGAGCAGCAGCAGCACCAGGCACACAGCCCCGAGGGCTACCACAGCCAGCCACACCAGCCCCAGGTTTTCCAGGGGGGCCCGGGCCTCCAGGGTCAAAGAGGAGCCAGCCACCACAGCAACCAGGTAGCCTTCGGCCGCCAGCCGTGCCCCCTGCTCCTCCGAAAAGCAGTGGTAGGCCCCGGCGTGGCGGGGCTGGGCAGCCATCACGACCAGAGCCTGGAGTCGGGCATCATAGAGGAAGGATCCAGGCTGTTCCACAGGGAGGTCCCGGCCTCCAAAGGTCCATCGGGCATGGGCCAGGTTGGAAGACAGGCGGCAGGGCAGCACCAGGTCTGTGCCTGCCACCACCGTGATGTTCTTGGGCATGAGCCTGACTGCAACGTCGAAGAGAGGAGAAGGAGCAAAGTCAGTGCAGGAAAGCCAGGGCCAAAGGGAAGTGCAGACAGACACTCCAGCTCTGGCCCAGGGCCCATCCCGCTGGGAGGGAGACAGAAGGCAGCTCACCTTTCTTATTGCCACGGAAGTTACAGATGCCCGAGGTGTCTGATATTCTCACTTGCTGGATCAGCAGGGATCTAGTTGGGGAAGACGGCTGGTCTATCAGCATCTCTGTACCCATCATCCCTGCTCCCTCCCCTCCTGGTCCCAATAGGAGCAGAGCCCTGCTCACCCAGAGTGGCCACCCAAGGCCACACAGCGGCTGGCATTGATGCTCCAGGCGCAGTAGGGGTCCCGAGCGAGGATGCAGTCTGCACAGGAGCGGTACTTCACGCAGTCGGCCAAGGGTAGCTGAACCAACTGTGAGTGGGAACCAGCAAACAGCAGCTTCTGCAAGAGAAGCAGTGGGCATAGGAGAAGGTCCACTGGGCCCGGACACAGCATGGGCACAGCTGGGACTGCTGGGAGTGCATAGGGCAAAAGGGGCCAAAAGAAGGGAGAACCAAGGATGGAAATCTAAGGATCAAAGAATGCATGGAGGGCTTATTACAAGCCAGACATCATCCTAAGCACTTTAAAGATGACCTTACTGGAGAGGTGCTGTGTATAATCACACTCAGACTCTCTCTCTCTCTCTCTCTCTCTCTCTCTCTCTCTCACACACACACACACACACACACACACACACACGGCTCCAGTACGGTATAAATAGTGCAGGAAATAGGTTTTCCACAAGGCCGGGCAGCCTTCACAATAGTCTCACAATAGAATGGGGACTTGACCCAGACCAGGCAGCACTCTTATAGTAACAGAGAATAAGGTGTTTTCCTGTTTGCATGGTGACTGCTAATCTGTGTTTCTTCAACCAGACTTTCTTTCTACCATCATTCCATGTTCTGGGGAACAATTTGAGCCACAATAGTTGATAAAAGAGGAGCATGTGAAAGTTTAGGTGTGACAACAGGCCAGAAAAGGGAAAGGTGCACCTCAGGGAAAGGGGAAGGTATGGGGGTCAGGACTGGGGGGCAAGACAGCCTTGCAGGGACCTGGCCACATACAAGGCCTTCCGGAGTGCAGGATCCACTGGGACTGATCTCCTTGGAGCTTGTCCCCAGCTAAGTGACATGTGCTGGAGTGCCTTCTCCTGCCCTGAAAGAGCCAAGCACAAGACTAGGAAGGTGGAGGAAGAGCTGAGGGTGGGGCCTGATGATTACCTTGCTCCGGGACAGGACCAGGCTTTTCACGGGCTCCTGGTCAAACACCTGCAGCTCCTCGATCAGGTGGACCCAGGACCCCAGGCTCACAGCCTTAAGTAGCCAGCCATCTCCTGTGAGAGGGTTGGGGAAGGACAGGTTCAACGTGAGCCCAAGGACCCCAGGTCATCCCCAGATCACCCTATCTGGGCACACAGGCCTTCAGTCAGCCTCTAGCAGCTAATCCCACATGCCCACGTGCCTACCTGTGCCAATGAACAGCACTGTATAGGAGGCTCCATCAAGCCCCGTGACCCGGTCAGCCACCAGGTGGGTGAAGTTGGTGTCCTTCTTTACGAGCAGGGGCCGGCCCCGGAGGGGCTTCACCTGCTCCTCCAATAGGGGGTGTTTCTTGATAAAGTTGAGGGTGTTGTCGGGTAGCTCCAGAGAACTGGTATAGCCATGGTGACGGTGCCAATTGTTGATGCACTAGAGATTGGGGTCGGGGAGAGTGATAAGTCAATGGGAATAGCAATGGGGCTGAGGGCAGCAGTGCACTTTCCCAGGGCAACTCACCGAGCCTGGCCGTGGGCTGGGTACTGGATCGGTGTAGCGGCCCCACTTCTGGGATTGCTCGTGGTACTCCTTGTAGGGACCCTCAAACACCCTTTGAATCTCTTCCAACTGGTACTCACAGACTGCTGACAGGTCCACATCACCCCTGTCACAGCAAAGGAGGGACCCCAAGGGTCAAGCTTGGTACCCACTGTACCCTAGTTCAGGGCGTGTAGGAGGAAAGCAGGGCCCAGCACAAAGTGGTCATTACACACACAATGTAATGGCAGCTCTGTAGTGCCACAGAGGGCAGGGAACTGGCCCATGTTCCCCTGGGAGCAGATGTCCAACATCCTCCTTGGCTTCCAGAAAACTGGCCAGCCAGACTTGCCCAGAGGCCTGCACCATAAACCACCCCTAACCTGAAGATCTGCTTCTCCCCACCCCCAATGACTTCTAGACAACTCACCATCGTGCCCGAAAAACCGCAAAGAAGGTGGTGTTGTGCCAGGAGGTGTCCTGCAGGGTGTGCAGTGCCTGTAGGTGGCTGAGGTAGAGGTGGCGATTGGGGGCTGAGCACACCAGGTGTGCCTTCAGGAAGGTGGTCCACTTCTTCTGCAGGGTCCGTGCGCCCCCCACGTCTCCCTGGCAGATGACAAGGAGACATTGGCAGTCAGCCCTACCGGGCCAGCAGGGCTCCCAGCACTCACCATCACAGACTCTGTACCTTGCAGACTCGGGCCACACGGGCCACCACCTGCTCCATGTAGCAGTTGTACTCCAAGGCCCGCTCGCTGAAGAAGAAGTAGACCTTGTCATCATCCCCAGTCAGGCTCCCTATGCTCTCCGGGACGTAGGCAGAGCCAACAAAATGAGGTTCTAAGAGAAGGGGAGGAGACTTAGCAAGGCCCTAGTGATGCCTTCCTCCAGAGCTCCCCCAGTGCCCATGCCAGCTCCAGCTCCAAAAGGCTCACCGTTGAGCCAAAAGGCCAGGTACTCTGTCTTCATGGGATGGTGGGGCCCCATGTTACGCAGGATGATGGGCTCTGTGCCCAGGAAATTGTTGAGTGTGGCCGAGTACAGCTCGCCATCTATGGAGACAGAGGGTCAGCCAGGCTAGAGCGGTGAACATGCCAGCAGGCCACACAGCCCCAGATGGGAATGAACCCTGGGGGACACCCCAGCCTACTGCAGGTGGGCCACTCACCCACAAGGAGGCCAGTGTGGCCCTTAGCTGGGTCATAGGGACACTTCCCCTTCCCATCCTCAAAGGCTCCATGCTCCAAGGTGAAGGTGACCATGTCCTGAGGCAGGGAAGAGACAGAGAGTGAGTTGCAGAAGGCCCGGCCTCAGAGCAGCACACGCAAGGCAGAGAGAGGGTGCAGCACTCACTATGTAGGCACACTTGGGCTGGAAGGCGTAGGTGCCACACACATAAAGGTGGGACGTGTTGTACGGCTGTAGGAAGCGGATGAAGTTGAAACACTCCGTCTGGGGAGAAAAATAGATCCAGTTAAAAGAGAATAGGGGTTCCAGTTAAAAGAGGAGGGCCTGAGAATGGGGGGGTCCAGTTAGAAGAGGAGGGCCCAAGAATGGGGATACTGGACTGAGATCAGGACCCAGACCAGGAATGAAAAGGGAGCCCTGGGCAGAGTGTGAGCCATGAGGCCCAGCCAGGGGGAGGCAAGGCTCCAGTCCCTACCTCCCTTGGTCTGTCCCAAGCACCCACCTGATTATTCTTCCCTTTCTGGACACACTCTGTCTTTTTCTCCGCAGGAGCTGCCCAAGAGATCTGGGGACAGGGACAGGGTGGTACATCAGCAACATCACAGGGATAGATTGAGCATATGGCCTGTGGCAGCCACAAGGAAGACCAAGTGACAGTACATGATCCCCACACCCTGGGAGCTGACTTTAGTAGAGGATATAGGCCTCACACGGCCCCATGGTAGCAGAACCCAGCAAGTGCTGCAGACGGTAAGGCAACTTGTGCACTCTGCCGAAGGTGGCTTAGCAGACCCGGCAAATTCCCAAGGGGCAGCCTGGCCAAGAGAGCCTCTGGGGTCCTGTCTGTCACAGGCCTGTGTGCCTCCCGCTCCCCCACCTCTCACCACTCCTTGCAGCTCCAGAGCCTCCATGCTGAAGGCAAACAGGGCCTCCCGGGCCCCCACGTACAGGAGCCCAGTCTGCTCGGTCAGGGTCAGTGTCAGAAAGTCCTGAATGCCCGTTTGGGAGAACCGCCGCACCACTGAGGCAAGCTCTGCAGGGACAAGATGGAAGTGAGCAAAGTTGTGGGTAGGTAGGCCTTCTTAGGGTTCCAGGAACCCCGCCCCCCAAATCAGCCTTCCTCTATGCCAGAAATTTTCAACCAGTGTGCCACAAGAATTTTAAAAACATGCAATATCTGCTCTAGCCAGTTTGGCTCAGTGGATAGAGCGTGTGCCTGCAGACTAAAGGGTTCTGGGTTCAATTCCAGTCAAGAGCACATGACCCCACAACATTAGTCTCGGTCCAAGCCCGCCCCACATTTTCCATTGGGGATGGGGGAGCTGGGAGCAGCTCAGGGGCCTGGAGAGGATCTCAGCCTCCCCAACTGGGCCCTGGTCAGGGCTTGTGCAGGAGGCAACCAATTGTTGTGTTTCTCTTACATCAATGTTTCTATCTTTCTCTCTCTCTAAAAATCAATGGAAAAATATACTTGGGTGAAGATTAACAACAAAAACCATGCCTGACTATTTTAGTCAGGAGCACTGACCACTTTTCCCTTAGATTGTCCAATAAAAACATGACAATAGGCAATATAATAGCCATCCTGTATGAATGAATCAAAATTATATCTTTTTTTTTTTTTGTCAGACGGGCCAAAAAATAGAATATCTTTTTTGGTGTGCCACAGAATTTTAGTAATTTATGTGTGTCATGAGATAAAAAAGGTTGAAAAATTGCTGCTCTATGCAATGGTCTTCTGGGCCCACTTGTCCTTGTTCCCCACATGAGGGCTAGCAACCCCACAAGCAATGCTGCCCAGTGCCCTGATGGCAATAAAGGGCATTTCCTGAATTGCCACCTGGCTGACAGCAACTATGGGGCTCCTTGCTTTCCCTGGGAAAAGCTTGGGAGGAGACACATATGAGCTGTGAGAAGGAAGGAAGGATATCTCAGCCACAGCTTCCGGCCAGAGGAAGCCATCAGAATTATGGCTCCCACTCTCAGGCCAGCAGCGCCTCTGGCTGCAGAGCTAGGCATTCTCCTCCCCAGCTTCCACAGTTGCCTCTTCCTTCTTTGCTCTGCTGCCCACTACCCACATCAGTGTACAGCCAGACCCCACTCCTGACCCAAGAGGGCAAGGCATACACAAGTTGTAAGCGCTCCTTGTCTTAGAAACCCCCCACTCCTCTCAAATAAATGCAGGCTGCTCGACATACCAGCACAGCTGGCCACTAGAACAGGTGGGGATGGCAAGGGAAACCGGAGGCTGGCACCAGAGATGGAGCTGAAGCCCATTCAACAGGCAGGGCACTATGACATTCATATAGTCACAGAACCCCTATGTCGGCATCCAAAATAGCTGCCGACCTGTCCTTAGGGTCCCCCTAAACCAGCTTAGTCTTTGGAGCCAAAGATGGGCCCAGACACAGTCAGGTAAGGAAGGGCTTCATTAGCACCTGAGTGCAGCCTGTGGGAGGTGAGCTCATCCCAGGTCCCCAGAGTACAGCAATGATACAAACACCTGACATCACCTCTTGGTATATATGTGTGCGCCCACAGTGAGGGGTGTCAGGTCTGTTGTTCTACCACATGAGCACGTGCCCACCTAGGGCCACCAGGTCACAGGCCTTGGCTTCAAGCTTATGCTGGTTCAGGATTCTCTGGCTAAACTCTCAGTGGGAGCGACAATTTCAGAAGAAATGCATGATGCAGAATGGGGACTGCTGGTCCCAAGCATCAGATTGCCCTGGTCCTGAGCTGGACTATCAGTCCTTGGGGTCAAAACTGGGTCACGTGTCGGTGGGCCTTGAAAGCAGAGAAAAGCTGGCACAGTCAAGGAGGCAACCCTTCAGCGTCTCTTCCCTCAGCAGCCCCTCCTGGCCCCTCTCTCCAACTGGTCTGTCTCCTCTGATTTCAGATACTCACCCCCAGAAGATACGGTCTTCCGGGGCACCAGGTTCCACCACATCTCTGCCCCAAAGCCCAGGCCCCACAGCCCCACAGCCAGCAGCCAGCCAGCCCAGTGTGGGGCCATGGCACGCGCCTGGCTCTAAGCTCCAGGCCAGATGCCCTGCTGGGGGAAAAGAAAAGGGTCAGAATCGCAGCCGGCGGCGCACACAGCAGAAGGCACTGCCAGAACAAACGTGATCAGGCCTCCCCAGGAGTCCTCGTGCCCCAGTCCTAGGAGCATGCACCTGATTCCCTCTCATACCCGAGCCCTTTCCCCTCGGCCCCCACAGCCCCCTCCAAAGGACCAGGGAGTCTCCCTGAAGGGGTGGGGCCGAGTGGGAGGAGGGAGTAGGCCCTCCCCCATTCCCTCTCCTCAACAGGAAGTTGTTTAAGAAAATAAAAAGGGACCCCTCCCCCCTTTCAGGCCTGACAGATTCGATGATTTTTAAAAGTAACCTCTGGAAGCAAGACTTGACCCTACTGGGGCTTCAGCTACCGCAAGACCTAAATCTGGGCGTGAACCTCTAGGCAGGATGAGGGGGCATGCGGTGGGCGGGCGGGGGACTAGAAAACCTCGGGCTGGGGTCTTGCCCCAGCCTCTCCCCTCCCCCAGCGCAGACAATGGCGGGGCAGAGCCCGAAACCCGCTCCACACCAAAAGGGCTGAAGCAGGCCGGGGGCAGAAGGGGCTCACTTCCCGAGGCCCCTTTGTTGCCCAAGACGGGAGGCAGGAAGTGGATAGGATGGGCGTGGAAGTGGCCAGCGCCGCCTCTGTTCCTCGAACGGCCTCCGAGGACACCGGCCCTCGGGCTGGGGACGGTGGGACAGGAGCCGCGCCGGGGACACGACGGCGCCCTCAGGCGGAGCGGGGAAGGGGGCAGGCCCGGGCTGGGCGCGCGAGGGGGCTCCCAGGAAACGGCGGGTGCCGCGCAGGGTCTGACGAGCCTTTCCACTCGGGGATCGCGCCCCGCGCCTGGCCAGGCCAACTGGGCTCATTTCCGCCGCTGCAGGCCTCCAAGGCCGGGCATTGAGACATAGAAGCCGAGGACGTGTAAACCCCAAAACAAAGGGTCCCCGCCAAGACTGTCCCTGTCCCCTCCCCCCCGCACCCCCAGCTCCGGGATTTGAATGCAAACAAAGCAGCCGCGAAGGAGCGTGGCGGAGACCGGCCTGCGGACGCCCCCTGTCGGCCCAGGACCCCGCGCGGGAAGGGCGGGGGACTGGGGACACGCTCACCCTGCGGGTCCCAAACACGCCCTAGCCCTCCCTCTGCCCCTTACCCCAGGCCTGGCCGGACTCGGCGGCGCGCGCGGATGTGCCCCCCCCAGGGGAATCGGGGCGGCCTCGAGGTGCATGCAGGGGCGCGGGGTCCGGGCGGTGGCCCCTCACCCTTGCCCACCACGAACGGCAGCTGATGGGCGAGCGGTCCCGCCGAGGGCAGGGCCGGCTGATCTCGGGAGCTGGCTTTCCAGGACACCCCGCCTCCCCGGCGGAACAGGCGGGGGGCCACGGCGGGGAAATCCGATCTCACAACATTGGCCTCGGTCCAAGCCCGCCCCAAACTTTCCATCGAGGGTGGGGGAGCTGAGGGCAGCTCAGGGGCCTGGAGAGGACCTCGGCCTCGGACCCGACTGCGCCAGGGACCCTTCTCTCAGCCCTGCTCCGGACCAGTCCGCGCCAGGGACCCCTGGCTGCGGGCACTGCCGGCCCTGCTCCAAGCCCCTGCCGGGGGCGCAGGAAGGATCTCGAGCGGACAACTGTCCCCCACTGCCCTTTCCTACGCCCCTAGATCCCGGCCTCGCGCGTGAGGCGGCCCCTGACCGAGATGGGGGACAAAGCGGCGCTCCGGACCCCGCGCCTCCCTGGCCTCGCTCACCGTCTCCTCGCGGTTGGAGTCCCAGGCGCCGCCCGCACGCTCGGCTCCGGTCCCCGCTGCCCCGCCCGCGCGCCCCTGCGCGGCCCCTGCGCCGCCGCCCTCGGTCCCTCTCGGATCGGCGCCCTGAGCTCGGGCTCCCGCGCCACCGCGGCGGACGCCGGCTCTTTCTCTTACAGCCGCCACCCCGCCCCTCCCCTGACGTCAGGCGGGGGCTCGAGGGCGGGCCCCGGAGGCCGGCCCGGGAGGGGCTGCGGCCCGCCGGTCCTCTCCGCGCCCAGCGGTCCCGTGTCCTGCCCCTGCCCTGCCTGCCGTGCGCGGGAGCCGCTGGCGCTCCGCGGCTCCGGAGGTGGGACGGGACAGGGACCCGGCATTGTCCGGGGAAGCGGACTCACCGGCCTTGCCCAGTGTCTCCCAGGCCCACCGCGGGCTACGCGGCCAAGCTCGGGAGGGTCCTCGGGGCGAGTGTGCGAGAGGGGCGCGAGGGAGCCCGGCCCTCCTCTGGGCCGACCACTGGCCCTGCAGCCAGACTGCACGAGCCTCCCTGGCCAGGAAGACCCGTCTGCGGAGACACTGTGCGCTGGCTTTTCGCTCCACAGGCACGGGGACCCACTCAGCGCCCCTTGCCCAGTTCCCTCTAGCCCCAGGAAAGGATTCCTTCTGTGCCTCCGGTAGGCTAACAATTGACTGGAGCCTCGATGTTCAGATCAAAGGGGCTGAGGGTAGCCACGCTGCAAATCTGCCACCTTCAGAACCGCCAGTCTCCGCCCACGGCCGCTCCTAGAAGTAACTGGTAGCTCCTGGGTGATGTTGCCAGCTGTTCCTCCAAACTGGGAAGGTGGACAGAGGCCAGCACCCAGAGAGATGCCACCTCCTGGCCAGGAGAGAGGGCAGAGGCAAAGAGAGGCCTAGAGGCTAGAGTGGTTGCTTTATGCCTGCTGCAGCCCTACAAGGGAGGAATGCTTTCAGGCCCCATCAGCAGATCTGGATTATAAATCAATCCAGACAGAAGCTTTTGTTTTGGGTTAAAACTTGGCGTCTGAAGAACAGAGACCAGAAGAGCAGAGGAGATAACTGGGGAGGCAGCCCAGTTTGGACTCAGTAACAACTGGGTCTTTGCTGGTGCACATAAAGGCCTCTTCTCTCACTCGGGCCTTCGCCACATTTCCCAGCTCCTTTCCACCAGAGAAAAGCTGTATAGCTTTGGAGATGCTGGAGATAGGGAGCAAGCCAGCTATTAGGATGGGGTGGGCAGCAGGCTCTCTGCCTCCGGGGGCAGGGGGCAGGGAGGGAGAGGAAGTGTGTGACCTCAGTAGAGTCACATTTGGTATCTATTTAAGATCTGTATGCAGATCCCCTCACCTCTGTTCTGTGCTGTAGACTTTGCAATCTGCCTCCACTACATTTTCTTTCGTTCCACCCTCAGGACCACTTTATAAAAAGTGGACATTGTTTGTCCCACTTTGTAGATACACTGAGTCTCAGAGAGACCGGCTGGAAGTCACATAGATATCAACAAGGTCTGAATGTTACCTTGGGCCCTAGGACTCCAAATCCATCTTTCCACTAAGTCATATTGGATCCCGGCAACTTTTAGCCCCCAAATGCTCTGTTTCCCGGTATTCTGCCTCCCCTTCCAGCCCTTCCCCCACTGACACCAACTAGGTGTGAGGGTTACCAGACAGAGACTTGAGCTCCTCCTGCAAGATAGCCCCAGTGGAAAGTTTCAAAAGGTGGTTCAGTTTCACTGGCAGGGACAGTCTTCTGAGCATACCCCAAGGAAAGCTTCTGTGTCCCAATAACAGACTCCAGGGAGCCCCTCCCTTCCAAAGTTAGGGCTGCAGCCCCCACATCCCTTCCCCACCTGCACCCATCTCCTCTGCGTTCTGTTTATTCCCAGCACTGGCCTTTTCTAAGGTTGGGTGAGCAGGGAATAAAGTTTCCTGCATGACCATTTGCTCATGATTCATGCTTTAAAAAAAAAAATGTTTTCATTGATTTTTTTTTTTTTAGAGAGAGAGGAAGGGAGAGGGATATAGAAAGACCGGTGAGAAACCTCATGGATCTGCTGCCTCCTGGATGCCTTTCACAAGTGATTGAGCCCACAACTCGGGCATGTGCCCTGACCAGGAATCAAACTGGTGACCTCCTGGTTCCTGCTTTGCTGCTGAGCTATACCAGTGGGCATGAGTTATACTTTTTAATATAAGCACAATTGGTCTAAAATGAGGATTCCTGGGTCTTAAATCAAGATAAAAATTTTACAACAAAAACAAAACAAAAACAATGTGTATCTATGGACCTCCCTGGGGCCTGTCTGCCATATTCAGTGGGAGTGCCCACCTCAGCCTTAGGTCCTGACACTCCTACTTGCCCCACTAACTGAACTGCCGAGGCCAAGCCAAGGAAAGGTGGGCACTAAATGCCTCCTGAGGTTTGCTCAGATGCACTGGCAGCTGAGGCTGGCCCCACAGGTGGGCCCAGGAGTCACACCTGAAAAGCAAGGCTCCACTCTCCCTTACACACATCAGTCCTACACCAGAGTGACCCTCATTTGAGGCCTCCCTAAACCTCCAGTGTTCTGAGGCAGCTGACAGGAGGAGCCATGCTCCCACTGGGGTTCTCTGGTCAACATGCCTGTGACCCCAAAGGGAAATGAGAAAGCCTGGGCCAGCCACTCCTCAGGGATCATCCTGAGGGCCCGGGGACTGAGGTCAGTAGGGACATAGGAAAAGGACTTCCTCTCTACTTCCTCCTGAAGGAGAATTATCAAAGCCACCCACCTGGGAAGCTTTTCCCTTCCCAGCCCCTCCCTGCCACCATCACCCAAAGGAAGCAGGAAAACATCCGTCACCACAGCCCAGGATGCTACTGGTCAGGGGCTTCAGGATACCCCTCCCTTTCCCCAGGGCTCCATCTGGAAAGGGCAGGGGTGCCAGGACCAGCACCTGTGAATTCTTGGCCTAGAGCAGGCTGAGTCTCTAACTGGCCCTATACTAGGTTTAGATCAGGTCTGCTCCCAGCCAGTTCCAAAGAAGGCCATTACATGTCCCAGGGGATGATGTATGCCCTTGGGTGACCTCAAACTGCACACCTCTGCTCAGGTTACAGCTCGGCCTCCGGAGGGACTGAGTTGCCACCAACACCTCCTTTCCTTGGTGTCCATTTCTCTCTGGGGGATGAGTGATTGGGGCAGTTTGAGAACCAGAGCAGAGTGAAGGGACAGCACCATCCCTTTCTAAGAGCCACAGAGAGATCTGGAAACTCCCCAGGTATCCCTATTCCCTCTTTGCCCTTGGCAGTTTTACAAAGAAGGGAAATTACAAAGGTGATTTCCAGGTTTCCAGAGTGAATTGAATGGTTGCAGATTAACTGCCAGGATGTACAATGTTAAAAGGGAGCAGCCCTGAGGAAGGGTGCAGGACACCTGCCCTTTTTTTGGAGTACCACAGGCCTCCCTGCGGCCTCAGTAGTGCCCTGGTCCAGGGGGCCTTCGATGCAGCCAGGAACAGAAACCAGAACTCTCTGTCTAGTCACCTGGGCAGCCAAGTCCCCTGGCAGAGGATTTCTTCCACCTCTCATTTGGCAAAGGCGTTGAGGCAGGGAGGCGTCCTGCATGGTACCCAGCCTCTGAATTATAGATGCCTCTGGCTCCCAGCATTTTGGCTCCCAGGGAGGGAGGTCCAGGAAGTGATGGGGTGCTGTGGGTTTGCCAATTCAGCTACTTGCCCTGAAAGTCCTGTATCTTGGGGGAGTCTCTCTCCTAGTTAGCCCACCTTCCCCTGACCTCTGTGGCTTGAAAGGACAAAGGAGAGGGACAAAGTCTAGGCAACCCACCATAGTGATGCTCCACTGGCAGACACTAGGGCTGAACTGAGGAGTGAGTACAGGCAAGATGGCATGGATCATCTTTTGTTATTCCCCTTCTACTTCTGTGGCCCCTGCAAATCCCCATCCCAACCCTGAAGGAGTCAGGAGAGGCCAGAGACTAGAAATGGATGCTCAGGGTTGGAGGAATGGACAGAGGGAGGAAATGGACACCTGGGGTCTCCTGGGAAGGCCCCCTGGGATGCTGGGGTTAGGGAAGACCTACTCTTTTCTCAAGGGGAGCAGGTCTAAGACATTCAGCATCCTGTGAGGGATCAGTACCCACAAAACTCAACTCGGGCAGCAAGGTCTGAGCTGTCACATGGCTGTCCGAGGTGAGTATTCAGCAAACTGGATGCTGGCACAAGACCTCAGGACAGGGGCTGTAGGAAACCATCCAAACCACCGATGTGAAATTGGGCTTTAGTGTGCACAAAGCAACCTCGCATTTGTGAGAGAGGAAGGAAGATGGGAGGACTGGGAAGAACATGCTGGGCAGGGAAGGAGAGTGGGAGGAGGGTGGGGGCAGGCAGCAAGAGCAGGGTCCCTTCCACTGGGAGTCCAGGGCAGTGGTGGAGGCAGGCTTTTGCTTAATCAGATGGTCCTCTCTGGCCCCCATTCTTTGCTTCTTCCAGTTTCACGGGTTCTGTTCACTTCCTGGCAGAGCATAGTGCTGGGCCACCCTGCCCTGCTCCTTTAGATGTCTTCCCGGGGGGCTGAAGAACTGGGCCTGCAGCAAGGTGAGAAAGGATGTGGTTGCCCTGGGCCCTGATGCTCCCTGATTCTCGTGTCCATTCACCATCTAGGACAGTCTCCCTGTGCCAGTTGCTGAGTGACAGGACTCCTGGGGCTCAGCCCAGGCAGGGCTCAGGGATGCAGGCCACAGGCTGCACCACTCCCTCCCTGCTGGCTGCCTGCAGCCCCAGGACAGTGTGAGCAGTGGGCCTGCCTCCTGGCGTGGCCAGGCCACAGGTCCTTTTCCTTCTTTTCATGATAAACACAGTTTCCCACCAAAAGACTAGTGTGATCCAGTTCCTTGGGGACGAGGGTGAGGTTAATGCTCCAGCTTTCCCAGGGACTTGCGAAATCTGAGACCTAAGCCACAGCCTGTGGCAACATGTCAGTCCCATGTCAGAGGTTACAGGGGAAGGACATACAGATAGAAGGCAGAGGAAAGGCTGCTCATCTCCACCAAGGGCTGGGGGCCCCGAAGGGAAGTGCCCCTAAGCCAGCCGGTGCTGCTCCTTGAGGGATGGAGGCCAGAGGGAGGATGTCAGGGCAGGGCCGCACGTGTGGGTGCCAGGCTGGCCCAGTGCCTCGGCTCTGACATTTGCATGCTGCCTGCCTGTGAGAAGGGCAAGCTAGTTAACCTCTCAGTGACTGTGGTTACATTCTCTGTAAAATGGGGGCATAGTAATACCTGCCTCGTGGGCTGTGTGGACTCATGTAGAATACATGTTAGCTGTGAGTAGCATCACCTCAGTGTGAGAAAGGGAGGCATGGAGATTGATGCTCCAGAGGTTGGAGGGAGGGTCCAGGCAGTTAGAGGTGCTCCTGGCAGAGCAGGCAGCTTCAGCCTGCAGGGCAGGCAGGCAGAGGGCGGGCAGCTGGCGCCTCTGGTGCCTGGGTCTTCCCTCTCTGGGCAAAGTTCCTCTGCATTTGCTCAGTGGAGGCTTCTCTGTACCCCACACCACACATCCACACTGGTATCTCACTCTTGATAAGAATGCTGAAGGCTTCCAGGCCCTCCCTCCCCAACAGGGCCCTCTCCTGCCTTTTCCAGCATGAAGCTCAGCAGCTGCAGTGGGGGTAGACACAATGGGGGGGCTGTGCTCTGGCTCTGGTCAGCTGCCTGACCACTTCCCTCCCCTCCCAAGTCTGGAGGCAAGAGGGCACCACCTGGGGCCGGCAGTGGGTCAGCAGCTCCTGCCAGCAGATGTTGGTCTGGGTAGCCAGGTCCTTGAGCTTGGTCCAGTGCATGGCCTGGGGGCTCTCTCGGATATGGGTGCTGATGTGACGGTCCAACTGCATACTCAACAGCCACAGCTCTTCCTGCAGAGGCACCGTGGAGGGATGGCCAGAGAAGTCAGGCAGGGAAGAGAGGAGAGGAACAGGGCAAGTGCTGGGGCACATGTCAGTCACTCTTGAGAAGGCCCCATGGGATGCTGGGAGAAGGCAGAGGCCTGTTTCATGCCCCTCTCCCACTTGCCTCCCCAGCTGCTGCTGCTTCTTTCTCAGCCCCTCTTTGCAGTTCCTGACAGCAGGGTGGGCTCCATCCCAGCTGACTGCAGCCCAGCCTCGTGGGAGACTCACCCACTGGTCTGGAGTAAGGTCTTGGCAGCTGACCACCACCCCAGCAAGTGTCAGGAGGCTGTGACACAGGTAGCAGATCTGGAGAGAGCACAGGAGAAGGGCAGTCCTCAGTCCCTCGCCCCAGTCCTCCTTCTGGGCCCAACAGGGCGAGGGCTGGGCTTCTAGCCAGTTTCCTGGGAGGCATCTTCAAGGAGCCCAGGACTCACAGGACTCTCCCTTCCTTCAGAAAGGGAAGAAACCTTTCCTCTCTGGGGCTCCAGTGGAGAGCGCCACTAGGCAGAGGCTGTCCACTGGAACCTCTGCACTGCTCCTTGAGGTGCCACCTGCATCTGTGGGCACTGTCATTGGGGGCCACTCTCCTCACGGGGGACGGGGGTATGGGTGCCCAGCTCACCCCTGGGTGGAACACACTTGCACAGATGTGCAGTCCGTCCAGACATTCAGACCTGCAGACATGATGAGGCAGGCAAAGAGGTGAAGGCAGAGGGATGGCTGTGGGTGGGCATCTGCATGGCTTACCCACTAACCCATACCCTTGCTCTTGTCCTAGGCACTGAGGGGTGAAAACTGGACAAAGGCTGATGCTATTTGGTCAGAGTGGTGTGATCCCAGGGCCTCGGACTCTGTGGGTTCTCATTCATCTGCTATGCAGGGAAAATGAGGTACCGGAAAAACCCTAAAGACCAGCGAGGCTTTGCTGTGGAGATCATTTGCTCCTGACAGACACCCTCCACCTCGGACTCCTATATCTGAGACACGGAGGGTGGCAGAAAATGACCTTGACCTGCTGTGTATACCTGCAGATAACTGGCCCTGAGGCTGAGCTGGAGGTGGCTCCAGAATAGAGCTGGAGCTCAGAACCAGCCCAAGGCTTCCCCTACTATCACTTCCCCTAAAGCAGTGGTTCTCAACCTGTGGGTCGCAACCCCTTTGGGGTCGAATGACACTTTCACAGGGGTTGTTGCCTAAGACCATCGGAAAACACAGGTATTTACATTATAATTCATAACAATAGCAAAATTACAGTTATGAAGTATGGATGGGGGTCACCACAACATGAGGAACTGTATTAAAGGGTCGCGGCATTAGAAAGGTTGAGAACCACTGTCCTAGAGCCATGGTTGGCAAACTGCGGTTCGAGAGCCACATGAAGCTATTTGGCCTTTTGAGTGTGGCTCTTCCACAAAATATTATGGTTTGGGCTAGTCTATTTTGAAGAAGTGGCATTAGAAGAAGTTTAAGTTTAAAAAAAATTTGTCTCCAAAAAAAATTTCAATCGTTGTACTGTTGATATTTGGCTCTGTTGACTAATGAGTTTGCCGACCACTGCCCTAGAGCACACTTGGTGCTCAGAAATGGGCAGCCTTTTTTTCCACAGACCAGAAGCCTCCTTAGAACCATTTTCGAGGGCACCAGACTTGGCACTATGGAATAGTCTTCTTGAATTCAAATGCCACAGTGCAAAGGCCTGACGGAGACCACCTGCACCACTCCCCCATCCCCCCAGCAGCACTTGCCCTGCTCAGACCCAGCCTATTCTTCAACACGGCCTGACCCGAAGGCTGGCAGGCACAGAGAGAGGCAGTGGGGAAGCCAGAGGTACTGGGTGTGTCTGCAAGCAGTGCTGCTGGGTCACGCCTGACCTCTCTGAGCCAGCCCAGACTGCAGGGTCCTGCCAGTACCTAAGACCCCACCTCCCCACCCCCGAAGGCTGGCTCACCAGAGAGCTAACTGGCTAGTAATGCCCTGCTCTCCAGGGGCTCCCTGTTCCCAGACTGGCCACGCCCTATGGAGGGAGGGCCACCGCTTTTGGAGCCCCTTCTGACCTCTGCAGTCTGGCCAAGCATCTCATCACCACCCCTTCCCCACCCTGGATATAAAGTGGGCTCAGGTCTGTGTGCCGATCACTGCACTTGGATTAAGACACAACCACAACCTTAGACATTAGGGGAGAACGACGCTGCAGGAAGGCAATCATTTGGCCGACAGATCCTGAATTTCAGTCTCCCCAGCGAGCAAGAGGAGAAAGGGCTTCTAAGTTTTCTGGCGGTGGTGTGTAGCTCCGAAGGTTCAAGGAGGAAGTGACTAAGCTACAACAGGCTTCCAAGGAATCTGTGGTGAGGTTGCCTATGTGGGGCCGGCGGGCAGGGCTGATTACAGTACCAGGCAGAGCCCTGGGGTGATTCAGGGAAACAGAGGCAGGCACCATGGGGAGGAAGCTGGCTGGGGTGAAGCAAGGAGGAGAGGAGCACCCTGAGGACCGGGCTGGTGGCAGGGGTCTGGGCAGTGACACTGGGGAGCAGGGAGGTTGGCTTGAGTCACTCCTGTCTCTGGTATGCTTACTGTTTTGAGCTAAAGGAGAAGACTTTAGCCTCAGGCTCAAGAGAAACTGCTGCCCCTCCTTTTAACTACCTGGAAAATTTAAATTAGGGGCCTTGCCGAATTTGACCTATAGAAAGGTCAAAAGAGACAGAGCAAATATCTATTTGCTGAATGCCTGTGCTTCTGACCATCCACCCTGCAATGACCCATGGAAGGCCCGAAGACACAACCTTCTCCCTGACTCAGAATGTCTTACATCTTCAGCCCCCTTCTGTCCCTGAACCTCGCCCGCATGTGGCTCTCTGGCTGTCATGTGCCTGCGGATTCCAGTGCGAACATATGTGTCAAATTTGTTATTTTCTCTTGTTAATCTGGCTTTCATTATTAGGCCAGTCAGATAAACCTTGAGGGTGGAGGAACCTTCAGGGTGGAGGAAAGTTTGCTCCTCCCTGACGTGGGGGGCAGGTGGACAGCCGGAGAAGCGGGCACAGAAACCACTGAGGTGGGAACATCAATGGCAATGCGGCTCTGAGAGAAAGAGTTAAAGGACATACTCCTCATTTTATTTCTTTTTAAGATTATTTCTCTACAATGTGTATACTTCACTCATATGATCAAAGTACAATGAAAGTTTTTAAAAATTAATTTAAAATAAGACAGTGCCAATTAGAACTAAGCCTAGTTGGGTTTGGGATGAGTATGACCTTGAAAAGGATCAGAGCCCACTTTAGTGGCTCAGTGGTTGAGCATCAACCTATGAACTAGGAGGTCCCAGTCAGGGCACATGCCTGGGTTGCATGCAGGAGGGTTTCAATCTGGCCCCTCTGTGAGAGAGCCTTGAGCACGCTGAGGGTGAGGGTGAGACGTCAAAGACAATATTCAAGGGCAATGGTCTGAGGGGCTGAGGAGGGGCCCTAGCGGCAGGGTGGGCGTAAGAGCCAGGAAGGCAGGGAGAGAGAGAGAGAGAGAGAGAGAGAGAGAGAGAGAGAGAGAGAGAGAGAAAGAGAGAGAGAGAAAGAGGGAGAGAGAGAGCTCCATTCTCAGCCCTTTCGCTTAGTTGTTCCTTAACCCTGAGCTGGGGCAGTGGCCCTTCCCTCTGCCTGAAAGCTCAGTGGAGGTCTGTGCTGTGCACAGCAAGCCTGGGGCTAGAAGGGACCTGCCACCAGCCCGAAAGGGCACCTGGGGCCCAGGCACCCTGCAGAACTCATCTTCCTAGGAGACAGTGCGGTGGATGTGGGCCCAGGATCTGAGGAATGCCCTGGGGAACATCTGTGAGGAGGGATTTATTAAGAAAAAAAGGACTACTTGTATGTAAAATTCACAACTTCCTTCTTTTGCTCTTTCCTATGATTGCGCAGGAAGAAATCCCCAGGAAAATGATTCTGAACAAGTTTTGGGGGGTCTGAGTGTGACAGCAAGAGGAAATGGTAGCTCTGAAGAAAAGCGCCGCTAACCACATTCTATTTTATAAGCCGATTTTCCGAAGCGGGGAAAACTGCTCCTCTTCGGAAGAGGGGTTGGTGCGTTTCTCCTTGCATTCGAGGGTGATGCCAGGAGTCAGAGTTCAGTGACCAGGACCCATTAGGGAAGACCTTGACCCCACTAGGTGCTGAACCGAGGGTCCTTACAACTTTGATTAAATTTAATTTTAAATCCTAGCACCAAAAATCATTTTTCTCTCTATATATGCCCCTCAGAAACCTAGCCTTTTCTCCAATAATCGGCAGCCCCTGAGGCAGCAAAAGACAAAGCCTGGGCTCAGGATAACATCTTCACCTAAATTATGTCTTAGCTCCTAAACCCTAAAATAGAAAGACCCCCTTGGCTACTTTCCATGAGATCACATAGTGGGATGCTGTAGCAGACCTCTCTGTCCTCAGATCTGAAGAAATGACTCACCTGATCCACCAGCGATCAGCTCCCAGTACCACCCACATCCCTAAGCCTGGGTCTTGGATGTTGCCGTACATAATCTGCAACCTACACACCACTGGGGTGTTAGAGCTCCCTGTTTCCCGATTGGGCAGTTCACTGTGAAACTATTTTTACTTTTGTGGGTGTCCAGAACGAGTCACCCCAAGATCTGCTCTTGTGGTATGCAGACTATTTAGAGCTAAAGGCAACTTTAGCCACAGGCTGAAGAGCAATTTCTGCTTTCCACCTGTAACTGCCTAAAATAATTTGAGCTAGAGGCCTTGCCCACTTCAGCAATAATCCTTTCAACCCACCTATAAGGCAGGGCAAACTTTTATTTACTAAACATCTGCTCTTCCTTTGTTTTTGTTTTTTGTTAATTTTCACCAGAGAATATTTTTTTCCTGTGATTTTTACAGAGTAGTAGGGGAGAGAGAGAGAGAAAACATATCTGCTAAGTGCCCCAATTAGGGGACAGGGATCCAACCTGCAACCCAGGTACATGCCCTTGACCAGGCATCAAACTTGTGACCCTTCAGTACTTGGGCCAACACTCTAGCCACTGACCACACCCGCCAGGGCACATCTGCTATTATCATGCTGCAGTGGGTCTGTGAAGCTTCCACAGTAGATTATATACTTCAGTCCCCTTCTCTCTCTGAATCTCTCCTGCAAGTGGTGTTCCCATACATATGTGTTAAATTTGGCTAGTTCCTCTTGCTAATCTGTCTCAAGTCTGTTTGATTATTTGACCAGCTGGAAGTTGTGCACCTTGAGGGCAGAGGAAAATTCTCCCACCCCCACTTCCAGCTGCTGCATTTTTTTGGCCAGTGTACCCAAGCAGGACTCAAACACTGGGATCCCCGAAACAGTCCCTCTGTGGTCAGAATCTTGATGGCTAGTCTGTGTGGCAGTGCTTTTGGAAAAAGGCTTCATTATGTACATAGGACACGCCCAGACCATGTCCACCCGTCACGCACCAGGCCCGAGACCTGCAGTCTCAGCATTGAGAGGTGAGAGGGGCACCAGTGCATGCCTCCCAGAAGAGCAGACGTTAGTGGACACTGGGCTCTGACTCAGAGGAGGCTGGACTGGAGTCTCCATCCTCTGACAGTCCCACTGTGGCTGGGGAACCAGAGGCAGCCGAGCACCAGCCAGCCATGGTGAGAGCCAGCCGTGCCCTGGAGGAGACCAAGCAGACAGCCAGGTGTGAGCGCTGTGGTTCCTGCTCCAGTCGCCATGACTAGTTCCTGAACTTAGCAAGCCCATTCCTGTCCTGGCTGGCACCAGACTTGGGGCTCTGATTTCCTTCAAGTCGCAGGGAAGGGGAGGCTGGGTAGAGGCACACGCTGCTGGTGCCACCAAAGCCCCTGCCGCTCCCATTTCCTGCACAGCTGACAGAGCATGGTGGCCTGAAGTTCGTCCAAGTCCCTAAAGGCATGGGGGTGGGGCAGGGAGGGTTAAAGTGTGACAGGAGGCAGTGATGGGGGCTGTACTTGTCCTGTCTTCAGGAACTTATCTGAAAAATGGGCCCTCACCATTCAGGCTGCCCAACCCTCACCCTTGCGCCCCTCTCCCTCCCCCACCCCCACAACACACACACACTGGGTGTGTGTGAGTTGGAGGCTGGGAAGTCCCATGGGAAACGGGCTGGGGAAACCTCCGTCAACAACTTGGAAGAGGCAGAGTCTGAGCAGAACAGGAGGGGCCTGAGCCCCATGTGGACAAGATGGGGCCATCCCCTACCGTGCGTTGCTGCTGGCCAGGCCTGAAGCTTTTGCTTCCTGGGTCTTTTCCCAGAGCCAGGCGGGCTTTTCTGAGAAGTTCCGTGCAGGATGCCTCCCTCCTTCCTGGCTCTGGACCCTTAAAGGGCCCACTCGGCCCCTGGGGAAGGATGTCAAGGGCAAGAGATAGAAAACAGGCTGCTGGGCTTGTCACCCACCAAAGGGGAGTTCTGACCCCAGGAACCAGGGCCAAGACTCCCTCTGCAGTCTTGCTTCACACTAGGATGGGGGGAAGAGTGGCCGTTTCCTAGGAACTCCGTCCTTTACAAAATTCCCCTCCAGCAGTGCCAAGGAAGTGGGCTGTGGCCAGGAGCATTTGTGCTAAAAAGGGGCAGAAAGGAGGAGGGAGAGGATCTCCCAGGAAGCCACTGGCTCTGCCCAGAACATTATGGTTTTCCCCACCTCAGGTCATGACCAGGAATCCAGACTTAATTAACCAGGCAAGTCTTCACCCCAGCCCTTCTCAAGGCAGCCAGGCCGGAGAGGATGGCAGACCTTGCCCCTGGCAGGAAGATCCTATGGGAGCTGCTCCCCCCAGGCTCCAGGCAGCTGGGTTAGGACGGGGGTGGGGGTGGGGCTAAGGCTGACCCAGGAACTCCTGCTGGGGAGGGTCAAGATGGACCCACAGGATGTGCCCTCTTCGACCCAGGGGTCCAGGCTCCTGCTCAAAAAGTCAGCCTTGAAAGCATATGGGTGTCAGGGTTCCTGCCTGGGAACCCAGGACCCCAGAGCATCCTCCTCTGGCTTTGCCACTCCGGCTCACTGGCTCTGGGTAGTAGCTGCGCTGGGGGAAATGCATTCAGCCACATCTGGATGGGCTGCTCTCAGCCTGACTAGAGGGACTGCCGGTCCAGCCCAGCCACAGCACTGACTCCAGGAGAGGACCCTGCCACAGGTACTGGCATTGTCATGTGTGGTCCTCTTGGGGTTTATTCCATGGGAGACATTTAGACTCACACACAGGAGCTGAAGGTCAATGCTAGGGCTATTCTGGCTGCCCTGCTCTACTACTGGGGACCTTTCAGGCCCAAGGCTAGAGCTGGGTCCTAGAGAATTATTTTTATTTTCATTCTTTCTGTTCTTTAAAATGAAATTTAAACCTACAGCCCCACTTACCAGTGCCCTGAAAAGGGGGTGGGGGTGGGGAATGGGCTCAGACGTGGACACTGAGCTTGGAGAGATCCTCTGACTGTGTGACCACCTCCGGTGAAGGTTAGATCTGTGCTTCTGCCTTAAGCTGGACAAGCTCTGAGTGTATGTGAATGTGGGTGTGCATGTGCACCCCTGTGGTCCCCCTTCAGAGAGAACAAGGCCCTACTGCTGGCACAGCAAGGGCCCAAGGACCTGCTTGAGGCTGGATAGGGACAGGCTGAGGCTGCTCCTGGGAGAGGCCAGGAGCCCGAGTCCCCAGGGCATGGACTAGGTCCTCCACCTCAGGCGGGTAGGACAACAATAATTAGTGATGAGTAATCCTGACACAGGGCTACTTGTGGGCCCCAGGCCAAGCGCCTCAGCCCTCGAGAAAGCCCAGCAGCTTGTTCGGCTGCATATCCACAAAAACAAGATGAGAGGGAGGCATTTTTTCAGGGGGACCTTGTCTGGACCTGTCATGGTCATGGAATGTGGCCTCTGCTATCATCTCTAGGAGGCTACCTCTTCCCTACTCCCACAGCCAACCACCAACATGCCCCTGCTCCAAGGTCATGCCCCTGACCTTCGCTTGGACCATCATGAAAACAGCAAGCAAGAGGGCTGTGCCCAAAGGAAAGCTGAGTTTGGAAAGGACTCCGACCAGGACAAGTCATCGGTCATAAGTCCTAGAGAGAAGGAAATGACGAGGACATTGGAGTAATCACTAGGAAATGAGAAGAGTGGTGACACACCTCTTCCCAGGCCAGGGTCCCTGCAGGCACAGGGCAGAGAGGCCAGAGACGTCATAGGCAGGGCCCACCACACTCCCTGGGGCCTGTGAGGCTGGACCCTCAACTCTTAATGAAAGTGCCTGTTCTGAGGTGGGGATATGTTTGAGCCCAGAGATGAGGCACTTGAAGTGATGGAAAACAAGCTGGCGGTGTCTCCAGGAGTAAGACTGGCTCAGCTGCTGGGATGGAGAGACTGCCCCCAACCCCACTGAGCAGAGGCTAGACGGCTTGCAGAGGCCCTTGGAGCCTGGAGGGTGCTGGAGCCTGGCTTGTGTCCATCCACGCCTCAGACCTGAGGACAGAACTCACTTAGGAGAGACAGGATTTTCTTAGCTCTATCTCGTCTCAGGACGAGGCCCTGGGTGGTCCTGGCCTTGGCTCTTGGTACTGAGACTAGGGCAGAACTGGATGCTAGGGGAGAACTGGAGGCCAGGTGTGGTGCGGGGTGGGAGAGAGAAGCAGGAAGGCTGAGGGCTTCTGTTCCTGGGGACCAGCTGTAGGGAGGTTATCTGAGCTTCTGACCCACTGCTCATCTGCCCATGAGAGAAGGGGTGGGGCGCTGTAGGTAAAACCTTGCTGGAGTCCTCCCACCAGCCCACCCTTCCTTTCCTCTTCTTGCTGGCCCTGAGGGCTGGGGAGATAACAGGCGGGGGGGGGGGGGGGGGGTTGGCTGGCTCTTCCTGCTTCTCCAGCCAGAACTAGAGACCCTGATCCCAGAGGGATGTGGACCAAAAACCCAGCTCTGCAGTCTGCCCAAGAGGGACTAGGCTCTCAACGCACCATTCGAAAGTCCACACATCAGTACGTGGGCACCATGCTGAGGAGCCTGAGAGCAGGGGCCATGGCATGAGCATGCTCGGGGACTTGGAGAGGCCTCCCAGGGCAGCACCTTCTCCAGAGCAATGGCTCCTTCCTTCTCTTTCTCACTCACTACTCTGGCTCCTAGCAGGCACAACCCTCCTTCTCCCTCCCAAAGATTACACGTAGGACCATTGCCCATGGCTGAAGCCCTGGAGGATGTCATGGATGTTTAAGGTTTCCAGGTGCCCAGATTCTGTCCCTTCCTTTGTCAGATTCTGTCCCAGATTCTGTCCCTTCCTTTGTCCTATTCCCTACACCTAGGCCAAGTTGCTCCAAGAAAGTGACTTTAGCCCTGAATCAAGGGGAGACGCGGCCCAAGCTGACCTATCCCTGTGCACCTGGGTCTGTGATTGGTTTAGAGATGAGCACATGACCTTCGCCAAGCCACTGAGACTAAACTCTGGGACTCTAGTTAGGAGCCTGGGAGGGAGCCTTTTCTTTCTCCCTGGCTGCGGCTGATGAGGGCAGGGTGAGAGTGTGGAGGGTCCAGCCCCAGCAGGGAGAACCTGGTGGGAGGCAGAGCCTCAAGGTTCAGGGAGCAGCGTCCAGGCCTCACCACACTGCTCAACCCTGTCCCAGCTGGAGGGGCTCTCCAGACCTGCCAGGGTTTGTTTGAGTTTCTGCCATTACAAAGTCCTGGCAAAGACAGGGAGAAGGGACCGGAAAAGCAGTGAGCAGAGAGCTGGTGAGAAGGCATGTTCTGCCTGGCAAGTGATCTTGCTGACACAAAGTCGGGTGGGACCTCACATCCTGCCTGGACCCTCAGCTGTGTGGTGTTGCTGAGCCTAAGCTGCTTAGACGTGGCCCTGCTCTTGCCCTCACCGGCGTGGCCCAGTTGGTTGGAGCATTGTCCCATGCACCAAAAGGTGGTGGGTTTGACTCATGATAAGGGCACATGCCTGGGTTTTTGGTTTGATCCCTGGTTGGTGTGTGTGTGGGAGGTAACCAATCGATGCTTCTCTCACATCAATGTTTCTCTCTCCCTCTCTGTTCTTCTCTCTCTAAAATCAGTAGAGACATATTTGTTTGTTTGTTTGTTTTTACTATATTGATTTCAGAGAGGAACGGAGAGGGAGAGAGAAACAGAAACATCAATGATGGGAGAGAATCACTGATTGGCTGCCTCCTGCATGCTCCCTAATGGGGAGCGAGCCCGCAACCTGGGCATGTGCCCTTGGCCGGCATCCCATCCAGGACCCTTCAGTCCAGGACTCTTCTATCCACTGAGCCATACCAGCTAGGCAGAGACATACTTATGTTTTAAACAGGCACTGCTCCTCCACCTACTGGTTCAGGCCTGGGAGGGTGGGCTGGGCGTAAAGGGTGGGAAGGGTCCCTCAGCCTCCTGCTGTCCAGCCTCCAGCAAGCCTTTGGGCCCTTGCTGTGCTCAGCAGAAGGGACTTGTTCTCTCTGAAGAGGGATCCACTGGGGATGCAGCTGAGACAGATTCAACGGTGATGCCGTTTAGGTGAGTGAAGCCACAAGGTGAGTTGAACAGCCTGTGAGACCACGTAATCCAGGACAGGAGACAGGCCATGCTGCCAGGAGGAGCACAAGCAGGAGCAAAGCCTCAGGACTGAGCAAGGGGTTCTGGGAAGGACAGCACTGCCTGGAATCAAGAATGTGATGTGACCCCAGAGGAAAGCACATGGATGAAGGTCCAACTGAGGAGCAGGGATGTCAGGGGTTGGGCTGACTGACGGGCACTGAGGGCTGCTTTTTCCTGAGCAGAAACGGGAAGAAGATGATCAGAGAGTGGCCCAGGAGGACTTGCAGGATAAAGAGGCTGGGAAGGTGCTAGGTCAGAAGAGAGAAGTACAAGCATGGATCAAGTCTGTGCTAGGGGCCCCTGGGACTGGGGTGGGGCAAGCAAAGGGTAGACTTGAATGCCAGCTGCGTGGAGAAACCCACCTGCTACATGTCAAGCTCTGCCCCTTGAAGCGCTGCAGAACGGGCCTGGGCCCAGGCTGTGTGGCTTCCAATGCTCAGGAGGCCACTCTGAAGAGGCTCGGCGACCACTGAGTGTGCGTGAAGTGCGTGGATGCCCTTTAGGGTCAGCTTTCCAAAGGCCAGCTCTGACGTTGCCTTCCAAAGATATCTGAGGCTCCTCACTGTGGAGGAAGTAAGACCTACCAACGCCTGTCAGGGAAGGGACTCCCGACTCCACAACATCTGCTTCCTGTTCCTCGTGCCCAGTCAGTTCCCCATCCCTCCTAACCATGGCTCTCCCTAAGGTACAGGAAGACAGGGAGTCACCTGTAAGAAGGCAGAGGGTACAGGAAGAGGGAGAGGCTCCAGTCCACCCATCCTCCTGGGTGACAGACACCAGGCCTGTGCTCCATAGCCCCAGGCAGTGCTGTCCCATGCTGCTGGAAGCCACAGGGGAGTGTGGGCAGGCACATAGCCACCAGAGCAGCCCAAGTCACTTCAGGTGTTCTTGGCAGCAGGCCAGACACAGGGACAGGCCTTCTGCTAACACAGCAGCAGAAGCAAAAGCAGTAAAACTTGTTCATCAGCTCCACTACCGCAGGGCGCACCACAAAGATGTGTGTACCAGAGATATACAGGAGAGGTGCACACACACAGATAGATGCATCCAGGCTAGCACCCTCTGCGGTGGAAATGCTGGGATCCCAGAGGTAGGAGCACTCAGAGGACTCGAGCCCAAAGGGTGGTCGTCCAGTTGGGAGCACACTCGCCTCCAACAATCAATTCTACACCAGCACTTCTCCCATCTAGGCATGCCCAGCATTGGGCTGACCACAGGCCGTACACAAGGAGAGGAAGCTGGCAGGAGCCACCTGGGGCCAGGCTCCATCCGGTGTGTGGCCTCTGCAGCTAGTCCACCAGGGACAGGGCCCATCACATGTGCAGAACCTCAGGCTGTCTGTCCCACAAGGACATCTTCCGTCTGTGAGGAGGATGAGGCCAGAGGCTGACGAGACAGGATGGGCTCCTGGCGCCTTGGTGCAGCCCCCCAGACTTCCCCTTTGTGGACCTTCCTTTTCTTTCACAGTGAGAGACAGTCTACTTCCTCAAAGCTCCCAAATGTGACCAAACTGGGGAGAATCCCCCGCACCATGGAGACTCTGCAGGGAAGTGCGGTTGACAGGGCACAGCAGACAAGGAGGCTCAGCAAGGCCAGTATCACCAACCTCAGTAAAAGGGCGGCGGAGACCCTGAGATCAGCAAGGATACAATCAGACAAAAGCTGCCCAAACATGCTGTGGGCAAGAAAGGGGCCATGCGTTAAACCTGCTGGTTCAGGGGAGGCCCACGTAGTGGCCTTACAAACCACGGGAACTGAAGTAATCACATAGATGGTTTGATCATCAAAATTCCGGACTGAGAGCAGGTCACGTCTGAGGCCCGCAGCTGGCGTGACAAAGTCAGTCTTTACCTAAGTGAGCCTGCCATTGATCTTTTTGCATTGATAAGATAACATTCCTTTGAAATGTCAGAGTAATAATATTTTTTTCAGAGCCCTCACAATCCAGAGTGAACTCTCATTGTTATCTTAACCCCCGCATACCATCTCCGTGCGGTAAATGTTAACCATCCTGTATCCACAATGCAAAAGAAGTACCTGTCAGTGGTGGAGCATCGACCTAGGAACCAAGAGGTCATGGTTCGATTCCTGATCAGGGCACATGCTTGTGTTCTGGGCTCGATACCAGGCAGGGGAAGTGCAGGAGGCAGCTGATAATGATTCTCTCTCATCATTGAGATTTCTACCTCTCCCTCTCCCTTTCTCTCTGAAATCAATAAAAATATTAAAAAAAAGAAGTATGTGTCGGTTTTACTTTATCCAATGTCAGAGATCCCCACCCCCTACTCTGCTCTCTCCTGCCTCCCTAATCTACCAAAGAGTTTCATGTAACCCCTTTTACATCTCCTCCTTTGACTCTAATCTTAATAATAAAGAGGTAATATGCACATTGACTATCACTCCAACACACAAGATGGCTGCCCCCATGTGGTCAAAGATTGCCACCCTCATGTGGACATAAGATGGTCACCACAAGATGGCCAGCAGGGAAGGCAGTTGGGGGGGACCAGGCCTGCAGGGGAGGGCAGTTGGGGGCAACCAAGCTGGCAGGGGAGGGCTGTTGGAGGTGACCAGGCTGGCAGGGGAGGGCAGTTAGGAGTGACCAGGCCAGCAGGGGCCAGCAGGGGAGCAGTTAGGTATGGATCAGGCTAGTAAGAGAGTAGTTGGGGAGTGATTAGACTGGCAGGCAGAAGTGGTTAGGAGCCATCAGGCAGGCAGGCAGGTGAGCTGTTGGGAACCAGCAGTTCTGGATTGTGAGAGGGATATTCAACTGTCCGTTTAGGCCCACTGAGATTGGGCCTAAATGGGCAGTTGGACATATCTCGAGAGGTACAGCCTGGGCTGGGCTGAGTGACACACCCCCACCCCTGTGCACAAATTTCATGCACCAGGCCTCTAGTATATAAAATAAGCTGCAAAACTGCCATTTTCAGGAGCATTTTTTTCAATCAAATTCATTAAAAATTATCTACAAATTTGGACATTTCTTACATCAACAATGGTTTACAGGTGTCAACAATAAAACAAAAAAGCTCCAGATCCCTGACTTTGGGTTGGAGGGGACCAGGCTCTGGCAGTTGCGGGGAGGGGAAGGAGCTTCCTGGAGACAGTGGCTGCTTGAGTGCAGTTAACTGCGTTTGTCTGTTAGGAGCTGAAACAGTTTCACATGGAGCCTAGGGACCTGTCTCTCACAAAACTGGTGTCCTTGGGTCAGAGGGGAGACTGGAGGCCAACTCTTATAGTCCACTCCTACATTAAGACATCTTCTCCCCCTCTAGTACCCCAAACCTGTCACGCTGACCTCTGATCTTTGTCCTCTCTGGCAGAGTCCCTCTCAAACCAGGCAAGCAAGCATAGGGCCTACACCAGCCATGCAGGGGCAGGGAAACAATTTGAAAGACATATAGAAGACAAGAGGAGAAAACCAAATCTTGTTTAAAAATTGATTTTAGGAAGAGGAAGGGGTAGGGAGGGAGAAAAAACATTGATTGGCTACCTCTTATATGCACCTGACTGGGCACCAGCAACCTTTCACCAACTGAGCCACACCAGCCAGGGTAAAAACCAAACCTTAATATTTGTGTAAGGGAAATTCACAGAAACATAAAAATTATAAACACTACAAATGACACATATCCCTTAGTAAGGCAAACTGAGATGTATATGTCCTTTTGGACTAAGGAGGGGGAAGTAGGAAATTCACAGGTAGTTGACAATGATCAAACATACGGTAAATACATTCCTGCCTGCCTGCACAACAGTGGGCACAGAGGGGAACCTTGCAATCGGATGTTCTTGGACCCCACCTAGCTGCCACACGTCATTCCTATGTGAGAAAGTCCCTGTTTCGAAGCAAATTTTTCTCTCTGAATCTCTTGCAGGAAAGGGGGAGCTGACAAACTCTTCCTGAGTTTATTGGGCTTTAATTGTTTTCTGTTCAAAATAGTCTGACCCACACATCACAAGGGGCTGGGCAACCATTTCTGTTGCTCGTGGGATGACGCCCAGCTAGCTGAGCCACAGCAGCCAGGGCTGGGCAACCATTTCTTTATCCAAAAGCACTTGAAAACGCTGCAAATATTCTAGTTGCCCGTCAGGAAGCAGGGCTCTTCTACTACACAAGCTCTGTGAGCTACTAGGGCGCAGCAGCGCTCCACCCTCCCACAGAGGGCTGTGTTAGCAGCAGGCTGTCTCCTTGGTGGCACTTGATGGTTAGCTTTCCCAGGCAGGAGCTTCCCTGGCTTATAATTACACACAATGTTCTCTGATTGGCTCTCTCACCAGCAGATGACCCTTGTGGAGCCCAGTATCTCACAGGCTACAGGCCCCTGCAGCTCTCATGATACTAGGACTTTAGAGGCAAGGGGGCCGCATGCAGAGACTGGTCAAAGGGTCAGAAGGCATGCAGAGGGAGCAGGTCTCCAGCCCTCCAGAATGAGGGGTGAGGGAGGCAGAGTTCAGAGAGGAGAGGAAGTGAAGTTGCTTCATTCCTGCGGGGATGCACAGGCTGTGCTCAGCTAAGGACAGGTAAAGGGAGAACGGCAAAGCCACCAGATCAACGAGGACAGAAAAGTCATACCCTGGGCAGCAGAGCACCTCTCCCAGTCGGGGGCCAGGCTGGGGCCTCACTGGGAGAGGAGACTGTGCCAAGTTCCCAGGCAAAGAAAGGAGATGGGAAAGCGGGCTTGGAGCCTGGCAGAGTGTCTATCTGAAGGCTAGGGAGGGCTGTGACCATGCAGTCTCTCCAGGGCAGGAAATCGCCCAGACAGGAGGGAGCAGGTCTAAGGGAGGGGGCCCAAGGGCTGGGAAAGGGCCCATCCCCTTTCAACCTCACTCTGGCCTTGGTTTCCCCACGCACCTCAAGGAGAAAGAAGGCCAGGCCTTTGAGTTCTGGGATAAAAGCTCAGCCAGCCCAGACCACCACTCCTGTAAAACAGGGCGGGTGACGCCTCCACTCCTTTCGGCTGGTGAGTATCCCGATCATCTTTGAAGATGAAACATGTTGGGGCCTAATGAGGAGTCAGTGGCCTGGGAGTGGGGCTGGGCTGCCGGAGCCCAGTCACCGGCCCCACCAGCCCCACCATGTCCTCCGGGTCAGAACAGAGCTGGCCCAGGGGTTAGGACACTTCACATTTCTGTGTCTCCGCTGTGCCTCCCGCCAGCCTGGCCTGCTTTCTCCCCTTCCTTGCTCTGGGCCACCTCCTTCTCAGGCAGGACCAAGGCCAGGGGGCTCGTGCCTTCCAGTGCAAAGGCATCAAGAGCCCCCTGGGCCCCTCTGCTGCCCTAGCCAGCACATGCCGCACTCTGCCCTGGTGTCGGGCCACTCCATGTTTCCAGGCCAAACTGGTCATGTGCTATATGGCCACTAGCAAGGGGGATGCTCCAAAAGGCCTTCATATGCAGGAGAATCGTCCTCAAAATAAAGTGTAACCTCGCCCATGGGTGAGGTCACGGGAATGGTCCCAAGGGGCCTGGAAGTCACACTCTCCACGTGGTGGACAGACAGCCCCTTCCTTTCCTCTCCCCATTCCTCTCCTCCACTCTTTTTCTTCCTTCTCCAGCCCAGGCCTGAGGCCTCTCACCACTGCCCTGCTTAGACAGACCACCCCCGGGCTGACCCCCCCAATTCTCTGCTTGCCTCCCAGCCAGCTCCCATGTGTCAGGAAGTAACTGGCCCTGGAGAAGGGATACAAGGGCACTCCCATGCTCTGGGAGGCAGTGCCTGGCAGGGCACCAACGTCAGGTGGAGCTGAAAGACAGCCTTTCTCCACTCCCCAGAAGGGCGCATGCACGGCTCCCGCTCTTCCTAATGGTTGGTTTGTGTTCATTAAGTCATTAATTTGTTTATCTGATTTGCAGAATGATGCCCAAAGGTTAGACTTCTGACTGCCAGCCCCAGGAGCCTTTGGGATCACCTTCCTAAACTAGGAGGGCGCCTGTCTGCACTCCTCACCCAGGGTGCCCAGGGTGGGCTCACTGAGACCATGGCTCCCCAGGACCTAGTCTGGGATCCAGCCTGAAGCCCCCACACCACCCTGCTGGCGTTCACCCAGGGCCATGGCCTCACTTCTCAGAACACACACCTGCCACTCCCACCAGAGTGTAGCTTCAGGGAACCGGGGCAGCGGGGCAGCGTCTGGAGGGGCAACGGGAGGTCTCGGGTCAACAACAACCACACCGAGTGAAGACAGGAAGGCTGACTGAGCGCTGCCCTCGGAGAACAGGGGGCCGGCATGGCTGGGCGTCCTGCAGCTTCTCCTTCGTGTCCCTCCCCACTCCTCCCTCAGCAGCAGGGCTGCCTGCGTCCTCTCTGACTGATGCTGTGGGACTAACTGTGACCGGTGACAGTGGCTACACCACCAAGCCAAGCCCTGCAGCAGACCCCAGGTGGCCTGCGCCTGAGCTTGCAGCGTGGGGCTTGGCAGGGCACAACCACAGGCGGCGCCCAGATGGAGTCCTCCTTCACCAGGGAGACAGGCAGCAGGTCTCTCTCCCCTCAGGGTCCACAGGGCAAAGGTGGGGGCTGCCTCATCCGCTTCGCTGGTTTGCCCAAGGGGGCGGGCAATGTGGTGCTCACCTTGTAGTCTTGCTCAGCACTGGCTGTGGGCTGCTCCTGGCGGGGTGGTGAGGCCTGGGAGTCCAGGAGCTGCCCGAGGGCTGCCGGCCTCATGAGGCTCAGGAACCAGCCGAGTACTACTAGCTGCGGAGGAGAGAGGCCATGTCAGTCGGGCGGCTCCTGCCCTGGCTGCCTTGCTGGCATTGGTGGCTGAGAGTGTGGGTTCTGGAGCCAAACCGCTAGCTTCCGGAACCTGGGTCCACCTCTCACTCCCACTCACACACCTTCCAGAGAAGGAGAGCACACAGTCACCCAGGCCTGGCACAGGGTGAGCCCCTTGGAGGGGTGAGCAGGGAGGAAGAGCTCCGGGGCTGGAGGCCGCCCACTTGCCTACAGCCAACAGACACTCATGGTTTGAAGCACGGCCAGCAGAGAGGGTCCCCTCTACCTCCAGGAAGGCCACTGGCTGAGCTACTCTGGCCCTTGATCGAATCCCTCTTTTTCCATTTAACATGTCCCCGGGGGCGGGCAGGGGGAGGGGAGGAACTGAGCAAGGGCTCGGGGAAGGGGAGAAGCTATATTGCCGCCCACCGTAGTGGGAACAACGGTCCAAATGCAGCCAGCTGTCCCATCCTCTCTCCCCCATTTTCCTTCCAGAGAATTTTAAAGCAAATCTAAACACTGTATTATTTTACCCACCAAGAGCTTCTAACAGACAAGGATCCCTCCAATATAATCATAATACCATTTTTTTTTGCCTAATAAAATTACCAAGAATGAATTTCTTATATGATCTAACACCTGTGTCTCAAATATGTCCTCCTATAGTTGTTTTATTGGAATGGGGATTCCCCACAAGGTTCACAATTTGCATTGGATTGAAATGTCACTTAATCTGCTAGTTCCCCACCCCCTCTTTAACTGACCACCGTCTCTGAACAAATGGGCCAGTGTTCCCCATCCTCTGGATCGTGGTCCACATGAGTCCAGGTGTCTGCAGTAAGCAATCCTTCCTACCAGCCCCTGCACCTGGAGTGGGCAGCCTCAGCTGGGCCCCAGCCAGCACCACTCAGCTGCCCCGGAGCTAACTGTGCAGGCAGGCAGGCAGGCTCTGACCAGGTCTCTCTGAGGCCACGTGCTGCCTGGGGAGCTGGTGATGCAGAACCAGGGAGTAGCATGGGGGGGTGGGAGGAGGTTCACAGAGGCACCATCTCTTCAGATGTAGCAGGTGCAGGGTGGCCGAAAGGGCAAGAGCTCAAGCCCGGAGCCCAACCCCTGCTTGAGCCCAGCCTACCCAGTACACCTGGCTTTCTCCCTCTATCACCCTCAGCCACCTGCTCAGCACCCCAGCAACTGTGGGCTTAGCCCAAAAGAGCAGCTGGGCTGAGGGTGAGGAGTCAGGCTTGAGGAAGCCAGGGCTCTGGGCTTAGTGTCTGATCTGTCAGGAGAGCAGAGAGGAGGCAGGGAGAGAGGGAGGGAGAGAAGGTGCTGGGTGAAGAGAGATACCACACCCAGTGTGCTTCTTGTTCGGTCCCTGCAGATCTGGGGCAAAGCAGTGCTGCCTGCTCAGGGCGCACAGGGGTGCTGTACAGCCCTTGCCCCAGTGGACCCTCCCAGCCAGTGAGCCTCAGATAGGGCAGAAGAACACATGCAGAGCTCCCAGTTTCCTCTCCCCCTCAGCACAGCAAGCCTCCACCTTCTGATTGTTTTTCCCCTTATGGTTCCAGCTCAGCCAGTCCATCTCTCTCCAGGATAAGGAGTTGTTTGGCCTGCATGGGTCCCAGTGGGCCAGTACATCTCACCACCTGGCCCCCTTTTCTGGGAGCCAGCTCCATAAACACTCAGCCCTGGAGGGCAGACACCTCTAGGCCAGTAGCAAACAATCCTAGGAAGGCAGTGCTCCACTGGCCTCAACAGTCTGTGGGCAGAGAACGCAGGCCAGTTTCAGTGCAGACACTGCCACTAAGCCTGTAGCTCCTGGCTCAATCCGACTGCTGCTCCTCTTGCCCAAAGGAGAAGGCCAGGATCTCACCTGCGTGAGATGCCCTAGTGGCCCCTACTGCTTCTGGGAGGCTGTGCAAGTGGTCCTTCTGACCAGACACTGCACACTTCTTCCAGCCCAGCTCCAGGCCCACTGGCTGGCAAGGCCCACCCAGCTCCCTGAAACCTGCATCCTCCCACCCTCACCACCCATTCGCCAATCCTGACTCTGCCCTACCTTATTTCCATGGAACCTAACACCTTCTAACATGCTGTGCAATTTACTTTTTATTATTATCTGTTCACCCTCCCTTACTAGACTCCCAGAGTCTAGCACAGTGCCTGGCACGTGATACGTGTATAACCGACATCATCATTAAGTGAACTAAAGGTAAAGAGCCGGGCAGTACTGCAGACCTCATAGAGGCAAACCTTATCCACCTTGATGTTAGCAATCTGAAGCCCATGTTTTCTAAACTCCAAAATGGAAGACATTACTTGACCGAAGAGGCTGCTGTGTGACAAGAGGTGACCTGCAACAAGACACTAACTTCGACTTCCCTCCACACCTGTTCCACCCTGGCTTGCCTGTCTCAGTCAATGCCTCTCCACCTGCTGGACATAGAGCCTTGGAGCCCTGCTTGCCTCCTTCTCTCACATTCCAGGTCCCACTGGCTGTCCTTGGGGAATATACCTAGAATCTGACCACTTCTCACAACCTATGGCACCAGCTCCCCAGGCTGAACTGCCAGCTCTTACCATGATTACTGCCATCACCTCCTTCCTCCCCACTCCCAACAGTCAATTTCAAGATTGGAAACATTTTATAAACCAATTATGTTTTTCCTCTTCCTCCCCATGGATCTCCACTTTGGCCTGGAGGTGCCCGGGGCTTGAGTCCCCACTTACTTCTCTGACTTCCACTCCTACTTCACCTTCAGCCCTCTGCTCCAGCCACATTGGCTTCTGGTTTTTCTCCAACCTAAGAGAACTTTGCCTGTCCGAATGCCTTTGCACTTGCTGTCCTTCTTCCCCCAAAACGTGCTTGATTCCCTCAGGTCTGTGATCAAATGTCCCTCTTCACCCTTATAAAATAGCATCCTCCTGACACTCTTCCTCCTCTTTCTCAGCTTCATTTTTCTCCACAACATGAACACAACCTGGCATGCCAAATATGTGCTTCTTCCTAGGTCCCTGTGTCCATCTTGCCCTGAACCATGAGTTTCATGAGGGAGGGACTGAGTTTGCTCAGGGCTGTATCTGCAGTGACCTGAGAGTGTCTGGAGCATACTGACACCTATGGCCGAAATCCCGCTGCTTCTGGGATAGTCCAGGGAGTCGCAGGAACTCCATGAGGCAGCTAGACCTTGAGGCTCTCCTAGAAAATGCACGCTTTGGGGTTGTTGCGTGCTGACCACCTACAGAAGTCCTGATTCCCACCTTCAGTTGTCCAGCACCTGCTCCTGCTCCCATGGCTGCAACCCGCAGCCTGAGATGGGGAAACAAGCAATGCAGACAGAAGATACTTCAGCCAGCAGTGCCTTGAGGACCTCTGCCCAGCACTCATCCCAGACCCTCTCCTCCACATCAGTTCTCAGACCTTGCATCCCCATTCCTCGGGAATCCATTGATAAGGTTCATCAAGCACTTGTGCATTAAGGAAGACAAGGAAGGGATGGCCCTTGTCCTCTGACCTGCCATTCAGGACTAAAGCTCAAGGGACCAGCAGACACCTGCAGCCGGAAGTGGCAGGTGTGGTCCAGGCTGTCACCACAGTGCGAGCCAAGGAAGGGCTGGGGAAACACAGATGGCTCATGCGGGTCAAGGGCAGGACTCTGGAGCCAGGGTCTCTGGTCTCCAATCCCAGATTCACGGTTTTGCTGAGTGATCCTGAGAAGTTCCCTAACTCATCTGCCTTGGTTTCCCCATCTGTAAAAGATGGAAGATAAACCGAGTTCCTTACACCTGGGCTGCTGTGAGAAAGGCAAGCTTGAGATGGCCCCTGGGACACGATCCAGTTGGGAGGTAATGGGTGAAAAGGAAGACGTAACAGTGCACAGAGCCGTGTGTGGAGGCTCTGAGCTGGCCCGCAGGTGGCTGAGAGGAATAGGCCACCCTGGCAGGCTGCAAAGAGAAGTCGGGAGGAGGGCGTGTGGGCTGAGCATGGCAGCTGTGGGCTGCAATGGCCCTTTGAAGGTGTGTTTCATGAGGATCCGTCTGACAAGCCAGACTGGAAAGGGGAGTGCCTGCAGCCGACACCAGGGAGGAGGAGGCTGTGGCAGGGTGCGGGCTCCAAGATGGGGAAACACACGGAGGCCGTGGGCAGGCCTGAGCTGGTCCTGCCTCCTCCAGCCACCAGGCATCTGGCACGGCCTTGCACAGCTGTACTGGCCACTGGAGACTCCTCTTGCAGCACAAGCACAGACCAGCCTCCAGAGTTGGCTCAGGACACCGCTAGGAACCTGTTCATTGCCTCTGCCCCTGCTCACACCCTCTCTTGAGGGTGGCTCCCCTGCAGAGCCTGCAGGCCTCCCACCATGCTCCCCTCAGCACAGGCTCTCGTCAATAAAATCCAAGCAAAACAGCACTGGCCAGTGTGGATCAGTGGTTAGAGTGTCGCCTATGGACTGAAGGGTCATGGGTTCAATTCTGGTAAAGGAAACGCACCTCGGTTGCAGGCATGATCCTCAGCCGTGGTCAGGGCATGTGCAAGAGGCAACCAATCTACATGTCTCTCTCACATTGATGTTTCTCTCTCGCTGTCTCTCCCCCTCGCTTTCTCTATCTCCCACTCTCTCTAAAAACCAATGGGAAAATATCCATTAAAAACAACAAAAAGCAAAACAAAATCCCAAACCTTGAACTGATGCTGACATTGGAGTTGCCTTTAACTTTCTAGTCACTGCCAAATGCTATGGGTGGCTACCCCTACTGGCCTTCCACCGCACACAGCCAGTCCTGCCCCCCTTGACCTTGGTGCTGGCCTTGCTACACTCTGTTGACACTGTGTTCTGTTCTCTGTGAGGCTCGGTGACCTCTCTGGAGCCCTCTGGGATCACTCAGTCTTATCCCCCACCATCCCTGCTGCATCTCTGCCCGCCCTGCCCCTACCCTTTGGCATCCCCTACAACACTATCTTGTCCTTCTGTTCTTCACAGAGATGTCCAGTCATCAGCTGTCATTTCTGTGAAGTGACCCCTGTTCAGGTCACTCCCTCACTCAACCTCCCAAGGTCTGTATGGAGAATATTCCCCTGTACATGTACCAGCAACTCATTGCCACAAGTGTGCACCCACAGTGTACACTCATAGTATATATCTACATTATATGCCTAGTGTGCATCCCAGTGTACACATGCAGTGTACACCTGCAGTGTATACCTGCAGTGTGCACCCACAAGTGTGTACCTGCAGTGTGCACCCACAGTGATTACCCACAGGTGTGTACCCACAGTGTACCCTCACAGTATATACCCGCAGTGAACACCAACAAGTATGTACCTGCAGTGTACACCCACAGTATACACCCACAGTGTGCACCCGTGTACACCTGAAGTATACACCTGCAGTGTGCACTCACAGTGTACACTCATAGAGTGCACCCCAGTGTAAACCCACAGTATACATCCACAAGTGTGCACTTCAGTGTATACCCACGGTATACACCTGCAGTGTGCACCTGCAGTGTGCACCCACAAGTGTGTACCGAGCTCCTTTGTGGCCAGCACTGTGCTAGGAGCCAAAGGGCAGCAGGAAGCAGCAGCCATTTGGTTTCTGCACTCAAGGAGCTGCTGGTGTGTGTGTGTGTGTGTGTGTGTACACAGACCCTGAACAAACAAATAAGAAAATATCAGGAGGTGAACCCCAGGAATAATTGAAAGACAGGGTGCTGGTGCCAGGGTACTTGGGCTGGGTGGCCTCTTCAGCTGGAATTGGAATAAGAAGAAGTTCCAGCTGCGCTAAATCCTAGGGGAAGAGCTTCTAAGGCAAAGGGGACAGACAGCTAAGGCAAAGTCAGGCAGGGCCTGCGCTGGCAGCCTGGCCACCTTGCTGAGTTCTGTCCCTGCCAGGGCAGACTCAGCATAAGTCTGCCCTGCCCCAAATGTGCTGGGACATTCTCTCAGCACTGTGGGTGAGGGGTTGTACCTCCAGTGGCTAGGCCTGTCCTGCCTGTCCCCAGGGCTACGCTGGAGGGCTGGGTTGGGTTTGCAGGGGGGACTCTTGGGAGGGTGAGCGCATTCTCAACCTCCCTGCCATACAGCCTGGCTGGCTGGGACGCAGGCTGCCCAGGGGCCCTGAGGGATGTTCTCTGAGTTGCAAGGAGATTGTATCAGAGCTTTCTGGAGAGCAGAGGACCGGGAAAGAAAACAAGACTGCCTCCCATTGCCTGCAGGATGCCTGATGCTGGCACAGAGGTCACTGAAAAAGAGCGGTTTCAGTTGAATAGCATTTGTTTTCCGAGTATAGTGATATAACAGCCAAAACCGGTTTGGCTTAGTGGATAGAGCGTCAGTCTGTGGACCAAAAGGTCCCAGGTTCGATTCCGGTCAAGGGCACATCCCCAGTAGGGGGCATGCAGGAGGCGGCTGATCAATGTCTCTCTCTCACTGGTGTTTTTAACTCTCTGTCCCTCTCCCTTCCTCTATGTAAAAAATCAATAAAATATATTAAAAAAAAAAGAGTGATATAACAGCCTTGGCAGGTGTGTGCAGGAGGCAGCTGATAGTGTTGTTCTTGCTCTCTCTCTCCATTCCTCTCTCTCTAAAATATAAAATCTATATATGCACTTCCTTTTTTTAAAAAATGGCATCACCAGGGGCTGCAGGAGGAGGGGGTGGGGAAAGTTAGTGTTTTACAGGTGGTTTCTGTTTGAGAAGATGAAAATTCTGGAGATGGCTGGTGGGGACAGCCTCACCACACCCTGAACGTATTTAAGGCCACTGAACTGGACACTTTAAAATGGTAAAGTTTATGTTATCTAAACTTTACCACAATTTTAACTAAAAGTAATATACACTCTCTGCTCCCCACTCTATCCTCAGAGCCTAGCACATAGCAGGTATACACAAGTAACTGTCCAATGCAGGATATGAGTGAAAAATTCAAATAACCTTTGGGAAAAGCACAGGGCCAAGGGGAGAGCTGTTCACTCACCCACAGGCTTCCCAGGCCCCCGCAGACACACCTGGCCGAGGCACAGACTCACCTGGGCTTCCTCTTTCCAGAGCAGGGGTGCCTCCTGCTGGCCCAGCATCCGGGCAATGATCATGAGGCTGAGCTGGCTTCGAAGCTGCCTGTGGGAGAAGGAGGGAGGGGAGCAGAGTGCGCAGTCAGACAGGAGCTGTATTGACATCCATGGGGAAGGGGGGACAGGGTGCAGGACACCCACCGCAGAGAAATGAACAAGGGAGAGCTGCTCTGTCTGGAGAACGTGGGCTTTCTCATTTATTTATTTTAGAAGTAATCAGCCATGCATGATGGGAAAAGTTTAGAAATAAACAAACAGAAAAATTAAAGCAACTGGTAATTCAGAGGCTAGCATAGTGTTTTCCTTCTGTTTATTTTCTTGCTCTGTGCTCACACTTACCTGTGGACACACAGAGATAGGGTGTGACCAGTCCCCTTGCGCAGGCCTTGCCCATTGTACATTTTGCTGTTGTTTTTCACTCAGCACTTTCCTTGGGAGAACACCTTCCCCAGACATCCCAAATCTGGGCTCCCAAGGTGGGCAAGTGAGCTGGGCCTGACCCAACACAGTCCCCGTGAGAGAGCCATCGGGCAGTCCTGGGAGTCTTGGCTGGACCTGACAGCCAAGTGCATGCCTTTCCAGCAGGGCCACTTAGTTGGCTGAAGTGATCCCACAGCGGCTGGTGGCCATCTGCCTCCCTGTGGGCACGCCTGAAGGATGAAGCTGACCGGATGGAGAGCAAGCCCTGACAGCACCCAGAGCCACCGTGCCTGAAGCCTCCAGCCCCAGGCCATGTACTCGCTGGCAGCTGGCTGGTTGTGTGAGCCAATGAAATCCCGTCTGCTTGAGTCATTTTGAGCTGGCTTCTGAGTCTAGCACCAAACAGCCATGATTCACTCATGATGGGGCTGCCAGCTCCTCTCTTTAGGAGTGAAGACCTCAATGTGAATTTAAGATGCTAATGGATGGGGCTCTGATTTCCAGAGTCCTTAAGGGCTGGAGTGAGCCAAAGCGAAGAGAGGAGGGAAGTGGAGACCAGAAGGGGAAAAGGTGATGGGAAGGTGTCCAGGTCCCCTTTCCCACTCCTGCCACAGCCTCTACCAGAAGGTTAGATCTTCCACACACCCCTCCCCCTCAGCAGCAGATGGCGGCCTCTAGCATGCACTTTGATATGACCACAGCCCCTACTTCCTGTGGAAAGCCACCACCAGGAGAGCAAGTAGAGTCCGGACCTGGAGGAGACTGTTGGGCTGGAACTGCTCTTTAGAAAACCGCCCTCCAGTGACGCACTGTGGGGGACCCACAGCGTGGAAAGCAACGCAGAAACTACAGGAGGGAGGGGACGTGGGAGCAGCAGGTTGAGGGCAACACTCAGAAATGATGCTGCCCTAGGGAAGGACTTGAGGGAGCGGGCCTGAAACTCCTGCAACCTCCACCCCATGCCCAAGGCTGCCCAGGCCCTCCTGGTGCTGGGGACTGCCAGGTTGGGCAGGCTGGCATCTGAACCAGGGGCCTCATTTATTTTCTTCACTAGCACTTAGTCAAGAAAGTCAGAGGAATCCACAAAGCAAGGTTCTTAATTAAATGAAGAGAAAAGGCAGCAGCCGGCGGTATCACTCCCACCAGGATGAGCATAAGAAGGAGGGAAGGCCCAGTGCCAGGAGGGTGTGAGCAGAGGAGCTCCCACCCAGCTGGTGGGAACGCACCCTGGGGCCACCATTCAGTAAACTGTGTGGAAGGTCTACGGAAGCTGTCCACATGCCCACCTCATGGCCCCGCAGTGCTCATTCCAGGTACCACGCACATAAACGAGGAATGCAGAAGGGCGGCCCCATGGGTGGGTGAAAGATCCTACAACCAACCCTGCATGGGTGACTGTAGACGGCCTGCCAGCTCACGCAGCAGCATTCACGACCCCCTCAGTGCCTTGTGCAGAGGCCAGACACAAAGGAATAGCCCTGGTAAGCAGCTTGGGCAGAGCAGCGTCCAGATGTGCCAGGGTTTCAGTTTGATCCCGGTCAGGGCATGTGTAAGAATCAAACAATGAACATATGAATAAGAGAAATAACAAATTGAAATTTCTTTCTCTTTCTCCATTCCTCTCTCTAAACATAGATCAATAAAAAATTAAAAATAGTACATATATGATTTCACTTATAGGAAGAACAAAAAACAGGCAAGTACCAGCTAGCTGTTGGAAGTGGAGATACTGGTGACACAGGGTGTGGCAGGTTCTACTCATGTTTCATTTCTTTTCTTTAAAAATTGTTTTTATTGATTTCAGAGAGGAAGGGAGAGGGAGAGAGAGAAACATCAATGAAAAAGAATCCTTCATCAGCTGCCTCCTGTACACCCCAACACTGGGGATTGAGCCTATAACTCAGGCATGTGCCCTGACTGGGAATTGAACTGTGACCTTCAGGTTCATAGGTCAGTGCTCAACCACTAAGCCACACTGGCTAGGCATGGTTCATTTCTTGATCTGGCTGCCACATGCTCAACTTGTGGAAATCTGCTGAGCCATATACTGATGGTCTATTTTCTGTTCTGTTCATATGTTATAGCTCAATAAAATAATTACTTAAAGAAGGAATCCAGCTGGGGGAGGAAAGAGGATTGCCAGATTTGGCCAATAAAAATATAGGATGCCCAGTTATCTTTGAATTTCTTATAAACAAAGAATGTTTTAGCATACGTTTCTATCATGCCATATTTGCTTGATATCTGGCTACCCTGGGAAGGTCTGGCCACTCCCATCCATTCTTGATGGGGAAGATGTGACGTTAATCAGCGAGAGGTCATCTGGCCCTGGCTCCTGTCAGCATTGACCTTCTCCGCAGAGTCCTGAGTGGGCTGCACTGGGCACAGAACATAGGAGCCTTTATCCTAGGTCCCCGGCACCCTGCTGGGCGCCTCTCAGCCCAGGTCCCCTACACTGCTGGGTATCCCTATACCACCCAGTCCCCCTCAGCCTGGGTCTCCTCAGCCCCACCCTTCAGGCCTCCCTGAACCCTGGCCCATCACACACACTGCATGTTGTGAGCCAGGACAGGCTCTGCAGCTGCTCAGAGCCTCAGCAGCTGGCAGGGGACACAGTGGGTAGTAAATGGCCCCTCTGAACTGCTGCTTAGAGCAACATGCAGCCAGAGTCAGAAGTCTTGCATCTGGGTGTCCATAATCCAGCCAGGACTGCTAGAAGCTCCTTGGCAAAGGGGGCAGGCGGGGAGGGGCCCAGGTAGGTGCGGGTGGGCCGTGAAGCAGAGCCGGGATGGGTCCAGAAGGGAAGAGGCAGTGAGTGGGTCAGGACAGGGCTGCTGTCCAGAAATGAAGAAAAGCCCAGAAAAAGCACTGAGGGGTGACTGGATACAAAGAAACCCATATTTGAGAGCAGCGCTCCTCTTCACCGCCTGTCTTTTATCCTAGGCTCTCCCTGCCTTTTATACACAGTCCCCGGTGCTCTCAGTTCCCACTTTCTAATTTTAGGTAGAGAAGTCACTCTGCAGAGGAGGAAAAGCAAAGATGCACCCTATCTAACCCCCGCTGCAGGGGGCAAGGATGGCCTGGGCCCCTCCCCACTAGAACTTGCACAAGGCAGACAAAGGAGGATGCAAAAGCCACTGGAGCGGCCCAGCCACTGTCAAATAAGGCAAGGCTCCAGCCCAGGCTCAGCAGGCCCGCCTCACCCTGCCCCCGCCACTCCCGGGGCCTCCCGAAGACCAGGACACTGGAGTAGCGCTCAGAGGAGCCCCACGTGCTGGGGAATTTGAAAATGATTTTTCCAAACACCCAGCAGAGCCAGGATGTGGGATGCACCCCCTCAGCTCTTTCAGGGGCAGTTCAGCTGGCAACCTGCAGAGAAGGCAGGATGGCCACCGAGGCAATGCAGATCCCCGGGTGCCCGTCTTCTCTCCTCCAGGAACCAGGCCCTGCAAGGCTGAACTACCCTAAAAGGCCATCAGGCATCTGGCCAAAGGCGTGAGTCGCCTTTTCCATGTCTCTAAGGGCGGCTCAGGAAGCAGCAGCAGTGGCCTGTTCCGAGTGGAAATGCCGCCCAACACCCTGCCTCCGGATGTCTGCCCAGCTCGCCTCTCACCCACCTGCCCCAGGCCCTTCATGTGGGCTCCCTCTTGTGCATGAGCAGGCACTGCCCAGGCACAAAGAGCCAGGGCCTGGGCTCAGAGCTGAGGGCTACCTCCTCCGTAGTCTATGGGCATCCACACACAGGCTGCGGCACCCCTGTGGGCACGCAGCGGGGACAAGAAGAGAGGGCAGGTTGGTTCATTAACTGCTGTGTGTCACCTTGAAGGACCACCCACTTCAACGGAGATGAAACCCATGGAGTATTGCCGCTCTCCACCGTACAGGAGAGGGAGCTCTGCAGGTCCCTGTTCTGTGCATGTTCCAGCCTCGCAGACCCACCTGCCAGGCGTGGGCGGAAAGGTCTCTCTGCAGGTGCAGTCGATGGAGGCTATGGGCTCCTGGGAGGCAGACACAGTCTCTCCTGGGATGTTTCTACCACACAGGTGGCCCCTGTGAGGAGCATCTCGACCCCCTCTGCGAGGTTCTTCCTGATGTGCATTATGACTAAGTGGAAAAGTTACTGCTCTTTAGGAAACAGAGCTCATATGGACAATTGGAAGGCAATGTCCTCCCTCCCTTCTTCCCTCCCTGTTTTGGTATAACCATGGGCTTAGAAAACACTTAAACATCACCTGTCTACCATCTGTCTGGCCATCCATCCCAGCAGCCCTCACAGTCTGGAGGGAGGTGGCAGTGCTGCTGCCAGCTTCTCTCCTTGCCACTCTAGGCTGGGTTCTCCCAGGGCATGGCGGCAGGGGAGACGTGCAGGGCAGAGGCCCCACGATGCTGTGCAATTACGGAGTGAGCCCAAAGGCTTTTGCACACATCTCGCTGTCAAATCCCCCTTCATACATCTTCTTAATTGTGCAGCTGGGTCTCTCTTTTCTCCCCAGCTTGCACTATGGTGTGTTGAGATCTTCCTTTTGTTGTCAGTTGAATTCATGCCACGCGTGAATCTGACTATTGTTTCCCTGATGGCCTCGTCCGAGATGCTGGGTTGCCTGGTCACGCTGGTGGTGAAGACAGCACGCTGGTGGCCACAGCCACCTCCAGGCAGACTCCTTGGCCAGCAGTGCCTTCTGATGAAGTGCCTGTCCAGTTTACATTCCTCGGCCCACGTTTCCTCTATACGGTCCACAAGCAGCAATGACGGCTCTACCCAATGCCCTGGAAGAACCTAGGTCTCCAGAGTACTTCCTGGCTCCCTCTCAGAAAAGAAATGAAGCTCGCCTGGTTCGATTTGCTCCCAGGAATCCTGGATGGCCGCGTGCTCACAGCAGTCGCCAAGGGACGCACCGTGGGCGCAGAGCACCTTTGCCCCTCCCCAGGCCCCGCTCTCCCACCTAGGGCACCATCTATCCCCCTCACAGGACTGATGCCACGTCTCTCCACTGGAGGGGACTGCACCTTCTCCACACAGCCACATGCTGCCTAAGTCCCCTCCTGAGGCCTCAAGTCCCTGCGGCCAACATGTGAGTCCAGGTGAAACATTATGCCCCCGGCAAAGATGACAGATGCAGAAGAGGGATATGTAGTGCTTTTCTCTCTCCATCAGTGTAAACGTTTCACTGTCAGCCCAAACAGCACTCCCAGCTGCAAAAATAGCTATATACCCTCCCTCCAGCCTTGGTTTCCCGCACAGTATTACCACCATCTATGTGGTCTACTCCTCTCGCTTTTGAACCCTTCCTCCCATCTCCCATCTCCCATCTCCCTTTCTTCCTTCCTTCCTTCCTTCCTTCCTTCCTTCCTTCCTTCCTTCCTTCCTTCCTTCCTGCCCTCCTCCTCCTCCTTTCTCTCCTCCTCTTCTTTCTTCTTCTTCTTCTTCTTTTTTTTTTTTTAGAGAGAGAAAGGGAGAGGTATAGACAGAAACATTGATGAGAGAGAAACACTGACTGGTTGCCTCCTGCACTTCCCCTACTGGGATTGAGCCCACAGCCTGGCATGCGCTCTGACCAGGAATTGAACTGGCAACCTCTTGGTGCATGGTGACCCTTGATCACTGAGCAACACCAGATGGGCCAGTCAATTGTATTGCAGGAGCTCCTAGCCCAAGTGCCATCTTCGTTTTTGGAGTTTGCTACAAAAAGATCACCTCTCTCTATGCTGCCCTCCAGAAGCGCCCGTTTCCCCAGCATGCTTACCGAGCCCCTCACCACACTCTTCCCTCGGCAGGCTCCAGCCTGAGGGGTCTGCAAAGGGCGACAGCCACCAGAGGCTATGGCAGGAGGTGTCTAGGAGGAAGAGTCACCTTGCTCGGAGCCTCGTCTTGAGGGTAAGGAAATGTTTACCAGACAATGGGAAGGAGAGGGGAAGAGGCTTCTCTAAGAAGAGGGGGCGCCTGGCTGGGGGGTTCAGTTGGTTGGAGCCATGTCCTGATGTCTTGGGGTTTCGGGTTTATCCTGGTCGGGCACATATAAGAATCAACCAATGAATGTATAGGTAGGTGAAGCAGCAAATCAATGTTCTTCTCTCTCTCCCCCTCTTCCTCTCTCAAATAAATTTAAAAAAATTTTTTTTAAAAAGAAGAGGGAACAGATGTCAAAAAGCTTAGAGATGATGCTTGTGGTTTTGGTGGCCACAAAGATTTAGGACATGACGTGAGCATGGCAGCTTGAGGGGGTGGGAGCGGGAGAAGGGGAGAAAGTAGAAATGGGAAAGAGGCCCAGAGCCCCTCATATGTGAGGCGGGGCTGTTTAACTTCATCCTAAGGACCGAAGCCTCGAGCGTGGTAAGCACAGGAGTGACACGGCTGGATGCGTGTGAAGGTCACACTGCTGGACAGCGGGGGAGTTGGTCAGCAGGACAGAGCCTGGCAGGAGACAGCTCTGATTCACTGGCAGAAATCCCAGCTGGTAGCGTGAGCTGGAATGGTGGCAGCCACGGTAGGATGACAAGGAGGGATGCATATTCCCCAGCCTGGGAATGGGGAGGCTTGGCGGGACAGAGGTGCCCCTGCACTGCCAGGCTTCAGGGGGTGGGCAGGTGCTAATGCCACCAGGGGGCTCTGGGCAACAGGGAGTGGGCGGAAGGGCCCCTCCTTGGCAGGTGGAGACTTCTGCTTCATGCATGTGCACCTGGGAATGCCGGCCTGCACAGGGAAGTCTGGCCACAGGTGCTGCCTTGGCAGCCCTGCATGTGGTTGGAGCTGAAGTTGTGAGGTGGATGGGGTGGGGCTCAGGTCAGGACACCTGTGGAGGGGAATGAAGGAAGCAGACTTGGGCCAAGGGGGAGCCAGGCTGCAATGCACTCATGGCAAAGCTGACCCCACAAGGAGCCCTGGGGCTGGCAAAGTTCTTCAGAGACACTCAGAGTGGGGCCTTTGTACCCCATCACTGGCTGCTCCCAAGGGAGGGCCCAACCTCGGGGAAGGTGACTGGCTTCCACGGAGACAACCTCTGGGGTAGGCTGAAGGCAACAAGACTCCAGCAGCTAGGTAGGTGTGTCCGAATTCCCCAACGGACAGAAACCACAATACCCAGAAGGCCCTGAGACAGTGCCTGCTGCAGAGAAGAGGCCTAGGGCAGAATCCTAATGCACAGTAGGCTGGCGGGCAATCAGTGATGTGGTGGAGGAAGGGTGTGGACAGGGAGGGATCAGGAGGGGTCCTGTGGAACTGGGGAAGAGGCCGGACAAGACACTATTCAGGAGAAAGAGCCATCAGGTCACTTGTGCCAGTGAGGTATGTCTTGTCTATTTCTGGCTCGTAAGTCACTCTGTCCACCTCCCTACACACTCACTCCTGAACGTGAGCAGGGCCCTCTGCAGCCACTCCCCTCACTCTCCTGCTTTCTGGCTGCATTTCCTTTGTGGTCTACCTCCCAGCTCCAGCCACAGCCCCTTGACCTCCAACATGACCTTCTTCTTTGTTTCTTGTTCCTCCACATATTGAACCCTTCTGAAATACTGAGGGCATTTTTACATGTTGATTGCCTCCTTGTAGAATGTTCTGAATGTCTTCCCAGGTGAGAACCCCCTACAACATTCTGAGCTCTGAAGAATCCAGCATGTGTCTAGGTTCAGACAAGAAGCAAGAGGAAGCCAGGAAGGAAAGTTTGGAGATGCAGCAGAAGGTGGAGGAACAGGGGTGGAGACAGAACTGTTCTAAGATAAGAGGCTCACGAGGGCGATGATTTGCTGACGAAGGGGAAAAACTAGTAAAGAATAAAATGCTAAAGGTAGAGGAGAAACCAAGATGGCGGCATAGGTACAACAATTTCAAAACTACAGCTAAAAGACAGAATGGACATCATCCAGGACCACGGGAAAGCTGGCTGAGTGGAAATTATACAACTAGAAGGAAAGAGAGGGGATCATGGAGACTCAGAGGAGCTGCAAAAAGCTGAGGTACAGAGATACACATGTGGAGAGGACGGGAGGCTGAGTGCCTGGCTGGCTTCCTCTAATGGGAGAGAGACGAAAACTCCCAACTGCATTGAACCCCAGTTCTAACTGCACTGAACCCCAGTTCTGGGCGAGACTCATACAGGGGGAGTCTGGACTGCTGGGAAAAGGGAGGAGTGCATGGAAACTCAGGGGAACCAAGAAAGGCAGAGGTCTGGAGGCCCATGCGCACAGAGAGGACTGACTGCCGAGTGTGCCATTGGCTTTCTTTAGCGGGAGGAAGACAGAACCTCACAATAGCGCTGAACTCCAGTTCTGACTGCACTGAAACCCAGTTTTGGGTGAGACCCTGGGGACCCAAACTCATACAGGTCCCCATAGTGCACGGAAGCTCAGGGGAGCCGCAAAAGGCAAAGGTCTGGAGGCACACATGCGAGTGCAAGCAGAGAGGACTGCAGTGATTACCGAGGGACACTGAGACCCAGGGGCCTCATAGGGCAGGGCTGACAGGAAGCCAAGGCTGTCTGCTCAGCCCTGAGACTCCGCCCCTTCCAAGCTGAGCACAGAGGCTTTTGCAATTTTGCAAGTCTTGTATCATAAGGCTGACTCCAGCACAGAAGTTCTCCTGGTGTAGACTCAGCTGATCCTCACAGCCAATTGGCCTGGAGGTCAATTCCTCCCATTGATACAAACAACAATCAAGACTTAACTACAACAAGGCTGTACACACAGTCCACAAAGGGGTGCACCAAGAGAGTCCACCTCAGGTAACTGGGGAGGCGGAGCTATGGAGCCATATAGGACACCTAGCACACAAAGCTATTCTACCAACTCAGGGAAGCAGCAAAAATGTGGAGACAAAGGAACAGATCACAAATGAAAAAATGGAGGAAAATAAATGACTGGATATAGAGTCCAAAATCATGGTTATAAGAGAATTTCCTAGAAAAGATGGATACATTTAGCAAGACTCTTGAGGATATGAAAAAGGACCTACTAAAAATTAAACATACATTGACTGAAATAAAAAATATACAGAGACCTAACAGCAGACTAGAGGAACGCAAGAATCAAGTCAAAGATTTGAAGTACAAAGAAGCAGAAAACACTCAATTGAAAAAGCAAAAAGAAAAAAAGAATCCAAAAATTTGAAGTTAGTACAAGGAATGTCTGGGACAACTTCAAGCTTACCAACATCAGAATTATGTGGGTGCCAGAAGAAGAGAGAGGGCAAGATACTGAAAACCTACTTGAAGAAATAATGACCAAAAACTTCCCCCACTTGGTGAAAGAAATAGACTTATAAGTCCAGGAAGCACAAAAGGAATTCAAAGGGGACCACACCAAAACACATCATAATTAAAATGCCAAGAGCAAAAAGACAAAGAGAATATTAAAAGCAGCAAGGTAAAAACAATTAATTATCTACAAGGGAGCATCCATATGATTGTCAGTTGATTTCTCAACAGAAACTATGCAGGCCAGTCAGGAGTGGCAAGAAATATTCAACGTGATGGATAGCCAGAACCTACAATCAAGATTACTTTACCCAGCAAAGCATCATTCAGAATTGAAGGTCAGATAAAGAGCTTCACAGATAAGAAAAAGTTAAAGGAGTTCATCAACACCAAACCAGTATTATATGAAATGCTGAAAGGTATTCTGTAAGAAGAGGAAGAAAAAGAAAAAGGTAAAGATAAAAATTATGAATAACAAACACATATCTATCAACAAGTAAATCTAAAAATCAAGTGAATAAAAAATCTGATGAACAAAATAAACTGGTGAATATAATAGAATTAGGGGCACAGAAAGGGAGTGGACTGACAATTCTCAGGGGAAAAGGGGTAAGAGGGGGTTAAGGGAGAGTCTGGACAAAAATCATATGCCTGTGGATGAGGACAATGGGGGGGGGAGGTAAGGGCAGAAGGAGGGGTGGGAGCCAGATAGAGGGGAGCTATGGGGGGAAAAGAGAGGAACAACTGTAAAAATCTGAAACTCTAACAGTAGAGGAGTAAGTCTGTTTCATCAGCCAGCTTTCCTTGTGGCTCCAAATCAGCTGCTTTAGGCAGAAAATGACTGTGCTGAGAGGACACTGGGGGCTCTGGAATTCAAGGGAAGGTGAAAACCTGGGCTTGAAAACCAGTCAGAAGTGAAGAGCTATGGGTAGCAGTGAACAGGCAAGGTCCTACAGGGGAGAAGTGGGCGGCTGCTTCCTGGGCTCCTTGCCACAGGAGCATTTGCTTCGTGTGCCCGCTGACTCCCAGGAGGTGACAAAGCTCTGTGTAGAGGGAGCACAATGAGGGATTTCCTGCAACACAGGAAGGATGCCCAGCATCTAGGAACAACTGGCTCTTTTCTTAAACATAAAGAGAGCCCAAACCCGAATGTATCTCCATCACGGAGGCAGAGATAAGAGAGGCACATTCTGGCCCGCATGTGTTCATAAATATGCAGGAGCACCATGGTATTCCAATACTGGTCCAGGTGGGAGAGGCAGGGGAGAGAACACATAAACAAATGCCAGGAGCGCTTGGTATTTGGTAAGTCAGGAAGGGTACCTAGAGGCCCTGAGGAGGTTGCCGACTTGGAGAGGATGGTCAGGTGAGATCTCTGTGAAGAGGAGATATTTTGGCAGAGACTACAGTGATGTGAAAGTGTGAATCTCCTGCCAATGTGGGGGAGGGAGTGTGCTGGAAAGAGAGGACATCAAGATGAAAGTCCCGGTGTGCCCAGGAACAGCGAGGGGCAGAACAGCGCCAGGGGCCCCATCCCAAGGTGCCTTACAGGCCATCTTGCAATGAATTTCCCTACCAGCATGATGCGAAGCCTTTGGGAATTCTTAGACAGGGAAGTGACTCACTTTTTTGTGGTGGTCCTTTTACTGCTAAATGTCCTATGTGTGATAACTATTACGTTAAAAAACACACACGTACAGGAAGCAAGGCTGTAACTTTCTGAGATACCATCAGGCCCAGCATGATCTGATGTCTGGGATCTGTTTCCAGAGGATCCAGGGCAGGAAAGGTGGGGAGAGCAGGTAAGTGTGGAAGGAATCACCAAGGCCACAGTGAATGTCTGTTGAGATGGAACATGAATATGTGGAGCCCATTACGCCAGTCTTTCTACTTCTGTATATGTTCAAAATGTTCTGGAACAAAATTTAAAAAACTCATTAAATAGCTCGGCCGGGGAGGGGAATCCAAGATGGCGGCATAGGTAAACACCTACACTGCTGCCTCGCACAACAATTTCAAAACTACAACTAAAAGACAGAACGGACATCATCCAGAACCACAGGAAAGCTGGCCGAGTGTAAGTTCTACAGCTAGAAGGAAAGAGAGGGGCTCACGGAGACCCAGAGGAGCTGCAAAAAGCTGAGGTACGGAGACGCGTGCGTGGTGCCGGAGTACCTGGCTGGCTTTCTCTGGCGGGAGGGAAATGGAGACTCTCAAAGGCATTGAACCCCTTCTCTTATGACACTAAACCCCAGATCCAGCCGAAACTCATACGGGGGGAGTTTGGACTGTGAAAAGGGAGAAGTGCACGGAAATTTAGGGGAGTTGCAAAAGATCAAAGGCCTGGTGCTGCGCACGGACAGACTGCTGATTGTGCCGCTGGCTTTCGCGAGTGGGTGGGGGATAGACCCTCCCAACTGCGCCACTTCTGACTCCACTAAGCCCCTGTTTCAGACGAAACCCTAGAGACCTAGACTCGTGTGGTCCTGGTGCGCAGGGGAGCTGGAAAGGCAGCGGTTAGAGGCACAGGGACTGCTCCAGCCATTACCCAGTCACGTGAGACTCAGGGGCCGTGGAGGGCGGGGCCGACTGGAAGGCAAGGCGGTCCCTGAAGCCCTGAGACTCCACCCCTCCCAAGCTCAACAGAGGCTTCTGCGGCTTTGCGTCTGGTATCATAAGGCTGAATTCAACACAGAAGTTTCCCTGGCATAGTGAAAATGCTGAGACAAGGGAAGGGATCACAAACAAAAGAAGTGGAGGAAATAGCTCAGCTGGTGTGACACTCAGTGGTTGAGTGTCGACCTGTGAACCAGGAAGTCATGGCTCAATTCCCCGTCAGGGCATATGCCCAATTGTGGACTCCATCCCTGGTAGGGGCCTGTAGGAGGCAGCAAATCAATAAGTCTCTCATCATTGATGTTTCTATTTCTCTCTTCCTCTCTGAAATCAATGTATTAAAAAAGAACTATCTGAATAAGTGTGCAAAGTTTGTATTCATGGAAAGTCACTGGATGGGTATCCAGAGTGAGGGGTCTGATTATGCGTCTGTCCACTAGGGAACACTGCAGCTGTGGAAGAGATATGTAGATGTACAGTGTGTGTGTATAGCCCAGTTCTTTCAAATATCGAGCAAAATCTTCCCTTTCAGGACTGTAGAGAGACCTCCTCTCCTTCAACCAGAGTAATTGGAAGGAGACTGAACCCCCATCTCAGTACTGGAGTTGGGCTCAGGCTGATCAAATCCCGCTAGACCCAAGGGACATGAGGTGAATTAAAACTCCAAGCTTTCCCAGAAGCACCCGGAAAAGGAGCTGCAGGGGCCGGCCCTGTGGGGGTGCCTTGAAGGCTGAGGCCCTCCCCAAGTGGACCCTAGGCTAGGCCAGGTTATAAGGGTGGGCAGGGTGTCATTCTAGGCAGGAGGAGCTACAAGTGGACCAGCCAGGAGAGCAGAGGTACTGGGGAGGGCCTGCTGAGGGAAGGGCACTGCACCCCTGAGACAGTGGCTATCATGGGAGAAGGAAAAGACGAGGTGAGTGGGGGCCAGGTCTAGGGGATGGGTGCATCTCCCTGTGGGCTGAGCTTGCTCCTGGCTCAACAGTGTGATGCGCTGTTCTAGGGCGGGATGCGGCATGGCCCAGCGAAGGGACTTGCCCCTGGAGGGCCCAGCCACACACAAGGAAACACAGGAAGATCACTTGGGGCAGAGACCACTGCAGTGCAGACGTAGCAAATGATAAATGGGAAGTGTGAGAGGTGGGTGGGAGGGGCAGAGACCAGGGGACCTAGCACAAGGATGCAGCATGGCAAGAAGGAACCCTTCACCAACAGGGAAGGGAGCGCAAAGAAAGGAGGGTGGGGTCACCAGTCACCAGCTAATGGCTTTGCTAATAAATTCGCTCCCCCAGCACCCCCACTCCCATCTGTATGGAACTCATTAGTGAGTGCTGTTTTTAGTCCTTTCCTCAGGGTTTTAGAGACTGCTGAGGTTGGGAGATTTGCTGGGACAGGGGCGGGCTGAGTAGCAGAGGGAGGCCAGGAGGTGTACCCTCCGGCTGTAGCACCCACCTGCTGCGGGAGGTCACATCCGGGAAGAACTGCACCATGGCCAGCAGATTGTGGTGGTGATCTGACACGGAGTTCAGGGCGCGGCACAGCTGCTGGAGCTGTGGGGACAGCCAGCACCATGGAGGTGAGGGAGGGGCCACTTTCTCCTGACTCTCACCAGCCCCCTCAGAGAGTCAGAGAGCCAGCCATGGAGGCAGGGACAGGAGGGATGTTCCCTGGCATTTTCATGACCTCATGATCTCTGAGCATGCCATCCCCCTCTGGGGCATGTGAAGGGCACCTGGGGGCATTCTAAAGGAGGGGGTGGGGGCTGGCCCAGGGCTCCGTACCTTCCCCGGCCACTCCTGGATGTTCTGGAGGAGCAGGAGCAGCAGCTGCTGCAGGTCAGCATTGGGCAGCAGGCGCAGCTGCATGTCCAGGCCGGCTCTGCACAGCAGCTCCATCAGATTCAAAAGGTCTCCATCAGGGGTGGCCCTGGGTCGTGCCTGGGCACACAGTGTCAGGAACTGGAGAGCAGAAAGAACACAAGGGCAGTGGGGCCTTCCTGGGCGACAGGGCAGGAGGAGGGGCCGCACTGTGAGCCCCTCACCATGTTGGGGCGGAGCTGAGATAAGCAGGGAGGTGAGTGCAGGTGGTGGTGTGGAGGGTGTGAGTGTTCTGGGGCGTCAGTGCTGGCAGCCGTGCAGTGCCTGCAGTGGTGCCCAGCCTGTGGAGGTGAGGTGTCACTCCTGGAGCTGGCCTGTGGAACAGGTCTGGATGGGGCTTAGAGGCAGCCATTTGACTCACCTTATAGATGTAGCTCAGGCTGATGTCCAAGGCGGTCTCCTGGCGGGTGTCCTGCTGTTCACAGCAGCTAGGGCTGGTCTCACTGGCAAGTACTCTAAGGCTAGATAGAGACAAAGGGAAGAAAAGGGGAATGGGCACCAGGGAGAGGGGGCCCATCCACTCACCCTGGACCCCGCGTGTGCCAGTTGCTACTGCTGTGAACAAATTACCCCAAAGGTGGAGGCTTAGAACAATGTTTATTATCTCACACAGGTCCTGAGGGGCAGGGATGCAGAACTCAGCTCAGTGGTTGGGGCTTAGGGTCTACCAGGAGGGTATCCCCAGGACACTGAGAGATGCGCTGCTGTGGTCACAGGCCTGGTTGGGCAAGCGGAGCTCCTGAGCTCACTCCCATAGTCAGCAGGCAGCCTGCTTCCTGAAGGCAGGCGAGTGACTCGAGAGGAGATGCCTGGGACGAGGCTGTAGCTTTTACCCTTGGCTTGGAAGCGACGGCCAGCCTGCGGACACCGGACCAGCCTGACGCTCCATTCTGGCCAGGCCTCCAGCTGCAGGTTCCTGGGAGTTGGGCAGCAGAAAGATGTACTCCACTGCCCCCACAGCCATCCTCAGAGGCATTTTTTTCTGTCCATCCAGGCATGGATGCACAGTGCCAGTGCCACATAGAGAAGAACAGAGGCCTCCCCAGTGTGTGCAGGGGAGCAGGGCATGGGTTCAGCAGCACTGTCATCAGTGTCCTCATTCAGCGAGGGCTCTCACTAGCAGGCCTCCAGGCTGGTCCGCATGAGTGGGAACATGGATGAGACAGTGTCATAAACTCGCCTCGCTTACCTGATCTCAACAGTAAATACTTGACCCCAGAGAGAATGGCTGAGCGGGGCATCCTACAAAGCATGTGCAGAGGGTGGTGGCCCTGCCTCCTGGGGGCATGTGACTCTAGTCCTGAACATGTTTTGCTATGACCCTGGTTTCTGACTGCATCTGGGCCCCCCCAGGCCTGCTCCCTCTCTCGGGGGATGGTCGGTGCTGAGCTTCTCAGCGCAACCTGACAGTGTGCTGCCTGGGAGGGTTTTTGAGCATTGCTCTTGCTCTGATTGTCACCTGCCTTACGGACTTTGGAGGCTGCAGCTTTCTTGGGCAAGAAGGAGACCCAGTCTAGGCATTAGGGAAGTTGGTGCCAACAACCATGCTGGGGCCCAGGCGAGGGCTGGGTCCCCCATGGATTAGGGCCAGGGATGGGGGCGACCGGCATTTATAACTGGGAAATGTGGCTGGGCTCTCAGTCCCAGGGGATGTAGGTGGAGCAGCCTGAGGTTACAGGTGGGCAAGCATGAGGGGCTTCCAGATTCCCCAAAGGGGGGCATCAGAGTACGCATGATGCCCCTGTGGAGAGCAGTGGACTTTCAGACAGCATGGTGACCTGGGAGTTGGTGACACCGAGGGGGAGCGTGGCTGTGACAGAGCCCACTCCTCCTGGGAGGGAAAGCCAGCCTCCCAGTGAGAGGGACAGCCTCCCCCAGTGAGAGGGACGGCCTCCCCCAGAGAGAGGGACGGCCTCCCCCAGAGAGAGGGACAGTCTTCCAGTGAGAGGGACGGCCTCCCCCAGAGAGAGCGACGGCCTCCCCCAGAGAGAGGGACTGCCTTCTGGAAAGTGCTCCACACTCTGCCTCCCTGTGCACCTCTCCTGGGGATCAACAGGCTGTAGAATGGGGTCCTCCCCTCCCTTCTGAGGAGCCACTTGACTGAAATGTGGTGTCTGGACTGCTCTGCTGGAAGGCAGCATCAGCTGATCCCAGGCCTCCACGTGACTCCTATAGGAGTCCACGGAGCACAGGGAGTGATGGCCTAGCCCCCTCCCTGAAACAGGTTAAGAAGGAGCCACATGAGTACATGAGTGAAGCAGCCTCATCTGTGCCGCCCATCCTTCACGGAGAGGTCAGACGAGCAGCACTAGGAGCTGGAATCTGGGTCACAATGACCCACCACTGAGTAATCTTTCTTTTGGGGGGAAGAATTATAAATGTATTAGGTCATCTGGAAAACCAACCCCATTTTATTTTTCCCAAGAGTTGAAAAACAAGTTACTATCTGTAGGGCGATCTTCTCAGCAGGAGGATGGTAAGTGTAACTCCCCCTTCCCCCTCCCGCCACCCTTCGCCTTCTTCCCCACTAATCCTGCTGTGAGGGCGAAGAGGGCCTTTGACCTGGGGGGACCCTTTCAGTGGACTATCATCTGCTCACTGTTCCTTTCTGAGGGCCACGTGGGGGAATGCCAGCCCCGCGCACAGCAGCAGGCCTGCTGGCTGAGAGGCACCTATGTCCGAGCAGGGCTCTGGAGGACCAGTTGTGGTCCCTGCGGCCCTTCCCTCTCTTCCCAGGTGAGACTCAGGAGCACATGACATAGCTTCTCCAAGGAGGCGGGAGCTCTCTTTCAGCACCCACACTGGTCCCTCCTCCCCTGCGCCCCCACCCCAACACCCTCCTGACGCCTCTGCGCCCATCTCTGGCAGAGGGCCACTCTGCAACAGGCAGACAGCAGACCTTTGCACGTGTCCACTGAGGAAAGGCCATGTCTTTTTGAAAGGACATCTCGAGGCTCCCCGGGAGATGCTGATGGTACAAGGAAGTCTGAGATTAAAAACAGATGGTGGGAGGCCTGAATTTCTCACAGCAGCAGGAAAGGCAGCCAAGCTGTGGGCCACGCAGACGCTCAGCCCTGTGTCCAGCCTTGGCCATCATGGAGCCCTGTGGGTGCCCTGCAGGAGACCCAGCATCTGCTCTGCCCGAGATGGGGCATCCCTGAAGCCAACAGAGAAGAGTTGTCCCTGTTCAGGGACAAGATGAGGAGGGTGGTGCTCTTGTGACTCGTGTATTCACGAAGGATGCCACACCCTTGCTGGAGATGCTGGAACCTGCTTTCTGAACGCCCCCGCGATATGTCATTTTCCCACCCATGACCCCCAGCACTTCCCCAAGCACAGCAACTAGCCAGCCCCCACGAAACACCTGAGCATCTTCACCACTGCCCCACACAGTTACAGGAGGGCATCCAGGACCTGTCTGCTATCTCCAGGCAGATACACCTCCCCAGGTCTCATGTCTAGCAGGTGGTTCTACAGACGCTTATGGCGCAGTGACAGGGAGTCCCTGTGGCCACTGCCTGCTCCTTGGGGCCAGCTCTAAATGCTCTTGGGAAATGGTATCAACCGCAAGCCCAAGGTGTGGGCCCAGGGAAGGAGGCCTGGCTTCACCATGGCTCTGGTGGCTCCTGGGCCTGGTCTGAGGACCATTTGGCTCTGCCTGTCTCCTGTACAGACTGACTACACCTGGTAAGGTGGGAGTGTGCATACTGGGTCTGTTCCCAGTTGTCTGGGGGACATGTTTAAAGGGCCACAGTTCCAGGCTTACTCATCTGCCTCCTACAGCCTCTAAGCACACTGGTCTATCCTGAAGCATCCGTGGCAGGAAGGGCAGTGGCTCTGCGAGCACAGAGTGACTGAGTGCTTATGTCTCCAGCCAGGCTCTCTGAACCCCACAGCACCCCCACTTCTGATGCACACTTGTTTTCTGAGTGCTATTCTCTCCTGACTCATCCTAGGGGGTAGTGTGATGGCAACTCTAGGCTGGGAAGAGGCTGATCACTCCAGCTCGAGCTCAGGCAAGTGGGGGCTGGAGCTGCAGGCGAGCACACGCAGGGCAGTCACGGCAGAACCAGTGTGGTTTGGTTGGCAGATGATTACTAATCACAGTCGTGGAAAAAATTCTTCAGAAAGCATGGGCCTTCTCCGAGGATGGACATTGGTCCCAGCATCTTCTGGGATGAGGGACTGTCCGCAGGAGGGGGCTCCCATGTAATAGCCCACTCAGGGTTCTGAACACTCTGTTGTATCTCAAATCAACTTCTGAACGAATTTTCCAGAAAGAGGTTAGATGGGCCATAACCTGTAGAACAAGCTCCTAGTGTGTACGGATTTCACAGGTCTCCTCACTGTCCACCCAACTGATGGATATTACATGGCTTTGTTCAAAGGGCAGGGACCATGCTTATGCAAATTAGCATCACCCAGCCCAGTGCACAAAGGGCACCCACACACAAATGGAGCATCGTGGAGTCCTGAGCTACTGTGCTCTGCTGACCATGAGGGTGGGAGCCCCATGAAGGCCTAGAAATGGACTGAAGATGCTGGGGCGTGTCTTGGGAGAGACGGGGCAGCTAGGGCACTGTATCACGAAGGGGCAGTAGAGATGCCAACCAAAGCAGCAAGACGCATGGGCCTGGTTCTTTCTGTACTGCCAGGTCTGGGAGCCTGGTTGTTCATGCATGAGGTTCTCTGGTACTTGTGTGGGGTTGTCATGTAATTCCCTCAGATTCAGCTTTCCCAAGTTTAGTAACTTTTTAAAAAATATATTTTTATTGATTTCAGACAGGAAGAGAGAAGGAGAGAGAAACATCAATGATGAGAGAGAATCATCAATTGGCTGCCTTCTGCACACCCCACCCTGGGGATCAAGCCTGCAACCCGGGCATGTGACCTGACTGGGAATCAAACTGTAACCTCCTGGTTCATAGGTTGATGCTCAACTACTGAGCCATGCTGGCCAGGCTAGTAACTTTTCACTTCAAAAAATGCATATAATCCTATCTAATAAAAGAATAATATGTAAATTGACCACATCTCTGCCACACCCACCAGCCATGCCCACCAGCCAATCAGAGTGAGTATGCAAATTAACCCATCCAAGATGGCTATGGCCACAGAGAAAGCAGGAGGGAGGCTTGGGTTGCCCCTGGTGATGGAGGAAGCCTCCACTTAAGGCAACAAAGTTTCAATGGCTACTGCTACTGAGCAAGGTTTGACTCTACTCCAGGCTACAAAGTTTCAACTGTAGAAGATAAATAAATCCCAGATACCAGGGCCTCCCCTTGGGTGACTGGGGGTGTGTGGCCGGCCTGCAAACCACCACAGGTCCCTCACCCAGGCCACCCATTCCCCAAGGGAACACCCACTCTGATCCAGGATACCATTCAGGGCAAACCAGCTGGCCCCCACCTGTGTACCAGGCCTCTATTCTATTTAATAAAAGAGTAAGAATCCAGATTAACCATCACTCCAACACACAAGATGACTGCCTCCATGTGGTCAAAAGATCCTGCCCCCATGTGGACACAAGATGGCCACCACAAGATGGCCAGCAGGGGAGGGCAATTGGGAGGGACCAGGCCTATAAGGGAGAGCAGTTGGGGGTGATCAAGCCTGCAGGGTAGGGCAGTTAGTGGTGATTAAGCCGGCAGAGGAGGAAAGTTGGGGGTGAGTGGGCCTGCAGGGAAGGGCAGTTGAGGGGGACCCAGGCTTGAAAGGAAGGGCAGTTAGGGATGACCAGGCCTACAGGGGAGTGCAATTAGGGATGACCAGGCCCACAGGGGAGGGTAATTAGGGGCAAACAGGCTGGCAGGGGAGCAGTTAGGCATCAATCAGGCTGGCAGGGGAGTGGTTGTTGGTGATCAGGCTGGCAGGCAGAAGTTAGGAGCAATCAGAAAGTCAGACAAGTGAGCAGTTGGGAGCCAGCAGTCCTGGGTTGTGAGAGGGATGTCCGACTGCCCGTTTAGGCCCGATAAATGGGCAGTCGGACATCCTTCAAGGGGTCCCAGATTGGAGAGGGAGCAGGCTGGGCTGAAGGACATGCCCCGCCCTGCCCCCTTGCCTCCTATCACGAATTTTGTGCACCGGGCCTCTAGTTTTATATAAAAAGTCAGAAGAAATCTTTCTTTGTCTAGCTCAGTGGTTCTCAACCTTCCTAAGGCCACGACCCTTGCATACAGTTCCTCATGTGGTGGTGACCCTCAACCATGAAATTTTGCTACTGTTATGCATCGTGATGTAAATACCTGCATTTTCCGATAGTCTTAGGTGACCCCTGTGAAAGGGTCGTTCGACCCCCAAAGGGGTCGCAACCCACAGGTTGAGAACTGCTGGTCTAGCTTATAAATGCTCGTTGAGCTGAGGATCATTCCACAAATCATGAAATCAATAGCTTTGTGAGAGGGATGGCTAGTTGTGTTACATTTATAGGATATGATATACTTAAAATTAATATCTCCCAGCATAAAAATATTTTTAGAAGAATGCTTCTTTATGGGGGTACTATTTTGTTTTGTTTCTTAACATTTGTACTGAGGTGTAATTGGCATGGAAAAACCTGGTCCTACTCAACATGTACATTTCGATGAGTCCAAACCAAATCCCGTCCCTGGTGAGGGAGGACATGGGGAAGGGGCTGCACTCACCTTCTGCTGTGTGAAGAGGACCCCTGCGGGCACAGAGCAAGGCTGTGAGTGCCCAGGCTGCAGACCACCTCCATGACCTCTTTCGTTGAGGGGCACCACATGCGCACATCCTCATCTGTTGGGCCAGAGGGAGGGAAAGGTTAGAGCTGGTGGACGAAGACAGGACACGCACCTCCTATGGGAGGGGCTGGTGAGGCCATTCTGGCCGGAGGGGGCCAACTTTTGCATGCTGTGGCACAGGCACCCCCTGTGGAAATAGAGCACCCGTGTTTCTCAGATGCTCATTGGGGCTTTGGGAACCTGGACCTTCATTCTTTGACCTTCCAGCCATGGCCACCTGACTATTTCTGGCAGGCAGCCCGCAGGGCACTGAGCCACTCAGAGCTGAGCCAGGCAGCAAGCCCTGACCCAGAGGCCTCAAAATGGCAGAAAATGCCCGTCTCAGCATCCCGGCTATCCCACACAGGGCCTTGGCTCTGGTCGCAGGGTTTCCCAGGTCCCCATCACTGCCCCTGTCTTCTCAGCAAGTGCGGGCTGTGAGTACCATCTTCTCCTTACCAGTTTATACAACATGAGAGATAATCTGGCCTCATCTACAAAGGGGAAAACCTTATATACTCAATGTTAAGACTCCCAGGGCAAGGATGATGGGCCAGATACAGAAGGTCACCAGGCAGAAAGCCCCGGATGCATAGCAAGGGGCAAAACTGGAAGACAAGACCCCTGCCCCCAGGGTAGCCTATCCTCCCTTAGCATAGCATTGGCCATGCATCTGGACCCAGATCTTTCATGTCGCTGGTCAGATGGTTTGGACCCTTGGCCTTTCCCTCCCCAAAGATAACATCTAGGCCTCAGTTGTATTTTCTTTTTCTTTTTTTTTTAAAATATATTTTTATTGATTTCAAAAAGGAAGGGAGAGGGAGAGATAGAAATATCAATGAGAGAATCATTGATTGGCTGCCTCCTGCACACCCTCTATTGGGGACAGAGCCTGCAACCTGGGTTTGTATCCTTGACTGGAATGGAACCAAGGACTTTTAGGCCACAGGCCGATGCTCTATCCACTGAGCCAAACCAGGCTCAGTTGTATTTTAGCTCCAGGCCTAGAAAAGCAGCAAGACACTCAGGACCCTGAGCTCCTCAGAGCTGAGCCAGATGCGAGCCCTGCTCCAGAAAATACCTCAGCACTGTGGCTGCCTAAGGGCCAGCTGCAGTGACTAATGACCTCCGGCCCTGGCACTGACCCATCAGTGGAAACCATGACCTGAAAGAGCACAGCTGGAAAGCTGATGAATATGCTATGAGACCCTCCCTGAGACCTCCCTGAGACAAATACACTCAGGACAAAGGACCCAGCATGCGCTCTCCCTCCAAGGAGCACGCTTGTGCCCTTCTCCCACAGGCACGAGTCTCCCACCCTCTAAGGGACCCCACAAGACTGGCAACTGGGGAAGCAATGGGCAGTGGCAGCTCATCCCGGGCTTACCCCCTAACCTGCCTCCAAGGCCTCCTTTTCTCTATGCAGCCCTTCCCTTTGGTTAGTCCACCCCCATCCCCTTCCTTTAAATAAATTCAATTTTCTTTCATCACCATCTGAGATGGCTATTTTTCCTGACTCTAACTTTTCACTCAGGGCTTTTACTTTTGTCAGACTATTTAAGGACATTTTCAGAAAATAAAAACTGTGTGGCCAGTCATGATTCCTAATGATGAAATGCTACAACATCCTCTCTGCACATGACTGCCCAAACCCCCATCAAGGCACAGTGGAGGAAGAGAAAGGAAGGGAGGAAGGGAGGGAGGGACGAAGGGAGGGCATCCTAAACCAACCTGACGAAGTAGTGCATGGCTAAGAGAGCAACTGACAACAGGTCACAAAATAAACCGGCCGTGTCAGAACACAAATGCAGAATTTGACAATGAATGAGGTGTTGGATCAAGAACCTGGAACAGGGCCCAAGCATGGTCCTGTGGACCACAGGGTCCTGGGTTCAATTCCAGTCAAGGGCACATACCTCGGTTTCAAGCTCCTCAGCAGGGCTCGTGCAGAAGGCAACCAAATGATGTGTTTCTCTCAATAAATATTTCTCTTTCTTTCCCTCTCCCTAAAATCAATGGAAAAATAGCCTCAGGTGAGGATTAACCAACAACAACAAAAAAAGAAAGAACCTGGAGAGGGGGCTGAGGTGCTAGCCAGTGTGGGCCAATCTTGCCGTCAGAGGGTGGATGCACCCTCCTGAGGGCCACCTCCCTGAGCCCCGAGTGTGTGGGACTGTGCCCAGTGCTAAGGCTCTAAAGGTGACCCAGTGAGAACTTGACCTCAGGGAGCCCGGTGGACATATGAATACAGAAGCATGTTCAGGCAAAAAACAGGTGAAAAGTATGGTGCCTGCTCAGAGGACGGGAATCAACTGTCAGGAGGGCAAGGAACACGCACAGGCAAGAGGAAAGGAAGCACACCCCTTGTAAGGCCACAGACAAGACAGAGAAGCATGTCCAGGGACTGAGGCAGTCACCAAACAGCCTAAACTCAATGCCAAGTTTCAGCCACAGTCCAGCCTGGCAGTGACAAAGCCAGCAGCCAGTGGAGTGGAGGGCAGGGGGTCTGAGTCCCATCCAAGGACGTGGCTTTGGCCGCATCGGGTGTCTCTCTCTTCGGAAATGTATATTGGGTCCAGGCTCACCCAACAAGTAATTAGACTCCTGGAGGAGGAAAAACTTTCCTTGTTTTGTTTTTTTCCCTCTCAGGCGGCTTAACAAGTAAGAGCGTAATGATACCCCTTGTGCGCTTCACAAACTAGCTGGGAAGAATGAAGTCTGCAAAACACAATGCGACTCTGCTGGAGAGAGCTGTTTACTGGGCCCTGGGGACGTGCTACTACGTGCATGCATGTGTGGGCGGCGATGAACTTTCCAGGAGGGGAAGGCGCGTATGGAAAGAGAATCAGGCTGGGGTGAGGCCCAGCTGGGCCAGAACATCCTGCCAGGGTGTCAGATCCAAAGGGTTCTGCGCGGGGCCTACACCCTTCCCACCGAGGCCTACACAGGTGCTGTGGTGCTTTACCCCTCCCTCCCCCGCATAACAGCGGAGGGGAGTAGAGGGGGAGGGGACACCAGCCTCAAGCCTGGAGCCTGGCCCTGTCCAGTGGTTACTCCACATGCAGCGTGACCCAGGCGCAGGTGTCAGAAGCCGTTTCAGAAAACGGGTCCTGGGCTGCCTGGGGATAAATGTCATCGTAGCCCGGAAGCTGGCTAAGGGACGACAGGCATCAGAGTCCGTAATTAACGCAGCCTATAAGTAGGCCATGGCTCAGCGTTTCCTGAGCAGCCTGTCCCAGGCGAGGGTGTTCTGGAAAGATGGCCCAGAAGAAAACCCAGGCATGGAGTTTCCTCAGTCTCCACGCCCTCAGCAGTCACCCAAGGCAATCCCCGGGCCCGCTATGCCTTCCTCCAGCCCCAACAGCCTGCACAGCTGGCTCTGTTTAGAGGTTGAGGGTCTGGAGGTGTCCCTGTTGGTGGCTCTTCTGGGATGGAACGGATGCATTGAAGGCAGGCAGGGTAGGAAAAGCATCAGGCCTAAACCAGTGACTTTCCCATCTACACCTCATAGCAGTTGCTTCATATAACCCCACTTTCTCCAGGCCCTGTGTGCGTGGGACAGGGAACCCTATATTCCGGGACAGGGGGAGGGCTCCACCACCTCAGCCTCTATGGGGGCTGCTCCTGAACGCCATTGCTGCCAATCATCAGACGCTGCCCCAATCAGAGTGCAGGGCTTCCACACTGAGGGGATGTTTAAACCCATCCACCTGCCCTCCTAACTCTAATCCCTTAGCTTCCCTCAGCACTTTCCTAGTTACATTTAAACTCATTTCAATTTCACTGAGTCAGCCAGAGTCATTTGAAATCCTATTCACTCAACAAACAGTAAGTGAACACTGAATGCTGGGATCCAGGATGTAGGAGAGAGACAGACACACGTGCATGTGTGCATGCGTGCATGTGTCCTGGTCTATTGGAGCTGATGAGTGGGTAGGGAAATAGTGCATGTGACAAACTGACATAAATATATGAATGATGGCAGGTGACCAGTGTGCCAGTGATGTCACAGACAGAAGGAAGAGCCACAGGGACCTGAGGCCAGAGTGCAGCTCCTCCCAGCAGAGCCGGGTGCTGGGAGGGCGAGGTTCTAGGTGGGGCCTGCTGCCCTCCAGATGCAGGGGGGTGCAAGACTGAGGGTGGGGGCCTTCTGCCCTCCAGATGCTGGGGGTGTAAGACTGAGGGTGGGGGTCTGCTGCCCTGCAGACGATGGGAGTGTGAGGCCCAGGGTGGGGCCTACTGCCCTGCAAACTGGGGCAAGGACACAGGGCAAAGGAACAGGCTGGTCATGTGGGGAGGGAGTGATGTTACCAAAGGGATCTATTATGTGCTGAAATACAAAATCCTATCAAGTCCATATTTTAAAATGCACTCATTTCACTGGCACAACTACAGGGTGAGGCCCCATGCACAGGGGTTTGGGGGGGTCTCCCATCAGCCTTAATGGGGTGCTGGTTTCTAAAGGAAGCACATTGCCCACCCATCATTGGAGAGAGCCATGTTTTCCCAACACTCACGGAGCTTCTCACAGCAGAGACCTGGTGCCTAGCAGGACCTTGACAAGCTCCTACCCACTCTGTTCTTGGCTCTCATCCCCACTGGCTCCTCCAGACCTGCTCTACCCACCTTCTTCCAGAACTTTCTTTCTTCTTGACATTGTGCAACTGCCCTTGGGCCTCTTTACTCTCCTTTTCCCCCACTCCCTGAGACCAAGCCCTCCTCTCTGAGACTAGGCCTTTACTCCCCGAGACCAGGACCCCCTCTCTGAGACCAGGACCCCATTTGCTGCTGCCAAAACCTCTCTGCCTGCCTTGTGTAGCCCAGCCTGCACACAGCCCTGTTGGTACCCCTCCATCCACCCACCACACAAAGAAAGCCTCTGTCAGCCT
>JAAGEH010000041.1:8587968-8646597 GCA_011751065.1 Lasiurus cinereus | reverse complement strand
CCCCCCGTTCTGTCTTTTAGTTCTAATTTTGAAATTGTTGTGTGAGGCAGCAGTTTAGGTGTTCACCTATGCTGCCATCTTGGTTTCTCCTCCCTGCCACATTTTAAATAAGCTAGATCTTAATTCTATTTGATAAAAATGAGAGCCTGGAGGCTAATGGGATGCAGGGACCTGACTGACCTGTAGGGCTCTGGGTGCCCACCTCTTGCTGTGCCGCTCTCAGCATGTGCCTCTACTTCTCAGGGCCACCTCGTGGCCCAGGATGGCTGCGAGAGACCCGGCCATCATGTCTCAACCCCAGGCAACCACTTCCTCACTTTGCCACCTCAGTGCACATGCCTGGGTTGTTGCTAAGGGTGCAGGGCCCCTTGGTAACCTGGGAAGGCAGTGGTAGATCATCATCCCAAGTTTGGAAAGCAAGAGTTTGAGAGGAATTTAGACACTGGCAAACAGCTCCCCAGTGAGTCCCCGAATGCATGGGCCAACACGTTCTCTTTCACTTTGATTTCTGAACCTGAGACATTGGAATATTCCAGATCTCTGGAATAAAATGAGATAGAAGACACCAAATACAGGCAAGGACTAGGTACAACAGAAATTTCACTCGTTGCTGGGGGGAATGTCAAACGGTACAGCCATTTGGCAGTGGCTTACAAAACTAACCATATGACCCAACAATTGTGCTCCTTGGTATTTTCCCCAAATGAGTTGAAAATGCCTGCCCACACAAAAAGCTGCACATGAATGTTTATAACAACTTTATTCATAACTGTCAAAACTTGGGAGCAACCAAGATGTCCTTCAGTAGGTGGTGGATGAACACTGGTTCACACAGATAGTGGAGTTTCTGTGGCTGATGATACAAAGAAACAAGCTATCAGGCCATTAACAGACACGGGGAAGCCTCCGGAGCCTATGATTAGTGAAGGAAGCCTCTGCAAGGCTAAGACGTATGAGTCCAACTGCATGACATCTGGAAAAAGCAACCACAGAGACAGGGACAGAGTGGGGCTGAAGGGCTGGTTCGGGGAGGAGGCGTGGTGGGTATGGCACGGGGTTCTTAGGGCAGCACAACTCTTCTGTGTGAGACACCAATGGTGAGAGATGTCATCACATTTATTAAAACCTACAAAACATACAGAACAAAGAGTGAAGCCTAATCTAAACAACGAGCTTCAGTTAATGACCTTTTATGAATGGCTCATCAATCCTAATGGAGATACCACACTAATTCGAGATGTGACTAACAGGAGAAACTGTGATGTGTGTGTGTGTGTGAGAGAGAGAGGAGGGGGGGAGAAAATGGGAACTCTGTACTTTCCCATTCATTTTTCTGAAATACTAAAACTGCTCTAAAATTTAACAATAACAAAAACAAAGAATTCTTTTTTTTAATCTTTTTTTAATTAATTTTTTATACATATCTCCCCATTGCCCCCCCTCCCTCGCGGCATACCCCAACCCCCCAGTGTCAATGTTCATTGGTTATGCTTATATGCATGCATACAAGTCCTTTGATTGATCTCTTATCTACCTCACCTAACTTTAATCTTCCTGCTGTAATTTCACAGTCTGATGCTTTACTACCTCTGTATCTATCCTTTTGTTCATCAGTTTATAATGTTCTTTATTACCCACAAATGAGTGAGATCATGTGATGCTTCTCCTTCATTGACTGGCTTATTTCACTAAGCATAACGTTCTCCAGTTCCAACCAGGTTGTTGCAAATGGTAAGAATTCCTTCTTTTTAATGGCAGCATAGAATTCCATTGTGTAGATGTACCACAGTTTTCTGATCCATTCATCTGCTGACGGGCACCTAGGCTGTTTCCAAATTGTGGCTATTGTAAATTGTGCTGCTATGAACATAGGGGTACATAAATCCTTTCTGATTGGTGTTTGTGTAGAATTCTTTTTTAAAAAAAAATATTTTATTGATTTTTTACAGAGAGGAAGGGAAAGGGATAGAGAGTTAGAAACATCGATAAGAGAGAGATATCGATCAGCCGCCTCCCTGCACACCCCCTATTGGGGATGTGCCCGCAACCAAGATACATGCCCTTGACTGGAATCAAACCCGGGACCCTTCAGTCCGAAGGCTGATGCTCTATCCACTGAGCCAAACCAGTTTCGGCCAAAGAATTCTTTAAAAAAGAAAGAAACAGAGAAGAAACACCCAGCACCGGGCAGCGGCCTGGCCTCTCAGGAGGGCACGTGTGGGGACCACATGTGCTCTGCTCGGGACAAGGACACAATGAGAGCACGTGGTGGTTCTTGGACTTGTCTGCACATTTGGAGTCACTGGGGGTGCAGCTTCAGAAATGGCTGCCATCTATGTCCCACCAGCGACTGCCGATAAGTAGTCTGGGGTATGGCTGGGCTTTGGAATTTTTGAAAATTCCCAGTTGGTTCTGATGCCCAGCCAAGCTGGGAACGCTGAGCTAAGGAAAGCATGGCTCTCCCAGGCTCCCTCCTGTCCTCCTGTCCTGCTCCTATGGTGCAAACGGGGAGGTGGCGGGAGGTAGGGGAATGAAGGGAAGGCAGTCCAGCTCCCCACACACAGCCCTCAGCCGGCAGTGGCCCAGAGGTTCTCAGTCCCTGCTGTTTTCTGGAATCACCCAGGAGGTTTCAGGAGGCCCAGGCCAGGCTACACTCCAGAGCTACCTCACGGGCAGGGCTCGGGCCTCCTGCTTTTTGAGGTGCAGCAACAGCTCGATGCTGCAGTGGCTGAAGGCCAGAAAACTGGCTGCACACCTCCTCCTCCCTACAGCTGCCTGCATTTGCCTGCTCAATGTCATTTCCTCTGGCTCACCCCTGTGGCACTCTGCCCTGTACCCCATGTCTTATCCCCCTTCTCTCTACTCTCACACTCCTTTTCCACTCTTCGTGGCTCTGGTCATAGTTCGTGTGAATTCCTGATTTGTCCAGGACTTGGCCGCACAGACAGCTCCACAGCCCACTGACCGATGGGGCTCAGAGGAGCTGGGGGGGAAGGATGCTGACGTCCACCGTGGACAATGCACCCACTGCCTGAGACTCATTCTCTCCTCCATGGGCACTACCTGATCCTCCATGTGCCCGGCTCACGCAGCTGCGGGAACTCCGAAGAAGTCTAAACAAAAATAAGCAACAAGTGGCTCCTGTGCTCAGGAGCTTACAGCCTGGGAAAGAACATGAATCAGAGAATTCACACAAATGTAGGCAGCTGTAGGGAGGAGGAGGTGTGCAGCCAGGCAGGGGACTGGCGCATACAGAGGCCCTGTGGCAGGAAGAAAGATGGGAGAAAAAGAAGGCCCTCAAGGCTGGAGCACCGAGATCAAGAGAGAACATGAAAAAGTGAGCTGGGCCAGGGTTGGATTAGGCACGCAGGAGACTGTGTACTTTCCTGTTCATTTTTTGGAAGAAAGCATCACCCAAAGAGCATGCAGCTTGGGCTTCCCAGCCCTGATTATCTGCAAGATGGGAAAACATTTCTATCTACCGTTGGACTGTCCTGGCGACTACTAGTAAATAAGATAGGCAAAGCCCTGGGCTCAGTGCCTGGCACAGATCTTAAGAAACGTTAGCCATTATTTTCAATGAAACGACTTTCATTGTCACAACGACAATGTGACATTTAAAAATTAAAGATCAATTATGAAGTCATATTACTGTTATCCTTGCTTTCCAACTGGAGACTTTACAGAAGTGGAGCCAAGCAGAGGATGGCTTTCCTGCCCGCCTGGGTTTGCACAACCTGCTTACAGTACCAGTGCGGGGTTAATAGTGCAGCTGGCAGACCTGGGTCCCAGCCACCTCTCTGGATCTGGGGAGAGCAGCACTCACCCAGGAAAGTTAGTGAGCGAAGGGGACCCACACGTGTCCACTGCTACTGCCACTGCCACTGCCACGGGAGGTGTGGCCCACTAACAAGGCGGTGGGGCAGGGAGCTGTGCCTGCTGGAAGTTCTGGGATGCTCTGGATGGATTGTGTCCTGCCACACAGCACCTGCGGAGGCCGTCCTGCCCGTGAGAGCCGGACCAGACGAGGAGCAGCAGCTCCTAATAGATAGTGAAGGGCGGGAAGTGTCCACTGGATGTGTAGACAAAAGGATTTCTGAATGCTTAAAAGCCCTCTGAGAAAACAAAAAGAAAAACCCAACCCAACCATCTGGGACAGAAATGGCAAAAGCAGACCTATAGAAATTAAGAGACAGCCACTACTCAGAGTTCCTTCAGTTTATTAGTAGCCTCTCATTCATTAAAAAACACGTTTGCTCTGAAAACTGCTATCATATTTTGAGTGCCCACCGTGCACCAGGTGCTTCCCATCTGTCATTGCTGCTGACACCCGGGCAGCCCTGAAGGTTTGGAGGCGGCCGCCTGGTGATTACACAGAGTCTGACTGCTGAGCACCACCTTGTCTGATGCTGCCCTGTGCACCACTGGGTCCCCCAAGAGGGTGACTGCTATCTCTACTCCACCCACCCCATCCTATGCTCTATCATCAATCATGCATCCTGTGTCCCCACAATACATCTCTGCTCAAAATTTCCAATGAGTCAGCCTAAGTTCCAATAAAAAAATGCTTGTGCTGGTCTCCAAACTTTCTGATGTGCAGATCCACCATTAAAAAAATTTTAATTTATATCTTCAACAATTATACATTTGTAAACTATGAAAATGTATCATGATACTTACATATGTCTATTACATAACTTAGAGAACTTGAAATAGGTGAGTTACTATGAGCTAAGTTTCCACCTCAAGAAACTGTGAGAAAAAAGAGCAAATCAAACTACAAACAAGCAGAAGAAAAGAAATAATAAAAATAAGAGCAGAAATCAGAAAACAGAAACACTAAAAGGGAAATTAATGAAGCCCAAAGCTGGTTCTTTCAGAAGATCAAAAAAGTTGAGAAATCTGTAACGTGACTGATCAGAAAAAGAAAGAGACATTCTCAAAACAGAATGAAAAAAAGACCACCATCACTGGCCCATCAGATGTTTAAAGGATAATAAGGGAATACTAAGAAAAATCTATACCAACAAACTCGATAACTTAGATGAGAGGGACACAAACTAGATGTAGGTAATACCAACAGCCACATAGCCATTATGAAAATCTGATTTGTAGTTAAAACTCTTCCCACAAGGAAAACTTAAAGCCCACATGGCCTCAGTGGCTACTTTTACTAAACATTTAAGGAAGAAGTAACACCAGTTCTTCATAAACTCTTCCAGAAAATTGAAAAAGGGGTATTTCTCAACATATTCTATGAAGTCTGCATTCCCTGATGCTAACACTAGAAAACTCAGACTAATATCCTCATGAACATAATGGAAGGGTTCTTAACAAAAATTTAGCAAATTGAACCCAACAATACATAGAAAGTTAATACATCACGACCAAGTAGGACTTACTTCAGAATGCAAGGATGAATGAATCAACATTCAAGAATCAATGCAATGCACCACATTGAGAGAGACTAAATAAAAAGACAACACATATAAACATCTCAAAATCCAACATCTTAAAAAATATCCAAAGAATATATTAGCCAGGGTCATTTTATTTTATTACACTCTCCCCTCCTACACAAATACTATAGAAGCTGCTAGAAAGTGAAATGGGTAGGTGAGAATGAACAACATTGTCCTGGAAGTTAATTCCTGGCAAAAAATTCTCAGCAAAATAGGAGTTTATTAACATTATAGTACAGAAGGTCAATATACAGAAATCAATTGTATATTGGCAAGGAACAATCCAAAAATTAAAATTTTAAAAATCCCATTTACAAGACCTTCTAAAAGAATAAACTGCTTAGGAATAAATTTAGCAAAAGAAATGTAAGGCTTGTACACTGAAAGAAACTAAAGAAATTGAAAGATATCCTGTATTCATGAACTGGAAGACAATATTGCTAAGATGTCAAGTTGTCCCAAACTGATCTATTGGTTCAGTACAATCCCAATAAAAACTCAAGGAGGATTCTTTTTGGTAGAAAATGACAAGTTTATTCTAAAATTCATAAAGGACCCAGAAGAGCCAAAACAACTTTCAAAAAGAAAAACAAAGTTGAAGGACTTAAACTACCAGATTTCCACAATGTATAAAGCTATAGTAATCAAGATAGTGGAGGTAAACTTTGACATATAAATCAATGAAACAAAATAGAATCCAAAAATAGACCCACACATATAACCAATTAATTTCTGATAAAGGTACCAAGGTAGTTCATTGCAGAAAGAATAACCTTTTCAACAAGTGGTACTGGATCAACTGGACAGCCATCTGTAAAGCAATTAACTTACTTTAAACTATAAACAAAAATTAATTCCAAATGGATGACTGGCCTAAATATAAGACTAATTGTAAGTTATAAATTTACTTGAATTCTAAAAATTATAACAGCAAAAAAATCTCAGTGATCCAGATTTCACAAATATGACAATAAAAACAGAAACTATACAACATGAATAAATTGTACTTCATTAAAATAAAAAAATATGTTCTCCAAAAGACACTATCATATAAATGAAAAGGAAAGCCACAGATTGGGAGAGAATACTTACAAAACATGTATCTTGCAAAGAACTGTAACTAGAATATATAAAGAGCTCTCACAATTCATAAAAAAGACAACTCAACCCGGTAAGAAAATGGACACTTCACCTAAGACCATATACATATGGCAAGTGAGGTCACACAAACATTATTTGTCTTTAAGGAAATGTGACATAAAATGCCAGTGGGCTACCACTACATGCCTATTAAGAGAGTGGTGGGAAGAATGTGGAGCCCTGGAACGCCCCTCCACTGCTGGTGGAAAGTGGTTGACCACTTTGGAAAACAGTTTGGAAATGTCTTAAAAACGCAAGCATACATCTACTACATGGCCCAGCTTGTATACTCTTAGACAGGTACCCCAAGGGGAAAGAAACAGGTGTCAGTGCATAAGCATGTTCACAGCAGTGTTATTTCAATAGACTCCGAACAGAAACAACCAAAATGCCTATGAACAGGTGACTAGATAAACAAACTGTGGTGAATCTCCACACTGGAATACTATTCAGCTTTAAGAAGGAATAAACTATCAATGCACAACAACATGGATGAATTTCAAAATAATTAATACTGAGGTAAAAAGCCAGACAAGAAAAAGAGAAACTACTGCCTGATTCCACTTATATAAAATTCTAGAAAATGCAAACTAATCTGTAGAGACAGAAAGCAGGCCAGTGGTTTCCTACCAACAAAAGGGGAAGAATTACAAAAGGCACAAGAATGCTTTGGAAGTGATGGAAATGTTTATTATCATGACTCTGGTGAGTTTTATTGTGTACAGGTTGACATATGTCAATTAAAACTCAGTAAAACTGGTTTTTAATGGGCTAAAATGTAAATATATGCATTAATGTTTTCATTTTGCAGCCTTGTGGCTCATCCCACCTCTAGGCTCCTGGACATCCAAGGAGAGAAGTGGAAAATCCTAGAAGAGTAACTCTCCACTGGAGGTCATTTTGTTTTTAAAATATATATTTTTATTAATTTCAGAGAGGAAGGGAGAGGGAGAAAGAGAGAGAAACATCAATGACGATGATCCTGCATGCCCCACACTGGGGATTGACCCAACTGGGGTATATGCCCTGACTGAGAAATCAAACTGACCTCCAGATTCACAAGAGGATGCTCAACCACTGAACCTCACTGGCTGGGCTCTGGAGGTGATTTCAGATGACTGCTCAAGTGGCAAAAGATATATGGTGTAAGCAAATCTCTAAGTATGAATACTTACATTATGTAGCTTATGCATTCATTTTGTTCCTGGAAGTAACCACAAAGGGTTGCTAATAATGAGTATTGGGGAGAAGTGGCTATCGGGAGCGAGTTCCGAGGGAGCTTTCACTTTGCACCTTTTTCTAGTATTTAAATTTTCTGTACTTGGTACCTGGAATACAACCTATAACAACAGCCCAGCTGGTGTGGCTTTGTGTATGAGCATCAACCCAGGCACCAAGAGGTTACCAGTTTGATTCTCAGTCAGGGCACATGCCCAGGTTGTGGGCTCTATCCCTAGAAGGGGGTGTGCAGGAGGCAGCTGACAGATATTGATGTTTCTCTCTCACTGATGTTTCTATCTCTCTTTCCCTCTTCTTTCCTCTCTTTCTAAAATCAATAAAACACCTATTTAAAAAATAACAAAGGTTACCTGGCTAGTGCAATTATGGTCATTTTTTTTTATTATTTTTTCAAGAAGCAACCTTATAAATATTATCTAGAAGGGAGTAAGGAGGGAGGGAGAGGAGGAGGAAGGAGAATGAAAGCAGGCCACGACAGAAAGGAAAAATACCCACAAAGCAGGGGCATGTCCAAGACACTCCCAAAGCCCCAGTGACTATGATACTGGAGCTCTGAGGACAAAGGGAAAAGCTTGGTGACCAAATGAGGAAGAACAAAGTGCCCAAAGACACTAGTGGTGAAAATAAAACTAATTTGTTTTGAGAGCTAAATTTCTCGCCCACCTAAAAAATATCCAAAGAATGTACTGGCCAGGGTCATTTTATTTTATTATACTCTTCCCTCCTACATGAATACTACAGGAGGGTAGGTAAGAATGAACAACATTGTCCTGGAAGCTAACAGGAGAGAACCTACACATGTTTTATGCCTTTTCTGATGTGTTTTAATCTTGCTGACTGAGCTCCTTTCTCCAGGCCTTGCTGCCTACTCAGGATGATGGGCTTTAGGTTTACTGGCCAGTCTTACATTGTTAAAGAAACATGAGGTCATGCCTTTCAAGCAATTAATTGCACAAGAATATGTTTGTTTTCAAAACCAAATTCTGCCATAAAAAGAAGAAACTATTAGAACTAATAAATGAGTTCAGCGAGGTTGTAGGATATAAGGTCAAGATACAAAAATGTGGTGTATTTCTACACTCTAGCAAGGAACAATCTGGAAAAAAAAAAAGAAGAAGAAAAACAATTCCATTTATAACAGCCTCAAAAAGGTTTTACAATACTTAGAAATAAACTTAACAAGAGAAGTGTAAGACTTGTACACTGAAAACTACAAAATGTTTTTGAAAGAAATTAAAGATATCCCAATATCCCATGTTCCTGGATTGGGAGACTCATTATTATTATTTTGTTGTTGTTAATCCTCACCTGAGGATATTTTTCCATTGATTTTTTTTTTTTTTTGGCCAGGATCAAGCCTACAACTGAGGTACGTGCCCTTGACAGGACATGAACCTGAGACACCCCTACTGAGGCAAACTGGCTAGGGCAAGAGCAAATATTATTAAGATTGTCAATAATACCCAAAGTTATTTACAGATGCAACACAATCACTATCAAAACCCCGACTTTTATTTTTGTAGAAATTGACAAGCCAATCCTAAAATTCGTACAGAAATACAAGGGTTCCAGAGTAGACAAAACACTTTTGAAAAGGGAAAGTTGGAGGATTCACATTTCCCAATTTCAACCTTTAATACAAGCTATAGGATTTAGGGTATTGGCATAATAATAGATGTATAAATCAATGTAACAGAGTGGAGAGCCCAGACATAAACTCATACATCTATGATCAATTGATTTTTAACAAGTTGCCAAGACAACTCAATGGGCAATAAACAGTCTTTTCAACAAATGGTGCTGGCTGAAACAAATAAATTTCCACCTGCATAACAATAAAGCTAGACTCTCTATCACACCATATATAAAAATCAACTCAAATGAATCAAAGCCCTAAATGTAAAAGCTAAACCTACAAAACTCTTTGAAGAGTCCAGTTGGTTAGAGTGTCATCCCAATACACCATATTTGATCCCCAGTCAGGGCACATACAAGAATCAACCAATGAATGCATAAAAAAATGGAACGACAAATGATGTTTCTCTTTCTCCCTCTCTTCCCCTCCATTCCTTCCCCTCTCTCTCCAAAATCAATTAAAAGCAAAACAAAACAAAAAACAAACAAACAAACAAAAAACACCTGTGAAGAAAACATAAGGGAAAATCTTTATGACCTTGGACTAGGCCAATGGTCGGCAAACCACAGCTGGCGAACCATATACAGCCTCAGTTTGCTACAATGTTGACTAATGAGTTTGCCGACCACTGCACTAGGCAATAGTACTATCTTGTTTGACACCAAAAGCAAAGGCAGCAATAGAAAAAAACACAGATAAATTAGATTTTATCATAATTAAAAACTTTTATGCATCAAGGACACTATCAAAAGAATGAAAAGATAACTCACAGAATAGAAGAAAATATTGGTAAATTACATATCTGGTAAGAACCTAATATCCAGAGTATATAGAGAACTCCCACAGGTAACAAAAAGAGACAAAAAAAAAAAAAGCCAACTAAAAAATGGGCCAAACATTTGAATAGATGTTTCCCAAAGATGATATACAAACAGCCACTAAATACATGAACAGATGCTCAACATCCTTAGCCATTACAGAAATGCAAATCTAAACCATGCTGAAATACCATTTCACACCCACTAGTAATGCTACTATCATGAGGTGGACAATAATAAATGTTGGCGGGGATGTAAAGAAAACGGAACCCTCAAACATTGTTGGTGGGAATGTAAGATGATGTCATCACTTCTGAAAATAGTTTGGCAGTCCTTCAAAAAAGTTAAAAACAGAATCACCATTATAACCTGAAATTCTACTCTTAAAAGTGTGTGTGTGTGTGTGTATACACATATATCCCCATAAACACTTGTGTGCAAATGTTCATAGTAGTATTAGAGGCCCGGTGCATGAAAATTCATGCACTGGAGTGTGTGTGTGGGGGGGGTCCCTCAGCCCAGCCTGTCCCCTTTCAGTCTGCGAGCCCTCAGGGATGGGAGGCAACCTGGCAAACAGAGGAAGGTGATGCCCCATCACGCTACTGCTGCCACTGATTATTCGAGCCTTGGGTGGCCTTAGGCAGCTTGGGGGCTGAGAGTGGGTCTGCCCACTCCTTAACCCCCCCACGGAGGGGCTAAAAGGAATGGGGTAACTCTAGCAGGGCTGAGAGGACTGGACACTGACATCTTGTGACTATGGGTACCGCCATCTTTGTGACCAAAATGGGCCAAACATTTGAATAGATGTTTCCCCAATTTGCATATTCCCTCTTTATTAGATAGGATTATTCACAATAGCCAAAAAGTAGAAACAACCCAAGTGTCTATCAACTAATAGATAAAATGTGGTACATTCATACAACAAATACTATTTGACTATAAAAAGGAATGAAATACTGACAAACACTACAACATGCATGGACTTTGAAAACATTATGCTAAGTAAAATAAGCCAGACAAAAGATTACCTACTTTTTTGTTGTTCATTAGATGCCACATATGAGCGAGATCATGTGATACTTGTCTTTCTCTGACTGGCTTATTTCGCTTAGTATAATACTCTCAAGGTCCCTCCATGCTGTCCCAAAGGTAAGAGATCCTTTTTTTTTTTTTTTACTGCTGCGTAGTATTCCATGGTATAAAAGTAATGATGAACAAAATAGATCCAGAGATATAGAAGCATGGAACAGACTGTGGAATTCCAGAGGGAAGGCAGGGAGGGTGGATGGATGGGAAGAGATCAACCAAACACCTTGTATGCATATATGCATAACCCATGGACACAGACAATAGGGTGGTGAAGGCCTGGGCAACGGGGAAGGGAGGCCAGAAGAGGTCAAGTGGAGTGGGGGGCGGGGAAGAAGGGGACATATGTAATATTTTCAACCATAAAAAAAAAAGGTCACCTACTATGTGATTCCATTTATGTGAAATGTCCAGAATAAGCAAATCCTGGGGTTTCCAGGACCTGGGAGAGTGGGGACTGAGAGTGACTGACTGCTGATAGGTATGAAGTGTCTTGTGAGGGGTGAGGAAAATGCTCAGGATTAGATAGTGGTGATGGTTGAACAACTCTGTGAATCACACTGAATCACATGCTTTAACGACGTGAAATATATGGTATGTGGATTATATCTAAATAGCAACATTTTGTTTTGGTCTTACCTAAGAGTAAGCTTCACCTTATCTGTAACAACCCCACTGTCCTCTGATACCTGCTCCCCCCACCCCCATGTTCAGTCTCATCTCCTGCACCCCCTTTTCTTTCTGCTGCTTCCTGCTTCCCTGTAGCTCTGCACCTGAATCCTCTCCCCAGGGGAACAGGCCAGTGGAGCTCTGTTCCATCTACAGTTGAAGAGAGTATGCAGAAGGATTCACAGCAGAAGTTTTTTGCTTTCCCTTTTTTAAATCCTCACCCGAGGATATTTTTTTCAATTGATCTTTAAAGAGAGTAGAAAAGAGAAGGGAGGAAGATGGGGGGTGTGGTGGGTAAGAGACAGACATCAATGTGAGAGAGACACACTAACTGGTTGCCTCCAGCAGGGGCCAGGGATTGAACCTGCAACTGAGATAGAAGTACGTGCCCTTCACCAGCAATGGAAATTGTGAGCCTTCAGTCCTCAGGCTGAAGCTCCAACCATGCAGCCAACCCGGCCAGGCAGTTTTTACTTTTGTTTTCTAACTGAATTAGTTACCCTGAGATTTCACATAAACATCCACATTCTGGCCATGGCAGTTGTCTGCCTATCCTAGAGCCATGCTCCTCTTCTTCCCTGGGAGAAGCCAGGTTTTGTTCTGGCTTCTGCTAGGAAAAGCTGGTCCATCTAGTGAAAGAACCGTGGCACCACCCTGCCCTTTGCAAGGACTGGCCTAGGGTGGCTCCTGGAGCAGTCAGAACTCTTAGCCCAGGACTGGCTATTGAAGCAGAAAACAGTTTTGGCATGTGCCAGAGCCAACTAACCACAAAGCTGATGAAATTCAAGGCCCAGGGCTCTCCCCTGTGTGGCCAAAAGTTCTAGGTTAGGTAAGGAAGCCCGGCACGGTCAGCAGGCATTTGTGCGGGAATGTTTCTGGAAAACACCCTAAAAAAGATGGAGGAGAAAGAACCTCTCATGGTCCAGCACTTTGGTCCATGATTTCTTTACTCATTCTAAGTAATAGCTCACTTTCATACTTAATTTTTCCACGTAATGAATTACATAATCCAAATGTTTAAATTATAGAGAATTTTAAAGCAGCTATTATAATTGTGCTCAAATAAGAAATCCCAGTAGAGAAACAGAAACTATTAAAAAAAAAAAAAAGGACTAAATGTAAAGTCCAAAACTAAAAATTCAAATATTTGGAAGAAGACTGGAAAAGTGAGTGTCCACAATTCTACCTTAAAGGAGCAGGATTCACGGAGCTGAAAATTTTCAGACATAGCCAGGGGACGACAGTCAGGAAGCTGGTGACACAGTTTTGTTTAATGAAACAAAATCCAAAGAATGTCATAGAATATGCTGCCTTGCACACTGCTGCCTCATAGAACATGGTGCCACTGGAGGCGGGGGAGGGGGGAAGGGGGCGGGGGGTGGGGGCTGAGCCAGAGTTCTGACACTCAGATCTGCAGGACAGAGCCCCAAACCCCACCTCTGGAATGTTTGTTACATGAGATAATAAACCTCTCTGACCTGGGCATTTGTTACTTACAGGCAAAGTCCATCCTAACCAACACACAGCTTGTCTTGAACATGGAGAGAGAGCTGGCAGCACTGGACCTGCCAGTCCTTTAGAGAGAGCTTCTTCCCCAGAGGCAACTGAGCTTGCAAGCCCTGCCCTGCCATCTTTTGAGAGATGGATCACTGGCCCCTATTCTACGAATCACGCCCCAACTCCTGCCCCTACCCGCTCCATCTAGCTGGAGTAATCCCCCGTTTTGCCCTGGCCTCCCTTCCATCTCTTACTGCAGCTGCAGGGCCATTCTGCCCACAGGCCAGAGGCCTCCCGAGAGCAAGAATCTGCCTCCTTTTTCCCCGAATCTCCCTCTGCCACACCATCAAGTGAGCTGCTAGAATACAGGATGCCTCAGAGCATGTCTGCTGAATAAATGAATAGACACCCACTGCGTGAACAACATCAAAGTCCAGGGTATCCTGCCCTCACTAAAAGCAGCTCTAAGCGGTTATGTGTGCTTCACAGTCAGGAAAATCCTTCCCATCACACTGAGTACAACACTCCAGGGACCCTGCTGCCAGTCCTCAGCCGCTCATGTTCAGGACACCTGCACACCATGAGCTCCACCAGAGGCCAAAACGCCTCGCCCTCCTCAGGCCGGGGAAGCATGGTGGAGTAAGACTCCCCAGTATGGTCTGGGAAGGGCCGCCTGCAACCAGGAGCTCCAGGAAAGTGAAGAAACATCCCCAGTTTACAAAGAGAAAGGTCAGGTAGCTTGAAGAACTCACACACCAATCACAGACCCCAATGGGAGGGAGTTCCCCCGGTTCTTCCCTGATGGCTGTGACTTACGATGAAAGGACACTCAGAGCACCTCAACCTGTAGATCAGTGGTTCTCAACCTGTGGGTCATGACCCCTTTGGGGGTCAAACAACACTTTCACAGGGGTCGCCTAAGACCATCCGAAAACACAGGTATTTACATTATAATTCATTACAATAGCAAAATTACAGTTATGAAGTATGGTTGGGGGTCACCACAACATGAGGAACTATATTAAAGGGTCGCGGCATTAGAAAGGTTGAGAACCACTGCTGTAGATGAAATTCCAAGGCACATGATTCTGTTTGCAGTGACCCTGGGTCTAATAGATCTCGCAACTGCTTCTGGAACTGGTGCCGAATTTCAGCTCCAGCTTTTGGTAGTCTCTCCAGGCACTGGTTCTAGGCTCTGGACTCGGCTGGTGTGTGTGTGTGTGTGTGTGTGTGTGTGTGTGTGTGTGTGTGTGTTATGGTACAAAGTACAGAACATGGAATGGTGATGGTGACTGCACAGCAATGAGGAGGATTAGGATGGCAAAATCTATGCTTCTCCAGACTTCTCATCTTCCCAGACAGACACTGTGCTTATCAAACACGAACTCCCTACCCCTCTTTCGTTCCCTGGCAACCACGTTCTACTTTCCGTCCTTATAATTTCGATGACTTTAGGAACCTCATATACAAAGTCATATAGCAGTTCTCCTTCTGAATCTGGCTTATTTTACTCAGGATGATGTCCTCCAGGCTCATCAATGCTGTAGTCTGTCGGTTTCCTTCCTTTTCAAGGCTAATGCTCCATCACATGTGTATACACACATGTCCAATCACACACCAGTGGGTTCTTGGGTTGCTCTCACCTTTTGGCTATTGTAAGTAATGTTGCTGTGAGTCTGCAGGTGAGGACATCTGTTCAAGTCCCTGCAGACAGTTCATTTGTGGACTTGGCCTATGACTTTCTCTGAATCTGTGAAGACTGCACCTTGGGCCTGAATTCTAGGCCAGTCTATAGGGCATGGAAGGGGGGTAGGGGGAGAAGGCCACAGGACGGGCTCTTACGTGATGCATGACAAATGCTCTGGAGTGGAGGGAGCAGAACTAAGCCACCTGGGAGCTCAGGAGAGATCCTGGCCCTCCTGATGGAGGCGAATCAAGGACAATGTGGCAAGAAGCAGAGAAGAGTGGGACGGCCTCAGCCTCCCCTCTCTGGGAGGAGACATACCACTGCCTGGAGGAGAGGATCAGGACAAGGGAGGCCTCTGTTCCCCAAAGGGCAGGCATGCCGCAGAGGTGGCCCCAGAGGCTCCAGAAAGGGCAGTGGGTGCAGGGGCAGAGGTTATGAAAAGGGAGAGGATGCTGAGACTGGCACTATTCAGAAACCTTCAGAGGGTCCCTAGGGGAGGGCAGGGGTCTGGATGCTCTAATTTGACAGCTCAGCCAACTCCTGAAACAGGGGAGGCACAAAAGCAGAAGATCAAAGTGCTGGTGGGGTGTTAATGGTGCATCATGAGTCTCCGACCTTGGCCTTCTGAGTTATGCTGTCAGTGTCTCAGTGGGAGGGTGGGCAGACTCCAGCTAGTGAGCAAAGGCAGGTCTGGACACCTACCTGTCCCTCTCACTGTCTTCCTGCTGTAAGCAACTTGCAACTGGCTACATGATATTGTGTTTGGTGCCAAAGTGTCTGGGTTCAGGTACGAAATGGTGACAGTCTAGGAAGCGTGCAGCCACTGGAGGGAAAACCAATTGCTTCTGTGAACTTAGAACTTCTGGAAGTGTAAGGGTGACTTATGTCACCCCTTCACTGTCAGGGCCAAGACAGAGATGTGAGGCTCTCACTCCAGACCAAACTCTGGCCTCGATGCTGGTGAGCATGGCTCCAACCCCTGGTTAATCCAACCCCAGGAGTTTCCCTGACCTGATGTAGAAGTTCAGAAAGAACTGTCCCCTTAAATCCAGAGAACTGCCTTCTAGACTGTTTTGGGATCCTGATTCTGTGAGGTCAGCCCGGGCTTGGCCACAGTGACATTCCCCTGAGGCCAGATCCAGGTGCCACAGAGCCTGTCGGCTCAGCTTTCTACGAATGCTGACACGAGCCAAAGATGGCCCCATGTCTCCACAGCCTGGTGACACAGCGTCCCCAGTACTGCCCTGGTACCTTCCCCGCAGGTCGGTGCAGGAGACTGGGAGCTGTGAAATGGTGACCCCACACCCTGGTACTGACCAGACAGATGAAAGAGACCATCCATGCTGAGATCCCACAGGAGACCAAAGGCGCCTGAAGAAATTTCTGGAGGCCATGTCAGCAGCTGGGAGGAGAAACAGGTGGCCGATCACTCCTATGCGTTACAGCACACACCTTTACTGCTCCGTCACATAAGTCCATTCAGTCCTCACAGCCACGTGTGGGACACGGATACTGTCATTATTGCCATTTTACAGAGGAGGAAAACACACTCAGACAGGCAAGCAGCGTCCCACCCAGCTAGTACGGGCAAAGCCAGGAAGCAACCTGGTCTATGTGACTTGAACCCTCCTACTCCATCCATCTCCTTGTGCAGGAGTCTTATCCTGCCCCTCACTCCCTGCGGTCACTGCTGGGCCCCTCCAGGCAGGAGCCAGTGCAAGAAAGAGAAAGAGCTTGAAAGTCAGCTGGACAATGACAGGCTGGCCCCTCTTTGTGATCCCCCATTATGACCAGGTCGGTGCCTTAACTTCTATCATCTGAGACAGCCATTATCTGAGACAGACGGCTGGACTCAGTGCAGATCCTCCAACAACCTGGGCTGGGGTGGGGACGGCAGGTCACCCATTGACTCAAACACCCTGGAATCCTTACTTGAAGGCTCCTTGACTCTGAGGGTTGAAGGGACCAAAATTCTGCTACCCTGAAGCTGCCCTTTCTGGCATATTGATTTTAAGCTGCTTGTTAAAAGACTCAGAAAGAACCTCTGACCCTCCTCCCTTTCCTGCCCAAAAGACTCAGACAAAGCTGCTCGGGAAGGAGACCTTAGGATGTCGCTGAGCCTGATGTGAATGATGTGAGGTGAATAAGAAGCCCGCAGGGCCTGGGAGCTACACACTGTCCATGAAACACAGGCTCTGGGGTGTCTATCAAGAGCTTTCTTGCCAGGTGTGTCAGCCATTCTCACTTCTGGAATCTAATAACCTATTCCCTCTTGTCTCCTTTGCCCAAAAATGTCTTATCTACCTGATGTTGCCTTATTCTCTTTGGAATTCCATGCCTATGTGAATTTCCCAGGCACATGCATTAACCTTGTTTTTCTCTGTTGACCTGTTCGTTTGATTATTAACCCAGCCAGAACTTGGAAGATGAGAGGGAAAGTATTAATATTTTTTAGCCCTCACAGGCTCACAAGCTGGGCATCTGGGGTGAGTGGCATGGATAGCATCCTCCCCGAGAGTGTCATCTGGCCTGAGGACACACAAATCCAGCCATGCTGCCCATGAACTGCCCTCCTGAGTGCTGAGAAAAGGACTCTGGGGTGGATGCCCTGGGCACAGCCCTTTTCAGGACAAGGTCCCACCCAGGGCTCAGAGCTGTTGCTCCCTGAGGGCCCTGAGCCAGTCCCTCTGGACATTAACCTTGGATGAAGGGAGTGCCTCACCCAAGGTCACACCCCCGCTCCAAGTGCAGCCTTTGCCTGATAACTGGCCTAGGCTGGGGTCCAAACGCCTGCACCTCTTGCCTCCACTGAGACAACTCTAAGGGTCCCTCCAGTTCCAGAAACCCCGCAGGACTGGCTATGACCTCTCTTGCATTTGCTTTGACTCTGCCCAGGCCTTCTTCTCTCTCTCCCTCCCAGGGTAGCTGCTGAGAGTGATGCACACCCCCACCCTCTTCCCAGAAATCTGCTAGGAAGTCACATCTCAGAGCCAGCTTCCTGGGATCTGACCTAAGACACCAGAATTTTGCTGCCGCCTCCTCCTTCCCTCATAATTTCTCATTACTTCTTTTTTCATATATGGACATTTGATTGTTTTCCCAACAAGCATATAAATTCAGAGCATACGATACCTGCTTTTGTCCACATCCCCAGCAAAGCTCACTTGGCAGATATACACTAGGGCTCTAGTAACGAGTTCACATAATTCATGAGCACCAAGGTCAAAGTTTATTCACCCAGTGCCCACTGTACACCAACTGAAGCCCCTGGGAGGAGCCTGGAGAGTGGCAGCAGGACTTGTCCCACGGGACCTGAGGATATCCTTTCCAAAGAAACAGTCAATGAGCAGGTTGGGGAGGTCTGCTCTGCTCACCCAATATGACTGAGTCAGCTGCAGGTGTGCCCAGGAACTTTGGGCAGCCCAGGGACCCTGCTCACCCAGCTGCCTTTGATTGGATGGAGTGGAGTTGGAGTTGTCACTTAACCCCTCCCTCCTAGTCCAATCAGACTCTCCCTCCTGAGAATTTACTTGGCCATGGAGTCTGCAGAGTACAGAAAAGCCAAGATCTTTCCTAGGATCCCAATCCTTCTCCATCTTTGTCCCTGCTCCTTCTGAGGACCCCAGAAACGACCCCTGCACCTTTCTAAGAATCTCCTCAGCAGCTTCAAGGAGCCCATGGATTTCTGACTCTTGCAGTCAGAGTCCCCGTAATAGTGAGGCTCAGAAGTATGCTGAGCACAAGGCCACATTCTGGGCAGGCACCCGGGACACCAGTCCCCAACCCCTTCCATTCCTAGAGCTCAGTATAGCAGGTCCTTAGCCGATGTCTATGGATAAATGGATGGTGTTGCTACTGTGGGGAAGTGTTACAAGTGCAAGAAAGCCCAAACTTCAGAAGCGAAATGGCAGAGTCCCCATGAAGGCCTGCAGTGTGACCACATGACAGCTACAAGGCCATTGGTTCCTTCCTGAAGATGGAGAACTGGAGCCTCTCCCTAACACTCCATCCACAAGGTATCAGGCCCCCCCCCCCCCCACCCAGCAGAGCCATGGGGGACCATCCAAACAAGGCAGGTCACAGGACTTCATTTAAGCTCTTCATGAGATTCTCAGCCCCAGTTCACAGACTACAAAACTGAGGCCTAGGCTAACACTAGCTAATCTGCCCAAGGTCACACAGCAGGAAGTGGCGAGGAGGAACTACAGCAGTCTGGCCTCAGGGCTGGTGCCTCTGTCCTATGGTTCCCCTGGGGTGACAGAGGTGGGAGAGGAGACCTGGCAAGGGTAGCTCACTCCTCCCAGGACTTACAGACAGGGAAGGCCGTCCATACTGTGCCAGGGTCACACAAGGACCCTCTGTGGGTGACGTCTCAGACGAGCCCTTTGTGCCTCCCAATGCCCAATTGTGTGTTTTGTCATATACTGAGCACAGAGATGCTGCCCTGACTGGGAGCAGAGAAGAATGGCCACACTGTTCCCTGTTACTGGCCCACCATTCCCACTGGGCCTGGGGGAGGGACAAGGGCAACAGCCACACACAATAGCCCCAGGCACCAAGGGTGCCTCTTCCCTCTGGGGCAGGGAGGGGCACTGGGAGGAGAGAGCTGGAGGGCTCTTTCTGGAAGGCAGCCAAGCAGCAAGGCTACTTCCTTGTCCAATCACCCTGCATGCTGCTCTCATGTACAGCTGGGATCCAGTCTCCAACAGGAATGAGACTAGGTGGAACTTCTGACCTGCTCTCGGGGACAGGGACGATCCGGTCCTGGGCAGGAGCCAAGGCTGGCCATGTTCAGATCTCAGCAGCTGGTGCCTGGGTTGTCCCTGCTGGCTCTCACCCTCTTCCTCAGGCCCAGGGACAACCAGCAGGACAGAAAGGGGCAGGCGCAGCTGCTCTGGGCTTCCCCAGCTGACTACACCCACAGAAGAGGCAGATGCTCAACACCTGAGCAACCCCAGCTTAAAATTCACGAGTCCCCCATACTTCCAGGGTGCTCCAGGCCGTGGCAGGCCCTGAGCCAGGTCCTGAGACTTGGAGTAGAGATGAACTGGGACCCTGGAGGTTCTGTGGAGTAGCAGGAACAGAACCACAGAGAGGACTTCAGGGGCACAGGCACATACTCTGGGTGACAGACCACAGGCCGGTCCCAGCATCCCCCCAATGATACCTTCACAGGCCTTCCTCCTTTCGAGTTAGAGGAACAAACCCAGAAGCAGCTCAGACCTGAGGAGGAAAGGTATGCTCCCCGCGCCCCCTCCCACCCCCACTCCCACCCCCACCTCCGTCCCCTCCCCTTCCTCCTCCAGGCTCTGCCCGGCTGTAGACCCGAACGCTCTCGCCACCTGGTGGCAGGCCTGAGTCCTCACCTGGAACAGCCACCGGAGCAGGGGCACAGGGCAGTCAGGCCGGTGCAGGTAGAGGTTGCTCAGGAGGCCACTGCGCAGGAAGGAGAGCTTCTGGGCCAGCGGGGAGCTGCAGGGCAGAGGAGCCAGGTTAGGGGGCTCCGGCCCGCCCGCAGCCTGGCAGCCTTCCTTAACATGCGTCTCAGTAAAACGGGGTGGGATTCTCGAGTTTCAGCCTCACCAGGTTGCTAGAATCATGTCAGTCATTGCTATGGACAAACACGTTTGCAAGCAGCTGCGAGGGCAAAACCGCTCTCATCAGAATCACTTGCTCCCCGTGAGCACATCTCACAGAGCTTTAAACATGCTGTCCGTCCCATGGGATAGAGAGAGACTGAGGTGTTCACAAGGCTGACTGGGGGATCCGAGGCAGCTCAGGGGAGAATGGCTGGTCACAGCCTCGGCCTAGGGCCCCACCGTCAGGGCAGAGTTACCACAGGGCCCACGTGGGCCAGCATCCGGACTCCAATTACACAAGGCTTTTCTGCCTGGGCTGTTTTTCCGAAACAAAGGGGACACCTGAGAAAATGGGGGAATAACAGAAAGGGGCCAAAGGCAGGGAAATTCTGGGAAGCAAATCACAAACAAGGGTGCCGCTGAGGACTCCAAGCAGCAGTGACCCAAGTCCAGGAGACTGGCATCCAGTCACCACCTGCCTATGGCCTGAACACAAACAAGGGTGCCGCTGAGGACTCCAAGCAGCAGCGACCCAAGTCCAGGAGACTGGCATCCAGTCACCACCTGCCTGTGGCCTGAACCCAAGCCCCATTAGGAGCCTCCAAATCCCACTGCCGCATGGAGAGGAGCCCGAGCCCATGGGCCTGTTAGCCACCCTGTGATCAGGAGCTGAAATGCTCCAGGTGGCTCTAGGGCCTTGGGGGAAGAAACTCTGGAAGCCACTTCAGAGGGTCGCTGGCTTCATCCCTGGGAGGCTAGGGCAGGGAGCCTGCCTGCTGCTGCATTTATGAGCACCCCTTTGCTCTCAGGATATAGTCCTAGAGGCCATGAACATGGATTCCAGGAGATGGGAGTGTAATTTCCCGTTCTTGCTTTGATGGCCAGGCCCACACAAAGATTATGAACAGCATTTAAAATCATGACTTCAGATAGAAAGTCCTTGGTCAGCCCACCCTTCTCCTTTTACAAAGGACATATTTTAACCTGTGAGGCATGGAATGCTCCAGAACAAAGGTTCTCCTCCAAGCCAAGATGCTGTCTCCTTGAGTATGTCCAGGCAATTTACAAATTGTTTATATTTTCCAAGTCATTTAAGTTCAGAGAAAGCAGCTTTCCCCTGGTGTTTGTGAGGCTGACGGCTCTAAAACAGACCTTTATTTGTTCATGAAACGTGTGTGTGCCCTGGGGTTGCTGGTGTACCACTCGGCTCCATGTGCTTGGTCACATGGACACTTTCATGGACTGACCTCATGATGCCCGCATGGTTCAAGCACAGAACCCCGGATGCAGGCAATACCCAGGCAAATAATGTCTGGAGGACCTCACCAGGGGCTTGTCCAGGGGCCAAGTGGCAAGGAGGCTGATGCCCTGGGGACTCTTAGAAGACTGTGGCATTCTGTTGGGGGGCATCCAGCCCATTTCTCAATAGGGGGCTGACCATACAAGCTCCTGTTGGCTCAATCAATGCATTTCCAACCACTGCTCCAAGGGAGCGAAGGGTGGCAATGTCTCCCTTCTGCCTCAGTTTCTGCCCCAGGACTGACAAGGCTGCCTCTAGGCTCACAGCTGCTGGGTTAGACCAGCAGCAAGAGATGGCAGAAAGGGTAGCCCAGGGTGCCTGGAGCGAGTGCCTTTAGGAACTCTGTGCCCAGGGCTGGGCTACAAGTGCTGCTTCACCGGCAGATTCACAGGCTGCAGAAGGGACAGGTGAGACACGAGTGACCTCCATCTTGGTGTAAGGGCAGGAGGGCCTTGCTGCACAGTGCCCTGATGGGAGCAGGAGGGAGAGCCGCAGCAGTACCTCGGAGAAAAGGGGAGGGGCAGGAGGTGTGTGCTGAATGCTCAAACATGTGGGTCACAGAATCAGTGGTTGTTAGATTTACCAAAACCCTTGCTAAGTCTACAAATCAAGAACTCAGACGTGGGATGGCTAAGCCAGCACTACAGTCAGCAGTTATGCAGACAATGAACAGGGAGGAGGGAGCCTGGGTCACAGCAGATGCCTCTCGGCCTGGCTGAACACAAAGCCACACTGGCAACCCCAGGGTCCCAGTAGGGAGGTTCTCGCCAGGACATGGGGCAGCCAGTCAGGAAACTGCTGATCCCCAGTGCTATGGCAGGGATGGAGGGCCCTGGAGCTAAGGGAAGGAAGGGGAGTTAACTCCAAAGGAGAACTGCACAAAACAAGGGACAGCACCGAAGGGTTGGTGTGGACTCACACCTGGGTGCTGGGCAGAGCTCCGGCCTCTGCATGGATGTACATGCCTGAGAGTGCCTGGCCAACAGTGCCCCAGCCTTCCCTCCCTCCATCTCCCGCAGCAGTCCCAGAGGACAGCCTCTCCGAGCCTCGGGAATCCCAAGCTGGTGGAGGCATAAACACAGTGTAGCTATTTATACAGTATCAGTTTCTGCGCCCTTGCCAAGTTACTCAAATGAAAAGTTAACGGACTCCTCAGAGAACAGAAAGAAACAGTGCTCAGAGACTTCATCTCTGCTCTTCTCTGTCTTGCTTTCCTTTGTCAAAGTTAAGCAGCATCACGAGTCAGAGCAGGGATCTCAGCGAAAGCCCTGCCTGTGGGCTCTGTATTTTCAGGGATAGTTGCAGCCAGTGAGTGGCTCAGTCCTGCCTACTCTCTAACTGCTGGATTTATTTCACAGGCTTCAACCCCAGCATGCCAGGAAGAGGAGATCCGGTGCCCACGCAGCAGAGACCTCGAAGCTTGGTCCCGCCCATGTTCTCCTGTTAAAGTATTCACGAGCAAGGCCCTGGCCTGCGCACCAGGCGCCCCACCCGCAGGACATCCTCATGCACGCTGTGGGGCCAGGGGAGCACCCTGAATAATTCAGTGGGCAGCCCCTACCTTCCCTGGAGCTGCCTCCAGGCTGGGAGTGGCCACATCCTGAAACTTCCACTCAGGGCATTAGATTTCCTGTTGAATTGCTGTCCAGGGAGGAGGAAAAGTTCAGCCCGGCACCAGCTCTGTCATGAAGGCCTGTGCCTTTGGTCCCAGGGAACTGCGCGGAGGCCACACATCCCGCTGGGTGATAGGCCAGCTAGCTCATCAAGGGAATGGCTGGGCCACCTCTGGTGCCACAGCTGTGGGCTCAGACCCTGTGCAGGCCCAGACCCGGGGATGTGCCGGCTGCGGCACTCAGCCACTCACTTGTTCTGCCGCCTGAGACAAACAGCTTGCTTACTCGGTGCCAAGGTTTCCCTGGTGAACTGTGGGGAGAAAGATAATTCTCCTGTTCACAGAAGGGCAAGAAGCGACTCTATTTCTGGAAGTGATTTTTATGGAGGCATTCACTTTTTCTCCCCTCAAATGATAAAAATGTTCAGAAAGTCAGGAAAACACAGGAATATAAGGACAGTTACAATGACTTGTAATCACAGTATTAGCTGTCTGAAAGGCAGGAAATGGAAACACTGCTTTTTTGAAATCAAGTGATCTTTTATTCTTCCTCCATTTTCGTGTTTCCGGCTGAACACAACGGGATAATTATTAAAGGACCAGTATTCTCCACTCTTGAAGTCCTTGGCAAAAAACAGAAACTAAAAGATGGCCCCAAGGCTAATTGGTGACCTTCAGGAAGCAGCTCTTACTCACCGCAGAGCAGGGGCCCGGACCAGAACACCCTCTCTTAGGGGTTTGCCGGCTTGCAAGGCCACACTGTCCACTGTCATTAGCATGCCTCAGCAGGAGGGCCTGCATTCCTCCCTCCAAAGGAGCCGGCCAGCCAGCTGGCCCCATTTGGCAGGGCTGCTCAGATCCAGGTCACTGCTCCGTGGGCCAGCTCACCTGTCCAACACTTCCTGCGGGGCTGCCTAGCTCGGGGATGGGGGTGGGGGTGGGCACAAATGGTGAGGCTGCTCTGGAAGCCGCCTTCCTTTCCCCTGTCCTCACCGCCCTACTCCTGCTCGGCTGTTGGCTATCCCCTCCTTTCTCTAGCTCCACTATCTTTTCTCTTCTCCCTTCATTCCTTTTCCCCTTTTCATCATCTCTTTATTAGATACATTTCAATTTGGTAAATTTGAATCAATATTCATATGCTCAGGCCAAACCACCTCACATAACACCCAAGGGTATATTCCAGACCTCCAGACAGACACGTGTGTGTAAGAACATTCTCCACACGCTGTTGTAACAGGGGAAGGAGGGGACAGCCTGCCCGCCACGCAACAGGGACGGCCCAGTGCAGAGCAGCAGCATTCCTGAGCAGTGTTTGCTGTCTGCCTGCATGCAGTGTCTGCATCCTTATGCGAACAACATGTAGAAACTTCTATAAGACAATCGAGGGAATCTCAACATTGACTGATAATAAGCAGCTACTATATTTTTTAGGTGCAATAATGACATTGATTTAACATCTAACGATAGAATCCTGTTTTTAGAGACACAAATTGAAGTACATACGGATTAAATTATGTGTGTCTGGGATTTGCCTACAGACAACCCGAGGGGACAATGCTAGTTAGTGGGCAGGAGTAGAGATGGAACAAGATGGAATTTGAGTTAATAATTGTTGAAGTTGATGACGGACACATGAGGCACATTATACTGCTCTCTCTACTGTTATGTATGTTTGAAACTTTCAATGATACTCAGTTTTAAAGGAAACATATAAAATGTTATCTATTTTTTAAAAAGTAGATTTAGAATTAATGAAACAGACATGAAGAAGCCCTAAACAGCTGGAAAAGAGAACAAGATTCCTGGGTTCAAGTCCTAACGTGGCCGAAGGGGCCACAGAGGCAGCCTGACCTTGTGAGCTGATAGGCCAGTTGCCTCCGCTCCAGCTCCTCACCCAGGGACGGCTGTGCACTGCATCCTGAGGCTCTCTCTCTTTCTTCCGTGTATGAACTCACAGTTGCAAGTATTGCATGTTACTGTCATGAAGTTTTTTTTAAGCCTTAAAAAGCAATATAGTCAGTGCTTATGTGATAACGATCATGAACTTCCTTCCCAGGGAAGAGGAACAAGCAGTCCTGGAATTACACACAGTGCCTCCTGGCCCGGACACACTCCAGAGTTAGCCCACACAGACCTACACAGGGCCTCCGGAAGTGGCTGGCAGCAATGGCGCATGCTCTGGAAACTGCTAGCTGGCCTAGAAGTGGCTCCAGTGCTGGTGGAGACATAACTCCAAAGGCATGTAGGATGACTGTGATTAAGGTTGTTTGATGAAGCTTAGGTGTGAGGGGGAAAGGCAATATGAGTATATAAACACACAAACTAATATTTACTGAAATGTAAGATTTAAAAATTAAATATTGTTAGGCACTGTGGCCTTTTCATCTACATTTCTAAACGTAGACACCTCCAAATGGGTCAAAACACGGCTTTGGATTGCCTCCTTTGGAGTGGTCCTAATCAGGGGCTCCATGAGGAGGGGCCTGGCAATGCCACATAGATACTTACTTGAGAAACAGCCTTTCCAGGTGGTTACAGGGCTCCAGGTGCGAACAGTCCAGGTCACAAGGCAAGAGGTGATGCCTGGGTAGAAACACGGCCTCTCCTGGATGGATTGAGGGGATGACCTGCAGGGACACGGAGCACCTCTCCACCAGCATCCTGGCAAGCAAGGGTGGGAGAGCCGTCAGCAGGCACACCTGGACTGCAGCTGGGGCGGGGAGCTGAGGGGAAAGGAGGGGGGTGAAACTGAATCAGAGAGACAGTGCCACCTGCTGACAGAGAAGAACCCCTGCAATGTAGACTAAGGCAGCGGTCTCCAACCTTTGGGACTTATGGAACACCAGTGGCCTGGGAACCACTGTTTGGCTATCGCTGAACTAAGGAGCCCCCTCTCCCCTTTCACTGTGTTATACACCTGACCCCTCCGTGAGTCTCAGTCCAGGAGCCAGAGGCTCTGGTGACAACACCAGCCCCACCTGTCGGCTCTTTTTTGTCCCAATATTCACTGAGTGCCCGCCATGTGCAATGCCAGGTGCTGGAGGATGAATTAGTGCCCTCGCACTTCCCAGTGCCATCCAGTAGACAGGCCAGAGCCCAGACTTGGGTCAGCCATGGTCAGGGAGGACATCCTCGCCATGAAGGAGCCCAGGCTCTTCATCCGGGCAGCGGTTCTCAAGCTCTGTGATCAGGAGGACTCCCCAGGAAGCTGCTAAAATTCAGATGCCCAGACCCCACCTTCTCTGTGAGTCTGACTGAGTAGATCAGAGAGCAGGGAGAGGAAGAGGGGATACCATCCAACTATGTCGGGAGGGTACACACATCAGTCCCGTCACTGAATGAAGAGGGAATGGGGAAAGGGAGGCAGTGGGACGGTTCCTAGGAGTGCAGTGGCTGCACCACAATGCGGGTGGAAGAGCAAGCTGCAGAACAGAAAGTATGTGTGCACATGTGTGCGTATGTAGGTATACACACACTCATGAATGCACACAACACCCCACCCCTCATCCCCAATATCTGGTACATGCAACTATGACCTACGGTTAACCCTAGGCAGCATGATTTGGGGAAAAGGAGGCATTTCCTATTTACTTCATAAAACAATAACAGCAACAAATTAAAGCAGCTATGGTACTGCATGCCCTCCCTCACCAGAGGACTGCCCCTACTCAGGGGCCCAGCCGGGCTGAGACTGTGAACTCGGAGTGGGTAGCACTGGGGGCTCACGTTAGGATCTGGGACATAGCAGCTGGCACTGGAGGTGGAGAGCAAGGTGGCTGCCCGATGCTGGCCAGGTGAACTTTCTCACTTCATGCCAGGCGACCCACTGTCAGGGGAGGACCAGAATTGCAGGTTGCTCTGAGGTGGAACAGCACAAAGAGGTGACATTTTGCTGGGAGATTCTGACCCTGGGCCCCTGGAAGCAGCCTGGGGAAACTGCCACACAGATGGTAAAACAATTTTCTGTTTTACTCATTTCTTTGTCATCTGAAATGAATTTCTTTGCTGTTTGAATATTTAAAGTTGCTTTTGTAATTAAAAAATGTACAAATTATTAAAAGTCTGCAAGTAGTCTTACCTCCAAAAAGGTCTTAACCTTGTCCCAAACCACTGTTCAAAGGGACTTTTGTGATATTAACTCTGACATTAGTTTGTCTGTCATTCAGAGTTCTGAGATGACCCTCACACATCTAATGGAGAGCTTCCTGTGTAGCCCAGAACTGAGGATAAAGGATGCTGTTGTGGTTTAAATGTCCTCCCTCCTCCACCCCAGGACACACACAAGTCTTTCAACTTGAAGAAATAGGAATGTAGGACATCGTCCATTCAAATCCTAGTCAGTCCTTCGCGTGCGAGCAGATGATCTGCTCAGGATGCTCAGGGTCTCTTCTGAGGACAACTGTGGTTCTATGAGTCACAAGCAACTTGTCTGCCAGATGAGACTGGGGCCCCCTCAGCTCACCCCCTCCATACCTACGCCCCTCCATGTGCCATACTTGACTCAAGGAGGGAAGAGGCTGCTGGCTTTGTGTATCAGGCAGTCATTTTTTTGAAGCAAAGTTGAACTGTCCATCAAAATGATCCCACATCAAAACCACCACCTCAAAGCGGCTATTGTCAAAGATTTTCTCAAAGTCTAGCTTGAAAATGTCACATGCCCAGAAAAGTATCAGCGATTTCCAAGCCTGAAACCCCTTCTGTCTTAAACCAGTTGCCCAGATAACTTCCTTCCTGCTAGGACTTACATATCGGAGTGTGGCTTCTGTAATCCGGAGTGCACATAGCAGGAAGGCAGAACTAGAGTAATGATTCTTGCTATAGAGATTTTTAAAAGGTTCAATTCAAAGGCTATCTGTCCAGCGAGTGGGGAACCTGGAAACCAAATCCAGAGGCCCCAACACAAAGAGAGCAGTGCTCTCATTACCTGTGCCACCACCAAGACCTCTACCCCAAGGTTCCACCGTTTCCACGCTCAGCACATAGCCCCTTCCCTCAGGGTCCCTGGGCAGCATGTGAGCAGTGCCCAGCCCATCTGACCACTTGGCTGTACATAGTGAGAACTGGTACCAGGCAGGGGGCAGGGACCCCGAACCTAGACCAGGTCTGCAGTGCCACCTGCCAGTTCTGTATTGAGGCTTTAAGGTAGCACAGCCACTCAAATGTCTGTGGGGCATTCTGCCACACAGCAGAGCTGAGTCCTTAGACTGCATGGCCCGCAGAGCCTAAAATATTTACTGTTTACAAACTTCCCGGTATGTGTGCTGAGCCCTGATCTAGTCCTGAGGTGACTGGTTACCAAGAAAATTACAGAAAAAAGCAAACAGCCCACCAAGGTGTGGCTCCTAATAATCTCTGGCCAACAATCACAACGTGGAGGCCCTGAGCAAGTCCATGTGCTTTCATTCAACATCCTCAGTAAGGGGGTGCCAAACGCACACTCTGCCTGTCACTGCAAACCAACACAGGATAACAGCACTCAGACTTAGGAAAAAGCAAAGCTTCCCCTGGCCGGTGTGGTTCCATGGTTAGAGCATCAGCCTGTGCATTAGTCAGGAACATGTACCTGGGTTGCAGGTTCGTTCCCTAGCCCCGGTTAGGGTGTGTGTGGGAGGCAACCAATCAATGTGTATTTTTTTAAAAATATATTTTATTGATTTTTTACAGAGAGGAAGGGAGAGGGATAGAAAGTCAGAAACATCGATGAGAGAGAGACATCGATCTGCCGCCTCCTGCACGCCCCACACTGGAGATGTGCCCACAAGCAAGGTACATGCCCCCAACCGGAATTGAACCTGGGACCTTTCAGTCTGCAGGCTGACGCTCTATCCACTGAGCCAAACCGGTCTCGGCAATGTGTCTTTCTTTTCCCCTATCTTCCCCTCTCTCTTAAAAATCAGTGGGGAAAATATCCTCAGGTGAGGATTGACAAAAAAGAAAAGGCAAAGCCTGGTCAGCCACAGTCGGGGCATATTGACCAACTTGTGCTGACACATAGCTGAGATGGCTCCCCTCCAGTAGCCTGAGGGAGGTAGGAAGGAAGAAAGGAAAGAAGGGAAAGACAGAGATCTATCCTGACTCCCCACCCTCTTCCAACTACAGCCTATTTTTCTTTGTTCTGCTCCTGTTCTCCTAGAAGCCTATTCCAGTTAGGTTTGCCCAAAGCCACACATCAGAGTTGCTCTTGTCAAGGTCAGCGTGGCCTCTATGTTGGGCCCCTGTGTCTTCTCTCTATAAATGGCTCCCCAAGTCATCTCAACCAGTTTTGTGGCTTTAAATGTCATTTGTATATAGAAACTCCCAAGTTTGCCCTTCCAGACATGGCATCCTAGCCGCCTCTTTGATCCTGCCTCTGGATCCCCCAAAAGAACTCTTGATCCCACCCCACCCCATAACCCTTAGTCTTACCCCAAACAACTCCCTTCTGCTTGCTCAGGCCAAACCCTTCTGAACTCTTTGATTAATAACCACCCCCCCACCCCTCACCCCCTACCCTGTCTCTCCTTGACACCACTCGCCTCTTCCAGGGCTGTGCATAAAAGTAGTCATCTGCTGGGAGTGCTTCTCCAACCCCTCATCCAAACCACCCAGCTCTACCAACAATCCCGATGCCCCTTCCCCAGTTTATCCTTTCTCATTAGTGCCTGTCACATGGCTTCACCTAGCTGGTTCACTGTTTGTCTCTCTACCCTAAAGGCAAGTGATATGAGGGCAGAGATGTCCCCCTGGCTTCACTCCTGCTGCATCCCGAGTCTATTACAGAGGAAGAAGGTGTATTTAGTTGTGGTCCTTGGGCATCTCTGAGACGACTGGCACAGATAAATTCCCCACACGACAGCATGGAGAGAAGCCACCTTCTTTCCCAGTGGGGCCAGGAGACAGTGTTCTGTGGCTACATGCTCCCCTTTATTTTTTTATTTTTTAAATATTTTATTGATTTTTTTTTTTTTTTTTTTACAGAGAGGAAGGGTGAGGAATAGAGAGTTAGAAACATTGATGAGAGAGAAACATTGATCAGTTAGTTGCCTTCTGCACAGCCTCCACTGGGGATGTGCCTGCAACCAAGGTACAAGTCCTTGACTGGAATTGAAACTGGGATCCTTCAGTCCGCAAGCCAACGCTCTATCCACTGAGCTAAACCGGTTTCAGCTGCATGCTCACCTTTAAAGGCAATTTCCTTTTAGACTGCATTTTGTGTAGTTATTCTCCCAAGAGTAGATTGCATAAATGTGGGCAGACAAGTGGGGCCGAGCAGGCCATGTTTGGGATCTGTGTCCTCAAAGGCCCACACTAGACCTGACATACAGATGGTGAATAAATATTTCTTAGTGGATGTGGATTTAAGGGAAGGAGGCGACCAGAGAACTCATAAAGGACACTAATCACTAGCTGAAATTGTTCAAAACCCAATGTGTTGGGCAGACTAAATCTTTTGCATGAAGAGGTGGGTGAAGAGGTCCTTATCCCTATATCCTCCCCACCTCTGCCTGCTCCTCCTCATACCCTCCCCAATGCCCCCCTGTGTCCCTGGGTTCCCACCCCTACCTGTATCCCCCGAACACCCCCCCTCTTCCCATGTTTGCCCCCACCACCTGTGCTCGGGTGTGAGAGGCATGGCCTCCTCATGGAGATCCAAGGAGTCATGATCAGCAGGGTCTTGCAGGAGCAGCTCCCCTGGCTCTTGCTCCAGGGCCTGTTCCCTGCAGGGAGATGAGAGCCAACAGGTCAGTACTGTTCCTGAGGGTCATCCAGCCATCACTGGGCTGCAGGAACTCCTAGAAGGAGGGGCTGGGCAGCCAAAATGACTGCCTCAGAAACTTCCATCTTGGCACTCTCCCTCCAGGGAGCATGCTCGTGCTATCCGCTTTCCCCTCTCCTTCCCGCACAGGCATATATCCCCTAATCGCTAAGGGACCCCAGGAGAGTTATACCCAGGGAGCAGTGGCTGCGCATCCAGGGTTCACCCCCTGGATCTGCCTCCAAGGCTCCCTTTTCTCTGACTTCCCAGTGAGCGCAGGCAGCCCAGCCTAGGCTCCCCTGTGGCTTCTTCTATGCCCTTCCTTGTTTCACTCTCCTAAGTATATTTTTGCTGCAGCCAATGAATTCTTCCTTGCTTTTCTGCAAAACAAAACAAAACAACAACAAAAACACACCCAAAAAACCCCCCAAACTTCTACCTTTATGGGGGTGGAACTGCGTTGCATTGACTGAATTGTCTCCGAATGTGCAGAGAGGAGCACACAAGCCTGAAAGGAGGCGATTCTGTCCTGGCTAGTGTGGCTTAGTTGGAGTGCTGTCCCATGGACTGACATGTCACAGGTTTGACTCCCATTCTGGGTACACACTCAGGTTGTGGATTCAATCCCATCAAGGTGGATGCAGGAAACAGTTGGGCAACCTTCCTCTCTCTCTAAAGTCAACAAAAGCATGTCCTCCAGTGATGGTTAAAAAAATTATAAAAGAAGACATGTTGCACTACACACTTAAAGTGTGCTTTTATTTATTTTCCATTTTTATTTTAAATATATTTTTATTGATTTCAAAGAGGAAGGAAGAGGGAGAGAAAAATCATTGATGGGCTGCCTCCTGCAAGCCCCACAATGGGGATCGAGCCCACAACCCAGGCATGTGCCCTGACCAGGAATGGAACCTCAACCTTTGGGTTCATAGGATGATGCTCAATCACTGAGCCATGCTGGCTGGGCTAATGTGTGCTTTCATTAGTGGACCTTATTTTGGCATCTGTTCCCTTTTTAGCACATCACGCCTGTGCTCAGCCACACTTGCCAGGAGAAGCCCGATGCCTATGGCTGCTGCTTCGCCACCTCTCTATCTCAAAGGGCAGTCTCCAGACCTTACTCCCCCACCCTGTGCCTTACTCGTAGAGGCCTGTAGCCCACATTTCTCCCACCGGTCCCTGAGCACTTTAAAGTCAAACCTCAATTCTCGACCGTTCCCAACCAACTTGTTCACAAAAAAAAAGTTTTGGTTGTTGACCCAAACTTTAGTTTTTGACCTAACAACCCTTTCAAGCTGACGCCTCAGCTGGACAAAAAGCATCTCTCAGGCCACAAAACAGGGGAGAATGCTTCTGTTGCTGGCAAAAATCGAGGTTAACACAGTTTTAAAACATAGAGGCCACCAAGAGTGCTAATGTTGCTAAGGGTGTAAAAGTGCTCACAAAACAATCACAGGCAATTGAAAAGGTAGGAAAACTTGTTGATTTAGATAAACAAAAAGCAGGTAGCTGGTGACAGAATTTCTGAGACAATGATATATGAAAAATTCATTTAAGGCTAGTAAAGGGTGGTTCAATAAAGTTAAGAAAAGAAGTGTTTATTTGTAGATTAAACAGTATATTGGATGTTCACTGTATATAAGAAAGGTTAAAACAGGGAATCATTTTGAGGTCTGGAATGGATTAATTCAATTTACAGTTTTTTTGTTTTGTTTTGTTAATCCTCACCCTAAGGATATTCTTCTATTCTTTTTTTTTTGTGTGTGTGTGTGTTTTTTTAGAGATAGCGGAAGAGAGGGAAGGAGGGAGGGGCAGAGGGGGAGAGAGAGAGTGAAAGAGACAGAGCAAGTGAATGAGAGAAACATCAACGTGAGAGAGAACATAAGTTGCTTGTCTCCCACATGAGCCCTGACAGGGTCCAGGTATAGAACATACAACCCAAGTATGTGCCCTTGACCAGGAATCAAACCCAAGACCCTTAGGTGCTTGGGCCAATGATCTAACCACCGAGCAACATTGGCCAGGGCTCAATTTACATATTCCTAATGGGGAAAATGATTCGGTTTTTGAACAAATCACTTCTTCAACAGTCTTCCAGAACAAATTAAGTTAGAGAACTGAGATTCCCCTGTACTTCCCTTTTCAACTGGCCCCACCACAGGCCCTGCTGCCAACCATTATCTTTTTATTTATTTTTAATATATTTTATTGATTTTTTTTTTTTTTTACAGAGAGGAAGGGTGAGGGATAGAAAGTTAGAAACATCGATGTCAGAGACATCAATCAGTTGCCTCTTGCACACCCCCTACTGGAGATGTGCCTGCAACCAAGGTACATGCCCCTGACCGGAATCGAACCTGGGACCCTTCAGTCCGCAGGCCGATGCTCTATCCACTGAGCCAAACTGGTTTCAGCCCAACCATTATCTTACCTGAGCCCCTACTCCTCACCTGCTCCAGCTTTCTCTGTCCTCGGCTGTCCTTGTCCCTGGGGCTGTTGAGAGAGTGCCCCGCCCAGGGCTTGCTCTGGCTCTGCCCACAGGTTTTAGCTCTGAAATTTGTACCTGCAGCCTGGACCTCTGTCTTGAGTACAGATCCCCCTAGCTAGTCACTCACTGAATGATGTCTAAATGTACTCATGCCTGTTGGATGCCACAGGTCCAGTTCTGAATCCAACTTTCCCACAAAGGCGCCCCTTCTCATCATCAGTCACCCTACTTCCTCTCACCCTTCCCATCCATCCTTCATGATGCTCTTTCTCAAACATGTGGGCAACAGCATCACTGCCTCTCTAGAACTCCCGGTGACCATCTGACGCTTGTGAGGCCCCTCATGACCCAGTTGTCTTTCACAGAGTGGCTACATCTCCACTCTGGCACCAAGAACCCCAGTCCTGGCCACCTATCTGTGTGGTCACCTCTCCTGCCCTCCCAGATCTTCTAACCCTCTGCGGTTCAAGAACAAGGACACCTCTGAGGAGCCATTCCTGATCTCCAGGTGCCATTCCTGATCTCCAGCCCCCTCCACAGCAGCTTGATGGCACGGGGAACAAAGAATTAGGGTGTTAATTCCCAGGTGGACAGGGGCTGCATGGTCTCTGTACACTTGGTGCTTGGTCAGGGTTCAGTGCAGAGCGAGAACCTCCCAGTGCAAAAGAGTCAGTGACTCCAACACTACCCCCGCCTCCCTAAAGGGCATCACTTTGGCCTTTAGAAGTAACTTCTTCGTGAGATAAAGCTCACTGTAACCCCAGGGAGCCGGCACATGTGAACTAGATGGCGTGCTATGGGAAAATGAGCAAAGCATGTGTCAGGGTTGGTACAGAGCAGGCAGTGGGAAGTGGTGCCTCTCTGGGAGGCAGGCGGCAGGCTGCACACCCATCAGAACAGCACCTTCTCTGCCTCTAACGCATGAAAGGGAACTGAGAGACCAGCTTCCCCGCTTCTCCAAACTGGCAGGAACTGGGGAGAAGAATCAGGATGGGAAAAGGAGCCTGGACGTGGGCTCTGTAATGGGCAGGGCGGTGGGGCATTCTGGGGCTCTCTGCTTGGCCATGTCCTCCTCTCACCTGGTTGCTGTTCTCCATGTTTGTTATTAATTCAGCATACAGGGCGCTGGGTGGGGCGGGAAGGGGCTCAATGTGGGAGAGGTGGGCTGCTTTTAGCCTGGGAGTCATTTGATCTGAGTCAGAGGATGAACCCTGAGAAGGTACTGCCAAGTCCACAGACATGAACAGCCTGTGATGGACCCTTTCCTGCACTCACCTCTTCTCCTGCAGCAAGTAATCTAAGCTGTTGACGTAGCTTTCTGAGCCCTCAGCAGTGAGCTGGAGAACAGGACCTGGGAATGGGGAAGAGAGAGAAAGACAAAGTAGAGGGAATTAATAACAAACACGGAGAACAGAAAGTAGAGGGAAACACAATTCGTTTTAATCTGAAGTAAGCTCTTTATCTTGTTTACTTTCTGACCAGGCAACCCATTTACCTGACTAAAAAATAAAAAAAAACATGAGGGCCTACCGTAAGGCGTGCTGTCACAGGTAAGCAAACATATCGTCACAGCGCCCTCTCAGCACAGAGGGGGCACACATAAGCCCCCTGCACTCACATGGTGTACTTAACAGTATGTCTTGAGGGTCACTCCATATCAGTACTACAGGGATAACTTAAGAAATACTTTCAGGGTACCCTGATGTGTGGCTGGAACCTAATTCATCAGTTCCCCAGTGGTGGGCATTTCAGTGACTGACCATCTTGGACTATCACAGACAATTGAATCTCTGTTCTTGAAATACATTTCTTTGTGTGTCCCCACAGTATACCTAGCAACAGGAGTTTGCTCCTCGGATGAAGTTCATCACAGAAGTGTCCATTCAGGACTCTGGATCCACAGGACCACAGCCAGTCCAGCCTCTGTGGCTGACTAGTCCTGCCCCAGCTCCAAGGTCCTTCTCTACAGCCACATCCTCAAAGGCCCACCACCAAGCCACCCTTCAGCAAGAGCTAGAGGTGGAAATAAAGGGAGGGCTCCCTAGCCTTTGGAGCCCAAGGGCTAGGGGGATTAGGGCTGATGGTGCAAAGGCAGCGGTCAAAGGACAGCTGGGCCAAGACCGGTTTGGATCAGTGGATACAGCGTCGGCTTGCGGACTGCAAGGTCCCAGGTTCGATTCCGGTTGGGGGCATGTACCTTGCTTGCGGGCCCATTTCCACTGTGGGGCGTGCATGAGGCTGCTGATGGATGTCTCTCTCTCATCAATGTTTCTAACTTTCTATCTCTCTCCCTTCCTCTCTGTAAAAAATCAATAAAATATATTAAAAAAAAAAAAAAGGACAGCTGGGATATGGCCAAGGAGTGGCCAAAAGAAGTGGCCTGGGGGTGACAGAGGCAGGGTGACTAAAGAGAGGCAGTGAGGAGAAGAGGCCAGTGCTTACCCCAATGCCGGACCCTGCCATAGGCTGCTGCCTGGGGCCTGCCGTGCTCCAGAGGTGCTCCTCCCATGAGGCCAGGTCCTCCATGGGGCCCAAGTCCTGGGTCTCTTGCTCTAGCTCCACAGGCACTCAACAGGTCAGTCACCTCAGGCCCCACTCTGCCCCCCCACACCTGCGGGATAGGGCCCCCCTGCTGGCTTTCAGTGACCAGAAATGTAACATGCGAGGGGCTCCAGTAGGTGAGGACCACGTCCCCGGTGGCCCTCAGGGTCAGGAACGTGACATGCGGGGGGCTCCAGTCGGCAGGGAGTATGTCTCCTGTGGCCTGCATCTTGGGCTTTTTCAACAATTTGGGAGCTGGAGCTGAGTTGGGGCTGCAGAGGCGCTGGGTGGGCCAGCAGATGTCCTGGTGTAGGGGGTATGGTTGATGCCACTGTGCTTCAGGTTGGGCAGAAGGATGGGGATTGCAGCAGCTGCCTGGACCCCTGTGGACACAATGAGTTCTACAGTATCCCACCTAACTGCCACCATCCCACCATGCTGGGTGAGGAGAGGGGCAACTCTGGATTGCAAGATGCAAGGAGGCCCTGGCCAGTGTGGCTCAGTTGGTTGAGCATTACCCTGTGCACTAGGTCGCCAATTTGATTCCTGTCGGGCCACGTGCCAGGTTGTGGGCTCCATCTGGTGTGCAAGAGGAAATCAATAGATGTTTCTCTCTCTCTCTCACTCTAAAATCAGTAATATTAAAAAATGATGCAAGGAGAAACCTCAGCCCTGGGTTTTCTAATCCCTTGTGGCCCCAAACCTCAGGAGAGCTCTACCTCTGCAGGTGAGGGACACCTACCTTCAGTCTGAGGAAGGGGTAGCACAGTCTTCTGGGACCTAGCCATCTGAAAGCTTCTGGGAGTTCTGTCCTGGAAGGAACCGCTTGTCAGGGGAGGTGAGGGGAACCTCCAGAAGAAAGCTCATGCTCTGGGACCCTAGGTTCCCAGAAAGAAGGGCCCGGCCTATTGGTACCCAGGAGTGCATCCCCCTCTAGCTCACCCAGGAACCAAGCAAATGCACCACAAAGATCAAGTTGCTGAGTTGATGGGGGCTCAATCTGGCCCCTCTTTTCAAGGATGTGATTGATGGGCAAGTGTAAGGATATCAACTTTTTAAACACCTGCAGAAAATGAAAACTAGCATGCCTCAGAGGAAAATCATGTTCTGAGATGACATCTTGAGCACCTTGCTTTGATGTCACAAGGGGTGAGGCATGGCTGTTCCAGCACCAATATAGGCCTAGAACTCCGTAGGGTTCAGTGCATAAATGATATAATAAATGAACAAATGAATGAGTGAATTATTTAAACAGACCCCGGGTCTGGTCCAACAAGCCTCCTCCAGTATTAGGGACTGCCTGTCCCCAGTTAAGATGGACCATGCCATTTACACAGATGTCTCTCATACATAAGCCCAGGCTCAGGTCAATGAAAATGCAGGTGAAAGGCTAATACCTGAACAAGCTTAAGAGTCTAATGGTCAAAAAAATCAACAGTTTAGAGAATACAAACACTAAGTCAATAAGGATTCAAACTCAACAATATTGCAATAAATTGAAATCAATATGACTTTATATGAAGTATTATTCAATAATAATCAGACAATTTAAAAAAATATATCAAATGTTGACATGCATGGCTGTTAGCACTATAAGATGGATTATTCTTTTTAGAGGACAATCTCTCAATATAAAAATAACTGTAATAATGCCCATATCTGAGAGCAGGGAATCTTCCCAAATCTGTCCCTTCACAAAAGCAACAAGTAAGCTGGCAATAACTGTCAGAACCAATATGTACACAACTTCGGAATCTATAAATAACTAACTGCAACCAGGGAATGCTTCATAAAAAAAGGAGCTGCTAAATTTCAGAAAGATTACAATCTGACTTTTGAAGGTAACCGCCGATCATCCCAGATCAGAGGCAGACCTGGGACTGTGTTCCTGATATGGTTTTCTGGTGTTGGGGCCAGGGACCGGGCAGGGGGTGGGGGGGTGAGGGGAGTAACAAACATTCTTAAAGAACTGTTGGAAGAGTAACAAACATTCTTAAAGAATTGTTGGTGTGTGTTTTGACCTGTCTAGTGGCTCCCTGATGGATCAGTTCATGGCCTTGACTTTTTTTTTTACCCCCTTCAGAACTTTCTCAGGGCTGGCCAGCATTTGTCAAAAGTGTTTAAAGACAGATCTATAGCTACAACCAGCTGGGGCAAGAGATAATAGATGGGGCAAGCATCAGAGAGATTGAACAGCCTGAAAAGGAAGAGACAGAGGAAGAAGGAATAAAGAATTTGAAAGGCTCTCACATAAGCTCCCATGTGAGCCCAGGGCTGACGCATGCTCAGGAAAGACCTGAGAAGACCGCCAGCTTTCACCTCTGGCTGATGGTCAGGCTCCACATAATTAAGAAGTGAAGGTTAGGGGAGAAAACAGATGCAGGCATAGGTACTTGCTGCCTCTCACAACCACATCAAAACAACAACTAAAAGACAAAACAACTATCATCCAGAACTGCAGGAAAGTTGACTGACTAGAAGTCCTATAACTAGAAGGAAAGAAAAAGGAGCATTGAGACTGGTAAGAGGTGCGGAGGTGCTCGCAGACGGGCTGGCAACCGGATACACTGTTGTTGTTTTTTAAAACTCCTGATTGCTCTTAACTCCAGTTCTGGGTGAGATTCTGGTGACCTAGACTCATATAGGGAGAAACTGTACTATCTGGCATCAGGCTGGAACATAAGGGTGGCTTTCTTTTAGAGGTGTTCACAGTGATCATTGTTCCTATGTAGGGGCGCAGGACACAAAGATGCGGGGACCTCTCAGGTGTAGGGCTTACTGGCTGCCATTGCTGTTTGTTCCGCCCTGGTGATTCCCTGAGACCCCGCCCCACCCAATTTACAACCCCACTAAAGCTGTGCACAATGGCTTTTGCATATGAATGGCTTGTCCTTTCTCAGCCCAATATCTGTCAAACTTCAGCTAGATCATAGAGCCTCAAATCTTCCAAAAGAAGGCTCAAATCTGGCAGCAGCAGCCTGCCTTGCTTCACAGGTGGGCCTCGTCTGGGTGCTTTCAAACCCTATACAAAGAGGAGGAATCTGCAGATCTCTCTGCAGCTCCTGCTGGGTGGCCTAAGGCAGTGGCTGACTTTGTACTTCCTTGGAGATCCAAGATCCAGTGTACCCAGTGGTCAGTGTGAGACCATTGAAATTACAAGTCTTCACATCCATAAGCAACACACTCAAGGGGCAGACTCACTGAGCACCAAAGCCCCACTGAAGCAAGTCCTACTCCATTAGGGTGTCTTTTACCAGCAGTTCTTCCACTATAGACACAGCTGGTCCTCACAGCCAATTGGCCTCGAGGTCAATTCCTTCCAATGATACCAACAGCAATCAAGGCTAAACTACAAGATTGTGCACACAAACCACAAAAAGGTACACCAAAAGTGTACACCTCAGGTGATTGGGGAGGCTGACACACTAGGCCCTATAGGACACCTATCACACAAGGCCACTCTATCAACACAGGGAAGCAGCCAATATGCAGAGACAAATAAACATGTCACAAATGAAAGAAATGGAAGAAAGCAAACTACTGGATATAGAGTTCAAAACCACAGTTATAAGGTGACTCAAGACTCTTCTAAAGACATCTGAGGAATTTATTGAGGCCTTTAAGGATCTTAGTGAAAATGCCAAAAAAAAAAGAAAGAAAGAAAAAATGGAAAAGGATTAGTCAGAAATTAAGCATACAGTAACTGAAATAAATAATAATATACAGAGATTCAACAGTAGACTAAAGGATCCAAGAATCAAATAATAGATTTGAAATATGAGGAGCAAAAAACACCCAACCAGAAGAGCAAAAAGAAAAAAGAACCAAAAATATGAAGAGTGTAAGGAGCCTCTGGGGTAACTTCAAGTGTACCAACATCTGAATTATGGGGATGCCAGAAGAAGAAAGAGAGCAAGATATTGAAAACCTACTTGAAGAAATAATGACTGAAAACTTTCCACTCCTGGTGAAAGAAATAGACTTACAACTCCAGGAAGTGCACAGAACCCCAAATAAAAGGAATCCAAAGAGGACCACACCAAGACACATCATAATTAAAATACCAAGAGCAAAAGACAAAGAGAGAATATTAAAAGCAGCAAGAGAAAAACAGTTAGTTACCTACAAGTACCCATATAGCTGTTAGCTGATTTCTCAACAGAAACTATGCAGGCCAGAAAAAAGTGGCAAGAAATACTCAAAGTGATGAATAGCAAGAACCTATAACCAAGATTACTCCACCCAGCAAAGCTATCATTCAGAATTGCAGGTCAGATAAAGAGCTTCACAGACAAGAAAAAGCTAAAGGAGTTTATCACCACCAAACCAGGATTATATGAAATGCTGAAGGGTATTCTTTAAGTAGAAGGAGAAAAAAAAGGTAAAGATAAAAAATTATGAACAACAAATACATATCTATCAACAAGTGAATCTAAAAATCAAATGAATACAAAATCTGATGAATGGAATAAACTGGTGAATGTAATAGAATCAGGGGTTCAGAAAGGGAGAGGACTGACAATTCTCAAGGGGAAGGAAGCATGGAGGGTGGGGAAAGAGATTGGACATAAATCTTACACCTATGGACAAGGACAGTAGGGGAGTGAGGGCATGGAGTGGGGTGGGAACTAGGTGGAGGGGAGCAATGGGGGGAAAAGAGAAACATCTGTAATCTGAACAATAAAGATTTAAAAAAGAGGAAGAAGTGAAGGCTAAGGGAGAGTTATAAGAGGCTAGCTGATGTTGAAGGAGAACTTCAGCAGGGAGTCAATCTGCAAAGACTGGGAGAGGTGTATGTGGATTTTTAGTTGCCATTGTTGTTTGGGCTCTATGAGGAGATCACTATAAAATCACCAGTTGACCTCTATGCTAAAGGAACACCAACTTCAGTGACCACACACAACAAAATAACATAGTCTTTACAAAAAATAGTTTAGAAAAGTCATTAAACAAACAACTATAATGCACAACAAGCAGCAGCAACAAACTCTGGGGAGGGGGAGAATGTTATTTCCAGAGTTACAGCATTATAATATTCAAAATGTCTAATTTTTAACAAAAATTACAAAGCATGTAAAGAAATACGAAAGTATGGTTCAGGCATAGAAAAAAATAAATGAAGAAAAAATGTTTCTGAGGAATTTTGACAAAAACTTTAAATCAACTGTCTTAAATATGCTCTAAAAGCTAAAGGAAATGATGTTCAAAACACTAAAAGATTATATTAATACATTAATATAATTAACAGTATAAAAAAATAAAAGAGGAAAAAAATGGTGGCAGAATAGACAGACGTGTCCCGAGTCTTGTCCTGAGCAGACAGAAAGAACAGCTGAGGGTCGCACTGGGAGTGTTTGTTGGTGAGTTAAGGGACAGCGATACTCCAGGAGAAGGTGGGGGACTGCTGGATGGGGCTCTCCTGACTGAGAAGTCCCCACTACTGCTGGGTTTTCTCCCAGAACCACTAGCTTGGATGTGGAGACCATGCCATCTTGAAGGGGAAAGTGGGTGTTATCAGAAGTTTGAAAATATACAACTATGGCACCTACTGAACAGCTACGAACCCCAGAACACTGGTCCCCAATTGGCGCAAACATTCAGATTCAGAGAGGCTCTATAATCCACATGGAAAGGTCAGATTTCACTTAGGATAAGGAGAAAGAGAACTACATAACCAGACACCCAGGGGAGACAAAGAAACAGCCCACATATGAAAGAAAAGCAGGCATCACCAGAAAAGGAAGTAAATGAAATGGAGGTAAGCAACCTGACAGAGAAAAGATTCAGGGAAATGGTTATGAGGTGGCTGAAAAGAATAGAAGACAAATTCGACAATATGAGTGAGAACCAAGAGGAAATGAAGAACCAAGAAGAAATGAAAAATTATATCACTGCTGTAAAGACCTCAATGGAAAGCATCAAGAGTAGACTAGAAGAAGGAGAGGACCACATCAGAGAGCTAGAAGACAAGGTAGGGAAAAAATACCCGAGTAGAGCAGCTTCTAGAAAAAAAAAATTAAGAAGTAGGAGGAGAGCCTAAGGGAACTTTGGGACAACACGAAACAAAAAAATATCCGCATGATAAAAGTGCCAGAAGGAGAGGGAACTAAGCAAGGAATAGAAAACCTGTTTGAAGAAATAATGACAAAAACTTACCTGATATAGGGAAGAAAAACCCCACACAAATCCAAGAAGCTCACAGAGTCCCAAGCAAAATGAACCCCAAAAGACCATCACCAAGGCACATTTTAATTAAATTGGCAAACACTAATGACAAAGTAAGAATCTTAAAAGCAGCCAGAGAGAGACAGAAAGTTAACTAAAAAGGAACCCTCATCAGACTAGCAACTGATTTTTCAACAGAAATTCATCAAGCCAGAAGGGAATGGAATGAAATATACAAAGTCATGCAAAGGAAGAGTTTGAATCCAAGAATACTATACCCAGCAAAATTGAAGGTGAAATCAAGAGCTTCACAGAAAAAAAGGACTAAGGGAATTTATTACCACCAAACCAGCAATGCAAGAAATTATAAAGGGTCTGTTTTAGACAAGTAGTAAGGTAGGTAGGTGGAAGGAAGGAAGGAAGGAAGGAAGGAAGGAAGGGAGGGAGGGAGGGAGGGAGGGAGGGAGAAAGGAAGGAGAGAGAGAGAGAGAAAGCGAAGGAAGAACACAGGGGTAAAGAATAAAAATGGCGAGAAACCAAGATTGTGGCATAGGTGAACACCTAAGCTGCTGCCTTGTACAACAATTTCAAAATTACAACATTCAGAACCACAGGAAAGCTGGCTGAGTGAAAATCCTACAACTAGAAGTAAAGGGAGGGACTCACGAAGACACAGAGGAGCTGTAAAAAGCTGAGGTATGGAGACATGCTCATGGAGAGGACAGGTGGAGGAGGGTCTGGCTGGCTTCCACTAGCAGGAGGGAAATGGAAAATCCCGACTGCACTGAACCCAATTTCTGACTGCACTGAACCCCAGCTCCAGGCGAGGCTCATACATGGAGTCTGGACTGTTGTGAAAAGGACGGAATGCAGAGAAACTTAGGGGATCCATGAAAGACAGAAGTCTGGGTGCGCACGAAAATGTGCATACAGAGTGCTGACTGCTGATTGTGCCCCTTGCTTTCTCTAGCAGGAGGAAAACAGAACCTCACAACAGCACTGAAATCCAGGTCCAATTGCACTGAACCCCAGTTTTGGGTGAGATCATGGGGACCCACACTCATTCATGTCCCTCGAGTGTACAGACACTCATGAGAACCGGAAAGGCAGAGGTCTGGAGGCAAGCGCGCATGCGCAGACACAGCTGATCCTCACAACTAATGGCTTGGAGAAAAATTCCCCCCAGTGATACCAACAACAATCAAGAATTAAATACAACAAGACTGTACACACAGTTCACAAAGGGGTGCACCAAGAATGTCCGCCTCAGGTAACTGGGGAGGCAGAGCTACTGGGCCACATAGGACACCTAGCACACAAAGCTACTCTACCAACTCAGGGAAGCAGCGAAATATGTGGAGACAAAAGAACAGATCACAAATCAAAGAAATGGATGAAAACAAAGGACTGGATATAGAGTTCAAAATCACGGTTATAAGGTTTATTAAGAATTTCCTAGAAAAAAATTGATAAATATAACGAGATCCAAGAGGAGATAAAAAAAGGACCAACTAGAAATGAAAAAGGACCAATTAGAAATTAAACATACACTGACTGAAATAAAAATATTATACAGAAACGTAACAGCAGACTAGAGGATCTCAAGAATCAAGTCAAAGATTTGAAATACAAAGAAGCGAAAAATACTCCACTGGAAAAGCAAAAAGAATAAAGTATAAAAAAAATTGAAGATAGTGTAAGAAGCCTCTGAGACAACTTCAAGCTTACCAACATCAGAATTATGGGGTGGCCAAAAGAAGAGAGAGAGCAAGATACTGAAAACCTATATGAAGAAATAATGACTAAAAACTTCCTGCACCTGGTGAAAGAAATAGACTTAGGAGTCCAGGAAGCGCACAGAACCCCAAACGAAAGGAATCCAAAGAGGACCACACCAAGAGACATCATAATTAAAATACCAAGAGAAAAAGACAAGGAGAATATTAAAAGCAGCAACAGAAAAACAGTTAATTACCAACAAGGGAGCACCCATACAATTGTCAGCTGATTTCTCAACAGAAACTATGCAGGTCACAAGGAAGTAGCAAGAAATATTCAAAGTGATGAATAGCAAGAACCTACAACTGAGATTACTCTACCCAGCAAAACTATCATTGAGAATTGAAGGGCAGATAAAGAGCTTCACAGATAAGAAAAAAACTAAATGAGTTCATCAATACCAAACCAGTATTTTATGAAATGCTGAAAAGGTACTCTTTAAGAAAAAGAAGAAGAAGAAAATGGTAAAGGTAAAAATTATGAACAACAAATATATACCTATCAACAAGTGAATCTAAAAATCAAGTGAATTGATAATCTGATGATCAGAATAAACTGGCAAATATAATAGAATTATAGGCATAGAAAGAGAGTGGACTGATAATTCTCAGGGGGAAAGAGTTGAGGGGGTGTTCAGGGAGAAACTGGACAAAAATCATACACCTATGAATGAGGACAATGGGGGGAGGTAAGGGCAGATGGTGGGGTGGGAGCTATGGGGGAGAAAAAAGAGGAACAATTGTAATAATCTGAACAATAAAGATTTATTTTTAAAAAAAGAATAAAAATGGCAACAAATACCAACCTATCAATAATAACTTTTAATGTAAATGGATTAAATACCCCCATCAAAAGACATAGGGTAACGGATTGGATAAGAAAACATGACCCATTTATCTACTGTCTACAAGAAATCCACCTCAGAAAAAAAGACACACACAGATTGAGGGTGAAGGGATGGAAAATGGTTTTTTAGGCAAATGGAAATGAAAAAAAAAAAAGCTGGGGTAGAAATACTTATATATGACAAATTAGATCCCAGAGGGAAGAACATAACAAGAGATAAGGAAGTCCACTTCATAATACTAAAGGGAGCAATCCAACAAGAAGAAATAACTCTGGTAAACATATACGCACCCAATACAAAAGCACCCAAATACATAAAAAAATCTCCTGGAGGATATCAAAGGAGAGATTGACAGCAATACAAACATAGTAGGAGATTCTAATACCCCACTATCACCATTGGACAAATCCTCTAAACAAAAAATCAGCAAAGAAACAATAATCCTAAATGACTCATTAGACCAGATGGAATTAATTGACATCTTCAGAACATTTCACCCCAAAGCCACAAAATGTACATTCTTCTCAAGTGCACATGGGTCATTTTCAAAGATAGACCATATGTTGATAGAAATCATATCAAGCATCTTCTCAGATCACAGTGGCATAAAACTGGAAATCAACTACAATAAAACTAATCCAAAGAAATCAAACACATGGAGACTAAAACAGCATGCTATTAAATAACGATTGGGTAACCAGAGAGATCAAGGAAAAAATAAAAAACATCATGGCAACAAATGACAATGAAAACACAACAATCCAAAATGTATGGACACAGTGAAAGCAGTCTTGATAGGGAAGTTCATAGCTCTACAACCCTACTGCAAAAAGACAAGAAACAATGGTAATAAATTTCCTAACCAAAGAGTTAGAAAGAAAGCAACAAGAAAAGCCCAGTGTAAGCAGAAGAAGGAAATAATAAAGATCAGAACAGAGATAAATGACACAGAGACCAAAGAAACAGTACAAAAGGTCAACAAACCCAAGACCTGGTTCTTTAAAAGTATAAACAAGCGTGATGACCCTCTAGCTAGGGTCACCAAGAAGCACGCTCCTTTTTTCTTCCTGTCCTTCCTGGAAAGAGCTTCTTATTAAGCATTCCTAGAGCATCAACTCAATCTTGTAACTTCCTCTGCTCACAAGCCACCTTTGGACACAAGTGCATGAGGACTCCTCAGGGGGTGATGAGAATATACACTGAGTGGCCAGATTATTATGCCCACCCCATCAGTACTTCGTTGGGCCACCTTTTGCCTTCAATACTGTGGCAATTCTTCTTGGCATTGACTCCACGAGATGGTGAAAGGTCATGTGAGAAATCTGACACAATGCCTGATGAACAGCACTGTCCAGTTCTGTGAGATTTGATGGTTGTGGAACCAGATGCCTGATGGCTCTTTTAACTTCGTCCCACAAATGCTCAATTGGATTGAGATCTGGTGATTGTGGGGCCACCTAAGCAAGGTAAAGTCTCCCTCGTGTTCTTGAAATCACTCCTGCACAATATGAGCACCGTGGCATGGTGCACTCTCTTGTTGGAAGAAGCCATCTCCATTGGGATACGTCATCAAAATGATAGGATGAACTTTATCAGCAATAATACTTTCGTATGTTGTGCTATTCAGATGTTGTCCCACAAGAATTAAAGGGCCCAAATCATGCCAGGAAAACATGCCCCCAAACCATAACATTGCCCCCACCCGCTTGAAGGGTTGTACTCATGCATGTGGGGTGCATGCTTTCATGCTGTTTTTGCGAAATTCTCACTCTGCCATCTGCATGATGCAACAGGAAACATGATTCATTGTACCACATGACTTTTTTCCAGTGCTCAACTGTTCAATCCTTGTGTTCCTGTACAAATTGGAGATGTTTTATCTTGGTAACTGCAGACAGCAAAGGTGTTCAAACAGGTCTTCAGCTTCCATATCCCATACAATGCAGTGTATGGCTAATTTGCCTACAAATGTCAAGTGGTCATAATAATCTGGCCACTCAGTGTATATTCTATGTTTTTAAAAATATATATTTGACTTCAGAGAAGAAGACAGAAACACCAATAAAGAAAATCACTGATGACCTGTCTTCTGCACAATCAGGGCTTAAGTCCGCAACCTGGGCATGTACCCTGACAGGGAATTGACCCATGACCTCTTGGTTCATGGGTCGAGGTTCTTGGGCTAGGGTATGACTTCTATGTGGGAGGCACCTCTGGCCATAGAGAAACAAGACAGACCAGTGAAGGCCCAGGATAAAGGGGACCAGAACGAGGGCTTCAGGGTGATCCATGAGGAGGATATGTTCTTGAGATTTGTGTTGTGGTTCATCCATCATGCCTACAGGGCAGGAAAGCAGGCAAGTGTCAGGCACAGGGGTATAAGGGTGTATGTATTAGTCATGTACCATAGACAGGGTAGTTTATACTAAGGAAATGTATTTTCTCACAATTCTGGAGGCTAAAAGTCCAAAATTGAGGTGTTAATAGAATTGGTTTCTTCTGAACCTCTCTTGTTGCCTAGCACATGGCTGTCTTCTCCTTGTGTCATCACCTAGTTTCTCCTCTGTTTCTATGTCCTAATCTCTTCTTATAACAGACAAAAAGGAGATTAGTGGTTTCTTAGGGATTGAAGAAAGAAGAGAAGATTGGAGTGGGTGTGGTGATAGCTAAGGGATTCTTTATGGAGTGATGTAAATGTCCTAAAATTAACTGTGGTGATGATTGCACAACTTTATGAATGGTACACTTTTAATGGGTAAATTACATGGTACATGAATTACATCTCAATATAACTATTTTTAAACAAAGAAAGTAAGTGAAAAAGGTGAAGCAGATTAAGAGGTATAGACTTTCAGTTATCAAAGAAATGTCAAGAGGAATCAAGATGGCGGTATAGGTAAACACCTACACTGCTGCCTCGCACAACAATTTCAAAACTACAACTAAAAGACAGAACTAACATCATCCAGAACCACAGGAAAGCTGGCTGAGTGGAAATTCTACAACTAGAAGGAAAGAGAGGGACTCACAGAGACCCAGAGGAGCTGTAAAAAGCTGAGGTATGGAGACCCGAGCATGGAGAGAGCGGGTGCTGGAGTACCTGGCTGGCTTTCTCTGGTGGGAGACTCCTAAAGGCATTGAACCCCTTATCCTACGACACTAAACCCCAGGTCCAGCCGAAACTCATACGGGGCAAGTTTGGACTGTGAAAAGGGAGAAGTGCACGGAAATTCAGGGAGCCGCAGGAGGGCAGAAGTTGGGCAGAATGCACAGCACTGCGCACAGAAGACCAACTGCAGATTGTGCTGCTGGCTTTCACAAGAGGGCAGGAGACAAAGCATCCCAACTGTGTCACTTCTAACTCCACTACACCCCAGATTCAGGCAAAGTCCTGGGGACCCAGATTCATATGGTCCCGGAGCGCAGGGGAGCCGGAAAGGTAGCAGTCTAGAGGCACTGCCAGAGAGTGCGCAGGGACCACTCCAGCAATTACCCCGTCACGTGAGACTCTGGGGCTGTGCAGGGTGGGGCTGACTGGGAGGCAAGGTGGTCCCTTAACCCCTAAGACTTCACCCCTCCCAAGCTCAACAGAGAGGCTTTTGCAGTTTTGCAAGTCTGCTATCATAAGGCTGAATCCAGCACAGAAGTTCTCCCAGCATAGTTAAAACGCCGGAACAAGGGAAGAGATCACAAACAAAAGAAATGGAGGAAAACAAACGACTAGGTATAGAGTTCAAAACCACGCTTATAAGGTTTTTCAAGAATATCCTAGAAAAGTTGGATAAAGTTAGCGAGACCCAAGAGGAGATGAAAAAGAACCAACTAGAGATGAAAAAGAACCAACTAGAGATGGAAAAGGATCAACTAGAAATTAAACATACACTGACTGAAATAAAAAATATTATACAGAGACCTAACAGAAGACTAGAGGAACGCAAGAATCAAGTCAAAAATTTCAAATATAAAGAATCAGAAAACATTCAACTGGAAAAGCAAGAAGGAAAAAGAATCCAAAAATGTGAAGATAATGTAAGGAGCCTCTGGGACAGCTTCAAGCGTACCAACATCAGAATCGTGGGGGTGACAGAAGAAGAGAGAGAGCAAGATACTGAAAACCCACTTAAAGAAATAATGGAGAGAATCCAAGATGGCGGCATAGGTAAACACCTACACTGCTGCCTCGCACAACAATTTCAAGACTACAACTAAAAGACAGAACAGACATCATCCAGAACCACAGGAAAGCTGGCCGAGTGTAAATTCTACAACTAGAGGGAAAGAGAGGGGCTCACAGAGACCCAGAGGAGCTGCAAAAAGCCGAGGTACGGAGACGCGCGCGCTGAGAGAGCGGGTGCCGGAGTGCCTGGCTGGCTTTCTCTGGCGGGAGGGAAACGGAGACTCCCAACGGCATTGAACCCCTTATCTTACGACACTAAACCCCAGATCCAGCCGAAACTCATACGGGGGGAGTTTGGACTGTGAAAAGGGAGAGGTGCACGGAAATTTAGGGGAGTCGCAGAAGATCAGGTCCGGTCTCGCACAGGCACGGTGCTGCGTGGAGGACAGATTGCTGATTGTGCTGCTGGCTTTCGCGAGTGGGCAGGAGACAGACCCTCCGAACTGTGCCACTTCTGAGTCCACGGGGCCCCTGTTTCGGGCGAAACCCTGGGGACCTAGACTCGTGTGGTCCTGGTGCGCAGGGGAGCTGGAAAGGCAGCGGTTAGAGGCACTGCGGGCACGCGCACAAGGACCACTCCAGCCATTACCCAGTCACGTGAGACTCAGAGGCCGTGGAGGGCGGGGCCGATGGAAGGCAAGACGGTCCCTTAAGCCCTGAGACTCCACCCTTCTCAAGCTCAATAGAGGCTTCTGCAGCTTTGCAGTCTGGTATCATAAGGCTGAATTCAACACAGAAGTATCCCAGGCATAGTGAAAATGCCGAGACAAGCGAAGGGATCACAAACAAAAGAAATGGAGGAAAAAAACCGACTGGATATAGAGTTCAAAACCACACTTATAAGGTTTTTCAAGAATATGCTAGAAAAGATGGATAAATTTAGCGAGACCCAAGAGGAGATGAAAAAGGACCAACTAGAGATGGAAAAGGTCCAACTAAAGATGATAAAGGACCAAATAGAAATTAAACATACACTGACTGAAATAAAAAATATTAAACAGAGACCTAACAGCAGACTAGAGAAAGGCAAGAATCAAGTAAAAAGTTTGAAATATAAAGAAGGAGACAACATTCAACTGGAAAAGCAAGAAGAGAAAAGAATCCAAAAATGTGAACATAATGTAAGGAGACTCTGGGACAGCTTTAAGCATACGAACATCAGAATTGTGGGTGTGCCAGAAGAAGAGAGAGAGCAAGATACTGAAAACCTATTTAAAGAAATAATGACTGAAAACTTCCCACATCTGGTAAAAGAAATGGACTTGCAGGTCCAGGAAGCACACAGAACCCCACATAAAAGGAATCCAAAGAGGACCACACCAAGACACATCATAATTAAAATACCAAGAGCAAAAGACAAAGAGAGAATATTAAAAGCAGCAAGAGAAAAACAGTTTATTACCTACAAGGGAGCACCCATACGACTGTCAGCTGATTTCTCAACAGAGACGATGCAGGCCAGACAGGAGTGGCAAGAAATATTCAACGTGATGAATAGCAAGAACCTACAACCAAGAATAATCTATCCAGCAAAGCTAACATTCAGAATTGAAGGGCAGATAAAGAGCTTCACAGAGAAGAAAAAGCTAAAGGAGTTCATCAACTCCAAACCAGTATTATATGAAATGCTGAAAGGTACTCTTTTAGAAGAGGAAGAAGAAAAAGGTAAAAGACAAAAAATTATGAACAACAAATACATATCTATCAACAAGTGAATCTAAAAATTAAGTGAATTAAAAATTTGATCAACAGAATAAACTGGTGAATATAATAGAATCAGGAGCACAGAAAGGGAGTGGACTGATAATTCTCAGGGGAGAAGGGGTGAGGGGTGTACAGGGAGAGACTGGACAAAAATCATTCACCTATGGATGAGATCAATTGGAGGGAGCTAAGGGCAGAGGGAGGGGTGGGAGCTGGGTGGAGGGGTGCTATGGAGGGGAAAAAAGAGAAACAAATGTAATAATCTGAATAATAAAGATTTAATTTAAAAAAAAAAGAAAGAATGACTGAAAACTTTCCACATCTGGTAAAAGAAATGGACTTACAAGTCCAGGAAGCACACAGAACCCCATATAAAAGGAATCCAAAGAGGACTACACCAAGATACATCATAATTAAAATACCAAGAGCAAAAGACAGAGAATATTAAAAGCAACAAGAGAAAAACAGTTCATTACCTACAAGGGAGCACCCATACGACTGTCAGCTGATTTCTCAACAGAAACGATGCAGGCCAGACCGGAGTGGCAAGAAATATTCAACGTGATGAATAGCAAGAACCTACAACCAAGAATACTCTAACCAGCAAAGCTATCATTCAGAATTGAAGGGCAGATAAAGAGCTTCACAGAGAAGAAAAAGCTAAAGGAGTTCAACTCCAAACCAGTATTATATGAAATGCTGAAAGGTACTCTTTTAGAAGAGGAGGAAGAAAAAGGTAAACAATAAAAAATTATGAACAACAAATACACATCTATCAACAAGGGAATCTAAAAATTAAATGAATTAAAAATTTGATCAACAGAATAAACTCATGAATATAATAGAATCGGGAGCACAGAAAGGGAGTGGACTGATAATTCTCAGGGGGAAAGGAGTGAGGGGTGTACAGCGAGAGACTGGACAAAAATCATACACCTATGGATGAGGTTAAAGGGAGGGAGGTTAGGATAGAGGGAAGGTTGGGAGCCGGTGAAGGGGAGCTATGGAGGGGGAAAAAGAGAAACAAATGTAATGATCTGAATAATAAAGATTTAATTTAAAAAAAAAGGAATGTCACATGGATGTAAAGTACAGCACAGGGTATACAGTCAATAGTACCATAATAACTATGTACAGTGACAGATGGTTACTAGACTAACATAGTGATCACACTGTAAGGTATACAAATCACTATGCTGTACACCTAAAATTAAAATAATATTGTAAGTCAACTACATTTTAATTTAAAAAAAGAAAAGAAATTAAGTACAGGGAGAGTAAAACTAAGGTCACGGCTGATGATGAAGTTGAACCTTCTGAAACGACGAAGGAGCCACAAATCAGGAAGCATGGAAGCAAGTTTAAGTATGTTCACATTGTAGATGCTAATCAAGAAGGAGGAAAAGAAAAACAAAGACTAAAAAGTATTATTAAAATCTTTCACAAATAGTCTATGTGATGATAGTGTTTTTCTTTGCCCGGGGGGGGGGGGGGGGGGGGGGGGGGGTTTGGGGTTTTTGTGAAAACTGCCATTTAAAACCTTTTCTTTGGGGTCCTTAAAGTACCAAGTTGAGTCTGGGAACATTTGCCAAAGGCAAGAAGATTGCCCTAAACCAAGCAAATGTTTAATGTTCAGAAGTCTGTAGTAAAGATAACAGAATAAAACAAAAGAATCAGAAACTGCTGATCCACTGCTGAGACCAATTCTGTGCAGCAAAAGCTGTGCGCAAGGAGTAGGTAGGGGAGGCTATGTTCTTCCGAACTTGTTTCTTTTCTGAGTACAAGTGCTTTCTGTGTCTTCCCAACAATGCAGAACCTATTCGCTCAGGAAACACACCAGCCTTTGTTCCACTGCAGTGCGGATGGTTTTGCTCTTCCCATTTTGGCTGTTTCTCAGTTATGAAAAGCAGCACGCCCTGGTTTCAGAAAGGTCAGCAGTTCAGGGCTCCGGATGGAACACAAGGGCGGAGCACTTCGAAGTCTGAGGAGTTGATGTGTCACTGCTGACTGAGGACACTGTAGTTTCTCAGCCTCCTCAGGGCACTCACACATCTTCATCAGTTTTCCTTGGGAGTGATGATGAAGCCTTGTTCTGCATTCTAACACTCAGCCCGGGACCCAGCTCAGAATGGGTCCCTGAAAAATGAGGTGGCTGAGGCTGGGGTTCTGATGTTGGTACACTTGAAGTTGTCCCAGGGGGTCCTTAGACTATCTTCACATTTTTTGATTCTTTTTGCTTTTCCAGTTGCATGTTTTCTGCTTCTTTGTATTTCAAATCTTTGACTTGATTCATGCGTTCCTCTAGTCTGTTGTTAGGTCTCTGTAAATATTTTTTATTTCAGTCAGTGTATGTTTAATTTCTAGTTGGTCTTTTTTCTTCTCCTCTTAGTTCTCGCTAAATTTATCCATCTTTTCTAGGAAATTCTTGAAAATCCTTATAACTGTGGTTTTGAACTTCATATCCAGTTGTTCGTTTTCCTCCATTTCTGTCATTTGTGATCTGTTCCTTTGTCTCTGCATTTTTGCTGAGCTGGCAGTGTAGCTTTGTGTGTTAGGTGTCCTATATGGCCCAGTAGCTCTGCTCCCCAGTTACCTGAGGCGGACTCTCTTGGTGCATCCCTTTGTGGACTGTGTGTACAACCTTGTTGTAGTTAAGTCTTAATTGTTGTTGGTATCACTGGGGGGAATTGACTTCCAAGCCAATTGATTGTGAGGATCAGCTGTGTCTACGCTGGGAGACCTTCTGTGCTGGAATCAGCCTTATGATACAAGACTTGCAAAAGTGCAAAAGCCTCTCTGTTTGGCTTGGATGGAGTGAAGCCTCAGGGCTGAGCAAATAGCCTTGGCTTCCAGTCAGTCCTGCCCTACACAGCCCCTGAGTCTCAGTGTCCCCCGGTAATTGCTGCAGTCACTTGCACTTGCGCACCTCTGCCTTTCTGGCTCCCCCAAGTTTCCGTGCGCTCCAGGGACCCATATGAGTGTGGATCCCCAGGGTCTTGCCTGAAACTGGGGTTCAGTGCAGTCAGAAATGGAGTTCAAAGCAGTTGGGAAGTTCGGTGTTCTTCCCACTAGAGAAAGCGAGCAGCACAATCAGCAGTCAGTCCTCTCTGCGCCCACTGGCATGCACGCTCCTCCAGACCTCTGCCTTTCACAGCTCCCCTGAGTTTCCATGCACTCCTGCCTTTTTTTGATAGTCCAGACTCCCCTGTATGAGTCTTGCCCAGAAGTGGGGTTCAGTGCAGTTGGGAGTTGCTGTCTCCCTCCTGCTAAAGGAAGCCAGCCTGGCCCTCTGCTGTCCATCCTCTCCACATGCGTGTCTCCGTACCTCAGCTTTTTGCAGCTCCTCTGGGTCTCCGTGAGCCCCTCTCTTTCGTTCTAGTTGTAGAATTTCCATCAGCCAGTTTTCCTGTGGTTCTGGATGATGACCGTTCTGTCCTTTAGCTGTAGTTTTGAAATTTGTTGTGCGAGGCAGCAGGTTAGGTGTTCACCTATGCCGCCATCTTGGTTTTCTCCAACATTTGCATTTTCAAAGGAAAAGACATGAAGGACAGTGGAAGGGTCCAGTTTGATAACAGGTCATCTTTTTTGCCTGAGTCTCCAACCCTGAAATCTTCCATTATTGGACCAAGGCCACAGTTAACTATAGTACTTCATCAGACTTAAGATGCCGCTAATATTAAAAGCACCAAGATGCTCTGTGCCACCAAGAGAAACAAACTGACAGCTTAATGAGATACCGAGAAAAATACCATCCACCTTGGGATCCAACTCAGCTCATAGCTGTTCAAATGTAAACAAAGATACCAATTTAAAATAAATTCTGGTTAGTCTGACATACTCTAAGCATTATATTAGGTGTCAAGAAGAGAATATGGGTGGGGACAAAAGTGATATCAAGCCTCTTCCCCAGGCAAATAGGAAGACACACGCAGCATCTAAATTTCACTTCTCTTTCCACCCTCTCCCTCTCAAGCCCCTAATATCCAACTAGCCAGGACCCATACCTCCTCAATCTCACTTATTCTTTCCAAGCTAAGGATTGAAATCATCTCAGAACTTGGCCTCCTGGCTCAGCTATACCTGCTTCTCTTCAATCCAGCCAGTGCAGGGCAGGGGGCTATAACTTCATATGCCTAACTCATCCCACTGCAGGGCCAGTGACTAAAACCTTTAACCTTAGCCTCCCTCCTCAACTCTTCCACCCTCCAGTATTTTTTCACAGTGTGACTTTACTATGGCACCTCACTTTTTTCTTCTTTTACTTTGCTGGCTACCAGAAAAATAAAGTAACCTGTCCTAAAGTGTGGCCATGAGGCCAAATAATTATAGAATCCAAAGGGCTTTGAGCCTTGATGAAAAAAGCTGCACGATTAACTCAGAATATTACAACTGTCTTGTTTTTATGAATACTGCTTTCTCAAGATGCCTTATTCTTTTTTTAAAAAAATGTGGTTTTGTTAATTTCAGAGAGAGGAAGGGAGAGAGGTATAGAAATATCAATGCTGAGAGAGAATCATTGCTTGGCTACCTCCTGCAGCACCCTACTGCGATCGAGCCTGCAACCCAGGTATATGCCCTGACCAGGAATTGAACACTTACGGGGAATCCAACCAGTGAATCCCACTACTGAGCCACACCAGCTGGGCAAGATGCCTTATTTTAAAAAAAATACATTTTATTGATCTTTTACAGAGAGAAAGGGAGAGAGAGAGTTAGAAACATCGATGAGAGAGAAACATCGATCAGCTTGCTCCTGCACACCCCCTACTGGGGATGTGCCCGAAACCTTGACCCGAATCGAACCTGGGACCTTTCAGTCCGCAGGCCGACGCTCTATCCAGTGAGCCAAGCCAGTCAGGGCAAGATGCCTCATTTTTACCGCCATGCTTTATGTCTGCTCTTTTAAACAAATATCTAATAACAGGAATTTTACTGAGGACAGCGGCTCTGGTCCGCAAGGACTCAGCTTACAATCTGAAAGATAAAACGGGATGAGTCTCCCACACCGCCCCTCCAAAAAAAGTCAAATAGTCTCCAATATCATAAATTGCACATTCATCAAACTGGGAAGAGTTAGGAACAGAAAGTCTTTCTGTAAAAACAAACAAACAGCAACTACGCTTTGAGCCTAAGGGACATTAGAAAAAAACAACAACCTACCCTTCCCCCCCAAAAAAAATCACCAAATCAACCAAAATGGAAAGCAATTCTCAAGTTAGTTTGAAAAATGTTCTACCCCAACCAAGTTAACCGTGAGGTGGGGATGTGCTGTCAGGAGAGTAGGGTAGCTCGTATTGGTCTGGATTAGGCAGGGTCGCAAGGATCCGGCAAATGCACATGCACGGAACGAAAAGATTTCTGAAAAGGCCAACAGGCACCAGGCCTGGCACAGACAGGAATTCCAGTTGGACCTTTTACCATGTGACCACAGGACTGGGGCTCCTGTAACTTACTTATCAGCAAAATGGAGCTGGCGTCAACCCCGTGAGTTGCACGGCGGGTCAAACAGGATAGGTGGCCTTCACGAAGAGCGGAAGGGCTGGGATCCAAGGGCCAGAGAGGGCACCGGGAAGCGCTAGCACAGAGGGTTGGGCCAGCCAGTGGTCAAGGCAGGCGGTGCAGGCATCCTTGCCCAATGGTGGAAGATAGTGGGGGTAGGTTCAGGGAGGGCAGAATGGGGCCAGACAAGCAAGATAGAGGTACGGCCCTACCTCCAGGGCTACTGATGTCTCCCTACGCCGTAGTGTTGATCTCGATAGGAAACTGACCTCCAGCTCCAGCTCCACTCTTGGCGCATGCGCAGTAACTCAGACACAGCCCACTCCTCCCCTCCCCCCCCCAACAGCTAGCCCCGGCAGGCTGCGTGCGCAACCCTGCTGCGTGGATCCCTGCGTCCCTACGTCCCTACCACTCTGCATATATCCCTGCTGCATGCACGCTGCATGCGTCCCTGCCACCCTGCGTGGTTATGCTGGCCAGGCAGCCTGCTGAGGCAGCCACGGGTTCCCTCTCCCGAGCCGTGAGACAGTGCTAGTGGCTTCTCATGTACTAAGTTACTGAATCCTCACCTGAACGAGGTCGTCTACTTTACAAAAGAGGACGCTGAGCCCCAGAGGGAAGGTTCCACTTGTCAAGGGCATCTGGACAGAAGGTGATGGTGCCAACATTTGAACCCGGAACAGATTGTGACAGCTTATCCATCTGACCACTTCAGGGTCATCTAAGCACTACAGGGATGTATGCTGAGAGCACGCTGCTCGTAACTATACCATCCAGATTATTATTCATCTCATTTTGCTTTAAGAACATACAGTATCTGTCTTCAGTGTGTAGCTGAGATAAGTGTGTGTGTGTGTGTGTGTGTGTGTGTGTGTGTGTGTGTGTTTGGAGGACGTCAACCTCCAAATTCAAACTCAAATGCTGGTTGAGCCTGTCCTGGGCCTGGGTCTGAGCTAGGCCATTTCTCTTTATTCTATGTCAGCCCTGTCATAGGTTAAAACCCACTCCTACCCTTTCAGGGAGTAGACTGATAATTCTCAGGGGGACAAAAATCATAAAGCATCAAACAGACTGTGAAATTACAGCAGAAAGATTAAAGTTAGGTGAGGTAGATAAGTGATCAACCAAAGGACTTGTATGCATGCATATAAGCATAACCAATGATCACAGACACTGGGGGGTTGGGGTATGCCTGGGAGGGAGGGGGGGTAATGAGGAGATATGTATAAAAAATTAATAAAAATTGAGACGCCATTGCGTGAGACACCATTGCATCGGAGACCGAGGCACGGCAGGTGACTACTTTTCATAAACTTCATTTCGTTTTTACTAGCAAAAAGAGAGTCCTCTTTCCGTGTCTAGCACAGCCATGGCTCGTGGTCCCAAGAAGCATCTGAAGCGTGTAGCAGCTCCAAAGCATTGGATGCTGGATAAACTGGCGGGTGTATTTGCTCCTCGTCCATCTACCGGTCCCCACAAACTGAGAGAATGTCTCCCTCTCATCATTTTCCTAAGAAAAAGACTTAAGTATGCTCTAACAGGAGATGAAATAAAGAAGATCTGCATGCAGCGGTTTATTAAGATCGATGGCAAGGTCCGAACCGATGTAACCTACCCTGCTGGTTTTATGGATGTCATCAGCATTGATAAGACAGGAGAGAATTTCCGTCTGGTCTATGACACAAAGGGTCGCTTTGCTGTTCATCGTATAACACCTGAGGAGGCCAAGTACAAGTTGTGTAAAGTGAGGAAGATCTTTGTGGGCACAAAGGGAATCCCTCATCTGGTGACCCATGATGCTCGTACCATTCGCTACCCTGATCCCCTCATCAAGGTGAACGACACCATTCAGATTGATTTGGGATCTGGCAAAATTACTGATTTCATCAAGTTTGACACCAGTAACCTGTGTATGATCACCGGAGGTGCCAACCTGGGAAGAATTGGTGTGATCACCAACAGAGAGAAA
>JAAGEH010000041.1:8517826-8587568 GCA_011751065.1 Lasiurus cinereus | reverse complement strand
CAGCTGACAGTCGTATGGGTGCTCCCTTGTAGGTAATAAACTGTTTTCCTCTTAATGCTTTTAATATTCTCTCTTTCTCTTTTGCTCTTGGCATTTTAATTATGATGTGTCTTGGTGTGGTCCTCTTTGGATTCCTTTTCTTTGGGGTTTTGTGTGCTTCCTGGACTTGTAAGTCTATTTCTTTTACCAGATGTGGGAAGTTTTCAGTCATTATTTCTTTAAATAGGTTTTCAGTATCTTGCTCTCTCTCTTCTTCTGGCACCCCCACAATTCTGATGTTGGTACGCGTGAAGCTGTCCCAGAGGCTCCTTACATTATCTTCACATTTTTGGATTCTTTTCTCTTCTTGCTTTTCCAGTTGAATGTTTTCTGCTTCTTTATATTTCAAAATTTTGACTTGATCCTTGCCTTTCTCTAGTCTGCTGTTAGTACTCTGCATAATAGTTTTTATTTCAGTCAGTGTATTTATCATCTCCTCTTGGGTCTCACTAAATTTATCCATCTTTTCTAGCATATTCTTGAAAAACCTTATAAGCGTGGTTTTGAACTCTATATCCAGTTGTTTTTTTTCTTCCATTTCTTTTGTTTGTGATCCCTTCCCTTGTCTCGGCATTTTCACTATGCCGGGGAAACTTCTGTGTTGGATTCAGCCTTATGATACCAGACGCAAAACGAAGAAACCTCTGTTAAGCTTGGGAGGGGCGGAGTCTCAGGGCTTAAGGGACCGCCTTGCCTTCCAGTCGGCCCCGCCCTCCCCGGCCTCTGAGTCTCACGTGACTGGGTAATCGCTGGAGCGGTCCTTGTGCACTCGCGCCGGCAGTGCCTCTAACCGCTGCCTTTCCGGCTTCCCTGCGCACCAGGACCACACGAGTCTAGGTCCCCAGGGTTTCACCCGAAACAGGGGCCCAGTGGACTCAGAAGTGGCACAGTTGGGAGGGTCTGTCTCTCGCCCACTTGCAAAAGCCAGCGGCACAATCAGCAATCTGTCCTCCGCGCAGCACCGTGTGTGTGCGCGACCAGACTTGATCTTTTGCGACTCCCCTAAATTTCCCTGCACTTCTCCCTTTTCACAGTCCAAACTCCCCCCGTATGAGTTTCGGCTGGATCTGGGGTTTAGTGTCATAAGATAAGGGGTTCAATGCCGTTGGGAGTCTCCGTTTCCCTCCCGCCAGAAAAAGCCAGCCAGGTTCTCCGGCACCCGCTCTCTCAGCGCGCGTGTCTCCGTACCTCGCTAGGCTTTTTGCAGCTCCTCTGGGTTTCTGTGAGCCCCTCTCTTTCCTTCTAGCTGTAGAACTTACACTCGGCCAGCTTTCCTGTGGTTCTGGATGATGTCCGTTCTGTCTTTTAGTTGTAGTTTTGAAATTGTTGTGCGAGGCAGCAGTGTAGGTGTTTACCTATGCTGCCATCTTGGATTCTCCTGGCTTTTTAAGTCCATGTCATCCAGCATTTTGCCCTCACTGTAGGGACTGGCTGTCCTTATTTCTTTGGAACACTGTATTCAGGCTCTGTGTCCCCAAGGCCTCCACATTCCTTCCAGAGGACCCTGGAAGGAGCAGAAAAGGTGGGTGGCTAACAAGGTTGCTTCAGGTGGAGGGCCCCAATAGATGGCCCTTGCCCAGTTGAGGACCAGTCCAATCTCCCCTTTTCTTCCCTCCTCTTTCTAGTCTTAAAATTCTCTTCTCTTAGGCTCTGTTTCATGTGCTTTGTGCCCACTCCTAGTGGACTTGATGTCTTAGCTAGTTAAAAAGCTGTATTTCTGAGGGTGACATCACCAGGATGGTGACATATATCATTCCTGATTTTCCTCCTCTGATGAGAACAACTAATATCTATTCAATAATAAGACACCACTGAGAGAGTCCCAAAACACAAAGGTGAGGCGGAAGCCCCCCTTTCCCCACCCCTCAGAGACCAAGCCAGACTGCATTAGAAGGGTAAAAGAAGTGGTAATGTAACTACACATTAGTTACATTACTCCTCTCCTAGATCAGGGCAGCACCACATAGAAAGATCTCCCGAGTCTCCAGTTCCTCCAGTGGGAAAGGAAGACCCAGAAAGGACAGAGCTGACTGCCCCTAGAGCAAAACCAGTAAAGTACTGGGTATGGAGGGTTCCCAAGCTACACACAAACAGAGGGTTAATTTATAGCCAAGGCTGAGGGTAGCTGCCAGTCCCTCCCAGCAGGGGAACCTGTTTGGAAACTGTAAGGTTTGAGGTGCAGGAAACCAGAGTCATGTTAAAAGAGGAAGTTTATTCCGCACTAACGAGCAAGATAGAAAAACCAGGATTAGAGGAGAAGGAGGAGAATGACCCAGCCAGGTTGACTTGCTGAGAGAACAGAAACACCTGCAGTGGTGAACACACCTTTTGAGGGGAGGAACAGAAAGGGATGGGGCCCAAGGCACTGGGCATGTGCTGATTGGTTGTTCAATGTGGGAATGTCCTGGCCACAGACGTAGATTATGTCATACTCCGCCCACCAGTTAGGGGAAGGGAGGATCTAGCAGAAACTAAAAGTACTCTTGATGGCCCTCCTCCCTCCTGCTCAGGCAAAGGGGCTGAGACATAGCCCACCTCTGTAAAAGGTGTCTTGGGGGGTACATCTGAACTGAAGGGCTGGTGGCAACTCCTAGAAGCTGTGTGGACCAATAGGACTCATGCTGAGAGAAGGACAGAGATGACAGTTGGCATAGCAAAGTCAGTAGACCTACTTCTAGGGAACTTGGAGTGCAGGTCAGCTTGAGATAAGACAATGAACAGTTTCACTGATTTTAGAGCTGTTTTTCCTGCTGCTTGTAGGCAGCTAATATAATTAGCTTTCATTCCAGGGAGCCTAACTAACATATGGGAGCCTGCATAACCCACTCAATAGCCCTACATACAGTGGCACTTGAACAGGCAGCACAGCCATGGCTTCCCCTATCTGCAGATTAAAACTAGTGGCCTCACTTGTTCAGGGAATTCAGTGCACACTCAGGCCTGATTCTACTGAAATTGTTATCTGTTTAAAAAAGAATATTAGAAGTTTAAGATAGTTTATGTAAGCCTCATGGTAGCCACTAGAGAAAATCATGTAGCAATTACATAAAGAATATAAAGCATATTGATACCAAAAGACATAACACAAAAAAGGACAGAAGGATTAAAACAAACAAACAAACAAAAAACAAGGAACAATGGACCTACAAAATAACCAGAAAATAATTACAAAAGTCAATAATAAATTCTTACCTATCAACAATTACTTTGAGGACCCTTTTCCCCTCCCCATGTGGGAGTCCATTCTGTGGGACCCTTTCCCCCCTCCCCATGTAGGAGTCTGTACTTGTTCGTCAATAAATCTCCACCTCTGTCCATTTTTTGACTCTGGCAGACAAAGAATCTGGGTTCTAGACCAAAAATTCCGAATCAAAATGGTGCATTGGCTGGGAATTTTTCCATGGGAAGCGTGGAAAAATTAAAAAAGACAGCCCATTAGGATGTATCCTCAAGAACTGGAATACGGTCAAATTACAACAGGAAGATTAGGGAGAGGTGGGGTAAATAAGAGATCAACCAAAGGACTTGTATGCATGCATATAAGCATAACCAATGAACACAAGACAATGGGAGATTAGGGTATGCCTGGGAGGTGGGGGGGAGGGGCAATGGGAAGATATGTATACATGTAATACATTAATTTAAAAAATTAAAAAAAAAGAATTGGGATAAATTTGACCCATAAACCTTAAAAAGAAAGCACCTGTTTTTTTTTGGGTTTTTTTTGCACTCAATATCAATTAGCAAATGGGGAGAGTTGGCCCTCAGAGGGAAGCCTCAAGTATCATGCCATTCTACAGTTAGATCTTTTTTGTAGGAAAAATAGGAAATGGTCAGAAATTCCATATGTCTAAATTTTCTTTACCCTAAAGGACAAGCCAGAGTTACATAAAAAATTTTAAAGTAACCCCTTCGCTCCTGGCAATAATAACCCAAAGTCCACCGAGGGAGAAGGCAGAGGCTGTGCCCCTACCCAGGGCTAAGCCAACCTTAGCTTGCCCCAAGACAGATGAAGAATCTGGCCATACTTTAGCCCAGATCCCCTTCTTACTCCAGGACACAAAACAAATTAAAAGTGACCTAGGAAAGTTCTTGAAAGACCCTGACAAATATATTGTGGTAAAATATTTGGTCTCTCATATGAAGACATCATGCTCATATTAAACCTGACCCCATCAGCCACTGAAAAGCAAAATATACTAGAAAAAAGGAAAGAATTTGGGAATGACCATTTTCTTACTTATATGCTGGGGGAATAGAGAACTCTGAGGAAAGAAACAGGGATTTCTTTTTTAAAATATTTTTATTAAATATATTTTTATTGATTTCAGAGAGGAAAGGAGGAGAGATAGAAACATCAATGAGAAAGAATCATTGTCTGGCTGTCTCCTGCATGTCTCCTCCTGGGAATTGAGCCCGTAACCTTGGCACGTGCTCCTGATTAGAATCAAACCGAGACCCTTCAGTTCGTAGGCCAATGCTCCATCCACCAAGCCAAACCAGCCAGGGTGAAATAGGGATTTCTTAACAGGACAAGAGGCAGTTCCCCCCTCAATGGAATCCTGAAACTGAGAGATAGAAAATAAACCATTGCCAGTTTTGTATTATAGAAGGCCTCAGATGTAGTAAAACAAAGCCTGTCAACTACTCTAAATTAACCACCATTAATCAAGGGGCCAACAAAAATCCCTCAGCTTTTCTGGAAAGGCTCAAGGAGGTTTTTGGTTATGCATACCAACATTACCCCAGATTCAGATTGGGACAACTAATTTTAAAGAACAAGTTATTCACTCTGGCTATTCCAGACATCAGGAGGCTGCAGTAATTGGCTATTGGTCCCGAGTACTTTAAAAAATCTCCTGAAAGTTACCACCTCTTTGTTTTTATAATAAAGACCAGAATAAGGAAAAAGAAGAATCAGGGGAAGCCAGGCCAGAACCAAGGCTCTTAGTGCTGCACTTCAGCAAAGCAAGGGCCCCCAGTCAGAGCCCAGAGGTGGACGGTCAGTCCTGGTCACCTGCTACAATTGTAGACAGGCTGGACTTAAGCGCTGGAGTTGCCCCAAGGGGCATGGTGGACTCCAGAAGCCCTGTTCTGTCTGTCAAGGAAACCACTGGAAGTCAAACTGCTCCTGGAGGCAGAGGTCCCTTGGGGTGGGACTGGTGACCAGCTAGCCCAACAGGACTGATGGGGCTTGGGGTCTCCCAACTTGGCTCTTCAAAGGACTGCCATCTCCACCCAGAAACCCTGGGTAAGCCTGACAGTGGAGGGCAAGGAAATTAATTTCCTGCTCGATGCTGGAGTCACCTTCTCTGTACTCCTCCCAAACCCTGGAAAATCATCCTCAAAGGCTGTAGCCATTACAGGAAGGTCTGGGAAGCCAAGAAAGAGATCTTTTTCTCAGTCTTTAGTGGGTAGCTGGGTAAGGTATTCCTTTCCTATGCCTTCCTGATCCTGCAAAGAGCCTCACATTCACAACAGAAACAATGTCCTCTCAACCCTGAGGCTTTAGAAGGACTTAATATTCTAATAAGTCCTCTTTTTTAGAAGAACAAGGTTTATTGAAACTTTGTCATTGTCCTTAAGATACCTCATTTTAGGGGTACAAGAACCTAATAGAGGGAAGGACTAGTTCCTTATTTATAACTAGTAAATAAGGCAGTGATTCCTATCCAGCCAAATGTCTCTAACCCTTATGCTTTACTTGCCCAAATTCCAGAAAACACAAAGTGGTTAATAGTACTGAATCTCAAGGATGCCTTTTTCTATATACTCCTGTCTCCTAACTCACAGTCCCAGTTTGCCTTTAAAAAATCCCAATAATCAAAGTCGTCAGCTAACATGAACAATACTGCCTCAGAGCATTGGGGAATAGCCATTAAACAGCCCAAAAAATCCTTTTACAGGCACCTTCTTTAAGTTTCCTAACAGGTTGGCAGCATCGACTCCTAGATCCATCTGTCTTCAGTGAGCCTTTTTAAAAAATATATATATTTTATTGATTTTTTTACAGAGAGTAAGGGAGAGGGATAGAGAGTTAGAAGCATAGATGAGAGAGAGACATCATCGATCAGCTGCCTCCTGCATGCTGCCTGCTGGAGATGTGCCCGCAACCAAGGTACATGCCCTTGACCAGAACCACAGGCCAACGCTTTATCCACTGAGCCAAACCAGTTTCAACTCCAGTGAGACTTGAATGCCACCACAGGAGGAGGATGAAGCTGCATTGCCATCAAATAGATCAAATTTCTACTCATGTGAGCCTCTAAAAGACCTGAAACTTCTCTTTTGAAGGGATCCTGGGAAGTCAATGAGTGCCAGATTAGTAACATACTCTGGTATTTCTAGATAAACAATGTTTTCATTTATTAAGTAATTCTTATTCTGTCTTTTTATAAGCATGATCTAAACCTTTGCCTGGTACCTGGAGGAGATGTTCTTTGCCCTTGCTGGGACTTAGAAACCCCATTAGATGTTCCCACTTATAGCTAGTTTTTTTATATCCCTATTGTAGCAAATTTTTCAGCCATACTGGCTGTCCAAATCCCTAACTACTAAGTATATTATAAGCAACCCAATTCAGGGTCAAATAATCTCAATTAAATATATATCTCCCACAACTTAAGCTACCATTACCACCAACCAGACCAGAACCACTTCTTAAGTCTCTATAGATGTTTATTCACAGAAAAGTCCTCAATTGAGCAGGGCAAACTCGGTGCCATGAATAACACTTCTTGCTGCAAGCAGCTTAGTAAAAGGAAGGCCTCATAGCCTCTTGTCTCAGAAGTCTGGCCACTAATTAAAGATATAATGCCATCCCTATTAGGTAACTCCCTTTCTCAGACCTTGGTTTATACTGTTTTTTTTTTTATTACTCATCTTTAACCATTGCTTCTTTAACTTTTGCTGTTTCAAATACTCCCATTTAGAAGCCCTAAAGCTACAACTGATCTTCCACATAGAACAGTAAATGGAAGTCGCTACATCCATCTTCCATGGACCCTTAGATCATCCACTTCTGATGGGAGCCTGCCGCTCCAAAATACTACCCCTTTGGCAGCAGGAAGCAGCCAAAAAGATGCAGCGTCCCCTGTCTACAACAGCAGTTGGGGTTTCCCAACGGATGGGGGACTAACACAGGAATTTTAAGAGAACATAGGCAGGTTTAGGGAATTTTTAGAACTGGGGTCCATGGGGAAAAAAAACATAGAGCTACAGATGGGGAGAAGGTACATTTCTATAACCCAGGAAGCCAGATGCAGTGATATTTCCATAATACAGGGAGCAACAACACTTACATCTCCATAACCCAGGAAGCCAGGTGCAGTTACATTTCCATAAGACAAGGGAGCAGCAACAGTTACATTTACATAAAACAAGGACACAGCAACAGGTATATTTCCATGACAAGGGAACTGAAAGCAGCCCAAAAAGGTCTATATTTACAAAATAAAGAAGGAAAAAAGCCCAACAGGAATAGGAGGACTATGAGGAAGGAGAGCCTCAGGAGCCTACTATATTAACCAATTCGAAAGGGAATATTGACCAATCAGAGGGGATATCTGGACACAGGAACTACAGCCTTTATAAACCATGGAAACAGGAAATTGGGGGTACCCTTTCCCCCTCCCCAAGTGCAGGTCTGTACTTGTTCTTCAATAAATCTCCACCTTTGCTATTAAAAAAATTATTCTGAACAGATTGAATTCTCCAATCAAAAGATATAGCAGGACTGCATAAAAACCCCCTCCCTCCCCACCACATACACACAAAATCCAACAATATACTGCCTACAAGAGACTCGCTTTAGCCTTAAAAGACACATATAGACTGAGAACAAAAAGATGGAAAAAGATATTTCAAGCAGGGGCAGCTATCTTTATATCAGAGCTATTAAGCCTTAAGAGGGCTATTCATTAAGAAGCAAGAAAGACCTCAAATAAACAATCCATCTTTATGCCTTAAGGAGCTAGAAAAAGAAAAACAAACTAAGCCTAGTGTTAGCAGAAGAAAGAAAATAATAAAGATTAGAGCAGAAATAAATAAAATAGAGAACAGAAAAACAATAGAAAAGATTAACCAAACTAAGAGTTGGTTCTTTGAAAGATAAACAAAATGGAAAACTCCTTAGCTAGAGTAACCAAAGAAAAAAGAAAAAGGACCCAATCCACCAAATTTATAAATGAAAAAGGAGACATTACAACTGATACCAGATGAATTAAAAGGATCATAAGAGGCTACTATGAACAACTAATTATATTCCAACAAACTAGACAACCTATAAGAAATGGAAACACTTTTAGAAACATTACACTTATTAAGACTGAATCAGTAAGAAATAGAAAATCTGTACAGATATACTAATAGAAGGGTAATATGCTAATTAGACTGGATAGACTGTCCTGGAAAAAGCTGCAGTGGCTGCTCGGGCCAAGGAGGGCCAGCAGCTATGGGGGCCAGCAGTGGCAGCAGCAGCAGGGTGATGAGGATGACACCTTCCCCTACTTGGCCTGGTCATCTCCTGCGGAGGGAGGCCAGACTGAGGTTTAGGCCCACTCTCCGCCTAAGCTGTCAACAGAGCATCCCCTGAGGGCTCCCAGACTGTAAGAGGGGGAACACCCAGCTAAGGGATCCTTCCCCCTAGTCCTCAGTGCATGGGACCTCTAGTCTATAATAATAAAAGCATAATATGTTAATTAGACTAGATGACCTTCTGGACGAAGCTGGGGCTGCGAGGGAAACCTGGGTCCCAGGTGCCTGCCAGTGGCTGCAGGGAAGCCCAGGTCCTAGGTGCCAGAATGAAGCTGGTGCCAGCAGCTGGGAGAAGGAAGGCCTACTCTTGCATGAATTTTGTGCATTGGGCCTCTGGTTACTAGTACGGAGATTTAAATAACTATTCAAAAATTTCCAACAACAACAAAAAAGGCTGAGTACAAGGTGGCTTCACTGGTGAAGTTTACCAAACATTTAAAGAAAAGTTAACAAAAATCCTTAAATTCTCCTCCTAAAAAACAAAACCAGAGAAGGAAATACTCCCAAACTCATTTTACAAGGCCATACTCCCAAACTCATTTTATGATACCAAAGCCAGGAAAGGCACTACTATAAAAAGAACACTAGAGATCAATATCCCTAATGAAGAGAGATGCAAAAATTCTCAATAAAATACTAGTAAATGGAATTCAGCAACACACTAGAACAATGGTCCTTAACCTTTCTAATGCCACAGCCCTTTAATACAGTTCCTCATGTTGTGGTGACTTCCAACCATAAAATTATTTTCATTGCTACTTCATAACTGTAATTTTGCTACTTTTATGAATCGTAATGTAAATATCTGTGTTTTCTGATGGTCTTAAGCAACTCTACTAGTGGTTCTCAACCTGTGGGTCACAACCAGTCGCTATGATGTGCACTTACCACCCAGGGGCAGATGCTCAATGCAGGAGCTGCCCCCTGGTGGTCAGTGCGCTCCCACAGGGGGAGTGCCACTTAGCCAGAAGCTGAGCTCATGATAGTGCTAAGGATGTCCGACTGTTGGCTTAGGCCCATTCCCCAGAGGGCTCCTGGACTGCAAGAAGGCACAGGCAGGACTGCCCCCCCCCAAAGTGCATGAATTTCATACACTGGGCCTCTAGTTATAGAATAAAAGAAAAGGGTCATATAATCTTCTCATTAGATACATAAGCATTTGGCAAAATTCAACATCTATTCATGATAAAAACTCTTTTAGCAAATCGGATAGAAAGAATGGATATCAGCATACTAAAGGCCATATAAGACAAATCCACAGTTAATATCATATCAATGGTAAAAGGTTGAAAGCTTCTCTTTTAGATTCAGGAACAAGATAAAGATGCCCACTGTCCACATTTCTATTTAACATAGTACTAGAAGACCTAACTAAAATAATCAGGCAAGAAAAAGAAATAAAAGGCACCAGAATTGGAAATAAATAAATAAATTACCTCTATTTGCAGATGACATGATTGTATATATAGAAAATGCTAAAGATTTAACCAAAAAACTATTGGTTAAATCTAATCAACAAATTGAGTCAAGTTGCAAGATATAAAATAAGATATAAAAATCATAAATTATATAGTAACAATATAATTTTTGAAAAAGAAATACCTCAATCTCAGCCCAGCCACTGTAGCTCAGTGGTTGAGCATCAACCTATGAACCAGAAGGTCACAGTTCAATTCCTGGTCATGTCACATGCCAGGGTTTCAGGCTCAGTCCTCTGTAGGGAGTATGCAGGAGGCAGTTGATCAATGATTCTCTCTCATTGTTGATGTTTCTCTTTCTCTATCCCTCTTCCCTCTCCAAAATCATAAAAACACATATTTTAAATAAATGAAACTGAACTGACCTGGCTGAGTAGCTTAGGTGATTAGAGTGTTGTCATATACACCAGAAAGATTGTGGGATTGTTCCTGATCGGGACATGTACAGGAGGCAATCGATTGGTCCCTTCCTCCCTCCCCTTTCCTCTCACTTTAAAGCAATAAAAACATATCCTGGAGTGAGGATTTTTTTAAAAAAAATTAAACTGGACCTATATCTTATACCAGTCACAAAAATTAACTCAAAATGAATTAAAGACTTATATGTGAGACCTAAAACCATGAATCTCCAAGAAAACATAGAAGCATGGGTCTTGGTAATGATTTTTTAAATATAGTACTTTAAGCATAAGCAACTAAATAAAAAAGAAATAAGTGGGACTACATCAAACTAAAAGACTTCAGCACAGAAAAAGAAACCATCAACAAAGAGAAAAAACAACCTATAGAATGGGAAAAATATTTGCAAACCATATCAGATAAGGAGTTAATATCCAAATCATATAAAGAACTCTACAACTCCATGGAAAACCCCCAAATAACTCAATTTCAAAAATGGGCAAAGGACCTAACAGACATTTCTCCAAGACTTATAAAAGGTCAACAGATACATGAAAAGATGCTCAACATCGTTAATGATCAGGGAAATGCAATTAAAACTTCAATGTGATATCACCTCACACCTGTCAGAACAATCATCATAAAAAAGACAGGAGATAATGAATGCTGGTGTGGATGTGGAGAAAAGGGAATTCTTGTGCTCTATTGGCATGATTGCATATTGGTGCAGACACTATGGAAAACAATATAGAGGTTCCTAAAAAAATTAAAAATAGAACTACCATATGATCCAGCAATTCTACTTCTGAGAATATATTCTAAGATAATGAAAATGCTAACTTGATCAGATATATGCAGCCTCATGGTTATAGCAGCATTATTTATAATAGCCAAGACATAGAAACAACCTAAATGTATCGATGGCTGAATGGATAAAAAAAGCTGTGTCACATAAATTATTCAACCTTAAAAAATAGAAACTAGCCCTAGCCGGTTTGGCTCAGTGGATAGAGCATCGGCCTACAGACTGAAGGGTCCCAGGTTCAATTCCCGGTCAGGCATATGCCCAGGTTGTGGGTTTGGTCCCCAGTGGGGGGCATTCAGGAGGCAGCCAGTCAGTGATTCTCTCTCATCATGCTGTTTCTATCTCTCGCTCCCTCTCTCTTCCTCTCTGAAAGCAATAAAAATATATTTTAAAAAAATAGAAAATACTACCATTTGCAACAACATGGATGGACCTTGAAGGTATTAGGCTAAGTGAAATAAGTCAGATAAAATAAAATACTTTATGATGGCACTTAGATGTGGAATCTAAAAATACAAACAGAAAAAGAAAACCGAGTTGTGGTTATCAAAGGCAGGGGTTGGGAGCGGGGGTGTATCCTGGAAATTGGAAGAAGGTGTTGCAGTTGCAAAGTCGGAGTTATAAGATAAATATGTACCAGGGAAGTGATGTACAACATGATGATTGCAGCTAATACTGTTGTACGATATACAGAAACATTGTTAAGAAAGTAAATCTGGCTGGGCATTGTCCCATGTAACAGAAGGTCTCCAGTTTGATCCAGTCAGAGCCCTCTCCTAAATTTAAACCTTTTGGGGTCCAGTAGGCTAGATCCCCAGTAAGGACAGCCAGGAAGCAACTGATCAATGTTTCTCTCTTATCAATGTCTCCATTTCTTTCCCCTTTTATCTTCCTCTCTTTGAAATCAATAAAAACATATTGATGCTGTCCTGACCAAGTCCTTTGTACTGAGAGCATCTCTTAAGACGAGGATTCCATGAACTATGCTTTGGGAAATACTAACCTAGTCTAGTTATAGTTTCCATGAGGAGGAAATGGTGGCCAAAAGAAAAAGTGACTAACTGAGCTGGCTGGTGAGGTTCCATCCCAGAGCACCCAGTAGTCGGCAAATTCATTAGTCAACAGAGCCAAATATCAACAGTACAACGATCGAAATTTCTTTTGGAGCCAAATTTTTTAAACTTAAAATTTCTTCTAACGCCACTTCTTCAAAATAGACTCGCCTAGGCTGTGGTATTTTGTCAAAGAGCCACACTCAAGGGGCCAAAGAGCTGCATGTGGCTCGTGAGCCACAGTTTGCCGACCATGGTTCTAGACCAAGGCTTTTTTCCTTCACTAAACATTTAACTATAGGTACAAATCAACTATAGGTTCTTGGGGAGCATTCCTAGGATTTAAGGGGAAAAGTTTCAATTTACTGTTGAGGGATTCCAGTGGAAGTGAGGGAGTAACAGTGGAAGTCATTTAAAGCAAAACCCAGCTTTAGATGAGCTGCAAACAATTTTTGGCTTCAGAAGAGAGTCCATTTTTTTTTCTTGGTGGAGGGTATACGTACTAACAAAGACCAGATGTGCTCCAACAAGTCCTTTTGAAAATACGTACCATAATCTGCAGGAGACAGGTGGGAACACCTGGGACTTAAACACTCCCCAACTTGCCTCAAATTGACCACCCAACTCCAAAAGCCCTACAAAGCAGATTGCTTATTCTGTTCAAGCAGGAAATACACTAAAGTTTATTTGACCCTATTATATATGAAGCCTGTGCTAGGCATAATTCTTGCTCAGAAGGGAGAGTCTTCTGGTAGGAAACGCTGATAACGCATGAAGCCAGACTGTGACAGGGCTACACTTATAATGTGAACAACATCTTAGGAGCCAGTGGAGGGCAGTGTTTGCAAAGTCTTTGAATGCCCATCCTGCTAAAAAGCTAGCACACCTTAGTTGTAGGTCATCAGAGCTATAGATGTGCTCCCTCTTAAACAGAGAGCTCTGGCCACGGAATGTTCTGATTCCACTCCCCATTATCACCTCCCCTTAACCTCTGCCCCTTCCTTAACCTCTTCCTTGGCTGACAACCTCCAGGTGTGGCCATCCTCTCACCCATCATCAAGGAATCTGAAATCTGGCCCTTCTCTCCTGCTCCTCATCACTTGTATGACTGTCACCTCAACACCCCTGTAACAGAAGACATGCCAGCACTGCACATAGGTTTTTTCTGCCTGAATTCTTGAGAGCTACGCCAAAGCAGCAAGTTGATGTTGGCTCCCACACTACCAGAACCAGCATCACAATGAACAAGCATAACAGTGAACACAGGGCCTAGGAGCCCACTCCTAAATTTGGGGTCCAACAGTAGGGTGGTGAAGGCCTGGGGTGGGGACTGGATAGAGGAGGACAGTGGGGGAGAGGAAAGGAGGACATCTATAACTCTCTCAATAGTTTGGCTCAGTGGATAGAGCTTCAGCCTGTGGACTGAAGGGACCAGGGTTAATTATGGTCAAGGACACATGCCTAGGTCATGAGCTCAATCCCAAAAAGGGGGCATGCAGGAGGCAGCCCATCTGATTCTCTCTCATCATTGATGTTTCTCTCTCCCTCTCTCCTCCTCTCTGAAATCAATAAAAATATATTAAAAATAAGAGAGAAAAAATAAATAAATCATTTGGGATTCAGTAAGCATTTTGATAGAGGCAGGCTTAATGACTTCCCATAGCAACCTTCACGTTTAGAGAGTGCACAACCATCAGGCAACAGGCACAAGAATACGAGTGTGGAAAAAAACCAAGATGGCAGCATAGGTGAACACCTAAACTGCTGCCTCGCACAATTTCAAAACTACAGCTAAAAGACAGAATGGACATCATCCAGAACCATAGGAAAGCTGGCTGAGTGGAAATTCTACAATTAGAAGGAAAGAAAGGGACTCATGGAGACTCAGAGAGCTGCAAAAAGCTGAGGTACAGAGACATGCCAATGGAGAGGACAGGCAGGCTTCCTCTAGTGGGAGGGAAATGGAAACTCCTGACTGCAATGAACCCCAGTTCTAGGCGAGATTCATACGGGGCGAGTCTGGACTGTCGATAAAAGGGAGGAGTGCATGGAAACTCAGGAAAACTCAGGGGAGCCGCGAAAGATAGAAGTCTGGAGGCACACAGCAAGGACTGACTACTGATTGTGCTGCTGGCTTTCTCTAGTGGGAGGAAGACCAAACCTCCCAACTGCTTTGAACTCCACTTCCAACTGCATTGAACCCCAGTTTCAGGCAAGACCCTGGGGACTCAGATCCATTCGGGTATGAGAGCACACAGAAACTCAGGGAAGATGCGAAAGGCAGGGGTCTGGAGGCGCACATGCGCATGCCCAGAGAGGGCTGCAGCCATTACTGAGGGACACTGAGACCCAGGGGCTGTGTAAGGCAGGACTGACTGGAAGCCAAGACTGTCTGTCTGCTCCGTCCTGAGACTCCACCCCCTCCAAGCCGAACATGGAGGCTTTTGCAATTGTGCAAGTCTTGTATCATAAGGCTGATTCCAGCACAGGTCTCACAATCAATTGGCTAGACACAGCTGATCCTCACAATCAATTGGCTTGGAGGTCAATTCCCCCCAGTGATACCAACAACAATCAAGACTTAACTACAACAAGGCTGTACACACAGTCCACAAAGGGATGCACCTAGAGTATCCACCTCAGATAACTGGGGAGGCAGAGCTACTGGGCCATATAGGACACCTAGCACACAAAGCTACCCTGCCAACTCAGGGAAGCAGCGAAATTGCAGAGACAAAGGAACAGATCATAAATGACAGAAATGGAGAAAAACAAACAACTGGATATGAAGTTCAAAACCACAGTTATAGCTGAGACCGGTTTGGCTCAGTGGATAGAGCGTTGGCCTGCGGACTAGAAGGTCCCAGGTTCGATTCCAGTCGGGTGCATGTACCTTGCTTGCGGGCACATCTCCAGTGTGGGGTGTGCAAGAGGCGGCTGATCGATGTCTCTCTCTCATCGATGTTTCTGACTTTCTATCCCTCTCCCTTCCTCTCTCTGAAAAATCAATAAAATATATTTTAAAAAACAAACAAAAAAAAAAACCCCACAGTTATAAGAATTTTCAAGAATTTCCTAGAAAAGATGGATAAATTTAGTGAGAACCAAGAGGAGATGAAAAAAGGACCAACTAAATATTAAACATACACTGACTGAAATAAAAAATATTATACAGAGACCTAATAGCAGACTAGAGGAACACAAGAATCAAGTCAAAGATTTGAAATACAAAGAAGCAGAAAACACTCAACCAGAAAAGCAAAAAGCAAAAAGAATCCAAAAATTTGAAGATAGTGTCAGGAGCCTCTGGGACAACTTCAAGCATACCAACATCAGAATTATGGGGGTGCCAGAAGAAGAGACCAAGATACTGAAAACCTATTTGAAGAAATAGTGACTGAAAACTTCCCCCACCTGGTGAAAGACATAGACTTTTAAGTCCAGGAAGCGTACAGAACCCCAAACAAAAAGAATCCAAAGAGGACCCCATCAAGACACGTCATATAAAATGTCAAGGGCAAAAGACAAAGAATATTAAAATCAGCAAGAGAGAGAAATCCAAGATGGTGGCATAGGTAAACACCTACACTGCTGCCTCACACAACAATTTCAAAACTACAACTAAAAGACAGAACGGACATCATCCAGAACCACAGGAAAGCTGGCTGAGTGGAAGTTCTACAACTAGAGGGAAAGAGAGGGGCTCACAGAGACCCAGAGGAGCTGCAAAAAGCTGAGGTACGGAGACGCGCGCGAGGAGAGAGCGGGTGCCGGAGTACCTGGCTGGCTTTCTCTGGCGGGAGGGAGACGGAGACTCTCAAAGGCATTGAACCCCTTGTCCTGCGACACTAAACCCCAGTCCAGCTGAAACTCATACGGGGAGTTTGGACTGTGAAAAGGGAGAAGTGCATGGAAATTTAGGGGAGTTGCAAAGGATCGGAGGTCTGGTCGCGCACGGCACCACGCGGAGGACAGATTGCTGATTGTGCCGCTGGCTTTCGAGAGTGGGCAGGAGACAGACTCTCCGAACTGTGCCACTTCTGACTCCACTAAGCCCCTGTTTTGGGCGAAACCCTGGAGACCTAGACTCGTGTGGTCCTGGTTCGCAGGGGAGCCGGAAAGGCAGCGGTTAGAGGCACTGCGGGTGCGCGCGCACAAGGACCACTCCAGCCATTACCCAGTCACGTGAGACTCAGGGGCCGTGGAGGGCGGGGCCGACTGGAAGGCAAGGCGGTCCCTTAAGCCCTGAGACTCCGCCCATCCCAAGCTCAGCAGAGGCTTCTGCGGCTGATTCCAGCACAAAAGTTTCCCTGGCACAGTGAAAATGCCGAGACAAGGGAAGGGATTACAAGCAAAAGAAATGGAGGAAAAAAAAACGACTGGATATAGAGTTCAAAACCACGCTTATAAGGTTTTTCAAGAATATGCTAGAAAAGATGGATAAATTTAGTGAGACCCAAGAGGAGATGATAAATACACTGACTGAAATAAAAACTATTATGCAGAGTACTAACAGCAGACTAGAGAAAGGCAAGGATCAAGTCAAAATTTTGAAATATAAAGAAGCAGAAAACATTCAACTGGAAAAGCAAGAAGAGAAAAGAATCCAAAAATGTGAAGATAATGTAAGGAGCCTCTGGGACAGCTTCACGCGTACCAACATCAGAATTGTGGGGGTGCCAGAAGAAGAGAGAGAGCAAGATACTGAAAACCTATTTAAAGAAATAATGACTGAAAACTTCCCACATCTGGTAAAAGAAATAGACTTACAAGTCCAGGAAGCACACAAAACCCCAAAGAAAAGGAATCCAAAGAGGACCACACCAAGACACATCATAATTAAAATGCCAAGAGCAAAAGAGAAAGAGAGAATATTAAAAGCATCAAGAGGAAAACAGTTTATTACCTACAAGGGAGCACCCATACGACTGTCAGCTGATTTCTCAACAGAAATGATGCAGGCCAGACGGGAGTGGCAAGAAATATTCAACGTGATGAACAACAAGAACCTACAACCAAGAATAATCTATCCAGCAAAGCTATCATTCAGAATTGAAGGGCAGATAAAGACCTTCACAGAGAAGAAAAAGCTAAAGGAGTTCATCAACTCCAAACCAGTATTATATGAAATGCTGAAAGGTACTCTTTTAGAAGAGGAAGAAGAAAAAGGTGAAAGACAAAAAATTATGAACAACAAATACACATCTGTCAACAAGTGAATCTAAAAATTAAGTGAATTAAAAATCTGATCAACAGAATAAACTGGTGAATATAATAGAATCAGGAGCACAGAAAGGGAGTAGACTGATAATTCTCAGGAGGACAAAAATCATAAAGCATCAAACAGACTGTGAAATTATAGCAGAAAGATTAAAGTTAGGTGAGGTAAATAAGTGATCAATCAAAGGACTTGTATGCATGCTTATAAACATAACCAATGATCACAGACACTGGGGGGTCGGGGTACGCCTGGGAGGGAGGGGGGGGCAATGGGGAGATATGTATAAAAAATTAATAAAAATTAATTTAAAAAATAAAAAAATAAAAAAAAATCAGCAAGAGAAAAATAGTTAATTACCTACAAGAGAGCACCCATCCAATTGTCAGCTGATTTCTCAACAGAAACTATGCGGGCCAGACGGGAGTGGCAAGAAATATTCAACGTGATGAATAGCAAGAACCTACAACCAAGAATAATCTACCCAGCAAAGCTATCATTCAGAATTGAAGGGCAGATAAAGACCTTCACAGATAAGAAAAAGCTAAAGGAGTTCATCAACTCCAAACCAGTGTTATATGAAATGCTGAAAGGTACTCTTTTAGAAGAGAAAGAAGAAAAGGTAAAAGACAAAAAATTATGAACAACGAATACATATCTATCAACAAGTAAATCTAAAAATCAAATGAATAAATAATCTGATGAACAGCATAAACTGGTGAATATAATAGAATCAGAGGCACAGAAAGGGAGTGGACTGGCAATTCTCAGGGGGCACAGGTTGAGGGGGGCGCAGGGGGAGCCTGGACAAAAATCACACACCTATGGACGAGGACAATAGCGGAGAGGTAAGGGCAGAGGGTGGGGTGGGAGTCAGTGGAGGGGAACTTTGGGGGGAATAAAGAGGAACAATAGTAATAATCTGAACAATAAAGATTTATTAAATTAAAAAAAAAAGAATGCCAGTGTGGCTGCCGCATTCCACCTACGAGGATACGGGTCCCACGTCGCAAAAAGAGCTGCCCCAAATCCCAGCGCTGGTGAAAGGCGAAGCCCGCCGCCCAGAACTGAGACCGTGAAGAGTCCCACAGCGCCATGCGGGAGCGATGCGGTAAACGCGAGACATTACTGGGCATACGCATTCTCTTCCGTCCCCGGCAGCCACAGGAACGGGGCAGGGGCGGCCCGGCGGCCCGGGGCAGGGCGGAAACGGAAGACTGACGCCACGGCGGAAGCGGCCCTCCCAGGAAGTCCCGCCTGTCTCCGAGCCTGTTCCGGAAGTGCTGCTGTTGTAACGGGCGTGATGGCTTCAAGGTTACTTCGCGGAACTGGAGCGCTGGTCGCGCAGGCCCTGAGGGCCCGCGGTCCCAAAGCGGTGGCCGTGGCGCGCTCCATGGCGTCTGGAGGTACTCGGCCTGTCGGACGCGCCAAGGACCGGCGCCTTTCCCCGCCCCGGGTTGGGGTACTAGCACAGCGCAACGGGGCGTCCCTTCAGTTTCTTGGGCCCGTGACCGCCCCTCAGCCCTGCGGGCATCAGGCTCTGCCCGACTTTCCCCGTTATTCCCGGCCACCGCTGCAACAGCCCACCTAATTGACCCTGCTGGAAGAGAATCCTACATAGAGGTGCCGGGTGACCTTGGGGGGTAGGTGCTGCAAGCGCAATGGGTTGGGGCTAAGCCGCCCTTCAGACCCGCCCGCACTGTAAATTGGATGAACCCCACCAGGACTCTGATTTACCTGCTTTTTGGAAAAAATGTGTCGAAAAAATGGCCTCGGTGGTTGGAGGAAGAAAGTACTTCCCTGGTGCTGTCACTTTGGGGAATCATGACTCTGGTCCTTAAGAGACAGTGGGTATGAGTAGCCTTTAGGAGTTTGTGAGCTCATTTAAACTGGATGCATTTTCTGTCTTGATAATTTTAGATGTCATCAAAATTCACAATCTTCCTTTAGGTGGTGTTCCTACTGATGACGAACAGGCGACGGGGCTGGAGCGGGAGGTCATGTTGGCTGCACGGAAGGGACTGGTGAGCAGAAACTTCTTTCTATGTCGTTGGAACTCATGACCGTGGATGGGACCAGAGCATTCTCCTCTCGGAGCATTTGATCCAGGAAACCTGTCTGTGGTAACAGTAGCGCTGGTTAGAGTAGGGTTTCTCTGGCATAATGGCTCAATTCTTGTTTTTTTCCAGGACCCATACAATATGCTAGCCCCAAAGGCGGCTTCAGGGACCAAGGAAGACCCTAATTTAGTCCCTTCCATCACCAACAAGCGAATAGTGGGCTGCATTTGTAAGTACCTCATCACTATTTTCTTATTTTTAATATGCCCTATTCTACAGGATGTCTGTAAACTGCTTCAAATCGTTTGTATGACTGTATATGTGTAAAGAGGATATGTTTTAGAAAAAGTTGTTCTAATGGTCCTGGCCCTGTCAAACCTCATTATACCTGAGAGTTATTCCTTACTATCACTGGCATAGAATATCTAATACTGGCTTATTGGAGATGCAACATGAAGGTATATTCATCCAGAAAATATTTATTGTACTTGCCCTTTGCTAGATATCATTTTAGGCAGTAGGGTTGCATATCAGAATGACCCTGCTTTGGGATTCTACATAGGCAGGGGAACTGTTAGAACATATACTGACTCTGATATATGGTCAGTTTACTCACAGGTAAACTCAGGCCTGTTTCTTCATCTGGAAAATAGGAGGATACCTTGAAGTGATCTCTCAAAGTGTCAACCATAACTGTGTTTCTCAGGTGTCTCAGGAAAAGAGATTCATATTGCAAGTTTCCTTTCTTCTAGACTAGATGCCCTTCAACTACTTTTTCCTTTTAGGTGAAGAGGACAACAGTGCTGTCATCTGGTTCTGGGTGCACAAAGGCGAGACCCAGCGATGCCCTAGCTGTGGAACTCATTATAAGCTGGTGCCCCACCAGTTGTCCCACTGAGCCCCTGCACTCACTCACTCAAAACGTGCTGTAAAGTTTCATGTTTCCGATAAAGACTAGCCATTGCTTTGGCTCCTCCCACAGTTGGCTGGTCTTTCCGTTTTTTTTTTTTTTGTGTGCAAGATACGAATAATTCTTCTGTTACTATTAACTTGACATCCATTCATGTACACTGAGACTGACAATCCCATAATGCCATGATTGGAACGATCTTGTATGGGGGAAAGCATGTGCTGTGGAGTCGGGCTGACTGGACTTGTAATATTAGCTCCATTATTTAACTTTGTCACTGGGGACATGTTCTTCAGGGTATGTTATATCCACAAAAAAGATAAATACCTTGCCAGGTGTCAGAAGTAACATTAAGAGTCTACAGATGGTAAGTCCTCGTAGTATTGTTAGAAAGGTTGACTTTTAAGGAGATTTTTGGGGGCTTTGAAGTTTTGAGTACTCAGGTTCAGAGCCCAGTTATTGGGGATACAATCAGTAAAATCCAGAATATGGAACAATTCTAGAAACCAATGACCAGGTTTTGTCCACAAACACATTGCAAGGAGAGGGAAAAAAGAGGGAGAACCTACAGAATAAAATGGATCTGAGAGAGAGAGCAAGAACAGTGGGGAACCTTGTTTGGATCTTGATTTTAAAAACCAACTACAGCCCTAGCAGGTTTGGTTCAGTGATAAGAGTGTTGGCCTGCGGACCAAAGGGTCCCAGGTTTGATTCTAGTTAAGGGAATGTACCTTGGTTGCAGGCTCCTCCCCAGCCTTGGTCAGGCTCATGCAGGAGGGAACCAATCAATGGGTTTCTCTCACATTGATGTGTCTCTCTTATTCCTTCTCCCACTCTCCTTAAAAATCTGGAAAAATATCCTTGGGTGAGGATTAACCAACTCACACACACACACCTCTGGGTATTTGATGTTTAAGGATTTATTACATTTTTAGGAGTTAATGGAGTTAGTTTTTTATGCTTTTGAGGTACATACCGATTCTTAGGGGTAAAATATGCCTGGGATTAGCTTTAAAACAGAAGAAGTGATTTGGGGTGTGATTGATCCCTTGTAGCTAGGTAAGTATGAGGAGGTCATTGTTCTTCCTCCTTTTATGTTTGAACTTTGCCATAATAATAAACAGCACCAAAAATAGTTGAACAGAGACAGCCCAATTTAGCCACTTTATATTTGTGACTGGATAATTTTCAAAAACTATGCTTACCTATAAAATGGAAATAGTACCTTTCCACTTTGTATTGTGATTAACCACAGAGGAACTTTAGTCTCACAAAACTGATTCAAACTAGATATTTTACTTGAATTAATGAGAGTCAAATAGAAAAGCCCCCCTTTCCTCAAGCTTTTGTTGTCTCCTCTTCAAGGTTTGGTCACATCTATTGCTTCCATTCCTTGTTATCAGTCATCTCATTTTCAGGAAATGTGAAAGCATTTATCTGCCATTGAAGACCTCACCCTGTGGGAAAGAGAACACCTGGGTAGCCATCTATTAAGTCTACCTATATACCATTCCCACCTTAAATGACTTTCTATATCATTAATCGATCTGCCTTCTTTCTCCCTCATCTCAAAACCAACTTTGCTTCTTTATGCTCTCTAAATAAAGTCTCCAGTACATATCCAGGTGGTGGTAGGCAGAGTAACAGCCTCTTTTCACCCAAGAGGTGCATGTCCTCATGCCCAGAAATGGAATGTCAGGTCTGGTAGCGAAAGGTTATTAAGGCAGTGGATGGAATGAAGGTTGCTTAATCGCCTGACCTTAAAATAGATTAACCTGGTTGGGTGACCCAGTAATTACAAGGGTGGCAGGAGTCAGAGAAGGATGTAACTGGAAGAATAGAGAGGTGCAGTTTGCTGGTTTGAAGATGGAAGAAGGGGACCATAGGCCAAGAAATGCAGGTAGCCTCCACCAGCTGGAAAAGAATTCTGACATCTTGATTTCAGCACAAGTGAGACATGTCAGACCTTTTTTTTTTTTTTAAAAGTTTGATTTGCATGAGAAACTGATTTGTAGTTACACTTATGCATTCATTGGTTGATCCTTGCATGTGTCCTGACATGGGGATCAACCTGCAACTTTGGTGTATCGGGACAATGCTCTAACCCAGAGGTTGGCAAACTCAGTCAACAGAGAGCAGCAAACTGCTCTAACCAACTGACCTACCCATGCAGGGCTATGTCAGACTTCTATAGAATTGTATTTATGTTGCTTTAAACTATTGTGTCATTTCTTTATGGCACTAATAGATCAGTAAACATTAATTACTTGTAATTTTACTGTGAGGAAGAACTGTCCCTTCTCCCCCATGTATAAATCTATGTCAGAATGGACTCATTACAATCCTATTCCGCAGCTTATAATTCATTGCAGATTTGACCACTGGGTGCTCCTTCAGGTTGGTTTCTGTGTCAAGACAAGCGTCCTTCCTTTTTTGAGCACATTCTTATTTTATGGTACCATAAGGTATTAAAGACTCCTTTTATATTCTCTCTGCTTCAGATCAGAATTTCCCCAAGGAGCTCTGGTTCCTTTTACTGAAGAATAGTATTTAAAAAACAAGATTTGGACACTATATGTGCTCATTGCTACTGGGTGTCACTGCCTCTAGGCCCTCTGAGCAGTCAGGGCTGGGACATACACAGATATTTCTAATCCTAGTGGTCATACACAGAGGCATATTTATTTCAGTATCTGTATGTATTTAGAAACCCATACACCCCCTTCCCAACACCCTAAGGTTCATTCTAGCTCTGAGCACACCATCCCTGCTGAAAGAGGGAGGAGGGGGATGCTGCATAGTGCTTGGCTTAAAGGATGGGATTTCCAGACAGATGGGAAAGTCACTCCCAGCAGAGAACAGCATGAGTAGAGGCTGGCAGGCAAAGCAGGGCATGATGATGTGGAAGCCTAAAAAATGGGGAAGAGACAGATCCTAAAGAGCCTGAACTAAACAATGGGTAGTTCATGAAGGTGATTTCACAAGGCAGCAGAAAACTGCTTGACATTGTGGATTAGGAAGTGGCAGAACCAAGGCTATCTTTTGGGCTTCAGCTCCAAGAGCAAATAGATGGCTGAGGAAAGGAGCTGTGGTCTTGAGCCAGAGTGGTGTGGCCATCATGGGAAAGAAGTGATGGGAAGGAAAGGTACCACAAAACCAACAAAACTGGTAACTGACAATGTGAAGGAGGTAAGGGGAGGCAGGCCTCAATGTGATAGGGCTCCAACTTGTATGGTTTGGGAGAAAGTGGTCCATGAACAGAACCCCAAAGGATTCTCTGTAAATTCAGTTTCCCCCTTGAAGGCAGGTAGGGGCTTAACTGCTCCCTGACCACAAAGCCTCACAAAGTGCCCTGGGAAGACTGGTCAGACAGAGTAATCTCTCCCCTTACACATCAGGATCTCAGTTCTGGGCCCTCCCTCAGCTCTACTAACTCCATTGCCCTCTACACACAGAGATAACCATGCTCCTGGGGCAGGCTACTCGTCAACCAGGACACAGCTAACACCCCCCCACCCTCCACCTCGCCCCCTGAAAGCCCTTCATATGCTGGCCCCAACCTCCCTTTTTGGTGTACCTTTCATTCTAGCCAGAGACCACTTTCCCTTCCCTGCTGACTTGACTCACTCAGGTCTATGCCCTTCTGTCCAGCCCACCAGTCCCAGGCACCTCCTTGAGGTAAGAACCTCTGCCTGGAACACCCTCCCATACCTGGTTAACTACCAGACCCACACAAGCCAGCCTGCCCCACTGCTGGGCTCTATGCCTCTCCGGTTGGCCCTACAACTCTGTACTGAAATAGCCTGTTCTTCCTCCCGACCTGTGTTTTTTGGACAAAGATGTTTACCATTGACCCCAAACACAGGGCCCCTCCTGGGCATGCTGCGGGTGTTCAAATACTTGGTGAAGGGAAAACACTCTGGACTTGTTTCTCACTGCTCCTTCCACTGCCTTCCTGGCCTCAGCTTCTACTTCAGAGCGAAGCTCATCAACACTACCTCTGCCATCTCCCCTATCACATTCTCCTTCCTGACTTGTCTGAACTCTGCCTACATTATTGCTGCTCAGCCATAGCCACACGTGAGCAGGGCAGCAAGTGTTCCAACAGGTAGGATACAAAGACACAAACCCTATGCCCTATTTGCCAGGAGGCCCTATCCAGGAACAGGCAGAGGAAGGCAGCCTGGTCCTGCTGCTCCGGAGGATGGGTAATGAGGCTGAGAGCCCAGCCTCCTGTGGCCTCTCCACTACGTTGCCCCACCAACCACTAAAATCCTCAGGCTTCTGAACGAGAGCACCATGCCTGTCCTTTCTGAGTCCCCAGGGATGAGGAAGCAAACAGCAGCACAAGAACCACAGGAAAACAGCCACACACTGGGCCTTATCCATAATTATTACTATAATGCTTTACAAAAATGTTTTTTTCAGGCAACTGTGTTAAATTGTTATACATATCTGGGAGGGGGCTGTGGGGCTCTGGCCCCAGGATAATGAAGATCTTCATGGGAGAAGATTGTGCCCCCTCACCCTTCTGGTTCTGGCTTCTGATTTAAGTGACTCGCACTCAACCAGTGAAGACCATTAACCCTTTCCCATCCAGTATTGGGGTAAAGGACGAAGAGCAGCAAGTCGAAGTGCTTTGAAGGGGAGCATGTAACAGACTGGCTGCCCAAACCCCTTGTGTAATCTGCCCTGGTTCTATAGACTCCAACTGTGGCCAGAACCCCTCACTGGGTAGGGCAGGCTGCCAGTACTCAGCCTGCACCAAGGCCATCTACTCAGGAAGATGGGGGGACAGTGCAGAAGATCAGGGATGCCTAGGAGTAGCTGGCCTTGTGAGCTACCCTGTCAGGTCAGGAAGAGGAGGAGGCATGAGAAAGTGATAACACCAGTGGGAGCTGCTGGCTGCCCCTCCTCTACCCCACTCCCCAAGGCCAGTTACACAGGCACCCCGGCTCTAGGTGGGACTGTCAGGAAATGGGGGCATCTGGGTGTCTGGCCCTGGAGCTCAGAGAAGCAGCCCCAAGGGTGAGAGCCAGGAACTATAGGCTTAATTGGCCCTGCCAAGGGGACCCCTAGAATCACCAAAGGCTGGGCTCCTCAATTCCTATATTCCAGATTCCCGTCCATGCAGCTAAACCTTACTGTGTATGTGCGTGCATGTAGGGAGGGCTGCAGGGAAGCACTGCTGCACCACCTGCCCGGGGTTGGGGCGTGCAGGAGGCCCAGACAGAAAGGGTCAAAGGCTTTGGCTTCCCTTTCCTCCCATTCTCCCAACACGCTGCCCCCTTCTCCTTGGGCACTAGAAGGTTTTGCGATGAATAGCTCGAGCGCCATCCTCTTCGTACTCTTTCTTGGAGATCCACATCTTCTTAAAAGTGTCCAGCGAGGCCAGGATGGAGCCACTGTGAGGAGGGAGGGTGGTGTTCTGAGCACTCAGAGCTGTTTCCTTCACCTGGGAGGGAATCCAGCCACCTCCTCCCAGCCTGGCTAACCCTGGGAGAAGTGTCCAGGGCCTAATGGTTTCCTCCCAAGCCCTCCCTGGGAGCCCTTCCTCACCCGATCCACGTGGAGTACAGCCGTTCCTGAGGGGCCGAGATCTAGAGGGAGCAAGCAACATGTTAACAACTGCCTGTCTCCACGCAGCAGCCTGTCCCAGCCTGGGGTGATTCCCGAGGCCCGAGACTAGACAGCAGTTACATGAGCAGGGAGCAGGGAGAGCGGACAAATGGAGCAGCGGCTGGGCTGGGCTGGAAATGAGAGGCCCCTGGAGGGACAGGTGCTCTCTCCTCCCAGTCAGGGCTGCCTAGCACTCCATGCGCCATAGGCACGCTCCACAACCTTACCTTGATTTTGACGTCCTTTGGGGCAAGCTTCTTCACTTCACTTAGTAATCGGTCACCAAAGCCTGTGAACACAAGGCTGGCTAGCCTGGGGTTCACTTCTGGCCCTTTTACCACTAGCTCCCCTATATCCAGCCTAGTGCCCCCCAGTTGCCACCTTCCTTCACGCTTAAGGGAAGAAAAGACCCAGCCTCAGGCCTGCAAGTGACCCAGCTAACAAAGAGAGGTGACATAAGATAAAACCCCAAGTCAACTGTCCCTGCTGGCCCCCACATTTTTCCTCACTCAATGCTCCAGCAGTCAAAACCTGCCAGAAGCAAAGTCAAAGGCAAATGACAAATCAGGAGAAAATACGCCATTCTGCTCATCATGTGGGCAGAGATCACACACAGTGTCAGGCAGGCAGTGGGCACAAGCTCTGAGGAGGGAAAAGGGGCAGCACCTACCAATAACAAAGGCACACCCGCCCTGACTGTTTTCTAGGATTTACCGTCGGTCTGTTCTCACCACGTGAAATGATAGTGCACAGCTGAGACTAGAAGGGACTGCAACTCTCTCAAAAGGCCATCAGCAGGACAGTGGCCATGTGGCACATCTGTCCAGTGAAGTACCACATGGATATATAAAAGAACTTACATGAGTAGGAAAAGACCTTCTAGATCAGTGGTTCTCAACCTTCCTAAGGCCACGACCCTTGCATACAGTTCCTCATGTGGTGGTGACCCCCAACCATGAAATTTTGCTACTGTTATGCATTGTGATGTAAATACCTGCATTTTCCGATGGTCTTAGGCGACCCCTGTGAAAGGGTTGTTTGACCCCCAAGGGGTCGCGACGCACAGGTTGAGAACCGCTGTTCTAGATACTATGCTAGGTGAGCCATACATGGTTGAGACGTGCAGAACATGCAGTTTGAGTGTATGTGGGGTTGATGCACATTTGTGTATATGTGCAAGAAGGTAGCCGACAGTTGCCTGAGAAACCAGCAAATCCTGTGGGAAGGAAGGAGTGACTAGGACAAAGGGGAAAGGACACTTCATGTTTAACACATTTAGGTCTCAGATAAACGGCACCACCTACTTATGAAGTGAGTAAATGTAATGTTAAATCTTACTCTTTAAAAAAATATATTGCTCACTGAGTACCAAAAAGCCAACAGGAAAGGGGCCATGCCCCAGGCTGCAGAGAGTGGGATGCAGGAGAAGGCTCAGTTGCCTGGCCCCGGAATCCCACCACCACCTCCCAGGTCAGGGCACCTTTGAACAGCGTGGAGCCTCCTGAAAGCACGATGTTGGCGAACAACGTCCGGCGGAGGTCCAGGTCCGACTTGTGGATGGCAAAGGCTAGCACCTCGTGGAGTCCCTCGCTCTCGTCCCCTACCAGGTCTGGCTGGAACAGCAGTTCGGGGGCCCGGAATCGTGCTGGCCCCACCTTAAGAACATAAGACTGAGATACAGGCCTCTTCCTCCAGATCTCAGCAGCACCCTGCCACACAGGGCCAGGCCTGGTGACTTACATCAAGCATGCTGCCATCTGGCAAGGTGTACTGCACCTTCTCTGTCTCTAGAGCCTCATCCTTCTGTGGGTTGATGGACAGGTAGCAGGCTCTCTGCAAGGCGTGGGGAGCAGGGGCACACCTTCAAAGGCTGTGACTGGGACACCCATACCCAGGCTCGACTTCAAGCCTTGGTCCTGCCCTCCTCCCCTGTCACTCCACAACCTCCTATCCTTCATCACCTCTTTGATGGTCCGAACAACCTCAAACTCCGCTGAGGTGTGAAAGTCGAAACCTTCCTTGCGCAGCAGCAGCCGGAGATAGTGGGAGACGTCACGGCCAGCTATGTCCACCCGCATGATGGAATGCGGCATGGCAAAGCCCTCATAGATAGGGACAGCATGGGTGACCCCGTCCCCCGAGTCCAACACCACACCTGTCGTGCGTCCTGTTGCATACCTGTCAGCAGGTCAGCATCCCCTCACCTCAGCCGGTAAGGCATGGGCCTCCCAACCCCGAAAGAGCCCTAGGACAACTGCCCAAAGAACTCCCCAGAGGACTCATCATCAGGGGCTGTTTCTACAGGGAGAGTAGACATCTGGTCACCTCAAGCAGGACAGCCCCAGGGAGGATGGGACCCAGGGACCACTCACAGGCTTAGTACGGCCTGCATGGAGATGAACAGGGCCGGCACATTGAAGGTCTCGAAGAACACCTCTGCTGCCTTCTCTCGGTTCTTACTTGGGTTGAGCGGGGCTTCCGTTAGGAGAACAGGATGCTACAAGAGACAGCAGAACTGTGGGCATGTGCACAACTGGCACAACTAGGTCCTAAAAGGATCTTTGTAGAGGAACCCTCCTCCCCCGCCCCCTGTACCCTAGTGAGTGCATGTCCTTTTCAAGGACACTGTCCTGTCACCTGCTGGCAGTTATTCCACATAGCCTGCTCTCGGGAAGTTTCTGCTTGGCTGCCACTGACTGTTGTGCCCCCCACACAGTGAAGAGGCAGCAGGCTCCAGCAAAATGCAGGAAATGTGGGAGCCTGACCCAGAGGGAACATAGCAGGGAGAGTACAGCAAGGGGATTTGGAGCCTGGGGGAGGCCTGGCTGCCATACCTCCTCGGAGAAAGTCTGCAGCTGGTCCTTGGAATAGACGTACTGCCAGATACGCTCCATGTCATTCCAGTCCCGCACCACGCCATGCTCCATGGGGTAGCGCAGAGCCAGCAGTCCACGGTGCTCCTGTGCAGGAGGGATAGGGAGGCACTGTGACCCCCGGCCCCACACCCAGCCACTGCTTTCTGTCTTCACCTGCCCCGAGTAGAACCACCACTGCATCCTGGGTGTCTCCAAGCACTGTGGCTCGCTTGTCTGGCAGCCTCTCAGACTCTCAGAGCCCAACCAGCCTCACTTGGCCAGGGACAGGAAGGGTGGTGACATGCTTTTTCCCACCCTCCAGTCCCTGGGGCTCCTCCCCTGGCATGCTTCTCTACACTCAGGCCAGCACGTCTTCCCTCCTCCCATCAGCGCCTGTACAGTCCCTTTTGTGGTCACCTATCACCCCCCACCCCTTCTCCTAGCTCCCCTGCCAGTGCTCACATCTCCTGCATGGCCTGTCCTTCAATGTCCCCATGTCCCTTCTTGCCAAGCACCACTTTGCCTCTTTCCTATTGACCCACCTCCTAGAGCCCCTATTGTGCTCCCAGATCCTGGCACCTCACACTGTGTTGCCCAGGTGCCTAATCTGCACTTGCTTATAATCCCCACCCTCCTCCACATTAACTCCTCCTGAGGGCCTCTCTGGCCATATGGCCCCTGCAAGTCACCCCCAGCTGGGGTGCAAAAGGTGGCTCCACAGCTCTCATTGGGATCAGTTATCAAGTCTGGGTAATTCAGACTCTTAAGTCACTTTTTAATCAGTTCTTTCCTCTGCAGCTTCCAAAAGATAGGGCATGACTGTTTAACTGTACCCCACCCCCAGGAGCCACTGCTCTGGTTGGGGTACAGAGCTAAAGTCTAGAGAGTCCAGGGGCCTCTGCATGACAGCTTTGCCCCCAGACATGCTCCCAGGACAATGAAGACCCCAAACCCAGGGAAATGCATGTTCCACATTACCTCTGCTTTTGGTCCAATGAAGAGATCCCCTTCCAGGGCTCCAGCCATCACCCGCATGTGCTTTGGGCGCCCAACACTGCAGGGAGAGGTAGTCAGTGAGACAGGCACGGACACAGCTGGAAAACAAAGCCCAACTCTGGTAACTTACTCTAAAGCACCAGAATGTGGCCATGGGGCAAAGGTCAGAAGCCAGGAGTCTGGGATATTGGACTACTGAGCAGGCCTTAGCAGGACAGGAAGCTCAGGGTCAGAAGAAAAGGTGTCCCTTCCACAGAGGGCTGAGCTCTGGAGCATTAGCCCTCCATGGCCTATTCTGCAGGAGTTGGCTTCCGCCGCCAGTGACTCCGCCCATGGCTCTCGATGTCAGGAGGAGGAGGGAGAATGGTCCAGGAAGCTGAGTGGTGCTCCTGGTGTACCCGACCTCCTGCTCAATCAATTCTGCCCCTTTTCTACTGCTGGGGCTTCCAGAATAGATTCCAAAATTTGACCCAAGTTCTCTGTACAACAGGAACTTTAATTACACCCAAGCGGGTTTCAGAAAGGAAAGCCAACCTCCCCCGCCCCAGGCTTAGGCTAATCACTCTTTAAACCCTCTAGGATTTTTGAGGTGACGCTGCTGAAGGAAAACTTTCCAATGGACTGGAGTAGCCAAAGGTGAACCCCAAGCATTCTCCAGGTTTCACCTCTTCTGAGCAAGACTTTATTTTCTAAAGTCTGAAAATAAATAAGCCCCAAAGAAAGCCTCTCCTGGGAAGAAGTGGCTGTGCAGTAATCCCCCACTCCCCACTCTGAGTTCAGGTCTTCCCCTTTTATTGTAGCTGCTGCTAGTGCTTCTCCCCACTCAGTGAGGGATCAAAATCAGACTCCAAAGAGGAGGGGGAAGTCCAGAGCAGCTGTCTGCCCCTTCCAGAGCCCTCAACAGTGTCAGCCTCACAAATCTGGTGTTTTCTCGGGGGGTGGGGGGCCACAGTTGGCCTCAAAGACTTAGGATCCTGTTCTCCTAGGAAGCAAACAAAAAGGTTAGGGCTGCTGCCTGAACACTTACTAGTTTGGGAAACAGTATTTGGGAATCTGATCTCCTGCAAAGCCAGCCTTGATTACCCCAGAGCCCTGCAAGGAAAAACACTATTTAGCTGTCTGCATTCACCTCCAAATTAAGGCAGTGCCCTATAGTGGAGAGCAGACTGCCGAAATCCTGCCCAGAGGGCAAGGTCATTTACAAGTACACCACTGGCTCAAAACTGTGTAGGGGGGGCAATTCTACATCCCTTCCTCCCACATTTGACAATGTCTGTAGGGATGCTACTGGCATCTACTGGGTAGAGGTCAGGGTTGCTGCTAAACACCCTATGATGCACAAGCCAGCCCCTGACGACCAAGAATTATGCAGCCCACAGAGCCCATCAAAGTCCATTCACCTCCGCAGGCTCCAGGGCAGCTCCAGCAAGAGGGATCCTGGGCTATCAAAGCTATCCTGAAAGCCAGCTAGAAGCAACAGCCCATGGCCCCTCTGCCCCTAGGAGACAGGCCCACGGGAAAGACCATCACCCGCATTGCTTTGGGTGCCTAAAAAACTGCATCTCTCCAGTGGTTTTCTTAGAGACTGCAGGTAAAGAACTTGTGCTGCTCCTGCTCCAGCCTGGACCCAGCCTCTAAAACCCCTCCCCAAGCCATCTTCACACACTTCATCACACTTTTGGGCTGCGATGCAGGAATCAACATGCCCAAGTTACAGAGCAGCTAAAGCCCAGAGGTACCATGCAGGTCGCTCTCTGAATTCAGAAGCATGTTGAATAGCCTGAGTGAATTATTTCACCCCAAAAAGGGAAGAGGCCTGGTCCTTCCTGTAGCCTGCTGGGGACATCCCTAAGCCGAGTTCTAGTTTTATTAAACATCCTTTGCTGTGGCTCTGGGAGCCCACATGGGAACTCCAAAAAAGAGCCACTCAGGGATGACATGGGGTCATGCGGGAGAGGGAAAGAGACCGGAATCACTATAAAAAACTCCAAGGCTCACACACCAGAGGCAGATACCAGAGCCACTCATTTTCTGACCAGAAATTTGAGGTCAAAAATCCTCAGAGGACAGCTGGCATGCTGAGCTCCAGAGCTGCGGGACAAGACACAGGAAAGCCAGGCATCGTTCCTCTGGGGCTCCGGAACAATTATCCCAACTGGTTACGGGTTCTGGCAGGAGGGGTCCTGAACTCTCTCCGCGCCTGCCAGCTGTGGCCGTTCTGCTCCGCGCTTCAGAGATCAAAGTAGCCAGCAGCCAACCAGGTGGTGGTGAACCTATGGGTGGCAGACCCGAACCTGCACGTCTCCCAGTCCCGGGGAGAGAGCAGGAAAGTCCTGCCTGGGTGCAGCCCCTTGGGAAGCGCAAGTGGTAAAGGTCTCCAGACCAACCCCTTCCAAAAGGGGCCATCAGTGCGCAAAAGGGCCAAGCATCTTTTTTACCCCGGGGGGCGGACGGAGGGGCCAAGGGACTGGAGTGGCCTCGCAGGGCCGCTGCTGTCACTCCTGCCCTCCCTGAAAGCTCATCACACGGCTGGGGAGGGCTCGGTAACGGCGGCCCCAAGGCCCTGGCTCCAGGGTCAAGCAGCGCGCGGCCGCCGGCGGACAACGCGCAGAGGACTAGTCCAATTGGGCGGGGTCCCTCCCAGCGCCGCGTGTGACCCGGGGGCGGGGCGCCCGCCTTCCCCCCAGCTGCCGGGTCTCACGTTGTCGATGACCACGGGCTGGTTGGCGATGATGTCGTAGGACTCCATGAGGCGGGCGGCTCTGCCCGGCAGGCAGGGGCAGGAGAGACCCGCAGGCGGGCGGGCGAGAGGACCGGACCGCGGGGCTCCAGACGCGGCGCCGCGTCCTCCCCCGCCCCAACCCAGAGCGCAGACTACGCGCCCCTCCGGAGAGGGCGCGCCCGCGGCCAATCGCCGCTCCCACCTGGGCGATTGACTGCCCGCGCCAGAACAACGGGACCAAGGGGCGGTGCCGCCGCGGGCCCACCAGCCAATTGTGGTAGCCTGGGAGGCCCGCTGGGCGCTTCCAAGGTAGGTTGCGCTGTGTGGAGATGACGTCATGGCATCGCTCTTAAAGGGGACGCGGGTGAAGTCAAGGGGTTGGGGGGCACGAGGTCACCTCTCCAGAAAGACGTCTTCCTGACTGCCAGCACCTCCGACCACGCTCCTTCGCTCCTTCGTGATCACGCAGTCGCCGAGGAGGCTGGCGCTGGCTGTTACACCCAAAGCATTTATTGCACACGGAGTCCTTTCTCCTGTAACAATTACAATTTAATGGTAACTTGATAGCTGGCGTTTATCCAGCACCTGCTCCGGTGCTTGCGGAGCATTGCTATCCACTTTGCAGAGATTATATTAAATCGGGCAATAACTACCAGGTAATTGCATTGTTCTTCCCATTTTACAGGTGTGGACACCGAGGAACCTAGCCAAATTTATAGAAATAGCAGCCGCTGAGATTAGCACGTGGGCAGCTTCCAGCTGCTCTGGAGTCAAAGGCTGTAATAGTCCTGAATTCACTTACCAAACTGAGCCATAGGGATTTGCCTCTCTATATGCCTTTCCCACTAGAGTGACATAAATTTGATAAGATTGGAGACCACCATACAGAAAAGTGCAGAAATCCTAAGTGTATACTCAGCGTATTGTTACAATGTGGACACACATGTAACCATCGCTGAGCTTAAGAAACAGCATGACTAGCACTTCAGGGACCCACCAGTAGTCACTGCTCTGTTTCTCCTCCTGGGCGTCCATCCTCCTGAATTTACCACCACAATTCGTTTTGCCAATTTCAGAACTTAATGCAAATGGAATCATAGTCATGTATTCATTTGTATCTGGTGTCTATGAATTCATAAAATGGCTCTATGTATAACCGTTTGAGTTCATACAGGAGTTCTGTATAATCTGATATGAAACACTATCAGGACATAAGGTTAAATCGAAGCAAAGAAAGCCAGACGAAGTGTCTAGAATGCTGTATGTGTGAAAGGTTCTGAAGAGTAGATGCAACACCTTTAAGACTTTAATATGAGACGGACCATTGGTAGATGTGTGTGAATGAGGGGAGAATTCTTTTTACAATATAAACTTTTGTATTAATTGTTTTAAACTTGTTTATGTATATGTTGCTTTTGTTTCTCATTTTTATTGTGCCAAAATACAAATAACATATAATTTATCTTAATCATGTTAAGTGTACAGTTCAGTGGTATTAAAAACATTTATAATATTGTGTTATCACCACACCCATCTCTAACTCTTTCATCCTGTAAAACTGAAACTCTATACCCATTCAACGCTAATTCCCCACTTCCCACTCTCCCCTAGCCCCTAGCAACCACTGTTGTACTTTCTGTTTCTATGAATTAACTAAGTACCTCAAGCCTCTACGTATACTGTTTTCCATGGTGGCAGCACCACTAACAATGCACTAGGGTTCAAGTTTCTCTACATCCTCACCAACACTTGCTTTTTTTTTTTTTTGGTGTATTTAAAAAAAATAGTAGCCATCCCAATGAGTATGAGATATCTGCTATCTCAGCAGTTTTGATTTGCATTCTTCTAATGTTTCGTGATATTGAAACATCTTTTCATGTGCTTTATTGTCCATTTGTATGTCTTCTTTGTGTTACAGGGAAACCCCCTGTTGAGCTCTGGCTGCCTGTCACTGTACAGGTCCAATATGAACAGGGCTGAATCATGTTATGCATTTATTAAGAAGGCTAGCCAACCAAGAAGACAGAGTGCTTACAAGCATCAAATCCTGTCTTCCAGCAAGGTGCAGGATTATAAAGGGGAAGAGTCTAGGGTAAGGCAGTCCTGGAGGTCCACAGACGTCAGCTGTTGTTTTTGGTCATCAGGCGATGAGATGTTGTTGATGAGATGATGTTTCGACGTAAGGTGAGTGGGTCTGGGACCCTGCTTATCAGTTCTGCTGCTGGATTCACAGTTGACTCACCTCCTCAATCGCTTCACCCAGGCCACTCCCTCCTGCTCCTTCGAGCCATCATCTCAGCAGCTCCCAGACAGCAGCTCCTTTTCTTGCCTGAACATTACCCTCGCACTTAGATTCTTTTGACGTTCTCAGTCGGTCACTGTTACTTGCACCCACTTTGCTAATAAAGGTTATTGACCCTGAACAAGATTATACCTATCAGAAGGGTCTCCTCACGGTTCACTGGATCCAAATTCATAAACAGCATCTAGCAGCCCTGGCTCCAGGGGGCCTTTCCCTCATGTTGCATTTCAGGGGAAAACCAGAGTGGGCTGCTAAGACTCCTGCATTATGTTCCTTTTGGTTAAGTCCATCCAGGACTTCCCAGGATGATATTTTGACCAATGGGTTGAGACCAGCCCTGTGCAGTTGAATCTGCACTGTTACTAGTATATCCTCATTAGAGGCCCGATGCACGAAATTCCTGCAAGAGTACCTTCCTTTCCCCAGCACCAGCCTCCCTCTGGCACCTAGGACCCGGGCTTCCCTCCAGCCGACTACGGTCAGTCACCCGAGACCCAGGCTTCCCTCGCAGCCCCGGCTTCATTGGGAAGTTCGTCCAGAAGGATGTCTGGCCTAATTAGCATATTATGCTTTTATTATTATAGACTTGCCATCTTTTAAAAAAAATTTTGTTTATTGATTTCAGAAAGGAAGGGAGAGGGAGAGATAAAAACATCACTGATGAGAGAGAAACATTGATCAGCTGTCTCCTGCATGCCCACTATGTGGGATCAAGCCAGCCAGCAACCTGGGTATGTGCCCTTAACTGGAATTGAATCTGGGACCCTTCAGTCTGCAGGCCAATGCTCTATCCACTGAGCCCCACTGGCTAGGGCCTCATTTGCATCTTTAGAAACCAATCACAGCCAGAACCGGTTTGGCTCAGTGGATAGAGTGTCGCCTGCAGACTGAAAGGTCCTGGGTTCGATTCTGGTCAAGGGCATGAACCTTGGTTGCGGGCACATCTCCAGTGTGGGGTGTGCAGGAAGCAGCTGATAGATGTCTCTCTCATCGATTTTTCTAGCTCTCTGTCCCTCTCCCTTCCTCTCTGTAAAAAATCAATAAAATATATTTAGAAAAAAAAAAAAAAGAAACCAATCACAGCAGCTCCATAACAACCAATTGGGACACATGATTCTGACCAATCAGGACATTGCAATTTGGATAATCAAACTGCAAATTTGGATCCTAAATTTGCATAAAAATGGACCAATCAGGGATCAGGGCAGGCACTTTCTCTGTATTAGTGGGCTTCTGCTTTGCTTCTAGGGAGGGCACTTTTGGTTTCCACTGGAGGGTGCATTTACTCCATTTCCCTGAAAAAAGTCTGTTCTTTCACTACCTCCCAGATTGGGATTCCTGTCAGCATTGGATTGGTGGCAGCAGCCCTTTGTTGACAAGACAAAATGCACCAATGAAGGTAAGGTCTAAGAATTTACTGGCTGTTCTAGCCCCTTCCAATTCACTTATGCTAACTTATTAAAGTTTTGTCACTTGCAAGCTACCGCCTTCAGGCTATAGTGCAAACAGGATGGAGGGAGGCAGAATAGCCACCAGAACCCCCTTCCATCCCTGTCTGCAGACACAGCCCTCCCCCTCCCGCTGTAGAACTGCCCCCACCTGGCTTCCAGTGTGACTTCACAGATCATCAGGTTCCACAGAATCCCAGAGTTCAAGGCTGCTTCAGCTGAGGATTTCAGGAGACTTGCTTCTCTCTAAGGGTGCACAGACCAAGGCAAAGATGAGAGGAGCAGAGACCCTCTTCTTCCTTTTCTTCTTGGACTGTTGGCAAGGCGCAGAGCCACACCACCCTTTCCACCTCATCAAAGGTACTGTGACAGTCGAGACCGGTTTGGCTCAGTGGATAGAGCGTCGGCCTGCGGACTGAAAGGTCCCGGGTTCGATTCCGGTCGGGGGCACGTACCTTGGTGGTGGGCACATCCCCAGTGGGGGGCGTGCAGGAGGCACTGATGGATGTTTCTCTCTCATCGATGTTTCTGACTTTCTATCCTTCTCCCTTCCCCTCTGTAAAAAAAATCAATAAAATATATTAAAAAAAAAAAAAAGATACTGTGACAGCCCGGCCGGCGTGGCTCAGTGGTTGAGCCTTGACCTATAAACCAGGGGGTCATAGTTCAATTCCTGGTCAGGGGACATGCCCAGGTTGCTGGCTCGATCCCCAGAAGGGGGTGTGTAGGAAGCAGCCAATCAATGTTCTCTCTCATCATTGATGTTTCTATTTCTCTCTCCCTCTCCCTCTTGCTCTAAAATTAAAATATACATACATACACACACACACACACACACACACACACACACGCATATACACTGAGTGGCCAGATTATTATGCATTCAGAGATCATAATAATATGGCCACTCAGTGTATATCCTATATAATAAAAGGCTAATATGCAAATTGTCCCCTCTATCAGGAGTTCGACCAGCAGGCAGGCCTTGTCCCCTCCTCCTGGCCAGGCTGGCCAGATCCTACCCATGCATGAATTCATGCACCAGGCCACACACACACACACACACACACTCTCTGAGTGGCCAGATTATTATGCATTCAGAGATCATCATAATCTGGACACTCAGTGTATATTTAAGGCACTGTCACAAGTATATTGTGTGGCAGATAGAGAAGTGAGAGACTCACCTTGAGCCCACATTAGGCAGGGTGGGTGATCACCGCCTGCGGTTCAGGAGTGGTGAACATGGGTCATCTCCCACCTCCTGCCTTTTCCATGTCCCTGAATCGACCATAAGGATTTCTTGCTCAAGAGACAGGAGTAACTTTCACATTTCCCCTAACTTTGAACCTTTCCCCAAAACCAGAGTTTCATACATGCACATTTTAACAACATACAGAATAGTAGATTACTATAATGAGCCTCCATGTGTGAATCAGGCCAATCTTGTTCTCTCTGTCCCTTCATATACACACACAATATATTTTAAATACCAGTTTGAGATACTCACATGTAAAATAAAATTCACCCTCTTATGTGTATAATTCAGCAGGTTTTAGTACAAAGACATGTAATGTTAGAGCATTTCCATCCCCTCAAACAGGAATGTCACATCCACTGTCACTTCCCAAGCCCCTTTCCCCAGACCCCTGACAACCAGTCTGCTCTATAGATTTGTCTCATCTGAAAATTTTATATGTGGAGTCATGTAATGGATGGTCTTTTGTGACCCTTTCTTTCATTTAACATATGTTCACGATTTTTATGGCTCACTAATATCCCATTGTATGGGTCTGCCACATGTTGTTAACCCATTCATTAGCTGACTGGCATTTGTTGTTTTCCACCTGTAGCCGATCTGAATGAGGCCGTCAGGAACATGGCATTTCCAAGTGAACACCAGGTTGCCCTGCCCTTTTGCTGCTGACCAGGTTCTGGGACATTCTCTGGATGTAGCGTGTATCATGTCAGGAGAGCAGCAGAAGCAGCGGGCACAATAGTGATGGAGGAAGAGCAGTGCAGATCAGGGTCATAAAAGGTGTCATGTTTCGTGAGGGACAGTGAGTCCCTTCTGCAAAGGGTCAGGCCAGGAAAGGGGATTGGTCAGAGCACTTTAAAAGCAGATGGGTTTTAGTGAACAAATGTTCTCTACACAGGCTTCCGTAAGCTGCCATTGTAATGATCCACTAATATCTCAGCAAAAGAAAGCATTTAGTCTCTGTCATTTACTAAACAGCAACCCTGGGTTACGATTTCCTGTAGCGCTGAGAGCTGCCATGTGCACCCGTCACTCACAGTTCTGCACACTGTTTGCTGGGAACCAGGTGAAGGTCAGTGTGGCAACTGGTTTTGAGTTAAAGGTCAGGCCCACGGTTGCGTCCCACTGCTCTGTGGCCCTCAGAGTAGGTGGCTGCTGTGGCCTTAGTGATCCTGCCTAGGGGATCGGTTTCTTCCTGGTGGATGCCCTAGTGCCCTGGGGCCAGGAAAAAGGGTTGGCTGTGGCCTCGAAGCTCTAACATGTGTCTGCACCCCGAGCCTTCACACTCCATGAAGAAGAAATGAAACTCAAACTTCCCAGGCCACTGCCACAGGTCAGCCCCACTGGTTCCTATCCTGATGGCGCCACAGGAGTGTGAGCAGAAGCCTTAAGGCAGCCCATGCCCTCCCAGGGGAGATTGTCCTCCAGCCCATTCCATTGGCTCCTTCCTTCTTCCATTTGCCAGTGAAGGGCAAGGGCTCCCTGTGCTCATCACATGGCCCTGTGGGACCAGCCTGAGGCTTCGGAGCCCCTCCCAAGCATAGATCCTGGGGTGAGTCGAAGCAGAGTATGCAGTGTTATTATTCCTCCTCCTCCAAAGCAAGGAAGCACCTCGTATCCACCGCCACCCAGTTCCTCCTACTGGCACCGTTCATGGAACAGGGGAATGTTTCTCTTCACAAAACTGAATGGGTGTCTAAGTCTATTGCGCAACACTGAGCACTGAACCCAGAGTCCTGAGCCCTGAGCACTGAGCCTTGAGCCCTGAGCTCTGAGTCCTGAGCTCTGAGCCCTGAGCCCTGAGCCCTGAGCACTGAGTCCTGAGCCCTGAGCACTGAGCCCTGAGCCCTGAGTACTGAGCCCTGAGTACTGAGCTCTGAGTCCTGAGCCATGAGCCCTGAGTCCTGAGCACTGAGCACTGAGTCCTGAGCACTGAGACCTGAGCCCTGAGCCCTGAGCCCTAGCCCTGAGCTCTGAGTACTGAGTCCTGGGCACTGAGCCCTCAGCCCTGAGCTCTGAGATCTGAGTCCTGGGCACTGAGCACTGAGCCCTGAGCTCTGAGTACTGAGCCCTGAGCACTGAGCCCTCAGCCCTGAGCCCTGAGATCTGAGTCCTGGGCACTGAGCACTGAGCCCTGAGCTCTGAGTCCTGGGCACTGAGCCCTGAGCACTGAGCCCTGAGCCCTGAGTCCTGAGCCCTGAGCCCTGAGCCCTGAGTCCTGGGCACTGAGCCCTGAGCACTGAGCCCTGAGCCCTGAGCACTGAGCCCTAAGCACTGAGCCCTCAGCTCTGAGCCATGAGCCCTGAGACCTGCATCCTGAGCACTGAGTTCTGAGCCCTGAGTACTGAGCCCTGAACACTGAACCCTGAGCCCTGAGCTCTGAGCTCTGAACACTGAGCTCTGAGCCCTGAGCCTTGAGCCATGAGCCACAAGCACTGAGCACTGTGCCCTGAGCACTGAACACTGAACACTAAGCCCTGAGTCCCGAGCACTGAGCACTGAACCCTGAGCTCTGAGCACTGAGCCCTGAGTCCTGACCCCTGAGCCCTCAGCCCTGAGCTCTGAGCACTGAGCACTGAGTCCTAAGCACTGAGCCCTTAGCCCTGAGCCCTGAGCCCTGAGACCTGAGCCCTGAGCTCTGAGTCCTGAGCCCTGAGCCCTGAGCACTGAGCCCTGAGCACTGAGCCCTGAGCAAGCCGTGAGTACATTATAAATAACAGCATGGAGCAGAGAGAAGGAAGCACATCAGCAAGCTTTACCTGCCTCTCCTCCTATGGTTTATGCCACTCCCAGCAGCGTCAAAGGAGAAAATCTGACCCACAGCGCTTTATAGCCCAAGCTCACAAGCCTCAAAGGGTGATCCAGATCCCAGGTCTGGCGTCTTCCCCAGAGGAGCCAACTGCATGGCATTGCTCGCAAAGCACCACACAAGGGAGGCACGACATGAAAACATTACACGCTGACCCAAGGAGAGATTTGCCCACAACTGAGCTCTATTTTCCCATAGGTTCTCTTCAACAAAAGAGCTTGAAAAATACTGAATTTGCACCACGGTCAAATAAGCAAGAACACGTGGCTAGACTCTTTGGTAAGTACCCTCCCCATGCTAGGCTGTTGGGCTGCACTAGTGCTAGCCTGCCCCCAGGCAGCCTGTGCCCGCGCTCCAGTGGGAGGGAGGTGCTGTGCATGGAGGCCAGGCCAGTTCTCCAGGTGTGAGGTCCTGAGAAGCGAGCCAAAGCGCGGAGACCAGCACGGGGAAGGGTTCCGCTCCTCCGGGGGGTGTGGCAGCAGCTGAGCACCTCTGTGCATGCTGGCCTCGAGTGTCAGCCCCGCCTGAGCCCAGTCGCCTCACCTCTCCCTGGGCGGGCTCCAGGAGACCCTGCACGTCATACCGATAGTGAGGCCCTCAGGCTGAGATAGACCCTCTCTCTGCCCAGGGCCTCAGCCTAACAGCACGAGCATCCCTGGGAGGTTGTTAACAGTGACTCCCAAGCCCCTCCCGTGGCCACCAGATTCCTTGGTGTAGGGTGAAACCTTCCTGTGAGGGAGTCCCGGATGGGCCTCATCGGTCTACCCAAACTGCCCACTTACCACTCGAGAGTAACTAGGCCCGGGAACTTTTTATTTTTAAGTCGGCTAAGAAAGTCCACAGTGACTGCCTCGCTGATTGGATGAATGAAGGAAGGGGTGTGCCAGCTGGTCCCAGCTCTCGGTGGTTTCTACCCAGGAGCAAGACCTCTCTCCTCCTTGCAAGTCCCTCGAACCCACGTGCGAAGGTGGGGACTGCGTGCATCTGAAGGTGGTGTCTGCTTCAGGGTTTGGGACGATCCCATCACCCCCAGGACCTACCGAGCTGTCCAGTGTCATGCCAGCATCCTCCTCGGCAGCGCTGGGCCACTGAGAAGCCGGCCCGGTCCCCTCTGAACAGCCATCCAGGAACCTGCAGGTCACCCATTAACCAAGGAGGGGCTGCTGATGAGAGCACATCACGTTGCAGGAGTGAATGTGACGGGCAAGTTTCTGTGTCCTTATTGTAAGCATCTCTTCACCAGGTGCGCAGACAGACCAACCGCAAATGTACCGATATCCCTCGAAAAGGTCTCAGAATAAATGTCAAATGAATGTTGCTTAGCAAAGCAAACCTAGAAGGAGAAACCAATATGGTTGTTTTCAAAGACACACAGAAAGTAAACGATTTCAAAAAATGTGCTCACAAAAAGGTACTGACAGGATTGCAAGTGAGGAGTTTGCTGAGCTTATAGAATCTGCTGTTCTTCATGCCTCCAGCCTTGACCCGAACTTCCTGGGTCGTTTTCCTGCCCAGCATTCATGAGGAGCTGGGAAGCCCCTGTGGACAGCCGTGCTTGGGGGTTGCCATGGCCTGGGCAGCCCTTGGGGGACTGCAGCTGTCTGGGCCCAGGGTCTCCTCTAAGGACAGGGCTGTCCTGTGGCTCCGGGTAGGCATCATGGGTCTGCAGCTGCCTGCTGACTGCCTCGGGCCGGCTCCTAATGCCGGCAGTTCAGTGAATGAGCATCTCCCAGGAGCCATCCCCAGGTTGCTTGCCTGTCACAGATAGACCCCCCACCCCAGGCTGCCGTGAGCCTTGTGAGCCCACGGGTTGATGAATGAATTCCCTGGCTCCAGCACTTGTGGACAGCACTGGCTTTGGGGTCTCAGTAGATACCACGGTCAGCATGGTCCAGACTCAGACTTCAGGGCCCAGGTTCCCTGAAGCTGCTCAGCCCGGGGCCTGCCTCCTGGCTGCCTGGGCCGAGGGGATTTTCCTTCTCCATCTGCTGAGCCCTTGCCTTGTTCTGTGTGGCTGTGTTTGTGTGCCCAGCCATGTCTCGGCGTGTCTGCTTCTGCCATGTGTCTGGGGGGCTCCAAGATGCAGACCAAGCAACAGGTCTTCATCCCCTTTGAGCTGCTGGCACAGTTCTGAACAGAGCGAGGGCTCCATTCGAGCTTTGGTCTGAATGGTCGATAGTCTTCATTCTATCCCTGTCCACGGTATTATAATTTGGGGGTCCTCCATATAACAACGCGCCATCAATTCCAAGTGGCCCAGGTCATCTCAGTGAGAGGTGCCAGGCTTGCCATCTCTGTGCTAGTTAGGAGTGCGCTTGTCGGCAGTTACCGGGAGACCTGCATTTGGTGGGTTTCCTGTCGCAGCAGCCTGAAGGTGGCGCCCTGGCACAGTGCAGGGCTCAGGATCTGTCTGAGGTCATCAGGGCCTTCCCTGGTGCTTACGCCTCTTGGTCATAAGATGGCCTCTGTGGCTCTGGACATCATACCCACTTCCAAGGCAGGTGGCAAAGTGTGTGTGTGTGGAGGACGGGGTGGAGGGGCCATGCAGCCCAGCTCCTTTCTCTTCCATCCGGAGGAACAAGGTTCTTCAAGGGTCAGAGGAGTCTTCAGAGGATCTTTGCAAGTCCCATGTCTCCCCTCTTCCTCACTCCCCCTCTTCTGTCTCCTCCTAGATGCTTGGGGTGGGGTGTGGGGTGGGTGAGGTAGACAGAACGAGTCTCTCTGAGGGTTGAGGCTAGTAGGCATGGGAGGAGGCTAATGTTCGGGGTGACAGCATGGAGAGTCTATGGCAGAGGTTTTCTTGTTACATGTTAACTACATCGTCATTGCCTTTGCATTTTGTCTTCTTTCTTCCTCACCCAAGTATTGCTCCACTTGTGCTGGGTCCAAAGAGCAGTGAACAAGCAATATTACCAGGTGGTTTGGGGCTATTTTTAGAAGTAAGGTGGGGAGCAGCAGTTTCCAAGCCCTTAGCCTTGAGCATGGTCCTTACACTGGCCCTGCTTTACGTGCTTTCACAGACAGCGCTACATTCAGTTTTCACAAAAGTTCCGTGACAGCCCGAGATATGGGTAGGTGATCGGGGAGGCCAGAAGGTGGCGAGGTGCCTGCACAGGGCAGGGCTCCCCGTGCGCAGCTGCCTAGGAGCGGCTATGCTTCTCACAGAAACGGGACGGGGTAAACTCACACAGAGGACCGCTTAGGGCCTGTCTCAGAGGCGAGGAGAGTCACAGAGGAGCTGTTGTGGGGCGACCCAGGTGGGACTCGAACCCACCCACGAAAGACGACCACCAGACAGCCAATTGGAAAATTTAGGAAGCCTTTATTACGAACTCGAGTCCAGGACACGGTCCCACTGACACAGCAGGGAAGCACGAGAGCCCTGAACTTCTGCAGCAAATGCCTTTTATCCTCAGCGCAGGAGGACTTGGCAAATTTTAATTGGCTAAGCGTTACTCTTTATCTAAACTCTGATTAAGCAAGCAGCTTGGAATGCAGATGTCCTTCTTAGGGGTCGTTTGTCAGACCCTGTGGTTTCTCAGAGCTGGGTGTGCCTCAGGTACCTGGTGTTTGTGTACGAAAACCACCAGTTCCTGGTTTTACTGCCTCCAGGCCTGAGGTCACCCTGACCTTAATTCGACTCCTTATGGGGGGAATGCAGTCTGGTCCTTGCCCCTCCACAGAGCGAGAAGAACATGACATGAAATACCATGAGATTTGGGGCAAAACTCCTATAGTGGGTCCATACTGATTCCTGTCAGGGATACATAGTAAGATCATTTCCCAGGAGTGATTTTGTCAGCCGGGTTCTTCTGCTCTGACAAGGCACTTTAGAGCATGAAGTTACATATTTGGAAATGACCCACCATGGAGCCGGGGCCCGCGCAGCTTTGCGAGTTCTCTGAGCAGCTTGCCTACACCCAGCCAGGAAGCAGCTGGCGTCACTTAGAAGTTTTCTGCCAGAAGAACCAAGGCTTTCTTTCCCGGCTCTGAGCTGACTGGTATAATCTAGCACGTGTGGTGGAAAGACCAGAGACAAATCCTGACAATAGCTGCACTCGCTAGACCATGTGTCCCAGGTTAGGGCCTGATATAGAGTAGGTGCTTAGTAGTGTTTGCTGAATGAGTAAATGTGTGATGAATGGATGATACATTTCTCTGTAACAATAATAACCACCATTATAATGATACAATTAAAATACACGGAGCATTTAGTGTGTACCAGATACAGGAGGTTTTCTTTCTTTCTTTAAAAAAATATTTTTTTAATCTAAAGTTTTACATATGTCTCCTTTTTCCCCCCGATTGACCCCTTCACCTCCCCCTGCCCCAGCCCTTCCCAGCCTGGGCAAGCCCCCACTACCCCAGTATCTGTGCCCATTGGTTATGCTAATATGCATGCATACAAGTCCTTTGGTTGCTCTCTAACCCCTCCACCTCCCCTGCCTTTTGTCTCTGGATCTACTCCTGTTCATCAAATTATGTTGATCATTATATCCTACATACGAATGAGATCAAGTGATATTTATCTTTCTCTGACTGGCTTATTTCACTTAGCATATGCTCTCCAGTTCCATCTATGCTGTTGCGAATGGTAAGAATTCCTTCTTTTTTATAGCGGTGTAGTATTCCATTATGTAGATGTACCACAGTTTTCTAATCCACTCATATGCTGATGGACACTTAGCTGTTTCCAAATCTTAACTATGGTAAATTATGCTGCACCTAGGTGTGGGAACCTCTTCCACGTCCCCTGTGGTTCAGGGTTCCCATTCAGGGTTCGGGTTCTGGAGGAGGCCGCATGCAAATGAAAAGAGAGACTAGAAACACATTAATTTGGCAATATTGGGGGGCCAGGCAAGAGCCTTCCTCTAGTGGGAAAACTACTCCCTTCCTTTGGCCTTGCCATCCCTTTTATTCAGGTGTGGGATACACCCTTTGCCCTGAAGCAGGCAATTCCAGTAACAAGTAGATTATCTTATCAGTAAGGATTTACATGATTATTTGATGGGGAAATTCATTGTCTCAATTACATAGGGGCTGGCTGGTTTTGACCTTTCAGAGCTTTAAGGTTGATGAGCCTTCTGGGTTCCTTGTCCACTTTCTATTGGTTTCCAGCACATAGGGGTGCATATATCCGTTCTGATTGCTGTTTCTGGTTTCTTGGGTTATATTCCTAGAAGTGGGATCACTGGGTCAAATGGCAGTTCCATTTTTATTTTTTTAAATATATTTTATTGATTTTCTACAGAGAGGAAGGGAGAGGGATAGAGGGGAGCTAGAATCATCGATGAGAGAGAGACATTGATCAGCCGCCTCCTGCACATCCCCTACAGGGGATGTGCCTGCAACCAGGATACATGCCCTTGACTGGAATCAAACCTGGGACCTTTCAGTCCGCAGGCTGATGCTCTCTCCACTAAGCCAAACTGGTTTCAGCCCATTTTTAATTTTTTTTAAAGTAATCCATAGGATTATTATTTATTTTATTTTTTAAAAAATATTTTTATTGATTTTTTTACAGAGAGGAAGGGAGAGGGACAGAGAGAGCTAGAAACATCGATGAGAGAGAGACATTGATCAGCAGCCTCCTGCACGCCCCCTACTGGGGATGTGCCGGCAACCAAGATACATGCCCTTGACCGGAATCGAACCTGGGACCTTTCAGTCTGCAGGCCAATGCTCTATCCACTGAGCCAAACCGGTTTTGGCACCATTTTTAATTTTTTGAGGAAATTCCATACTGTCTTCCACAGTGGCTGCACCAGTCTGCATTCCCACCAGCAGTGCACGGGGGTTCCTTTTTCTCCACATCCTCACCAGCACTTGTCATTTGTTGATTTGTTGATGATAGCCATTTTGATAGGTGTGAGATAGTACCTCATTGTCATTTTGATTTGCATCTCTCGGATGATTAGTGACTTTGAGCATGTTTTCAGGTGTCTCTCAGCCTTCTGTATGTCCTCTTTAGAAAAGTGTCTATTTAGGTCATGTGCCCATTTTTTGATTGGATTGTTTATCTTTCTTTTAAGTTGTATGAGTTCTCTGTAAATTTTGGAGATCAAACCCTTATCTGAAATAGCATTGGCAAATATGTTTGTCCATGCAGTGGGCTTTCTTGTTGTTTTGTTGATGGTTTCTTTTGCTATGCAGAAGAGTAAAGCTTTTTACTTTGATGTAGTCCCATTTGTGTATTTTCTCCTTGGTCTCCATTGCCCTAGGAGCTGTATCAGTAAAGATACTGCTACAACATATGTCTGCTATTTTTCTGCCCATGGAGTCTTGTAGGATTTTTATGGTTTCCCATCTTACATTTAAGTGCTTTAGCTATTCTGAGTTTGTTTTTGTATATGGTGTAAGTTGGTGATCTCGTTTCATTTTTTTTTTCATGTATCTGACCAAATTTCACAGTATCTTTCTTTCTTTATTTTTTAAATGTATTTTTATTGATTTCAGAGAGGAAGGCAGACAGAGAGAAAAGAAACATCAATGATGAGAGAGAATCATTGATTGGCTGCCTCCTGCATGCCCCCTACTGGGGATAGAGCCCACAACCCAGGCATGTGCCCTTGACCAGATTGAACCCAGGACCCTTCAGTTCACAAGCTGACGTTCTATCCACTGAGCCAGACTAGCTAGGCAACAGGAGTTTTTCAACTACATTGTTTCATTTCCCCTGCAGTTCTATGTATGTAGCATTGCGAATACCCCCAATTTACAAGTAGGGGTACTAAGGTTAAGTAACTTAGGTCAAGCAGCTAGAGTTTGAACTCAGGATGCCTACAGGAAACAGTTTTGTTTGTGTAATGTGTCCATTTTAAGGACACACTCTGCCCCTTCCTTAGCAACAGTGAGCATTAAAAAAAATTAAAGGGGCAGGATATGGAGAGGGATAGGGAAATTATCCTTCTGAGAAGTGAAGTGTCTGTAAAAGGTGTGCCCAGGTCTGCTGAATGGACCCTACTCCTCAGTGCACAGGGAGCAATAAGATGCTGGTCACTTATAATCAAAGGCTCATTTCATGGCAGAGTCTCCTAAGACTTATAAAGCAGGGAAATTATGAAGATGGTAAGACTTCAACTGTCCCTTGAGCACAAAGCTGACATTTCTGGGCTGTGGGCTCTCTAGGATGAATGTGCCGGCCCAGTTTGCTCTCTGCGCTCCCCTGGTAAGGCTGCCCCTCACGGTCAGTGGTTTCCTCAAGTCAAAATAATGTTTGAAAATTGACTGTATTTGACAAAACATGGTAATTGTGCTTATTTTCCCCCACAAAAAAATAATCTACTCGCATCACTGCCCCGCTGTCTGGCTCTTGTGAACCCGCGACCCGCGACCCACTATGGACCAATCTCCCCTGCACTTGGTGCACCACGTCTGACTCCTCCAGCATCACCGCTGTAGAGAAAATGGTTCCACAGCTCCGGCTGGAGGCTGTGCTCAAGGGAGAAGGTTTGCCAGGCAGCTGCAGGTGTGAAACAGTTCTGTCTGCAGAAGGCTCAACGTGACCTGCTGTCGGGAGTGTCTTCTAGTACCAATCCCTTCAGACCCCAGAAAGCGTGCTCCTTTTTGTAATGAATTTTGAAGGCATTCTAAACCACTCTTCTTGAACCGGTGAATATTCAGAGAGCGCTAAATCTGAAGCCTGTACCAAAAGCTTACCCTATAACATGTGCCATACTATACAGACTTCTGCTTTTGTCAGCCCTTAACATCTACCTCTCTGAATTTTAACGAATTTCTATTTCAAAAGAATACACTGACAGCAGCATACAAATAAAATACTTAGTATAAAAAATAATCTAACAAATGATCAGAAGCACAACCCATCACATGTGGAAAACATCTTTCAAACTCTCCAAAGATCCTTCAGTAAATGAGAGCTTACGGCCATGTCGACGATACGTGTAGGCGGTGGCTTCGAATTCTGTCTTATGTTTAGGTGGCACAGAGACCAGAGAGGTAAGCATTTGTGTGTTCAGGTAACACTGTGACAGGCCAGGCACAGCCCTGCATGGGCCAGTCTGCCGCAGCCAGGGTTTTCGTCGGTGGTACTAATCTCTCAGCTTTGACCGGGCATTTCAAAGGCAAATAATTGAGTCACACTGTGGCTGGGCATTTTCTCCCTTTTCCAGACCATTTTGAAGAAGAAACTCATTTCTCTCTTCCCCTGGTATAACTCAGAACTCCTGAGGTGTCTCCCCGCCCCCTGACAGTCTTAATCAAATCAGCTCCCTCCCACCCCTTTGGCGACTTGCGACTTTGGAGCTCACCCCAGAGCTGCCTGGAGTCTCTGGGGCTTGAGCTTTCTTACTTCTCACTTTTTCGTCCCCTTTGACAGCCCTACTTCTAACTGTAAATGGCCCAGACGGATCCTGCTGGAGCTCCTACCACAGGCTCCATTTGCTCTTGGAACAGTCAGACTTCTCCAAGCCCTCTCGAGGACGGCTCCTGTCTGGGCAGCCACAGCCTCTGGCTGCACCCGTTCTCCCCAGCTGAGCTCACACAGGCTCTGCGGGCTCCTGAGCAAACAGCTAAAGACAGCCATTGGCAGAGTTAGGACGCGGACACTTTTGATTTTCAACCTAAATTTCAAACCTAAACACTTTTGATTTTCTCTCCTAAACCATTCTGCAGTCTATCAGTAAATGAGTATTTCAGTCTAGTTCATTTTCCTGTCCTGCCCTTACAATTTATGACATATTTTTTATAGTACTTTGTGTTATACACTGTTTTCATGAACAGCAATCCATCCAGGAGGTGGGTCTCGTTGTCTTTATTTGATTCTAGCAGAGCCTGGGGCTCAGGGCGGCTCGGTGTCTGGCTGGCAGGTCTTCACAAGGCTCTGCGTGTGGCCCAGCATCAGCAGGGTCACTCTCAGACCCTCCCAGACCTATGTACCCGAACCTCTGTTGTGAGGCCCAGTGATGTGTGAGTGTGTGTGTGTGAATTAAAATTAAAATTTTTTTCAATTACAGTCGCCATTCGATAGCAATCTGTGTTTTAACCAGGCCCCAGGGATCCTGATGTACACTCAGGTTCAAAAACCACTACCTCAGGCTCCATGTGGTTCACCCAGGAATTCGTTAGATTAAAAAATAAAAGCAAAACTTGGATGCACTTTGGAGTATTCTCCAAAACCCTCCCAACTTCTCACTCTGACTTGAGAGAAAGTAACTTTCATTCTGAAAGAGAAGTGGCTACAGGCCAAGGGCTGTTCTCAGACACGTTTGCCTCTCCTGTCTTGCAGGAGGCCATGCCCCAGAGGAGGAGGGGAGGAAGGGGCCCTTGCTGCTCCACAGGGCGGTCAGTGATCAGTTCCCCGCGGCAGAGAGGCCAGGTAACTAGCTATACCGAGGGGTGTGTCTGTTTGCTTTGCATTTTGAGGGAATAGAAGTTAGCACAATTCCAGATGTTCGACCACCTTCAAAAAAGATGCTACTTTTGTATTGTTTCTGCGCAGTCGGGCCCATTCACATCATGGGCATCATCTTGCAAGCCCTGCCCAGGACTGGGCACTAGGCTCCCTAATGACAGGAAGGATGAAGTGCCGCTATGAACCTAGTCCCTGGATTACCTGAGCGTGGGCCCATTCAGCGTGTGTAGAAACCTGCCCATCATGGCAACATGTTGGGACCAAGACCAGTATACTCTCTCCTCAGAGCCACCGCTATAGAAAGTATACTTGGTGTCATTCCCTAATTGAGAGATGAAATGCTAAATTGTTGCAACATAGTCCGTCCTGATCCCTGATGCCGCTGCCTCCTGACAGGGCAGAGATGCAGGGGAGCAGAGCAGCCAGTTTTCTCCCCAGGGCCCGTCCAGGCCCTTGGACAGCACCTCCTGCCAGCAGCCCCGGGCTCCCAGCTTCCACACCACACCATTTGATTCCTGCCTTTGCACCTCTTGACCCCTTCCCCCGAATCCGTTTCCCTTTTTCGTTATGCTCCAAATGTGTCCCCCTTGTGGGCTGGGTGTCTTTCTTTGAGGTCTAGCTAAGATAGCCTTATACTCCCAAGTCCACACTCGCCATCCTCAATGTTCCTGCAAGTCCCCAGGGGCTGAGGGCGCTCAGGGTCACCTCAGGATCACACTTGCCTTATGTCACAAAATCCCCCAGACCCACTCACGCGAGGCAGCCACTCTGCGAGAATTCCCTGCAGCTGGAGCAGAGCAGGAGGGCCTGGGAAGACTGTGTCATGGACCTGGGAAAAGCTGCAGACAGAACACCTGGCTCTACTGTGCTTAAAAGCAAGTCCCTCCTCTAGTGGTGCCTCTTTCTCAGCTGAGCTGCTGCCCCTCCCTCAGCTGAGCTCTCCTCTCTCCCTCCACTTCCCACAATCTGGTGTGTAATCTGAGGGTCTTCACCAAAAGAGCTCCCAGATGAGTTTCCTAACAAAGCCAGTTCCTTCTCCCAGAGGTTTGCTGGAGCTGCAGGTGTCCCTGCACCCACGTGGGCTTCTGCTGGCTCGCCACGTGTCTTCCCATGTAGACGCTCGGAACAGAACAGTGCCGTGCTTGCAGCTCCTGCGCTTCCTCCAGAGGAACACCATCATCGTCATTGGCTCGGTGGCAGGCATCTTCGCGGCGGCAGTGCTGCTGCTGCTCATGTTGACCATACTCAACAGGAAGAAGCAGGCACTGTGAGTGGCTCTTCTTCCCACCTTCCTTCCCCAAACGTGGGGTGTTGGCTCCAGAATTGTCTGGAGCTCCCTGCTGAGCCTGATTGGGAGGAGGGCAGGGCTCCAGGCCTGGTGGCCAATGGCATCTCCTGGCACGCTTCACAAGAGCGCAGATAACTCGGCTGTCAGGTTTGTGTTTTATTTATTATTATTATTATTTAAAAATATATTTTTATTGCTTTCAGAGAAGGGAGAGGGAGAGAGATAGATAGAAAGAACAATGATGAGAGAGAATCACTGATCGGCTGCCTCCTGCATGCCCCACACTGGGATTGAGTCTGCAGCCCAAGCATGTGCCCGACCAGGAATCAAAGCATGACCTCCTGGCTCATAGGTTGATGCTCAACCACTGAACCACTCCAGCTGGGCACAAATTTTTTGTTTGTTAATACTCACCTGAGGATATTTTTTCCATTGATTTTTTAAAATATTTTATTAATTTTTACAGAGAGGAAAAGAGAGGGATAGAGAGTTAGAAACCTCAATGAGAGAGAGACATTGATCAGCCGCCTCCTGCACGCCCCTACTGGGGATGTGCCTGCAACCAAGATACATGCCATTGACCAGAATCGAACCTGGGACCTTTCAGTCCGCAGGCTGATGCTCTATTCACTGAGTCAAACCGGTTTCGGCCACTGATTTTTTTTTTTATAGAGAGACGTGAGAGAGACACATTGATTGGCTGCCTCCCCCACACACCCCAACCCAGGCTGGGGATAGAGCATGCAACCACAGTATGTGCTCTCAACAGGAATTAAACCGGGGACCCTTTAGTCTGAGGGTCTGTGCTCTGTCCACTGAGCAACACTGGCCAGGGCTCAGCTGTCAGTGTTTAGGCACTGCTGTGCAGGCTCTGATCATAACCAGGTCCCTACTGCCCTGTACTGGCCACGCCTCCTGGCATATGAGGGCTGCTGAGAGAAGTTGGTGCAGCCTCTGTCTGGAAGAGGAGCAGTAGGATGGGAAGTGGAAAGGAGGGACCAGCATGGCAGGAGGGCAGAGGGGTGAGGCTGGGGAGGAGATGGCAGCAGGGTCTTCCTCCCGGGACAGCAGCCAGTTTTTGGATATGGAAAGACAGCTCTACTGGTTGGTGAATCCCCTTCCCAGAACCTTCCGCAGACTGCCCAGTTTTCCCCCTGCTCCTGCAAGTGGGGGTCAATGCCAGGCGGGTGGGGCCACTCTGATGGTCATCGCCTGCCTATATCAGTCATTAGCTGCTTTGATCACCCCCCTGAATAGGGGCTGGGGCCCAGTGGGTCTACCATAAGCAGTGTAGGAGGAAAATAATGTACAAGATTATGCAAATACAGCAATCGTACCTCGTTCTCATCCCTTGGGACACACATTTCCCATCACAGGCAGAGTGGCTCCCCGCAAACCCCTCAGGCCCTGCCTGAACTGCTGTGTGCTCAGCATAAGGTGGGCTGGTGTGGGTGTCCCAGTGGGACAACCCAGGTAGGCCAGCCGCCACCTCACAGCCAGCTTCCAGCTCTGGAACAGGAATGGGCCTTGGAGCACACGGAAGGGAGCCAGGACAGGGCAGGAGTTAGCGACGGAAGATTGGAAGAGCTGGAAACCAGCTTGGCCCACTCTCTAGTTCTGATGAGGGCTCATCCATCAGATTCGCCATTTCCCTCCCGTGTATATTGGTACCAAGAAGAAGGGGTGGAGATGTTGCTACTTCCCCCAGAGACCCACAATGATGTGGGGTCCTGAGCCTGAGCGGGGAGCACTGGGGGGAGGGGCTGGAGCAGAGGGAGGGGAACCTCGCCCTCTTAGAGCGCACGGTAGGAACTCCCAATGGCACGCTTTCAATGTGGTTCTATGTTGTTTCAGATATCCGCCAGCAAACATGACGTATAACATCTTCATAATGAGTGGAAAGACTTGGTGGCAAAAGTCTCAAGAAAAGAACCCCAGAAGCAGCACGGGGCGGCAGAAGCAGCTGAACAGCGATTCCCGCACCTAGGCTTGGACCGGCCAGCTCCGACTCCTGGCTGAGGGGGAACTCTCCGAACATTTACCTTCCCAACCTTGGGGGCCCCACCCCAGGTTCCTGGGTGCAGTGGCACTGGGACCAGGGCAGGGCAGTCCGGTGTTTACCCGAAGACAAAGATGGCAAACACCGGTTTCTTGGTTCATTGCTTCAGTCCTTTGTCAGACAGAGACTGAACACCTAGTACCTAGCCGACATCAAAATAACCGAGGCCCCCAAAGGTATTGGAGTTAGGCACAGCCGGCCGCTTTTGGAGATGGCAGCGGCTAGCTGAACTCCTGGTGGGCGGCGAGGTCTCTGGGTGCTGAATGTGGCAGGAGCCAGGAGTGTTGTCATGTGGGCCCCCAGAACACAGAGTGCAGCAGGGTCAGAAGGTCCCAGTGCCCTCAGGGCAACTGCAGGAGGACCAGCCGCCACCCCAGGGGTGCTCTTGCCCCAAGCCAGGTGTCTGCCTTGTTCTCAGCGGGGCTCAGCTCTGGAGGCCCCTTGTTCTCAGCACCAAGCGGTCTGAGGGGCTAGGAATAGGGAGATCAGAGATCAGAGGAGGGGATGGTATTCGAGGAAGGGGTGTGAAAACCCGCCCAAGACACACTGGAGGGCCGAGGGGGTGGGGTGGAGGGAGGGAGTTGGAGGGGAATGGGAGGAAATGAAGAGGTGGGAAAGGGAAGGGTGGAGGGAGAGTAGAGCAGAGGGAGGATGGCTGGGATAATGGTGCTGGGCTGGAGCAGGGCTGGGAAGAAGGAAGTGGGGAGTAGTGAAGGAGGGAAGGTCTGGGAGTGGGAGAGGGAGAGAAGAGCAATGCAGTGAGAAGAAAATGGAGGAGGGTTTGGTGTGGTGAGGACAAGTTTGAAAGGAGGAGGGGCAGGAGCAGTGGATAGAAGGAATAGGAGGGACGAAGGGTGGGAACTGGGTGGATGGATGCCAGGGGGAGCCCTCTCCCCATTTAGCACCAAAGCAGCTGTTCTGCAGCGAGTGCTGATCCCACTCAAGCAAGCATTTATTAGCAACTCCCTGTGCCAGACACATGCCCTGTGACAAAGACACCCACGCCTCAGCCTCCAGAGCTCCCTGCTGGACCTGTGTGGGCCTGCCGGGCCTCTGAGATCACCCTTCACAGAGAGGGCAGCATGGGGGCCCCATTTTGCTGAGGGGGAAGAGCAAGCGCTCCTTGAGAGCAGCTGCCCCTCCGGTCCCAGCCCCGCCCAGGCCGCCGCTCCAGGAGGAGAGGCGGGGCCTGGCGTCTGACTGCCCAGACCCCACAACCCAGGCGTTTCCCAGGCACGGCCCAGCCCGGGGAAGCGGGGGCCCCGCCGGACTCCTGGACATCTTCTGTGCCTTCGTCTCCCCATCCTGGCCATGGGGTAGGAATTTACCTCCTTTGCAGGGCTGCTGGTTTTATGGGCCACTTGCTCTGTGCCTGGCACTGTTCTGGACTGGGGGCTGGGGTTGAGCACCTTCCTGATGGCAGGTTGCTGGCATCCTCCTGGACTCAGGGCTTGCATATACAACAAGCAGCACTGGGCCAATACCAGATTTCCCCCGGGACCCCAGACCTGAGAGTCGTCCCACCTCCTGTTGGCCCCTGCCCCTGCCTCAGGCTTCCATTTGAGGAACGAGGGGGTCAGCTGCCTCTGGCCTGTGCCAGCAGTTGGTCAGCCTGCCTTCAGCTGTCTTCCGTGTCCCCATTTCTCTGTCCAAGAAGGGGCCCCTCTCTCTCAGGATGCCCTCACTTTAAGGTTCCACCTTTGGTCCAGCAGCTTGTCCCTGGTGCATGCAAGGGATCGCAGGGCCCAGCGCTGTGGAGGCTCTGGCTTGCTTTGAGCCAGGAGAGTCCAGGCTCTGCCACTCACTAGCTGTGAAACCTCAAGCCTCAATTTCTCTGTCTGTAAAATGGGGCCAGCCTACTCCGTGGACTGTCGTGAGCATTAAATGCACCTTCCCTCAGGCCACAAGAAGCCATGTTTACTATTGATGAACAAATAAATTTTAGCTGCTGTGATTATTCTGTAAAGCTTTGGCTCTTTGCCTGCCCAGACTTCTTTCCCCCTCCTTCCAGCCATAGTCTGACTTCCTGGGATTCTCAGGGTGGTATGGTAGGCACGTGACCTGGTCCTAAGCCACTCTCACACCCATTGCTGGCTCCAGGGACTGGCTGGGGGGATGGGCGTGTGACCTTCTCAGCCAGTGAGGTGCTTGGGGCTCTCGCTGGGGATACTTAGAGAGAGATTCTTGCTCCTTGAGTGGGATTCGAAGCTGAGTCACTATCTTGGACCCCAGGGAGAAAAGCTGTCTGAGAGGAAAGTCAACAGATGGCATTAGGGAAAGCTTGTGCAGGGTCCACAACCGCGGGGCTTCTCTTGGATCCCTGCCACATCCACTGAACACCATTGTGCACCTGGGGCCATCCCAGGAACAAGACACTCCCCACCTCCCTGAGGTCACGGTCCTGCCCCAGGGCCTTTGCACTTGCTGGTCCCTCTGCCTGGAATGCTTTTCCCCCAGTATCTCCAATGTCTCCCCCTGCACCTCCTGCAAGTCTTTACTCACAGGTTATCCCCTCAGTGAGGCCTCCCGCTGAACCTCTGCTCCAAACCACATGCCCACACAGCTCTTCTGGTTTGTTTTACTACTCGGCACTTGAAACTACCCGATATACTTCTCAGAACAACCGTTTATTTGGTGTCTTCTCTCCCTCCCTGCCTAGAATGCCAGCTGTACCCGGGATGCATCTGTCTTGTTCATAGCAGTCCCTGCTGGTGTCCTTTTAACCCTGGAACCAAATCTGGCCTGCACACAGGTGAAGCTGACACCAATCCCACCCAGCCTGGACAGAGGTTCGAGGGCTTCCTGGAGGAAGCCACTTCAATCTGAGACCTGGAGGAGGAGTCAGGGGTGGGTGTAGAGAGTTCAGGCTGGGACACAGTGTGGGCAGAGGCCTGGGTGTGTGAGAGTGAGCAACCAACTTCCTCTGAAGCTCTTTGCCTGTCTGGAGTGAATATTTATCGAAACCCACCGGGACGAATGAACCACAGCTTTCCCAGCCCACATTTCCACCCATTTGCTCTTTCCCCTGAACATTCACAAGCCCCACCCACCTGTCTCCCCATTCTGACCCAGAAGCAGCCTTATCTGCAGGCCCATCTCAGACTGTCAGGGGCCAGGGAGGTGCCTGGGCCTGGAAGGGCTCCAGGGCCACTGAGCCAATGCCTATTAGATACCTCCCGGGAGCTCCCTTCTCAGGCCTGATGATCCAAGACCGGAAGCCCCAACCTGCTGCCCTGCGGATGCCCCACCCACATGGAGCCGCTCACCGTCCAGGTCTTCTGGAGTCCAGCTCACAGGGAGCTGTTTTGCAATCAAGGTTTCCCCTCCTCTGTCCACCGAGGTAGCTCCCATGCTGCCTGCCGCTTGGCCTCCTCTGTAAATTCACCTCGCTGGGCCTCACTTAGCTTATCTGAAAAAATGAGTGAAATCGTAAACTACTTGCAGCATTGTGAAGTGCATAGGCAAGCATGTCAAACTCGTGGCCAGTGGGCTAAAGTTTGGCCTGCTTGCGGGGTGGGGGTTGGGGAGGGGGCGGTGTGTGTGTGTGTGTGTGTGTGTGTGTTGCTGCGATTTCCCCACTTAGCCTGCTGGGCATTCTTCTCGCCTCACCCCAGGAAGGAGGGCCAGGGTGGAAACAATTTTTTCTGCATCCTGAGTTTCATGGTGCCTGTGGGAAAGGGGGGCTTCCAACAGAACACATCATTTGGGGAATCTACACAGTGGAAAAGTAGCCTAGCCGGGAGCCCAGAAAACAGATATCCTGCATGAACAGGAGGGTTGACTAGCTGGGGGGCAGCAGGAACGACGGGAGAAGGTGCTCTGGAGAGCAGATCTGGGTCAGCATGGAGGAAACTCGTTAGGCGGGTTGGGGAGCTAAGCCCTCTTACCCAGCAGCAGGACCCAGAGAAGAAAGATTCTTGGGGTCTCAACAGTAGGCCTATGACAGCCCCATGGGTCTGAGAGGGCCCGCAGAGGTCATGGGGCGCAGCAGGGAGAGCGGGGTGAAGGAAGCTAAGCCCAGGCTCTGCAGCAGGGGGCTCTCTGAAGGCTGAGGGAGCAGCTGTAATGTGTGTGCCACCTGGTCAGCCAGCATGTGGGCAGGTACCATGGGGTGGGGACGAGTGTGAGGGTGGAAGGAAAGAGGATGAGGAAGTGGTTGTGGCCAGAACAGGAGGTGGTGATCAGCATGCAGCATGAGGGAGAGGACCCAGGTGGGCCCGGTGGGCCTGGGTGGGCACGGGGACTCCCAGTCCCTGTGTCCTGATATGACTGACATGATCCCTCTTAGAATTCTTCCCATCACGCCCCAGGCTGTGGAAGCTCCTCTGGGGACGCACAATGCCAGGCTTCTGCTACCAGCCCATCTCCTGGAGACTTGCCCGTGAGCCCTCAGAGGGCAGGGACAGAGCTGTGCTTGCTGACTGAAGCCAGTGTGCCATGCCTGTGGCGCTGGCACCGGATGCTCTGAACCTCTGAAGTGGGGACCTGTTTAGTAGGTTTCCCCTCGCTGTCTTTAGCCTGCCTGTGGAATAAACAAATCAATTTCACCTGCAGCTCAGCCAGGGTGGGCCCAGGTCCTCGCCCACTTGGGAGGGGAAAGTGGGGAATTCTAGTTTCCAGTGAGTCCTGGGGATCCCCCTCCCATTGCTGCTGTCCCACTGCCCATTCTGGGACACTCAGTTCCCCTCTAGGTTAGGGAGTGCTGTTGGAATCATCATTCCTGCATAACCTGGACTTCAGGCAGCCCAGTTCCTCTGTAGTTGGGGTAGCAGGGGTGGGGCGGTCATGCTGGTGGCCCCGGAAATGCCGTCTGCCCACCAGCAGCATGTGGCCTACAATTTTCCTTGAACGCAGCACTTTGTGACTTAGACATAAGCTTCAAATGCAACCTCTTTCCTGTCTGCATCAAGGAAATAGGAGGCCGAGTTTCAGAGTAAGCCACTGCTCAGGGAGCACCAGCCTCCGCCCATCCCTGTCCGCCTGCCCGCTGCCCGCTGCTGTAAAGGTGAGTGGCGTCAGCCTCCTGCCTCTGTCCCACCAGCACTCCTTCGCCCCCCAGGGCACTTGGGTGTCAGCGGTAGGTTGGGACCTCCTTACACCACCTTGCCTGGGCATGAGGGAGGGTGATTAGCTAGTGGAAGCCTTGAGGCGGAGCTTGGGCTCTATAGAAACCCAAGCTGGTTTCTTGGGCTCCAGTTCTTCATCTAGAACCAGCTGGCTGTCGGCACTGGGGACTAGAGACCTTGCGGGTGTTTATCTTGACACCCACCTGCACATCTCCAGGTAAGGCATCCCGAATGGAGCAGCAGTGACCACCGCCCCCAGAGGGCCTGGGTCTGGTGGAGGAGGACAGAGTCAAGAGGCCACTGGGGAGAACCAGGAGGGCTGTCAGTCTGGGGCGAGTGGTGTTGAGCTGCAAAAGGAGGCAGACATGGCTTGTGGCTCCCCTGAGGGGAGCAGCTCCGCCTCCAGAGGCTCAGCCAGGCGGAGGGACCTGGGGACACAGACGCTGCTCCGTCTCTGCTCCTCCTTGCCCCCTCAGGGTGGCCTCCTTGGCTCCAGGAAATAGAGAAACCCTCAGACAAAAGCTCTGGCCCATGCCCCCTTAATGTGTCTGAACAGGACTGTGCACCTGAACAGTAACATGCTGACAAGCCCCCTGAGGAGTTCAGGGAGGCTCCAGTCATTGGTAGGCAGCTCAGCTGCAGATGGGACCCAGAGGGGCAAAGGAGCACAAGGCTTGAATCCTGCTCCATCACTGTGTGTCCCAGCAAGTAGTTTGGCCAATCTGAGCCCCAGTTGTGCATCTGGAACATGCAGGTGTAAATATTGGCACCTAGTAGGTACTTGGCTCCTGACTGTTGGGTGAGAGGCTGGGAAGGTGTCCCAGGCAGGAAGGGTCTTGGCAGGAACATAGGTCATGTGGTGATGAACTCAAGACGATCTTCGTTACTATTGTTTCAGGCGGGGAAATGGGCACACAGTAGGTGCTTAATAAATCTTTGCTGAGAGATTAGGGTCAGGGACTCCCAGGTAGAAAGTCCTCGGGTGCCACCTGCCAAGGCAGACTGTCTTTTCCCTTTTCTCACCTGTCCTTCAGCCTCATGCACGCAGCCTGGCAGGGGGGACCTGGGCGGGAGGGCAGCCCGGCTGGTGTGTAGTGTACACTCGAGCTGGGAGGCCTGGAGCCAAGTCCTAGCTCTGCCACCTACTGTGTGTGCTGGGTGACCTTGGGCAAGTCCCTCCACCTGTGTTCTTCAGGTCCCAAATCCACAAATCCTTTCCTCACAGGGTTCTTGCAAGGATTAGGGAAGGGAATATGTCTAGAGTCCTTGGCACATAGTAGGCGTTATAGAAGCCATAGTTGATCTTTAAACAATGTAGGGGCCAAAGGTGTGTATCCTCTGCACAGTCAGAAATCCATATATAACTTTCATCCCCAGCCATCCCTCTGCATCACTGGGGGATTGGTTCTAGGACCCCAGGGGCGGTCATGGCCTTATATAGAACTAGAGGCCTGGTGCCTGAAAATTCATGAACTGGAGGGGGCGTCCCTCAGCCCAGCCTGCTCCCTCTCACAGTCCAGGAGCCCTCAAGGGCGGGACAGGGGAAGGTGATGCCCCATCGCACATCTGCTGCTGCCATTGCTGGCAGCGCAAGCCTGGTTACCTGAGTCTCTGGCACCCCTGGGTGGCTTGGGGGCTGAGGGTACTGGGGAACTCCAGAAGCAGGCTCGCAGACTCTGCCTCCGGAGTCCAGCCTTGCAGTGCACCTACTGCCCTGGCAGGGCTCAGGGGATTAGGCACTACCATCTTGTAGCTGTGGGCACCACCATCTTTGAGGGCATGGTAGTCAATTAGCATATTCCCTCCTTATTGGCTGTGGGTGCCACCATCTTTGCGATGACATGAGGTTCAATTAGCATATTCCCTCTTTATTAGATAGGAGGGCATAGAACAGGGCATACAGTTGGCCCTATACCCTGCAGATTCCCAACATGGATAAAAAATACTGCTTTCCATTGTAACTGGTCGAATCCAAGGATGCAAACCCTGGAGATCCAGAGGGCTTACTGTATAGTTATTGGAACAAATCTGTGTGTAAGGGGACTTGCTGTTCAAACCAGTGTCGCTCCAGTGTCAGCTGGGATGTAATGAGCTTTGTCAGCTCTGGGTGGTCTCTGGATGGCGTAGCTCCTGGGGCTACAGCATCCGGCCCTCGCCATGCGGACCCTCCTGCCCACCCGCAGTGCTAATGCAGCGGTTCTCAACTGGAGCCAGTCTTGCTCTGCCTCCTCCGGGGACAGTCTATATTGTCTGAGACCTTGCTCCTCAGGACCAGGCAGGACTGGCATGTGGGGTGTGCAGGCCAGGAGTGCTGCTGAATGGCCTACAGTGCCCAGCATAGCACCATGCCGTCTCCATGGCCTACCAGGCTTCATTCTCATGACTCATCCTACTTCCTCTCCTCTAAGCTTCTTCATCTCCCTTCTACTGAGCTTGATACCTTGCTGAGGTCACACAGCCCAAGAGCAGAGGTTGGGGAGGAGGAATGGTCTCATGGTGTCCGTCGCTTAGCAGACACTTGGAGAGTGTGCTGGATGTGAGGATGGCCTGCCTCCCTTAGCACTTCCCTTCCCCCCTACCCCTGCCCCCCACCTGGGCCCTGACAGTCAAATGCAGATCACAGTGCAGCCACCCAGGCAGCCCCTGGCACCGAGCTTGGTGCCGAGGATGCTGCCTCCCTAATGGGCGGTCACTAGAGGGTGAATGCTGTCTGCTGATGAGGCCGGTTTCAAACCGACTGCCGCTACGGACTGCATGGTTCTGAAAGCGACACTGAGCCCTGAGCCTGGGTTTCTTTAGCTGAAGAATGGGAATGGCAGTTCCCAGGGAATGCAGTTAAGGAGAGAACTGGATTAAACAGATGATGCTCTTAAGAGGACAGTGAGTCCCTGGCCCAGGGGCTGCTGTTGTTGCCGGCGGGACAAATGTTCACTGGGAGGAAGCAGGGGCTGTGTGGAAAGCAAGCCCGCATGGGCTCTGCCCGGAGAGCTCAGTGGGGGAGACAGGAACAGGCAGTGGTCTCTCCCAGCCATCACCAGGTTAGAGGCACAGAGAGGAGAACCCTTCTAAACAGGTCCTCACCTCATGCTGGGGGGAGGGGGAGAGGAGGATGGACTGGTGGCCCCAGAAATGTCCTCTACCCTCCCAGGAGCACGTGGCCTATGAACGTGGCACTTGTGACGTATACGTAGGCTTCAAACACAGCCCCCTTTCCTGCCTGTGCATCCAGGAAGCAGGCTGGGTTTCCGAGAAACCCACTGCTAGGGGAGAGACCTTCAGGTGCCGATCCCTGCCGGCCCGGCCCTGCCCTGCTGCAGTGTCCAGGTGAGTGGCCTCCTTCAGCCTCTGCCCTGTCCTGCCAGCACCGCTGCCCAGGGCCCTGGGAGAGCAGAGGAGGTGCCCGCAGCCCTGGGAGGAACACTGTGGGAGGAGGGACCGTGGAGGGACCTGTGGCCTGGGCCGGGAGAAGGCTGTGGGCTGTTCCCGGGAGGGCGAGGAAACAGCCTGTACAGGATCCCGGGTTGGTCCTCTCCCCTCCCACCAGGGTTAGTGGAGGAAGCCTGAAGACCCACGTTCCCTTCTCTCTCCTTCGGAAGCCCCTCAGCCCGCAGCCCTGCTAGGCTGCCAGGTCCCCAGGCCCGCAGCTGTGTATGCGCCCATCACGGCGTCAGTGGCTCTGCAATGAGATATTTATCAGCACATACTCTGTACTTTGCTGGTGTGGGTGGCGGAACCAGGAGTTTCCACTCTCACAGTGCTTCTATCTGACCATAGCATGAGATATGTCATACATATGTTGACATATGGCAAAGGTCACATGTTGATACATGTATTCCATTTCCGGTGGTGAAGAGCAAGAAGCTGGGTCAGGGATAGAGACAGAGGGGAAAGCAATTTTGGAGAGGGAGTTCGGGGAAGGCCTCTTGGAGGAGGGGTAATATTTAGGCAGAGACCCAAGGAACCGAGGGACACTGGGCATGCACACTGAGGGAGCAGACAGGGCCAAGGCCCTGAGGTGGGGCCATACCTAATTTGTTCAAGTAACCCAAACAAGGGACCTGAGAGGCCCACATGGCTATTGGGAGCCAGTGAGCCCGCCGAAGTGATGGGGGCAGATTGTGCCATCATAGGCCACCATGAGGATTTGGCTTTGATCCTGAGTGAGTGGAAGTCCCAGCGGGCAGTGAGTGGCAGCCAGGTCCTGCACCTGGTGCTCGGTGAGCCTGCTCTCATGGAGTTCCCCGTCCCTTGGTGGCCCTCTTTTCCAGGTGGGGTCTGGTGAGCTTTGCTCCCTGTCCAGGATTCCGTGATGCAGCTGGATGCCTGGTATCAGGAAAAAGCTCTGAAGGAGCCTACTGCCACCCATGGCACTATGCTGATTGCTGTCCTTGTGACACGTAACCATGGTGGCATTTTGTTGACTGACAAATGCCGTGTTGCCTCTGTGGTGGGCACAGGGGCCTCACCATGGCCTGTGGACAAAGGAGCAAAGGGGGACTTCAGAGGGTCTTGGGCAGCATGAGAGGAGCATGGGCAGGCAGGGCCTGGGCTCTCACTTCATCGGGCCATGTGTGGGGACCCTTCAGTGTCTGGCTGATGGTGGTGTGTGGAGCCTGCAGGCCCAGAGGTGGCCACCCATCCCATCCCTGCAGGTCTTGGGCATGATTCCCTCTGCAGCCTGTCTCCCCACTAGGCCCTGCGATGGCCTTAGATGGGGCTTGTGGTACTCAGACATGGTGTGGAACATAGACTCTGAAGGCCCTCCACGTGGCTGTGCGACTAACTAAAGCTAAAGGGCCTCCCTGCCCCACGCCTCCATTGTTTGTTTGCGCGCTTGTTTGCTTTGTGTCTTAGAGTCCATAGTGCCATTGAACAGTGTTTGTCTTCCTGTGCCTGACATTTCCCTTAGCAGAATGCTCTCTAAGACCATCTGTGTTGCTGCAAATGTCAAGATTTCATTCTTGACGGAATGCAATCAAGAATGGCTAAGTAATATCCTGTTGCATATACGTATGGCTCTTTTTTATCCATTTTCATCAACCGATGGACGCCCAGGTTGCTTCCATATCTTGGCTGTTATAAATAATGCTGCAATGAATTGGGGGTGCAGATGTCTTTTCAAATTAGTGTTTGTTTGTTTGTTTGTTTGTTTTCAAATAAAAACCCAGAAATGGAATTGCTGGGTCATATGTAGTTCTAATTTTAATTTTTTGAGGAAACTCCATACTGTTTCCCATAGTGGCTGCATGAGAACCTTTAATGTGCTAATATGCTTTTCAAAATGAATTTTATCCTTTTCTCCTTTGCAGTTTATGTGGGGGTCAGGTCTCCCTGGAGCAGATAAAACGGACCCTGCCTTTGCCTCAAGGATGCTGGAGTGGAGGAATTTCAGGCAGGTCTGCCTGCCAAGGATCAAAGGTTTCCTCCTCATCTCAGGGCCTGGCGGGTGTCCCTGGTCTTGGTGGAGCTGTGCACTCTGGGAAGGCAAAGTTAGGCCCTCTGAACCTACAAGGAACTCATATGCTCAAAGGAGGCTGCCCCGGGCCAGCCCAGGCAGGACTAGGTAGGGGAGAGCTCTGATGGAGTCTGCGGGACATGGCTCAGGACAGAAGCATCTGGTCCTGCTGCCAGAGAACAGGGCACATGGGAGGCTGCGGGCTGGCCCAGAGCCTCCGCAAGCTGGTGTTGCTATTAGCAGTGACTGGAAGTTGGGATGAAACAGCACACTCCTATCTCTGGGACACCTTGGCCCAGGGTCCGAGGTGGCCAATCATGGTTCATGGCCCTGACTGAGCCCCCCAGGCCAGCCCCTTCACACCCGGCTTCTACAGGAACCCCCTTTGGCTACCCAGGATGCACCTGCGGCCGCTGCGCTCAGGGAGGAGCTTTTCAACTGTGTTGTCGACAGTTTCCTACCACAGCTTCCTGCCCAGAGACAAGATCACTCCCCCCACCTTCCTCACCATCCAGGACAGCCCCCATCTGGCTGCCTTGTCCTGTGTCCTTGACTCTATGGGAGCAGCTGTATGAGTCTGTGAGGTGGGGCTGGCTGTGTTGGGAAGTGGAGAGGAGGTGGGGAGGGGCCCAGCAGAGGGCACTGCACAGGTACAAGTATGAAAGTGAACTGAAGGAAGGTTACCAGCGCAGCCAGGCTGGAGCAGAGAGAGGGTGGGCTGAGGAGCTTAGTTGGAGTCAGTGAAGTAAGCAGGAGGGAGCCACCACTGGTTCTTGAGCAAGAGAGGCCTTGGGAAGGCATTGCCTGAAAGCAACTTGCTCAGTTCATGTGGGAAACAGGTGGTGGGGTTCAACCAACCAGAGGTACCATGTGAGTTAAATGTGGATCTCAGTTTTGTTAGTAGAAACAGCAGGTAGAGAGCAAAGGAGGTGACGGCAGGCAGCACAACCAACTCAGCAAAGAGATCTGGGCTGGGCAGGGGGGTGGCAGTGTGGTTAGCCACAGACAAGGTAGCCCAAGTAAGGGGACCAGAGCTGGGGAAGGGGGAAAGGAGAAACCATCAGAGAGGGAGGCGGCAAGCCAGAGAGTCATCGAGAGTCCAAGAGAGCCATGCATGATGTGTTCATTTTGGGACGTGGGAGGAAATCGGAGTTCCTGGAGAAAACCCATACAGACAGCCGGGCTAAGAATCAAAAATTTTTCTATATATTTTTTTCAATATTATAACGAAAAACCATGTTATTTGAGGATCTGCCCTATTGACAGGAGTCATTTCAGGAGAGGCCTGGGTCAGGGCAACTGGAGGAGGGGCCAGAACTGACTTTCTAACCAGGTTGTTTCTGACTCCAGAATTGGGAGGGCCAGGTTGGAGGGGCGATGAACCAGGGCCTGCAGACACAGTCACCATTCCACCAGAGGGTTTAGCTGGAGCCAGGAGAGCACCTAGGGCTCGCCTGGGGAAATGGAAAAGTGCATTGACACGACACCTGTGCAGGAACCTGAGCACCATCTGTTCATAATTGCCTATGTCAGAAGCCATGTGCGTGTTCTCTGCAAGTGAGCAGATAGAGTGGAGCATCTCTACACTGGGATACCAATCTGCAATCCAGCAGAACAGAATGCTGACACACCCATCACCAGGAATGAGCCTCAAAGGCCTTCCCCGGTCCCCTGCCCAGTGCAAGAGCCAGGCCCCAAACTGCAGCTGTCTGATTCCATTCAAAGCTGTCTGTATGGGTTTTCTCTAGGAACTCCAGTTTCCTTCCACATCCCAAGGTGAGCACATGAGAGAAATCAGCCTGTCCCAATCTGAGTGAGTGTGTGTGTGAGTGACCTGGGATGAAGGGGCGCCCCATCCAGGCTGGGTCCCTTGCGCCTGAGCTGCCATGAGGGCTCTGAGTACCAGGACCCTCACCTGGAATCAGCGGGTTTGAAAAGAACTCTCATACTTGGTTTCACTCACATTTCTTAGATGTATATCTGGCTCCCACTTATTTCAATGTTTCTTTTTTATTTTTTATTTATTGATTTTAGAAAGCGAAAGAGATGCATTAATTGGTTGTTTCTTATATGTGCCTTGACTGAGGGTTGAACCCACAACCTTGGTGAATCAGGATGAGAATGGGCTGAGAATCAAAAATACTTTCCTATATATTTTTTCAATATTATAACGAAACAACATTGGACGAAAACCCACATTATTTGAAGATCTGCCCTCAACCAATGGACCTACCTGGCCAGGGACAACGTTTAATATTAGAAGAGTTTGGAGTCTTTATTTAGACTTTTGGTGGTGTTTTTGTAAATTTGCCATATGAGCTCCTGTTTATATTAATTAGCCTATGGTAAAATTGGGTCCTTATACCTCATTTCACTTACAGTGCAGTTTCCAAGAACCTATCGATGACATTACGTGAGGACTGGTCTTCCTATCGGACCCAGTGCCCCCCCACTTACATGTCCCTGGACCCGGGGGAGGCAGCCTTTCTGAGTCCACAAGAGCTTTCTTTGTGCCACTGTATACATTTGCTTCACTAAGAAAGGCACCCAAGGCCCTGCTCCTGAACACCCTATGCTGGGTGGTCTTGTTGGGCCCCCCTTAGTGAGAAATGAGCAGAAACTGCAGTGGGAGATAATTTTTTTCAACATTATCAGCACATTCCTGCTGGCGCAGAGCAGGTACACTCTGTCTTCCTTTTTAGCTGTCACACCGGAAGCAAGTGTCCTTACCGTCTACTTGATGTCTCATTTTTGTGCTGTTTATGGGTGATTTTGCTGTTTGACTAGCCCCCAAATGCTGTCTAGTGTTCCTAAGTACAAGATGGCTGTGAGGCTCCTTATGGAAAAAGTGCGAGTTAGATGAGCTTATAGTGCTATTGGCTGAGTGTTCAATATTAATGAATCAACAATAGAAGGTGTCTTGCAAGGTTATGTACTGTTCATAGAAATGTGATCAGAGGCTTGAAGGAACCTGCCCCTCATGTCCTCTGCAGCAACGGTTCAGTCCCTGCTAAGTCCGTGTTTGCATGGACTACAGAACTACTGTGAATCACAAGACTGCACCCATCCACCTGGCCATCTGTCAGCCGTGTTACTGTTTGGATGGCCTTCAAAGTAAACTGCAGTCATCAGTAGCCACCTAAATATTTCTGCACACAGATCATTAACTAGGGTTTAATATTTTATGGTTCTTTTCTACTGAGGGGTCCAAATACAATGAAATGAACAAATCTTAAGTGTACATTCTCAGAGTTTTAAAGAATTCAGAATCCCGTAGAATCCAGTGTCCAGCATCATTATCCCAGAAAGTTGAAGGTAGATAATTTTAGGTTATTTGCCAAACCAGGTACCTATTTATCTAAATAGCCTTCATTCCTTCTCCCCATATTCGAGCATACTTCCCAATCACACACCTCATTTTGTTTAATGGCTCTATAGAAGTTTACATGGGAGTTAAACCCTGATATGTTGAACCGACCCCTGATTAATGGGTATTCAGGTGAATGTATGCATTGTAGAAACTTGCCCAGGAAGGCACAGGGGACAAAGCAAAGGAGGAATGCCTTATGCTGAGGGGAGTGGGTGAGAAAGGTTCCATTGATGAGCAAATCTTGCTGGGCTTCAGGGCCTCTGCACGTGCTGTTCCCTCTGCCTGCTTGCTCTTTTTGCCTTAGGGGAAGTTCTCCCCAAACCCTCAGCTCTCCATTCAGACGCTGCCTCTCAGATAGAGGCCATCCCAGCAGCAGTGGCCTCTCCCTTTAACAGCACTCTGTCTCCTTTATGACACTGACCTGCTGTCATTATTCTGCTGCCCTCTCCTTGTTTATTGCACCCCTCCCACGCAGACTGCTATCTTCAGGATGGCAGGGCCAAGTCTGTCTTTTCATCCCTGTCTCCCGCCGCGCCCGATGCACAGCAGGAATTCAACACGTGTTTGGGGATGGATGAATGGTTCCAAGTGTGTGTGAATCAGTGCGGGTGTCTGGCTCTCCGCACAAGATCTCTAAAAAGTCAGAGACGGATTTGGGACTCCCTGATGTGGGCCCAGTAGGCGGGGGCTCCTCTCCAAGTTGATTTTGGCCCAAAATGGGCTCCACGCGACGGGCACGGGTGCCCCTCCAGGTGACCTCTCTCCCACTGTATCCGGGCCGGTGGACGGAGCTCAGGAAGCAGAGCCAAGGCCTGACGTGCACCGATCTTGCTTGCACCCGCAGGGACTGGCGAGGCGCTAGGGCGCGCTGTTCGTGCGGGCAGCGGCGGCGATGCCGGACCCCGCTGCGCACCTGCCCTTCTTCTACGGCAGCATCTCACGCGCAGAGGCCGAGGAGCACCTGAAGCTGGCGGGCATGGCCGACGGCCTCTTCCTGCTGCGCCAGTGCCTGCGCTCGCTGGGCGGCTACGTGCTCTCGCTGGTGCATGATGTGCGCTTCCACCACTTCTCCATCGAGCGCCAGCTCAACGGCACCTACGCCATCGCGGGCGGGAAGGCGCACTGCGGCCCCGCCGAGCTCTGCGAGTTCTACTCGCGCGACCCGGACGGGCTGCCCTGCAACCTGCGCAAGCCGTGCAACCGGCCCTCGGGGCTGGAGCCGCAGCCCGGGGTCTTCGACTGCCTGCGGGACGCCATGGTGCGCGACTACGTGCGCCAGACGTGGAAGCTGGAGGTGAGAGCGAGTCGCGCCTGGGGGCCGGGGAGGCCTCGGAGTTGGGGAGCGGGGTCCCCTTCGCCAGCCCGCCGTTTGCAGCGTTGCGTCAGATTTGGGAGCTGGAGGGTTGGGCCCGCTGGGAGTGGGCCTCCGAGGGGGGCCGGAAATGCGGGGAGGAAGGTGGAGGTAGCTCAGGCTCGGACGGCGAGGCTGGGGCGGAGATGAGAGGACGGTGGGAGCCCCGCCTTGGGTAGGGCAGGCAATGGGCGGTGGTCTTTGATCCCCTGCATTACGTAAGGGTGCTCCTCTACCGGTGTCCGACTTCTAGTGGGAGACGCCCGCCCGGGGGCTCGGCCCTGGCTGGGCGGGGACAGGACAGAGGATGCGGAGTGGGGCCGTGCGCACCTGGTGCGCCCGGGGTTAGGGAGGGATCTGCCGGGGAGGGTGGAGGAGGTGGAAACGGGGCTCCTGGCCGCACCTTGCCGTCCCTTGACCCTCGGTTCCCCAGGGCGAGGCCCTGGAGCAGGCCATCCTCAGCCAGGCGCCCCAGGTGGAGAAGCTCATCGCCACCACTGCACACGAGCGGATGCCCTGGTACCACAGCAACCTGACCCGCGAGGAGGCTGAGCGCAAACTCTACGCGAGCTCGCAGACTGACGGCAAGTTCCTGTATGTGGGGCCTGGGACCGGGAAGCTCAGTGCGCGGCGGGCCTTCTGCGGGAAGGAGCGGCGGGTTCCCCGTAGCTGGGCCGCCAGGGCGGGATCCAGGGTCTGCTGCTGGCCAGCTGGGACGTTGGCAAGCAGGTGATTTCCTTCCTTCACTCAGCAAACAGTGACTGAACACCTATCATGTGCCGGGCTCTGAGGACTGGCAGTGAACAAAGCAGACAGGTTCCTGTTCTGGTAGAGCAGGGAGACAAAAAAGAGGAGCCGATAAATGCAAAGTGTGTCAGGAGGCTGGCAGTGCGGCTGTACAGTGGGAGGGTGAGACAGGTGGGCAGGAAAGGCCTGTGACTTCTGAGCGAAGACCAGGAGGTGAGAAGTGAGCTGCGCAGCTCTCTGGGAGAAGGGGGATCCTGGTAGGTGGGAATGCGAGTACAAAGACCAGGAGTTGTTGTAGCGGGACTGAAAGTGGGCCCTCAGAGAGCTCCAAGCAGCCCTGCCACAACCTAGCTACCATCAAACCCCGGAAGAGCTGCAGCTGTGCAGCCAGCCCCATTCACCAGCACCATCACCACCTCCACCATCACCACCACCACTACCACCACCACCACTACCATCACCACCACCACCACTACCATCATCACCATCACCACCACTATTACCACCATCACCACCTCCACCATCACC